>OZ024689.1:12059531-12695144 GCA_964016905.1 Perithous albicinctus | reverse complement strand
TTTTTCCTCGAAGGTTTGGCCCCATCCATAGGCCAAAAAAATGGGGATTTCGACAAAATGACTCAAAAAGGATTTTAGAGGGTAAATTCAGTGATGCCATATGCGACTTGAAACGAATGGTGACGGAAAAAATTCGATATCTCAATTTTTGAGAAAAAAAGTTGTCTTTGACGGACTTTTTCCTCGAAGGTTTGGCCCCATCCATAGGCCAAAAAATGGGGATTTCGACAAAATGACTCAAAAAGGATTTTAGAGGGTAAATTCAGTGATGCCATATGCGACTTGAAACGAATGGTGACGGAAAAAATTCGATATCTCAATTTTTGAGAAAAAAGTTGTCTTTGACGGACTTTTTCCTCGAAGGTTTGGCCCCATCCATAGGCCAAAAAATGGGGATTTCGACAAAATGACTCAAAAAGGATTTTAGAGGGTAAATTCAGTGATGCCATATGCGACTTGAAACGAATGGTGACGGAAAAAATTCGATATCTCAAGTTTTGAGAAAAAAAGTTGTCTTTGACGGACTTTTTCCTCGAAGGTTTGGCCCCATCCATAGGCCAAAAAATGGGGATTTCGACAAAATGACTCAAAAAGGATTTTAGAGGGTAAATTCAGTGATGCCATATGCGACTTGAAACGAATGGTGACGGAAAAAATTCGATATCTCAATTTTTGAGAAAAAAAGTTGTCTTTGACGGACTTTTTCCTCGAAGGTTTGGCCCCATCCATAGGCCAAAAAATGGGGATTTCGACAAAATGACTCAAAAAGGATTTTAGAGGGTAAATTCAGTGATGCCATATGCGACTTGAAACGAATGGTGACGGAAAAAATTCGATATCTCAATTTTTGAGAAAAAAAGTTGTCTTTGACGGACTTTTTCCTCGAAGGTTTGGCCCCATCCATAGGCCAAAAAATGGGGATTTCGACAAAATGACTCAAAAAGGATTTTAGAGGGTAAATTCAGTGATGCCATATGCGACTTGAAACGAATGGTGACGGAAAAAATTCGATATCTCAATTTTTGAGAAAAAAGTTGTCTTTGACGGACTTTTTCCTCGAAGGTTTGGCCCCATCCATAGGCCAAAAAATGGGGATTTCGACAAAATGACTCAAAAAGGATTTTAGAGGGTAAATTCAGTGATGCCATATGCGACTTGAAACGAATGGTGACGGAAAAAATTCGATATCTCAATTTTTGAGAAAAAAAGTTGTCTTTGACGGACTTTTTCCTCGAAGGTTTGGCCCCATCCATAGGCCAAAAAATGGGGATTTCGACAAAATGACTCAAAAAGGATTTTAGAGGGTAAATTCAGTGATGCCATATGCGACTTGAAACGAATGGTGACGGAAAAAATTCGATATCTCAATTTTTGAGAAAAAAAGTTGTCTTTGACGGACTTTTTCCTCGAAGGTTTGGCCCCATCCATAGGCCAAAAAATGGGGATTTCGACAAAATGACTCAAAAAGGATTTTAGAGGGTAAATTCAGTGATGCCATATGCGACTTGAAACGAATGGTGACGGAAAAAATTCGATATCTCATTTTTGAGAAAAAAAGTTGTCTTTGACGGACTTTTTCCTCGAAGGTTTGGCCCCATCCATAGGCCAAAAAATGGGGATTTCGACAAAATGACTCAAAAAGGATTTTAGAGGGTAAATTCAGTGATGCCATATGCGACTTGAAACGAATGGTGACGGAAAAAATTCGATATCTCAATTTTTGAGAAAAAAAGTTGTCTTTGACGGACTTTTTCCTCGAAGGTTTGGCCCCATCCATAGGCCAAAAAATGGGGATTTCGACAAAATGACTCAAAAAGGATTTTAGAGGGTAAATTCAGTGATGCCATATGCGACTTGAAACGAATGGTGACGGAAAAAATTCGATATCTCAATTTTTGAGAAAAAAAGTTGTCTTTGACGGACTTTTTCCTCGAAGGTTTGGCCCCATCCATAGGCCAAAAAATGGGGATTTCGACAAAATGACTCAAAAAGGATTTTAGAGGGTAAATTCAGTGATGCCATATGCGACTTGAAACGAATGGTGACGGAAAAAATTCGATATCTCAATTTTTGAGAAAAAAAGTTGTCTTTGACGGACTTTTTCCTCGAAGGTTTGGCCCCATCCATAGGCCAAAAAATGGGGATTTCGACAAAATGACTCAAAAAGGATTTTAGAGGGTAAATTCAGTGATGCCATATGCGACTTGAAACGAATGGTGACGGAAAAAATTCGATATCTCAATTTTTGAGAAAAAAAGTTGTCTTTGACGGACTTTTTCCTCGAAGGTTTGGCCCCATCCATAGGCCAAAAAATGGGGATTTCGACAAAATGACTCAAAAAGGATTTTAGAGGGTAAATTCAGTGATGCCATATGCGACTTGAAACGAATGGTGACGGAAAAAATTCGATATCTCAATTTTTGAGAAAAAAAGTTGTCTTTGACGGACTTTTTCCTCGAAGGTTTGGCCCCATCCATAGGCCAAAAAATGGGGATTTCGACAAAATGACTCAAAAAGGATTTTAGAGGGTAAATTCAGTGATGCCATATGCGACTTGAAACGAATGGTGACGGAAAAAATTCGATATCTCAATTTTTGAGAAAAAAAGTTGTCTTTGACGGACTTTTTCCTCGAAGGTTTGGCCCCATCCATAGGCCAAAAAATGGGGATTTCGACAAAATGACTCAAAAAGGATTTTAGAGGGTAAATTCAGTGATGCCATATGCGACTTGAAACGAATGGTGACGGAAAAAATTCGATATCTCAATTTTTGAGAAAAAAAGTTGTCTTTGACGGACTTTTTCCTCGAAGGTTTGGCCCCATCCATAGGCCAAAAAATGGGGATTTCGACAAAATGACTCAAAAAGGATTTTAGAGGGTAAATTCAGTGATGCCATATGCGACTTGAAACGAATGGTGACGGAAAAAATTCGATATCTCAATTTTTGAGAAAAAAAGTTGTCTTTGACGGACTTTTTCCTCGAAGGTTTGGCCCCATCCATAGGCCAAAAAATGGGGATTTCGACAAAATGACTCAAAAAGGATTTTAGAGGGTAAATTCAGTGATGCCATATGCGACTTGAAACGAATGGTGACGGAAAAAATTCGATATCTCAATTTTTGAGAAAAAAAGTTGTCTTTGACGGACTTTTTCCTCGAAGGTTTGGCCCCATCCATAGGCCAAAAAATGGGGATTTCGACAAAATGACTCAAAAAGGATTTTAGAGGGTAAATTCAGTGATGCCATATGCGACTTGAAACGAATGGTGACGGAAAAAATTCGATATCTCAATTTTTGAGAAAAAAAGTTGTCTTTGACGGACTTTTTCCTCGAAGGTTTGGCCCCATCCATAGGCCAAAAAATGGGGATTTCGACAAAATGACTCAAAAAGGATTTTAGAGGGTAAATTCAGTGATGCCATATGCGACTTGAAACGAATGGTGACGGAAAAAATTCGATATCTCAATTTTTGAGAAAAAAAGTTGTCTTTGACGGACTTTTTCCTCGAAGGTTTGGCCCCATCCATAGGCCAAAAAATGGGGATTTCGACAAAATGACTCAAAAAGGATTTTAGAGGGTAAATTCAGTGATGCCATATGCGACTTGAAACGAATGGTGACGGAAAAAATTCGATATCTCAATTTTTGAGAAAAAAAGTTGTCTTTGACGGACTTTTTCCTCGAAGGTTTGGCCCCATCCATAGGCCAAAAAATGGGGATTTCGACAAAATGACTCAAAAAGGATTTTAGAGGGTAAATTCAGTGATGCCATATGCGACTTGAAACGAATGGTGACGGAAAAAATTCGATATCTCAATTTTTGAGAAAAAAAGTTGTCTTTGACGGACTTTTTCCTCGAAGGTTTGGCCCCATCCATAGGCCAAAAAATGGGGATTTCGACAAAATGACTCAAAAAGGATTTTAGAGGGTAAATTCAGTGATGCCATATGCGACTTGAAACGAATGGTGACGGAAAAAATTCGATATCTCAATTTTTGAGAAAAAAAGTTGTCTTTGACGGACTTTTTCCTCGAAGGTTTGGCCCCATCCATAGGCCAAAAAATGGGGATTTCGACAAAATGACTCAAAAAGGATTTTAGAGGGTAAATTCAGTGATGCCATATGCGACTTGAAACGAATGGTGACGGAAAAAATTCGATATCTCAATTTTTGAGAAAAAAAGTTGTCTTTGACGGACTTTTTCCTCGAAGGTTTGGCCCCATCCATAGGCCAAAAAATGGGGATTTCGACAAAATGACTCGAAAAGGATTTTAGAGGGTAAATTCAGTGATGCCATATGCGACTTGAAACGAATGGTGACGGAAAAAATTCGATATCTCAATTTTTGAGAAAAAAAGTTGTCTTTGACGGACTTTTTCCTCGAAGGTTTGGCCCCTATCCATAGGCCAAAAAATGGGGATTTCGACAAAATGACTCAAAAAGGATTTTAGAGGGTAAATTCAGTGATGCCATATGCGACTTGAAACGAATGGTGACGGAAAAAATTCGATATCTCAATTTTTGAGAAAAAAAGTTGTCTTTGACGGACTTTTTCCTCGAAGGTTTGGCCCCATCCATAGGCCAAAAAATGGGGATTTCGACAAAATGACTCAAAAAGGATTTTAGAGGGTAAATTCAGTGATGCCATATGCGACTTGAAACGAATGGTGACGGAAAAAATTCGATATCTCAATTTTTGAGAAAAAAAGTTGTCTTTGACGGACTTTTTCCTCGAAGGTTTGGCCCCATCCATAGGCCAAAAAATGGGGATTTCGACAAAATGACTCGAAAAGGATTTTAGAGGGTAAATTCAGTGATGCCATATGCGACTTGAAACGAATGGTGACGGAAAAAATTCGATATCTCAATTTTTGAGAAAAAAAGTTGTCTTTGACGGACTTTTTCCTCGAAGATTTGGCCCCATCCATAGGCCAAAAAATGGGGATTTCGACAAAATGACTCAAAAAGGATTTTAGAGGGTAAATTCAGTGATGCCATATGCGACTTGAAACGAATGGTGACGGAAAAAATTCGATATCTCAGTTTTTGAGAAAAAAAGTTGTCTTTGACGGACTTTTTCCTCGAAGGTTTGGCCCCATCCATAGGCCAAAAAATGGGGATTTCGACAAAATGACTCAAAAAGGATTTTAGAGGGTAAATTCAGTGATGCCATATGCGACTTGAAACGAATGGTGACGGAAAAAATTCGATATCTCAATTTTTGAGAAAAAAAGTTGTCTTTGACGGACTTTTTCCTCGAAGGTTTGGCCCCATCCATAGGCCAAAAAATGGGGATTTCGACAAAATGACTCAAAAAGGATTTTAGAGGGTAAATTCAGTGATGCCATATGCGACTTGAAACGAATGGTGACGGAAAAAATTCGATATCTCAATTTTTGAGAAAAAAAGTTGTCTTTGACGGACTTTTTCCTCGAAGGTTTGGCCCCATCCATAGGCCAAAAAATGGGGATTTCGACAAAATGACTCGAAAAGGATTTTAGAGGGTAAATTCAGTGATGCCATATGCGACTTGAAACGAATGGTGACGGAAAAAATTCGATATCTCAATTTTTGAGAAAAAAAGTTGTCTTTGACGGACTTTTTCCTCGAAGATTTGGCCCCATCCATAGGCCAAAAAATGGGGATTTCGACAAAATGACTCAAAAAGGATTTTAGAGGGTAAATTCAGTGATGCCATATGCGACTTGAAACGAATGGTGACGGAAAAAATTCGATATCTCAGTTTTTGAGAAAAAAAGTTGTCTTTGACGGACTTTTTCCTCGAAGGTTTGGCCCCATCCATAGGCCAAAAAATGGGGATTTCGACAAAATGACTCAAAAAGGATTTTAGAGGGTAAATTCAGTGATGCCATATGCGACTTGAAACGAATGGTGACGGAAAAAATTCGATATCTCAATTTTTGAGAAAAAAAGTTGTCTTTGACGGACTTTTTCCTCGAAGGTTTGGCCCCATCCATAGGCCAAAAAATGGGGATTTCGACAAAATGAGTCAAAAAGGATTTTAGAGGGTAAATTCAGTGATGCCATATGCGACTTGAAACGAATGGTGACGGAAAAAATTCGATATCTCAATTTTTGAGAAAAAAAGTTGTCTTTGACGGACTTTTTCCTCGAAGGTTTGGCCCCATCCATAGGTCAAAAAATGGGGATTTCGACAAAATGACTCAAAAAGGATTTTAGAGGGTAAATTCAGTGATGCCATATGCGACTTGAAACGAATGGTGACGGAAAAAATTCGATATCTCAATTTTTGAGAACAAAAAGTTGTCTTTGACGGACTTTTTCCTCGAAGGTTTGGCCCCATCCATAGGCCAAAAAATGGGGATTTCGACAAAATGACTCAAAAAGGATTTTAGAGGGTAAATTCAGTGATGCCATATGCGACTTGAAACGAATGGTGACGGAAAAAATTCGATATCTCAATTTTTGAGAAAAAAAGTTGTCTTTGACGGACTTTTTCCTCGAAGATTTGGCCCCATCCATAGGCCAAAAAATGGGGATTTCGACAAAATGACTCAAAAAGGATTTTAGAGGGTAAATTCAGTGATGCCATATGCGACTTGAAACGAATGGTGACGGAAAAAATTCGATATCTCAGTTTTTGAGAAAAAAAGTTGTCTTTGACGGACTTTTTCCTCGAAGGTTTGGCCCCATCCATAGGCCAAAAAATGGGGATTTCGACAAAATGACTCAAAAAGGATTTTAGAGGGTAAATTCAGTGATGCCATATGCGACTTGAAACGAATGGTGACGGAAAAAATTCGATATCTCAATTTTTGAGAAAAAAAGTTGTCTTTGACGGACTTTTTCCTCGAAGGTTTGGCCCCATCCATAGGCCAAAAAATGGGGATTTCGACAAAATGAGTCAAAAAGGATTTTAGAGGGTAAATTCAGTGATGCCATATGCGACTTGAAACGAATGGTGACGGAAAAAATTCGATATCTCAATTTTTGAGAAAAAAAGTTGTCTTTGACGGACTTTTTCCTCGAAGGTTTGGCCCCATCCATAGGTCAAAAAATGGGGATTTCGACAAAATGACTCAAAAAGGATTTTAGAGGGTAAATTCAGTGATGCCATATGCGACTTGAAACGAATGGTGACGGAAAAAATTCGATATCTCAATTTTTGAGAAAAAAAGTTGTCTTTGACGGACTTTTTCCTCGAAGGTTTGGCCCCATCCATAGGCCAAAAAATGGGGATTTCGACAAAATGACTCAAAAAGGATTTTAGAGGGTAAATTCAGTGATGCCATATGCGACTTGAAACGAATGGTGACGGAAAAAATTCGATATCTCAATTTTTGAGAAAAAAAGTTGTCTTTGACGGACTTTTTCCTCGAAGGTTTGGCCCCATCCATAGGCCAAAAAATGGGGATTTCGACAAAATGACTCAAAAAGGATTTTAGAGGGTAAATTCAGTGATGCCATATGCGACTTGAAACGAATGGTGACGGAAAAAATTCGATATCTCAATTTTTGAGAAAAAAAGTTGTCTTTGACGGACTTTTTCCTCGAAGGTTTGGCCCCATCCATAGGCCAAAAAATGGGGATTTCGACAAAATGACGCAAAAAGGATTTTAGAGGGTAAATTCAGTGATGCCATATGCGACTTGAAACGAATGGTGACGGAAAAAATTCGATATCTCAATTTTTGAGAAAAAAAGTTGTCTTTGACGGACTTTTTCCTCGAAGGTTTGGCCCCATCCATAGGCCAAAAAATGGGGATTTCGACAAAATGACTCAAAAAGGATTTTAGAGGGTAAATTCAGTGATGCCATATGCGACTTGAAACGAATGGTGACGGAAAAAATTCGATATCTCAATTTTTGAGAAAAAAAGTTGTCTTTGACGGACTTTTTCCTCGAAGATTTGGCCCCATCCATAGGCCAAAAAATGGGGATTTCGACAAAATGACTCAAAAAGGATTTTAGAGGGTAAATTCAGTGATGCCATATGCGACTTGAAACGAATGGTGACGGAAAAAATTCGATATCTCAATTTTTGAGAAAAAAAGTTGTCTTTGACGGACTTTTTCCTCGAAGGTTTGGCCCCATCCATAGGCCAAAAAATGGGGATTTCGACAAAATGACTCAAAAAGGATTTTAGAGGGTAAATTCAGTGATGCCATATGCGACTTGAAACGAATGGTGACGGAAAAAATTCGATATCTCAATTTTTGAGAAAAAAAGTTGTCTTTGACGGACTTTTTCCTCGAAGGTTTGGCCCCATCCATAGGCCAAAAAATGGGGATTTCGACAAAATGACTCAAAAAGGATTTTAGAGGGTAAATTCAGTGATGCCATATGCGACTTGAAACGAATGGTGACGGAAAAAATTCGATATCTCAGTTTTTGAGAAAAAAAGTTGTCTTTGACGGACTTTTTCCTCGAAGGTTTGGCCCCATCCATAGGCCAAAAAATGGGGATTTCGACAAAATGACTCAAAAAGGATTTTAGAGGGTAAATTCAGTGATGCCATATGCGACTTGAAACGAATGGTGACGGAAAAAATTCGATATCTCAATTTTTGAGAAAAAAAGTTGTCTTTGACGGACTTTTTCCTCGAAGGTTTGGCCCCATCCATAGGCCAAAAAATGGGGATTTCGACAAAATGACGCAAAAAGGATTTTAGAGGGTAAATTCAGTGATGCCATATGCGACTTGAAACGAATGGTGACGGAAAAAATTCGATATCTCAATTTTTGAGAAAAAAAGTTGTCTTTGACGGACTTTTTCCTCGAAGGTTTGGCCCCATCCATAGGCCAAAAAATGGGGATTTCGACAAAATGACTCAAAAAGGATTTTAGAGGGTAAATTCAGTGATGCCATATGCGACTTGAAACGAATGGTGACGGAAAAAATTCGATATCTCAATTTTTGAGAAAAAAAGTTGTCTTTGACGGACTTTTTCCTCGAAGATTTGGCCCCATCCATAGGCCAAAAAATGGGGATTTCGACAAAATGACTCAAAAAGGATTTTAGAGGGTAAATTCAGTGATGCCATATGCGACTTGAAACGAATGGTGACGGAAAAAATTCGATATCTCAATTTTTGAGAAAAAAAGTTGTCTTTGACGGACTTTTTCCTCGAAGGTTTGGCCCCATCCATAGGCCAAAAAATGGGGATTTCGACAAAATGACTCAAAAAGGATTTTAGAGGGTAAATTCAGTGATGCCATATGCGACTTGAAACGAATGGTGACGGAAAAAATTCGATATCTCAATTTTTGAGAAAAAAAGTTGTCTTTGACGGACTTTTTCCTCGAAGGTTTGGCCCCATCCATAGGCCAAAAAATGGGGATTTCGACAAAATGACTCAAAAAGGATTTTAGAGGGTAAATTCAGTGATGCCATATGCGACTTGAAACGAATGGTGACGGAAAAAATTCGATATCTCAGTTTTTGAGAAAAAAAGTTGTCTTTGACGGACTTTTTCCTCGAAGGTTTGGCCCCATCCATAGGCCAAAAAATGGGGATTTCGACAAAATGACTCAAAAAGGATTTTAGAGGGTAAATTCAGTGATGCCATATGCGATTTGAAACGAATGGTGACGGAAAAAATTCGATATCTCAATTTTTGAGAAAAAAAGTTGTCTTTGACGGACTTTTTCCTCGAAGGTTTGGCCCCATCCATAGGCCAAAAAATGGGGATTTCGACAAAATGAGTCAAAAAGGATTTTAGAGGGTAAATTCAGTGATGCCATATGCGACTTGAAACGAATGGTGACGGAAAAAATTCGATATCTCAATTTTTGAGAAAAAAAGTTGTCTTTGACGGACTTTTTCCTCGAAGGTTTGGCCCCATCCATAGGCCAAAAAATGGGGATTTCGACAAAATGACTCAAAAAGGATTTTAGAGGGTAAATTCAGTGATGCCATATGCGACTTGAAACGAATGGTGACGGAAAAAATTCGATATCTCAATTTTTGAGAAAAAAAGTTGTCTTTGACGGACTTTTTCCTCGAAGGTTTGGCCCCATCCATAGGCCAAAAAATGGGGATTTCGACAAAATGACTCAAAAAGGATTTTAGAGGGTAAATTCAGTGATGCCATATGCGACTTGAAACGAATGGTGACGGAAAAAATTCGATATCTCAATTTTTGAGAAAAAAAGTTGTCTTTGACGGACTTTTTCCTCGAAGGTTTGGCCCCATCCATAGGCCAAAAAATGGGGATTTCGACAAAATGAGTCAAAAAGGATTTTAGAGGGTAAATTCAGTGATGCCATATGCGACTTGAAACGAATGGTGACGGAAAAAATTCGATATCTCAATTTTTGAGAAAAAAAGTTGTCTTTGACGGACTTTTTCCTCGAAGGTTTGGCCCCATCCATAGGCCAAAAAATGGGGATTTCGACAAAATGACTCAAAAAGGATTTTAGAGGGTAAATTCAGTGATGCCATATGCGACTTGAAACGAATGGTGACGGAAAAAATTCGATATCTCAATTTTTGAGAAAAAAAAGTTGTCTTTGACGGACTTTTTCCTCGAAGGTTTGGCCCCATCCATAGGCCAAAAAATGGGGATTTCGACAAAATGACTCAAAAAGGATTTTAGAGGGTAAATTCAGTGATGCCATATGCGACTTGAAACGAATGGTGACGGAAAAAATTCGATATCTCAATTTTTGAGAAAAAAAAGTTGTCTTTGACGGACTTTTTCCTCGAAGGTTTGGCCCCATCCATAGGCCAAAAAATGGGGATTTCGACAAAATGACTCAAAAAGGATTTTAGAGGGTAAATTCAGTGATGCCATATGCGACTTGAAACGAATGGTGACGGAAAAAATTCGATATCTCAATTTTTGAGAAAAAAAGTTGTCTTTGACGGACTTTTTCCTCGAAGGTTTGGCATTTTTTTTTCTTCAACTGCAAAAAAAATGATTTTCGGTTCGCTCTCGAACTGCAACGGAAATACTTGTTTTTAGTCCTAGATTTTATGGGAAAAATTCAGAATTTTTGAACCTGGTCAAAATTCATTTTTGCTTAAAACTTATAGGAAAAAAATGTATAGGGAAGAACAAATGACAAAAATCTGAACAAAATATCCTCTTTTTTTTTACGAGAAAATGCCAAAAAAAAATCGTCAGCTGAATCCGAGATGTGACCCGGACTGCCCCGTATGCTAATGGATTCTGTCCTTTTGAATTTGAACAACGAAAAATAGGTTATTCAGTATCGTGATGAACGTTTGAGAGATGGCTAATGCGATAAAATTGTACATTATTTTAAAAATTTTGAAAAATCGGGAAGAGACAGGGTCCTTTATGGTACGTTACGGGCGAAGTGACTTATAAGATTATAAAAGTTTAAAGTATTATTACCGAATGTATAAAAATGTATAAGTTTCTACAGTTTAGTCAGCAGAGTATTCACGAAACTAACTCATAACGTACGTTTTTTTCATTCATTTTCATAACCAAGAACAATTTCGATCAATATTTTACTGAACTAGGGCTAGGCGGACCCGGGCGCTACGGCCCCCGGGTTTCTTTGTATCAGTTTTGACATTTGATACGAACAAAAAGATTCAATGTGTGACTTGGTTCTGGTCCCAGTCTGTCTGACGACAGCAATGACCAATCACAGGTATGTGATTGGCACGAATAAAGCACGAATAAAGAGGCAACAATGCAAATATCAAATCTTCGATATTTTCGAGATATCTCGTGACCCACGAACCCACCACACAACACTGCCGAAGACATACATGATGTTAACATTTTACTAATACTGAGTGCGGACTACAAACTAGTTTTATTCTCCAGAGATTGACAGTACAAATCTCATGAATTTTGTGCAGGTTGGCGATTACATCCTCTCGCCGGAAATTTGCGTGGAAAGAAAAAGCATATCCGATCTCATAATGTCCCTTAACTCAGGTCGACTATACAATCAAGCGGTAGCGATGACTCGATACTATGCCAAACCGATGCTGCTCATTGAATTCGATCAGAACAAATCATTTTGTTTACAGGTATGTTGAGCTTCATAATTCTAAATTAAGACGATTTCAAACACGTATGATTCAATTTTAGATTGTATATTGCGATTTATTAAAAATCTACAATTTATCGGGTCCAAAAGAGTTTCAAAGAAACACTATTCTTTATGAAAAATTACGAGATTTGGATTGCGTTTGTAAATTGTTGTCAATTTTTATTAAAAAGTAAACCTTTTTAGGCACCAACATTTTCTTGGAGAAAATTACAGCAGTATACAATTAAGTTTCAAATCTCGGACTCATATTAATTACTTTTATTTTTTATACACTAAAAAATACAAATACTACTTGGACCACCTTGAGGGAGTTGTATAGCTTTACACGTATCCTGGAAGAAAATTAGAAGTACATAAAATCGCTATTCTCCACAGTAGCCTCTTATATTTCCAGGGTAATTACTACGTCAGCAAAGATATAAAGAGTTCGGATATAACGGCCAAGTTGCAGTTGCTCACTATGCATTTTCCGAAGCTGAAGCTCGTATGGTCGCCGAGTCCTCAAGCAACGGCCCAGCTTTTTGAAGAATTGAAGGTAAACGAATAAGTTATTCCATTAAAGGTTAACACCGCAATTCTACAGAACCCATCTCTCCCTGTTGGAACTTACGGATAAATGCGCACAAAGCAAACATGTATCTGTTTACTACGTGTTTTCTGTATATTTTTCGAGTTTTAACGCGGATCAATATAGAATGAAGCATGTAAATTACATTTATGTATCCGTGTTAATTCGCACACTCTTATACGATTTATATCGTAAGTATATTTTTTATGGGTTACGCTCTTTTTTTCTTTATAGTAGTTATCGGTTTCGTCGAACTACTAATGTGTCAAATTTGATGTACAAATTTGTCGTGTCAAAGATTTTATGTGCAAACATTCATCTTGACGTGAAGAATTTTCGTGCATCAAATTTAATGTCGGCCAACTTTCGTCATTTGAAGACTACGATAACTTTCACCTCATTAGTTCGTGTCGTGTATAACTTCGTCGTGCGAATTTGGTGCGTCTATCAAAAAGACATTGCTGTCTAGAAATGAATTCCGTAAAATTAAAGTGTTGCCCACTTCTGTATTCCACAATGGTGGAATTTGTAATAAGCTTTGATTGGTTTATATTTCAATAGCAAGGTAGAGAACAACCCGATCCTCAGGTCGCCGCCCAAATCGGTCTGGACGACGACATCGATGACAAGAAAATTATGGTAGAAAAGTACAATTGCAACATTCAAAATCTCGTTGCCAAATTGCCGGGTGTGCACACAAAGAACTTACGCACTATATTAGACAACGGCGAGTCTCTAGATCGTCTCGTCAAAATGAGCCTGGTAAGTCGCTTACTTTAATTAACGATGCAATTACATTCTGTGCCCATAATTACTTTTTAACTGGCCGAAAATTATCATTTCATATTCAGGGTATATCACGAACACATTCTGAAGCAAGCGTTAATATTCCATTATAATTTCAGTACTTAGCAATCAATCCGAAAAAAAATTGACGTTATTAAAAATACTATGAACATTGATTATATATTTATGGCTAGCAGTATCGTTACTCTTAGTTTACTCGACAACATTCCGTTATTGAGCGAGAATATTTTTCGTGATTTGTCCAATCTCACACAGCTTTATAATTTGTCCCATCGCATATATATGTGACGTTCGTCACAAACACACAGAGTTTATTAACTGTTAACAAATATCTTCTTAAAAAAAACTGTTGAACTACTTTTTTTCATACTTCATATGTCTCTCCATATTATAAAAATATCTCGCCGCCGCCGTGGAGAGCAATCGAACTGGCCTGGGTCAAATGACACACCAAGGCCGTGAATTTACTAAATCCCCCATGAGACCCCCTCCAAGCCCCTGATATTTCTAAGTCCCAATAAGGTCCCTTCCAGGACCTGATTTATCTAAGTCGCGACGTTCGGCCGCGATAGTTAGTTCAATAATTGGAAGAATATTATTACAAAAAAATCCACTATTCACTGTCAAAGAGGTGAACACTTGTCCACTTGTGTGTAGAGAATTAGGGTTTGTTTAATTGAATTAAAGAAAAGAGTTTTCTTTTCGTAAGTGAGTTCACTTACGTACGTTTATTCTTGTATTTTAATTAAATGCATCATAACGGTAATGGTACAGTTTAAAAAAAAAGACTTGCTTTACTTTATTTTTGTCAGGGATTAACGTATGGTAGGTCAACGTTACCGTGAAGCTTAACTTAAGGGAGAGGGATCAGTTTCACCATGAAGGGACAGACAGACAACGACTTTTTAAAGCATATATTACATATTGATAATAATAATAATAATAAATCTGCGTATTTTTAAGGAGGAATTAGCAGCTCTGATGGGCCACAAAAATGACGCAAAAGCGTTGTACTCCGCGCTACACGAGAGAAAGAAACCTGATGAATCTTCGGCCAGTACGTCGACTAGGCCGATGTCAAAAGTCCGAACTAGAGGACTATTTCCGTCGAAAAAGTGATATAGAAATGTCCCTCCGTTAGGAAATTTGATTATTCATTAATCGTACGTGGTACGAATTTTCAGTTTATGCGAAAAGAATACGATTATTATTTATTTCCTTCGACAAAAAAAAAAAGATGATCCTTGTCGAACATATTAGTAAGAATGTAAATAATTTGCGAGATATCTAAAATGAATCACGAAATCATGATTAAAAAACCATTTCAATGTTTTCAATCTGAAAAAGCAAATGATAAAAATACAATTTATTTACCTTGTAATTATGGTATTCAAGGTTATACATAACAATTTTGGTAAACGTGATTTAGAGTTTAAAGTGTCATATACAGATGTAACGGTGTGCCACAAATAAATATTTAAAAGTTTTCATTATATACAATGCTCGGCGTTTATTTCTCGCTATTTGTCAATATCTAAAAGAAATCCGACGTACTATCAACGTAGAAGAAAGGAAAACCTTTCTGTTTGTATATATTGCATGCAACTTTTATATGTGTGATTTTAAAAAATGATTTTTAAACATTTTATTTGTATGATTTGTTTGAGGCTAAACAAAAGTTGCGGAGCAGCGAACAAAATGATTAGCTCGATAGTATTTTTTTCATTATAAATATGTGCTAATTCTACGTCGAATTCACGAAAAAATGAAGCTTCTATGTACCCGTTTCAACCTTCGTACTTCTGAAGGAGATGTTGTTCAAGGTTGGCCCTGAAAAAAATGATAGGTTCAGTTTTGGATACCATTATAAAACGTTGAAGTAGTATATCGGAATTTAGCGTACATTTTTTCGGAGATATTTGCGATATCGTCGTCTTCACTATCACTATTGGAATCAAGATTATACAAGAAGGAGTCGGTCTCGTACATCGGGAAGTAGAATTCCGGTTGATTCCATACTCGTGACGAAGGTAATCTTTCATGTTCTTTTTCTCGCATGTGTTCCAAAACATTCTCTGCGTCTTCTTCACAGTACACACATTTCTTTTCGTAGATTTGTCGTCGCACATAATTTACGACCTTTACCTATAATCGTTATAAAATGGATGCATTGTTAATTGGATTAACACGAATCGGCACATGATGGATTTAGTGTTAATTGGATTAACGCTACAGCAACTAAATTCAAAAGTTTTTGGATTTAGTTACTGTACGAACTCACCTTTTCATAGAAATTCAAGTCTTTTGTAAACAACGGAAAATCGAAATTATGTTCGTCGTTCATATGTCGAAGGATCTGAGAAAAGTCGTCGTTGGTCGTAGAACAGAAGAGACACGTTACTACGACGCTGTCTCCATCCCAATCTCCCCACGAGCTTTCTTCATCCTCATTATCACTTCCGTTATCCGTCGGATCATCCACGTGAATCGTTTCTCCTTGCGTCTAACCGAAAGATTGTGGTTTTTACAAATCGTACTTTTTGTCTACTTACTCGGTTCCAAACCCTTATTTTACCTGTCTCTGCCGCCAATTGGTACCTGCTTCCAAATAATTTGTCACATAGTACTTATCGTACGATTGATTACTAGGATTAATCCTCTTGTGCAATTTCTTTCGCATGTGTTCCTTCAGAACGTTGCGGTCTTTGAATATTCTTTCACAATAAATGCACGTCAAGCTGTTTTTTTTTTTACAAATATTTTCATTAGCTTCCGAGAGATATTGAGCATTTTTCTAAAAGTATAAAAAAATATTAAGGTTTTTGCCTTTCAATACTTCTCTGAATTCTATCGAGAAGTTGATCAACGAAAACAAGGTTCTCGGGCTTTCCCAATTGAACGTTGTGCTTCTGCGACAGATGTTTAAGATAATTGGAGCGCGAGCCAGTTAGCTCCATTCTGCAAAAGATACAGCCACGCTTGAAATTCTCATCCGCTCTTTCCTTCGCTTGCTGAGATAGTACCCATTCCTTGACAATAGAGGATATAGAACTTAACGATTATACACTGTAACGATTTTATCACTTTCTGTTATAATATATCTACCAGTCTGGTTCTGTGCAATTCATCTCTAAGGGTTCGATCTTCGGTGATACAATCGGATAATAAATAATAGACTTCATTTTTACTCGGTTTTCCATCCGGGGTACAATCCATCAAAATTGTAGTGCAAAAAGTAGTTATGGGCTGTTCCTTGAATTTTACACCCCAATAGTGAACGTAACTGGAAGGAACACGATAAATTATTATACTAGTACCGCTTCTATTCCTATATTATTTTGTTATACTTAATTCCTCATTTTTTCAATACGCAGTTATGGTCTAGTGATAATTTATATTCGTAATTTCGATTTTCTTACTAGCTATTTTTTGTTAACAAAAACTTAATGGCATTGAGCTCTTAGCTATTTTACTTTAATTACGTAAAAAAAAGTATTATCAACTTGGTCAAATATTTCATACTTTTCGATATTGGCAAGAAATAAACATTTCTTAAGAGCAAATGCAGTAATTACTACGCTATTGTGTGCTGTATCTGCTCTTATAGTTATAATATAATAATGTTATAGTTATAGTTATTGCTATATAACCATCATGAATGATCTTTAATGATCTGCATTGGTCTTCAAAGAGTATTTTTCGAATGTTTGATATGACTAATATTTCCTTCAAAATATAGTAGTTTTTACTATATTTTGAAGGAAAAAATTTAAAATTAAAAAATTTAAAAAATTGTTTATATGAATGTGCCATTCGTAAATATCTTCATTCGTTTTGTTGAACATTTTTATGTAATTGATACGTTTTTTTTTTTTTTTAGAAAAGAATCTCTTTTGGTTGCATAATAATAAAATTGAATACACTTTTTTTATACTGTATCATTGTGGCATCTAATTTATTACCATGCAACACAAAGAGATCCTGATCTAAAAATAGGTACAAACTGCGTAAAAATGTTCAACAAGACGTATGAAGAAATTATTATGTTCTTTTGATTACATTATTTATGTTAATTGCTTTCCTAAACGTTGATTAAATTGACAATATATTTTGTAGAAAGCCGTGAATTCTTCATATAAGAACTTTTCTAAATTCATTGTGTAATACCTTCTTATTATTATTATTTTTTTAAATTTACATGTAGAGTAAGAGTTTCAATTGACCAAAAGTGTGCAGAAATAAAATAGTATATTGTGCGACAAGTGCGCGAAGTAGGTAATTCGACAAGAGTGTGAAATTCAAAACGAACGCGAAATGTTCCCTAGAAAGCATTCTGAGGTATCTTGATACTGTAATGGGGGGAGGGGGGGAAGGAAACTTAGCCGTAAGGTTTCATTAATAACCCTAGTGTATCATTCATGGTTATGCCGAGAATATTTGTGTTGGCATTCTAGCGTTGAGAGATCCGATTAGAATTTAAAATGTTGCTCACAATCAGGCTAGGGAACAATGTTATTAGTAATTGCTTGTTATCTACACAGTATTATATATTTTAACTTCCAAGTATAATAACTTTTTATGATATTATTTAATATTGCATTTAATCAGTCAGTTTAGCAATTTATAGTTTAGCACGGCAATTCCATAGCAGCAAATGTTAAAATTCAATTACAGGTAATATAGCTAGAATACCTTCTCAAGCTGGCAACTTTCCAAACATCACCTATGACCAGGCGGTGGGTCTCAAATAAGTGTGTGAGAAATAGTTGTTCGCTTGTGGGTAGAACAAATTTGTGATCACACAGCAAGCAAGTTGTTTCTCCGGGTTCTCCATCTAAGCCGACAAATTGTGTTCTGTATTGCGTTACAGATTCATCTAGAATCTCCTTTGGTTCAGAATGATTAGCTGGACTATCTGAAATAGTATTTTGACGATGACATTTTGATAGTAGAAGAAATCGTTTTAAGAGAGGCGCAGCACACTAAGTTATAATATTTTAGTGATAAATGTTCAACATTATTTTGAAAAAAAAAAATGCATCATATATCTTTAAGCTATAATAATGATAATCAATTTTTCATTTAACCAGAGACTACAGCAATTAAAATGATATATATTTATAATATTTGCAAAATGTTTATTATAATATTATGAATTTATTTGAAACATACTGAGAAGCCCAGATTTTTTTTATGAATAACAAAATAAACAAATGGTTAATTTTTTTTAATTTCTTTTTTTTAGCAGATATTTTTTGATATGTCATAAAAGTCCTGTTAAAAAGAAAGAAATTGAAAAAATGAAACCAATAAAAGTTGTTTTAGAAAATTTATTAATGTGATCCAGAGCTTTATGCCTATAATTTATAACGAATCTTTTTATTTTTATTTGGCTATACCAGATATAAATAAAAACAATGGACATAATGAAAATAGTCTTACAGTAATTTTGTTTTTTATCAAGGAATTTATGCTGTAAATTTCAAAAAGATTTATTCTCAAGTAGTCTGGAATCCGGACAGCAGAATAATGTGCAAAAAATTTGTTTTCTATTGTGTAATTTTTTGCTTTGTACTTAGATATTTCAGCAAATAATCCATAAAACACTTATAAAATTTAATAAATTTTCTG
Organism: Perithous albicinctus; assembly: GCA_964016905.1. Taxonomy (NCBI): domain Eukaryota; kingdom Metazoa; phylum Arthropoda; class Insecta; order Hymenoptera; family Ichneumonidae; genus Perithous; species Perithous albicinctus. The sequence goes on along the minus strand of OZ024689.1, from coordinate 12,676,119 downwards.
GAGTGAACTTTCTCCAGTAAATTTAAGAGTATATATATATTGACAAACAAAATAGACTATGAAATATTACAAATGGTCCAAATCATGTAGATTATGCTTGAAAAAAAAAAATAAATGAAAATATGTATTTAAAGTTGTTAGAAAATAGGCAATATGACATCGTACAAATTCACAATTTGTCTTTCTAGGTTATGAATTTGTGGTATAGTACAGGACATTGAAAATCATTTGTTTATGCACAGATTATTTTTTTTAAATATATTAAACTGTCTTAGTTCACATTTGACTAGCATAATCTGAATGCTTCATAAATCCTGTGAATGTAAAAGGATTAAAATGCATTTTGTAAAAATGAAAAAGCGCTCCTAACCTTCGGTCATCTTTATTTCGAAAAGTCAAAGTAGAAATTGAACTTTTGATTGTTCCCAATTTAAGAATATTTTTCGTCTTACGTATCTGCAAACGAGATCATCGAATCAAGAATTATGTTTTTTCACTCGACCATTTTTGGCGATTGAGGTTCAGTACAATTATGTACACACACGAATTTCGACGCAAAAACGAAACATGTATTTTTTGGATTACGATTTGAATAATATGAGATCAAATCATGGAGACTAGTCCCCATGGATCAAATGATAGTCAGTATGTTGTCACTCAGTAAATAACCGACTAAATAGTCCGGTCACCTAACCGCAGCGAGTTGTTATAATTTACCTGCGGTCGAATATAATATTTTTCGGGTAGAACTGAACACGTACTGAACAATAAAAACGAACCAAAATTTTTTTGCTTTTTTTTTCAACAAAATTTGCGCAGAAGCGTAAAAACTTACTTTTATTCATTTTTACAAAATTCAGTTTGTACGTTTCTAATAGATATTACCATAACAAAAAAAGGTAAATTTGACATTATTTTTGTCACCTTTAGTTCTACTTCAGCAAAAAAAAGCTGACAATTACATTGTCACAGTGCTTCCTCTCTTTTATTTACCACAGTCTACCCTCTCTTTGTGTGGAAGTACGTTTATCAAATTCGGCTTCCTCAAGAAGCTTTGTTTTGTGAATAATTTTCAGCTTGATATCTGAAGTAGTTTTTACATTATGGAGGTCAATTGATATGATTTCTCAACCCAAAAACTCAAAATTTCATTAAAGTTGAACAATTCCACTGATTTTCCTTAAATTCAATACCGGTTGTGTCCAACTTCGTACTAATTTTTAGCGCGATATTTTTTGAAAAAATAGATTATCGCATAAAATCCGAACGACTCAACCAATTTCGTCCAAATTCAATACCAATCATCGGCCTGTAATAATACAATCATCTACCAATTTTCAGCCTGATATAAAAAAAACTGTGGGAACTAGAACGCGTGCAGAAATTTTTGAAAAAAATTCAAAATCGTGTGGAAACAAGAGAACTGCATGGATTTTGCCAAAAATTTGATGGAGTAAGTATAATTGAACCCCCAACATGAGTGGTTAATTTCAGCTTGATATCTGAGCAAACACACACACAATACTTCCGGACATTTTTTTCTAAATATGTTTTCTGGATGTTTTGGAACATTCTGGACACGTTTACATGAAAATCTGGAAAAAATATGTCCACTAAAACAAAGCTTCTTGAGGAAGCAAAGCATTGTAGACTCGACAAAGTCGAAATTTTTAGTTTTCACTTTACTAAATTAACATGATAAATCTGTTTTTTGGCTCCTCATAGAAGAAGCTTTGTTTTCGTGAATTTTTTTTTTTCGTGATTTTCATGTCAGCATACTTAAAATGGTCCAAAACGTCGAGAAAAGTGATTTGTACGAAATGCCTGTATGTGTGTGTGCGCCGCAATTTGTCATGTATTATCCTCAAATTTGGTACGCAAATTATACAGCATTTTGAAAATTTTAAAAGAATGGTTTTGACGCTATAACTTTTGCAAATTATGAGATATCGGGCTGAAATTCTGAACACAAACTAACTTACAGTGAACCATGATTGGCACCAAGTTTGACGAGAATCGATAGAGTGGTTATAATTTTATTGCAATTTTAATTTTTTTTTTAAATGTCCGTAAACACTTCTACTTTTCTAAATTCTGGGATGACCGGCTGCAATTTACATTTATGAGGAAACCAAAGCAGCTAAATGTACTTCCTCATAGTGGAAGCTGTGTAGAGAAAACAATTTGCAAAGTTCTACTTTGCATACATGTAAACATTTTAAAAAAATATAAAATAATGAGGAAGCAATTTGCAAGGTTCTACTTTTTAAAATAAACAAATGACTAAATTGGATTATAAAACTCCGGCTTGAAATTAGTCACAGATGACAGGGGATTTCGCATGTGTTGCCATCTACCGGAGATAATTTTAATTAGATTTCATAGTGGCGACATCTGTTGGATGCTTAAATTTCATTTACAGTTTTTTCTTTTTTTTTTTATATATGACGAATTCAGCGTAAAGCGCTCGAACGAAGGGCACACACAAAGTTATTTTTTTTTTTTTTAACAAAGTTGTTTTTTTTGTGTTGAGCATTTTTTTTGTTTGTTTTTGAGTAAATTATACATAGTTGCTTAAGTATGGGATTTATGACAGCTTTTGCTTTGCTTTCATCATCACCATCTTAAACCTCATCTCACCATCATTTTGATAGTCAAATGATTATTATTTCGCATCTACATAGTCGTTTAAATGTAATAAATAATAATAAATATAAATAATAAAAAATATCCATCATTTTGCAGAGTAAATAGGGAAAAAAAGATCGACGTCAAATGACCGTAATTTGATCGCGAATGTAAATGACGGTGATTTAAATTTACTAGCTCAGAACAAGTGTTCGGTAATTTTTGTTCCAATCGCTGATCGCGTTGTTCTCTTAGCTCCTGGTTGAAGAATAGGTGGATTTGCGAACTCGGTTCGTCAGAGCTCATGGCTGCTTGTGGCCGCTTTGGCGTGACGGGGGTCTAAAGATCTGTTAATTCGTCCATATTAAAGTCTCAAAACGGGTTTGATATCGTAAATTCAACGTAACTTCGTTGACTAATCGGGCAATTGATACGCTCGATCGTTTTCGAACAGCGATAAACGCGAGAACGAATGTTCTTTTCGATATTTAAATTCGACAAAAAAGTTGCTCGAGAATCTAACAAGCAGTGGCCGCCACACGGACGAATACCCCCAACATCCAACCCGTTTTGACTGATTTTTGGGATCCAGTCAAAGAAAACCTCCATCATTCCGCCGATAACCGAGTGCCGGCCCGCAGGGTGGCGTTCATTTGATAAGGTAATTTACAACAGTTGTTAACATTATTTTCATCGATAGTACATATATAGATATATATTTCACCCTTGTGCTCTTGTTGGACTTTGGAATCGACGGGATTCGGGGTTGCCGAGCCTCTACTCAAAGATCACGTGAACTCTCCACAACCCGCAACAGTCTATGAATCACACTCGAGTTCATTTTACAACGGCCTCAATTTCGATATCAATTGTCAATATTAACATTTACACATCCATATCTTGTCTCGAACTTTACTCGAACGCGCATCAAAATTCATTCTGTAATGCGTGTTGATTAACAGAAGTAAAAAAAATGGATGAAAAAAAAAGAAAGAAATTCCGTTGAACGTTCCAATGGAAGTAAAAAAAAAAGTTGGAAAGTCGAACTTTGCACATTGCTTTCTCATTAATTTTGAATTTTTACAAAGCCACCTCTATGAGGAATTTATCAATTCTAGCTTCCTTATAGAGGTAGCACCGTGGAAAATCGATTAACGATTAAAAATCGAACAATTGATTAATGAACCAATGCAATAAAAAAAATGTTCGCGTGGTTACAGCTCTAGTAAGCATTATATCTTTCTAAACTTGTAATCTGTTAAAATAAAAAATTCAAATTGCTCCAAAATCTGAACACATTCACCGATTGTCACCAAATTTGATACACAACAATGGTGAACACTTTTCATGTGTATTTTTCATTCATAAAAAATTTCAATTCATTCATTGTCAGTTAAATTGAGTTATAATAAAACGTTAATTTTTTTAAAAAGTTCAAACTCACATAGAATTCGAACTGCTTTGCCGATCATCACCAAATTTGGTACGTAGCAGAGCTTGATGTTCTTTTTTTGTCTGCAGAAAATTGCAGTTTGGTGAGATTTAACATGACTTAGAGCAAAAAGATATTTTCTTTGAAAAATTCAATCTCATTTCTTCACTTATCTGAAGTAGCTTTATTTGTAAAAAAAATTATGTAGCTCGGTAGCGAAAAATTTGCGGCAGCTAGAGGACGTAGAGGCATTTTTCGAAATTTTCAAAGTTGAATAAAATTTGAACATATTATTGAAAATTATTGCAAGCAACGGTGCCTACCTGTTCCACATGTCTGTGTTGGAATTGTCAATGCCGGCCACACACATACAGACACACGCACATTCATCCGGACATTTTTTCTAAATCACTTTTCTCGACGTCTTGGACCATTCTGAGTGTAAACAACATTTTCACAAAAACAAAGCTTCTTCTGTGAGGAAGCAAAAACCTATGGATCATGCCTAACTTTTGTCCAATGACAAATAATCGGCTTAAGGTTGTCATTTGCGGTACAGTCAATTCAATTAAGCATGTATACGAAGATTAAATTGTACACGCTTTACAGGAAAAACTAGTGTGAACTATGGGTGCATAAATTCTAATTATGCAGTTATATTTTCGAAGTCGAATTAGTAATTTTCGTTCGAAATACATATGCTGACGCGAACTTCAATCGAAACCGCATGAAAATTCATTTCTCGAATGCGTGTTAAAGGAACAATAAAATAAGAGAAATACAAATTTAAAAAAAATGCAATATAGCTCTTTACGCGTCTATATTGCTACCGAGAATTAATTTCGAAAACAAGCAAAATGAATTGATGCGAATGATGATGCATAATATTGCGCAATTTTGCGCAATCTTCTCTTCGATTATATCATGGAATAATGTTAAAGTGGTTGGAGCGCTTTTATAGTAGTCAAATCACTGTAACATTTTTTTTATAATCGTTTCTGTAATTTTCTGTGCATTAAATAACAGGAAGTGAACGGTGATTTGTGTTAGCACTGCTTGCGTTCTCAACATTCATAGTAGAGTCAACAGTTAAGCAGAACGATTTGATAATCATGGATTTTTCTATAAAATACAATATTTACAAATGATATGGGAACATTTTAATAGATAACCTGAATGTTGAATTATGTGATGCAATTAAAAAATATCGTAATTTCATCGCAAAGTATATGAAAATAAATACTAAATGCAAAAAATCCAAAAACACCTGCAACTGAACTGACCAGTCTGCGACCTACACTTGTTGTCGAAAATAGGCTTCAGCGACCAAATAATGGCAACAGGTAGCTAAAAAATAGACAAATTGAAAATCTAATGTTGAGCTGCGTCGTCAAAATTTCTCATTGTTGAGAATGACATTCGAACATTCGTTAACGACGATATCGTGTTTAGAAAATAGTAGTTCAGTTGTTAATAAGCAAATCCGACGTGAAGTATCGCTGTCCACTTAAATAAAGTTGATTCCTTTTATAATCGTATATTTCATCACTCGTGAACTCTGAAAAAGCTGTTGTTGATTCTCCCGGGAACGTTCAGTTACTGGTGTATCGACTCCGACGACATTTTTAGTTTGTTTTTCCTTTCTCATAGAGGAAGCTTTGTTTACATAATTTTTTTTTCTTTTTTCCAGATCTTATATGTGTGTGTGTGTGGAGTTATAGAAACTACTAAAATATATACTTCCAATATTCGTGGACTACTGAACGGAATGACCTCATATTTTTGTCGCGAATACAGTAGAGTTCAATGTTTTTTTTTGTATTTTATTCAAATCGGTTGAAGCCTTTTGATTTTTTGGAATGTTTTAAATTTTGTTAATTTTTTGTTATGACTCAAACTCGAACAAATTTTCAGCTACTTTCAATGGCTAAAATGGTGTAATTGATCAAGAAATGTCATTGCGGAAATTAAGGATTATTATTATTGCTGCAGTATTATTAATGATGGAATCGATACTATTATTTTGCCATGCGATACGTAATTTTTCGTCGACCAAGCTTTTAGGGTCTTTAAATAGACAATACGCGGATGAAGCATAGCGCTCGGACCTCCAAATTTAGGTGCATCTTAAGGCGGTATAATATACTGACTGAGTCGAAAGATTGCGATTCCAACTCCGAAAAAAAAATTCTTAAGAATACCCCGTGAAATTGATAGCCGACATGGATCCTGCACGGTCAAAAATGCACGATTAAATATACTGTGATAAAAGCGCTTGGTTGCGACTACCAATCAATTGGTTGGTTCAACTAATCAGTAAGATGACACATCAAAACTGATTAGTTCAACTAACCAAATTGTTGACGCACTTAACAAATCGATCTGTTAGACCAAACATCTGATTATCTTAGGAAACGTATTAGTTGGTAGATATAATTGATAATTTGTTCCATCGACCTTGCTCATTGCTTCCTTATTATTTTTCATCTTTCCCAAAGTTTACTCTGTGAGGAAGTCAAAATCGATCAACATTACTTTCTCATAGACGTTATTTTGAAAAATAATAAAAAATTATGATGATGTAATGTGCAAGCTCTTCTAGTTTGGATGCTCTTTTTTGTTTTTGACTCATATATTTTCTGATCATTGTCGTAATAAATATAACCATCTGTTCTGTTATTTATCACCACATTGATCAGAAAATATACAAACTCGCTTTGTTGCGAGTTTAAAAGTAATGGTCACATCTCTGGTATTGAAAGAGAGAAAGAAATTAATTAACTCATTTTTTAAAAACCTTAAGATTTGTGATATGTGAATAGTGTTTGAATTAAATTGAATTGAATATTCATATATCTTTTGAAATATGGAGTTTTTTTCCCCTGTTTATTGATATAGTAATGATAATAACAATAATAATAATCGTGATAACAAAAAGCAATTTCATGATTACTCGCGCGAATTATCAATTCCAGAGTAATAACCAATCATTACATATATCGGTATATTTGTAATAGATTGCAAAATGTTTTATATCCGCTGATAATTTACACGATGAAAAGAAAATTGTAAAGTAATGACGTTGAAGTTTGCATCGTTGGAATGCAACGAAATCAAGAAACAAAAATTAATTGTAATGAACCCAAATGAATATATGAGTTATAAAAAGTTATAACGACTAAGTACACGAAGAAAAAATATTGTACTGCATTATAGCACCTCTAACAGGGTGTGAAATCGTGGGATTTTTAATATTTTTTCATTTCGTTGCATTCCAACGATGCAAACTTCAATATCATATAAAGTAGGTATATGGCAAAGTAATGATATTGAAGTGCCGATCGTTGGAATGCAACGAAATAAAAAAATATAAAATGCCCAAGCGAACAATCCCTGTTAAGGGTGCTGTATTGCAGTGCTATATTTTTTTCTTCATGTTCTTAGTCGTTATGATAACTTTTTAAAGCTGCTACAATAATTTGGGTTCACAACAATTCTTTTTTTTTCTTGATTTCATTGTATTCCAATGATGGAAACTTCAACATCATGCGAAATATGTGGTATGAAGATATATTTGATGCGACATCAGATGGCAGGTGGAATTTTTTATAAGATATATTATAATCAGTTGGAATTATTGTTCATGCGGAATATATGTTGCCACGCAGTCTCCTCGCGTAATCTTTTAATAGTAGAGGCTTCGCTCTTAATGTTTTGGTTGTGTTTAACCTTGTTACGATTGGCAAATTGCGGGTATTCACATTATCAGTAGAAATCACAAGTCATTCTTCTCGCTATGTTATTATCTTTCATCGTACTTTCATTTTATAATGCAATCGAGATTATTTAATCGACACCGGTGTTTGAATCGCATGATTGGGATCTTCTAATGCATCTTAGATGCACTGGAAATCTTCAGTGCCCTCAATTCAATTCAAGTGCTCTTAGTATTTTTTTTTTTCTCGTAATAAAGTTTTCCCTATTTGAGAATTTCACTAAAAACAATTGTCAAGTGTCCTACTGACTTCATTTTGCAAAGCTTAAAGATATCAATATCTCGGACAAAATCAGACTGATGCAATCATTGGTAATATACTTGTAGTTAATAATTATATAAGACTCCGAAATATCAATTTGTGCGTCGTAAAATATATTTCGTTACTCTTAAAGTGTATGTGTTAATCTAATTTATCGTTGCTTTAGTATTTCTTTGTATTTTTCCATTTCGATTTTTGTAGAACATTACCATTTTCTATTTAAGAATTGTGTTACTTGCAAAATGAAAGCCTTGCAACTTTTGAGAATCATTTGTGTAATTGATCTAAATCGTCTCGCTTCAGTTTGCAGAATCAGTTCTTTTAGTTCTCATACAAAACATAAAAAGTTTAACTTAATTTATCAGATTTTAGGGCACTTAAAAATTTGTCAATCTTTTTATTACTCAACATTTCGTTAAAGTGTAGATTCTACTTTCGTTTTTAAAAAAACGATACAAAAATATAACATTACACATTTCTTCTCCCATATTTCCTTGTTTTTTACACAGCATTCTTCTATGACAAAGCCAAAATTAATTTTAACAATACTTCCACGTATGATGGCTTTGTGGAGAATGGAAAATAACAAAAGAGCAATGTGCAAGATTCTACTTTGCAAACTTTTTAAATATCTATGCCAAACTAAGGCTTGAATGTACAACGAGAACATACATTTGTCATAGTAATTTCTTCGCAAACATGGGCTTGTGCAGAATACATAACAGTTTTCACGCTTCGTCGCATATACCTAAGAGGAATTCAGCACGAAATGGGCCAAGCCTGTTTCCCGATGACACAACAAAAATTCATCATTATTGGCCATAAAAAAAATCGACGCAAACGTTTGCGGACTCTTCAAAATTGTTGATACCTAAGACAGGATTTTTAAGAAACATTTGAAATCTTTAAATTGGGGCAAAAAATTTAAATAAAAAAAATTCATGAAAAAAAAACTTCAATAAAAAAATTAAATATGTTTTTTCGAGCATATAGAATAGTGTAAAAAATTATGGAGCAAATTGGAAAGGGTCTGAGGGTTGAACGCTTACTGAGTTGGCCCCAGGAATGCCTCATAAACTATATAATGTTCATTATGGTCAATATGGTTCGTATCCATGAATGGATTTCGGGCATGTGTACATACACATAAAGTACCTATTGCGGAATGAAAATCCTTTAAAACGCTTTTAAATCATACCCTCGAAAATTAATAAAACAATGAGAAGCCTTTAATGCGAGAGTGAGTATTAATTATTATGTGTTATTCGGATAGACCCATTACATTTTGATTTTTTAAATATTTCAATTTAAATGTTTTTGTAAAAACAATTACGGACATATAAAAGCACAAAACAAATGCGTATTTGCTAACTGTTTACCAATAAGACATAACTTTCTCACTGTTCTCATTCTTCTGATAAAAATCTAGTAATTATATTGTCGCGTAATTAGAGCACTCCGAACCAGATATTACTGACTTGACCTTGTATCGCTGCTTCCTCTGATTATTGACACTCGTGAGTCTCCTAGGGGGTCAAGTAAACATGAGTCTCTCAATCAGACAATACTATGTTGTCCGATAACGATACACACGCATCTGGCGTTTGCTTACTTTACAATTGATAAAGATGTCTGTAAATATTATACATAAATAAACATTATTACTATTAGTATAATTATCACTATTATTATAACAAAAATTATAAAAATATATAGATAAAAATAAATAGTCAAATGGCACAGCAAGACACTGAATTTTCAAAGTCCCCCATGAGAACCCCCTTCAGGGCCTGATTTTCCAAGGCCCAATAAAGTTCCTTTCAGGGCCTCATTTTTCTAAGTCCTAATAAAGTCCCTTCCAGGGCTTCATTTTTCTAAGTCCCCCATAAGATTCCCTTCTAACGAATAGAACAAATTTACAAAATTTATAAAACTCCAAAAGGAAATTTTGTAATTATCTTGGCACGGGAGTTTGGCGCGCGAAGCTGGCAGGGGGCGAAGCCCCCCTAGTTGACACTATTATTATTATTATTATTATCATTGTTATATGAAGCATAGGGCTCCGACACACCTACAGGACGGGCGGGAAGTGTATGAAATTAATAATAATAATAATAATTATTATTATTATTATTATTATTTTTCTACACTATCATTCCATATGATAGCAAGAAAATGTCAGGCTACCGTCATAGAAGATAATACTAAAAATAGAAGAAATATGTAGCTCAGATCGCGCACTTCTATATTATCTGATTAAATTGATTCGGATCGCGACAACGGTTTCCGGCTCGTACTCTGGAATACCCCCATGCGCGAGAATCTTGGAAAATGATAAGAAAATAATGAAAAGAATAGTCAAGATAAGCAGTAGTAAAATGTCAGTTGATTCCGATCATTAGATGCGCAGAACATAAAATCGTTTAGTCAGGGATTATTATCACTGCCCCCCAACGAAATCTGACCCTCGATTGGTGTTCTGAATTACCCCACCACAATGAGATCCGATCTCTATGAACCATGTACCTCTAAGTCTTCTGATAACGATGTCTTCGACTTGCCATCACGGGGAGTTCGCCTGATAGCACTTATCATCATTCTGCTGGGTATAAATAGTGGGATAAATAGTTGTTTCGGGCTCAGTATCAGACGATATTCCATCGTCTACGGAGCTACCGTTTGTATCTTTGACGTAGAGAGGCGACAACTGCTCTTTGCAAGACTTTGCCCCGCCTCTATATTTGCACAGATATTCAATTTTACAAAAAAATCGTTACCAACTTATTTGTTGTCCAATTTTGCAAATACGATAAAGCAGAACGTTAAAACACTTAACGCGCCAGTAATTTTCGCCACGTAGCCGATTTTATTGTATGAGTAATAAAGAAGGCACGAGAATTTCATCCTACACTCAGGTACGATTTTGAAGCTATGTATTCATTATGGGGATCTCAATGCCTGTGTATGTGTCCCATACAAGTTTACGTGGGGAAAAATATCAAATTTTAGCGCGCAGAATAGGTATATCACATAGGTATATTTCACGTAAAAATATCAAGTATTTTTAATAAAGTATATTACATTTTAAGGGTATATAGAAAATCTTTGTTACATATTTTTTTGTAATTCACACATTTTTTTCGAGGGTTATTTCAACTTACACCATAATAATGTAATCTCTATAATTAATACAAGTTTATCGTCTTATGTTCATGAATTCTGATTATTAATTAGAATTATACATAACGAAGTGTGCGCTCGCATTCATTGAGCTAAGTGTACGTCTTTGTGATGTGGAGGGGTGTGAGTGTCTGTGTAATATCAGCTTTTATTTTTTGTCTTAATTTTTTTTTATTAATCAAATCATTCCGCGCCGAGATAGTACAATGACCGTTACAGATGACGGAAAATTTTGCACATTATTTTCTCAGTGATATAAATTGATATTAAAAAATGTGGAAGATTAAAAGAATAGAAATTTGCTCATGAAAATATATTTCAATGTTTTTATTGTCTTCAACAAGATTTTCATCAAATGTCATTAGAAAATCTTGATATTTTATTGAAAACATAATTAAAGTATTTCGTACAAAAATTCGTTATAAACATCATGAAAATATTATAGAAAAAAAAAGAAAGAATATTACGTATTTTTCGTTTGTGACATTTCTAAAATTAATTTTTGTACAGTCCGTTCGTTTTTTGTTTTATAATATATGTTCAGATATTTTACCGTCAATCTGATAGAAAATTTGAACAAGATAATCAGAATTACATGAGTAATGAAAATAATAAATAAACAGTTACTTTGAAAGCAGGGTTAGAAGCATTCGAAATCACATGATTCGTTTAGTTGTTTTATAAATAATATTATATTCATCATTTTGTATAATATATTGGTAAGAAAATGTATAAACACTTTATTCAAAAGCAAAAAATATTGTTTTCCACATAAAACCGTTTACAAATGCCATAAAAAGGAAAATAATCGATAATTAAAAAGAATAATGATCTATCATTTTGTTTTTCATGACATTTTGAAACGAATATTAATAAAATAACCTTTTTGATGATTTATAAATGTTTATAGATTTTCCTACCAATATTCTAAAATAATACTATCATCAAATTATGTATTAAATTAATAAACAAAAATAGCGACCACAAAAACAAAATAATAATAAAATGGGTAAAACTCTGTAAAAAAAAGAATAATGGAAGGATCGCAATTCTGCTATAATTTCGATATTGCCTTAAAAAAGTAATCCTATTAATACATTGATAAGAAATAAATTCCTTGTGTGTAAGATAGCTTTCACCAGGCAGTCTAGGTTCGTGTTTGTTATCAATGATGAGAATTATAGAACACCTGATAAGATTCGATATCTGCACACGTCACAAAATTCATGAGAAAACTCTGTCAAGGAAATAACTCCGAGATACTTAGAAAAACAGATATTTGCATTATTACAATAAGAGAATAATGTATCCAGTACTGAACATTTCTTTTTTCTTTTCTGTTACAGGGTTGTATCTGCGATAGACTGGTGAACCAGTCTGTTGTTGGGTATTTAAGCAACAGCGGCAACTGGAAGTTGGCCCTGAACGCAGAGCCCCCGTGGCTTTGCTAGCACCCCCAAAGTGATTTTGTCGTAATCCGCTTCCCCACGACTCTCCCAATTCTCATTGACAGCTGCCTCGTAAGTATTTACATAATTTAATATTACTAACATATATACATAGGGCATCAAGCTTCGATTTTTTAAAATTCACTATAACATTTTATTAAGAAACAATAGGATTTCGATTTCTACCCTCAATTATATTTTTTAAAAAATGATTTTGTCTTCAGTTAATTTAATCTCCAAAAACATCATTTTTCGTGAGACGCAAACGTAAATTATTTTCAATTATAAGCGAATGTCCCAAAATTAGTGACACCCTAATATGAGTTAACCACTTTTTTCAATTGTACTGTTTGAGTATATTCTGGGATATCTTTTTATCTTCAAAATCAGCCTTTTAGATAACGCTGTATTTTATAAGATAAATCTCCTCGAAAACTGTATAAATCATAGAAAAAAACGTTTGGAAATACATTGAATTTAAAAAAATTCAACATTGCTCGAAATGTTGTATTTAAAGATCTAAAAAATTCACAAAAAGTACTCAAATCTGGATAATTATGAAAAATATCTGAATGGTTCTGCACAAGTGCCTGAATGGGCAAAGAATACCTGATGATTAGTGCCATTTCTCCAACCATTGAAAATTCAAGAAAAAATAAGCTCTATAAGAAATAAAATTTCGTCCCGTCATCGAGTAAACTGCGAAATAAATTATTTTCGATTATGCTCGAGAATGGAATATGAACATTTATTTTTTATTTTTTTGTAACCAATTCATTTGTTCAATTTTATAAAAGTTGTAATAACACTGATATAATATAATATAATACAATATATTTTTCGATGTATTCCAGATTGCTGCCTAGCATCCGCAGAGTACCGTTTAAATAAACCCCCTTAAAACAACATTAAAAAGAAAATCAACATGAAGGTCACAAATTTGGACGAGCGTATCCACGTTTTGGATGGATCATCAAGTGTAATGACCGTGATCAATGACATCGCGAGCAGCGGTCTTCAGGAGGAAGCTTTCTACGTGCTTGACATCGGAGACATCGTCAACAAGCATCAAATCTGGAAGGAGAAGCTACCACGCGTTGATCCCTTTTATGGTTAGTCATTTTATTTTTATTAAAAATATATTTTTCTGCCGAAAAGTCCAAGTAATAAATGACAACTATTTTTGTATTTTTCCAGCCGTCAAGTGCAACGACAGCCTCACAGTACTCGAAGTGCTTGCATCTCTTGGAATCGGCTTCGATTGTGCTTCCAAGGTAAATTTTCCATTCGTAATGATACAAATTTTTTAATATTCCTGCTTCAATTAATTATTTTTTTTTAATTTTGTAATATACAGCATGTTTTTCTTATAGAAAAGAAAATGAGGTACCTCAACTCGGAAACGTAAATTAAATTATTGTTTTACAATAGAAAACTTTTGAATTTCATAGTGAGAAGTCATGAAAATCATAAAATCATTGTAACTGCATGGCTTGTATTATTTCGTTGCAGTTCCTAAAGAAATCTAAAATATTTTAGCTGAAGTTCAAGCGAAAAGGCAGTTGAATATTTTAATCTATTTTCTTTAAAAACGTCGAAGTGCGGTAATATTTTATAATTTTTAAGGACTCTTAACTCGTTAGAAATTTAATAAGAATTTTAATTGCTAAAAATTTGGATTTGATTCTTTAGTTGAGATATCCGTAACGTTGCGATTTTTAAATAGCGAATAAATTTTGGATTCACAAAAACGAAAAAAAAAGAAGAAAATTCTATTTGTAGCATGAATGATAAAAAAATGAAATTGGAGTAGCATAAAAGTGTAAATTGTAAAAACTATTGCACATATTGTTAGCTGAAAATGGTTATTTTTCGATTTTTCAGGTGGAAATCAACAAAGTTTTGGGCGTCGGCGTCGATCCGTCGAGAATAATCTTCGCGAATCCGGCAAAGCCTGCATCGCACATTCGCCACGCGGCTGCGGTTGGCGTCGAGACAATGACCGTCGATAACGAGAGCGAGCTTCATAAGATCAAGAAGCTTTATCCTGGCGCAAAGGTCGTTATACGGATTCGTTGCGATGCTGAAGTCGCTCAGTGTCAGCTTGGAATGAAGTTTGGTTGCGATCCTACGTACGAGGCACCGAATCTATTGCGTCTGTCGCGAATGCTCGATCTTGACGTTGTCGGCATTAGCTTTCACGTTGGCTCCGGCTGCCAGGATCCACCGGTCTTCCATCGAGCTATTCGTCATGCCAGAGCTCTTTTCGAAATGGCTAAGGATCTAGGCTTCAAGCCGTATCTTCTTGATCTTGGCGGTGGATATCCGGGTGACAAAGGTTCTAGCATCGATAAAATCGCAGAAGTTATCAACGAAGCGCTCGACGAATACTTCGACAGTAAGTAATTGAGCATATATATTCAGTGTGATTTTTATCACAATACTTGCAAACAGTAAAAAAAAAACTTTGTTTTTTTTTGTTAAAGAAATTATATTAATTATTCTAAAAAATAAGTTGACAATTTCTCCCTTTAAATCGTATGTTTTCAGTGCAAGCACAAATTAAGTTACAGTTTTCTGCAATTAAAATATTTTTAGCAAAATTGAAGGTCACAGCGTTAAAAAATTTCTCTTGATTATAATTTTTGCATTTTGATCATACCTTTTATTTAGATACGTTAGATTGATTAACATATTTATATATTAATATATCTTTGATCTATCAACAGCCGATGATGTGCACATTATCGCTGAGCCTGGTCGATTTTACGTCGCTTCCGCTTTCACTTTGGCAACGTGCATTCATAGCAAGCGTTCAGTTCGCGGAGACAAGATGTCACCGAACGCGATTACCCACAATATGTATTACATAAACGATGGCGTCTATGGATCATTCAATTGTCTTCTCTACGATCATCAGCACGTGACACCTCTGCCACTCAAGGTGAGACAAAAATCTCTTTCTTGTCCCTATTTGATTTTGATGTAACAACTATGTTGTAGAGCTTTAAAATACTGAAAAATATGTACTAGGAAGTAACTATTTGCACATAAAAGTGTTTCCAGTAAATTTGGCTTATTAAAAAAACAGAGCAGTCACGTAGTTCATAGACGCTTGGAAAACGAAGATTTTTCCGTGACTTTAGTATTTGCTGGTAAAATATCGTCAAAGGACTGAAGAAGTATTTCTCACTGAAGTGAAAAAATTCAACGGATACTCCTTGCTTTCGCAAAAATGCTTAATTATTGCTCAATGGAAGAAATCATTTAATTAAAAAAAAAAAATACATTTTCTGTCGAATTAGTTGAACAATTTTTTGAATCTAATTTATTTGTAGCTTTTTACTACTATTATTTAACATTAACATTCTTGGTATCTTTAAAGAGGTTGCTTTTTTCTCTCATATTTTCTCGTCTCTAAGTATGTAAATGTGTAATACATCCATAAGTTCTACAACATAGCTGATTATCGATTTTCATGTTTCCTTGTGAGATTAAATTAGTTCCTAATTAATCGACCAATTGGTATTTGCCGATTAAACAGAACGGTTGTGGCAAACTCGTACCATCGAGCATTTGGGGTCCGACTTGCGATGGACTCGATCAAGTCGTCGAGAACATATTGCTTCACGAGATGGATCTTGGCGACTGGATTATCTTTGAAAATATGGGCGCTTACACCCTGCCTGTTGCTTCACCGTTTAATGGCTTTCCCATTCCAAAGGTTCACGTTGTTGCTGACGAAAGTGTTTGGTAAGCATTATTACCGCCGTTACTTTTACTATGTTCAGTATTATAACAAAGATTTGACTAACTTTTGGGTTGCATAAATATTTGATCTGACTGACAGATGTCGCAAATATTTACATTTTCACAAGAGAATTGACAAAATGTAATAATATTTTTAACTTTGTATCTAACCCGATGAAAGGGATTGTATATTGCACATCTACTTCTTTTATTTTGATATTGTGATATTCTGTATCACAAAGTAATTTTTTTTTAGATTTTCAGTATTCGTTATTATCATTTTAAGATGAAAATGCCATATTTTTAAAAATGGTTTGTAAGCCAACCCATACACTGACTATACGATGGTAATATCTACTTAATTTATGAAAAAACATAATTAAGTTAAATACTCTTATGGAAAAATAGATGCAAGATATTCCAGTTACTAAATAAAATTGGAGGAAATTGGTTATCTGGATAGAAGAATTTTGTTCCATATAAATAATACATTTTTGTTCTTTCAATATTTACAGGCTATTACTGAAAGATGCTTTGCCCCTTACCGAGGCTCACTTCGTGATCGGCAATACGCCCGCAAATTTGCGTCTCGGCCTCGACATCGGAGGTACCGATATCGAATGGAGCGAGCCAGCCATCGACTTGACAACGCCGAATATTATGGCAGATCCACCGGGCTCGTCGCCATTCATCTACGAATTCGTCGAAGTCGATCACATTAATTAAGTCGAAATATCCCAGCACTCAACTTTCTACGATCTTCGAATGGGTCTTTACAACTTCGCCGGCACTGGTTAACCCACATTTAACGAAACAAACGACGAAGACGGCATGGCAAAAATTAACGCGAAGTATTCACATCAATTACAGATTTATCGAAGTAAGAAATACTATTTAAACGCCTGCAAACAAAACTTACGCAATTTATTTTCGCCGCGAACAACAATCGTCAACAACATTCCTCTGCGGATTTTCATATCCGGGCGATAATTAAAAGAAATAGAAAAGAAAAAAGAAAAAAAAAAATATCGATACCGCATATTCACATACATTTGGAAACAACAGCTTTTGGTGTTTTCCCTTTTGCTACTAAAAGGACACGGTGACGAACACTTGGCTCGAACATTGACGATTGATATGGACGAACTCGGAAACTCGATTGAATGATTTTCTTGAAGGATTAATGAACAAAAAAAAAAAAATCAGTAAAAAAAAGGCCAAGTACCTTGAAGACTCTGAAAAGAAAAACGCGGTACTTGAATCAGGCTCGTATAAAACTGCAAAAATCATATTATCTACATGTAACGCCCTTAATAACGTCGTACATTGTCGAAAACGTACGATTTAAAAAAAAAAGCGATATTGGTGTTCTCCTTCTAGATATCCGGACGTTCACGGTTTCTATAAATACTTTTACATGTCAAGGCAGAATCGTTATTTATAAAACTGGATAGTCTGGGCACGGGATTATTCCTGTTTCCACAACCGTTTCGTAGATATTAGCTGTCGCTAGGGCGACACGACAGTATGAATTTTGTTTCTGAAAATTAATGTACTTGAAAAGCATTTATGCATAATACAGAATTTCATATACAGTGATAAAAGTAATGAATGGTATACTAAACACGTTGAAAAAATCGTTTTGGACATACAATACATTTGATATTGTCTTAGAACTGTATATTAAATTTAAAGTTTATGCATAAATGCTACCTATACTTGTTTATTAATTTTCTAAATATTTTTAATAACATATTGGGTTAAAAAAAAAAGGAAATATGTCGCTTTTAACACCCAGCGACTATGAACTACGAACGAACGAAATCGAAATTTTTTGTTTAACAAACGAAGAAACTTTGAATTCACATTCATTAAGATTGTCGGTACATTAATGTTATTATAAAAAATTAAAAAAAAAAAACGAAGAATATTCGCGATCAAATTTTCGAATAATTGGTAGTCACGAAACTTGAAAGTTACTCCGGAGAAAGAAAAGCTCCACCCATTCAAAACGCTGGATTATGGGTTAGACGTAGACACGATGTTGCATAATACAGAGTCTTTTTTAAAGGATTCGCGACTCGATCGAATGGAAAGATTGATCACACAAATGATTGTTTAATTAGCGCGATAAATGTGACCTATAACGAATGAAAAAAAAAGATCCCCTTCATGATGAATTGTATGAAAATTTTTTAAAGTTGAAAGAAATATTGAAACTCTGCAGGATTGCTAGGAACAATTGAGGCATTGAGGCAGCTGTCACAGGAAAAAAAAAAACAAAAGATAATTAGTTTTCTCATTAATTATTTGTATTATATGTCGGCTATTATTATTAATATTACTCTTTTTATTTAATTAATATTACCAATCAATTCATATGTGTAATGAAATACATCAATAAATTTAATTTCAGATGTACAAACCAAAGAATTTTGTAGTTTTTGTATCCCGTTCTGTAATTTCTGTTTGCGTAGCGACTCTGAATTACATCAAATATAAGAAGACGATCCGAATGAGAGAAACATATAGGTGACATTAGCGCAGTGGTCGGCGCTCTTACTTACAGTACCATGATAATCCGGGTTCGATTCCCGGTGATCGTCATATAAAGAATAAAATGTATGAAATAAATGGATAAAAACGTTAATACGCTATCACATATCGACTCTAAAGCAAATATTGATCGTTGCGATGACAAAGGTCAAATGACAGAATAGATTTGAATTTCAAGATTATGAAACATAATCAAGCATAAATATCAGGATACCTTCTTTCATCCATATATTTATATTTTTGTCTGGCGCTGTTAGTTTGGATCATCCTCTATTGATACGGCGGATCCAACAAAGGTAGAAAACTCTAATACACGCTTAGGCGTCATAGTTCGCCTGGCCGCCGGACATGGGATCAATTCTCGAACTGTTTACATGTTAACGGTTACACTACGAAACTCGCTCCGGTGGATGGAATCTTTAATCTGGCGGTGGTTCTTAAGGACGCTCTAATGGAGAATCAGACGGAGGCTGAAGTTCCCTCGTGGAACTTGGTATAGAATCAATGATGGGTGTGGAAATAAAACAAACGCTCGAACGCGAGTTCGACATATTCTTGACTGCTGAAGATATCCGAGGACTTAATTTTGCAAAACTTATGGAAATGTCGGCGAACAAGGCCGAAGCGAAGACGCGCAGCGAAAAGAGCGCGATTGGTGGAGAAGTTTTAACTGGAATGAAACTCTTTGTGCATCTCTTTAATCAAAGGGAATGAACGCAGGTGCTTTGCTTAAAGCTACCCACCAAGAAAAACTCCGGCAGGGACGAAATCTTTCCTATTCCTGGCATTCAAGGCTATGGCAACATTTTCCAGTATCTAGCCGGTAAAATTCGATTTTCGGCAACGTGTTTGCAACTTCTCAGTAATGAAAACTACAGCGAAGCTAGCATCGCTTACATGGCGCAAGAGTTCTTACCTGCGAGTATTTTACTTGATGGATATACCTTAAGAACGTCTTATGTATACTATTTTCACGAACAAAAGTTTGATTCGATTAGAATTTCAGTACTTCGTGAGTAGAAAAGAATCAGAAGAAAATATCAATGATACTATGTACATTGATTTTGAATAATAAAAATAATTACGAAAATTTATTTGTAAAGTAGTTGAAAAATTAAAAAAATAGTTAAACAAGTTTAAGAAAAAAAAATATCATTTGTTTCTGATGAAACGGCTTTAATTCGAAGATAATTCACGACGCATGAAAAAAAAAAATCAACAAAACGATAAACTTCATATTGAAAACTATAGTTGGATCTTTGTTTTCCTCAGCCAGCATGATCTCGAAAGGAACAAGAGCCGTCGTGACTTCCTCATCGCCGGCTACTCGTTTGGTTCCCTGGTCGCGATCGAACTCGCGCGATAACTTGAAGCTGAAGGCTTGACCGGTAAACTGGTCTTGATCGATCGTTCTCCAGAGTTCATGAAGTCCAATGAAGGGTCAAGAATTACCGACGAGTACAGACGAGGGACTCCAGAACTTTATTCTTCTCGGTGTCATGGACATACTTGGTCTAGCTACCAGTTCGCAGGTATGCTAGAATTCCTCGCCACATTGTTTATAAACAACAACAAAAATGTTTTATCGAATTGATTCTTTTTAAAATTTAATATATCGTGTAGCTCGTGATTGCGCTCGAGAAGTGTAAAACATGGTCGGAAAAAGTGGACGCTTTCATGGCCCTTACTCTCACTGAAGCGGTTACCAGCGAACAACAAAGATCGCTTTGCACAGCAGTATACAAACGTCTCATTGCTGTGCAGAATTACGACCTCACGGGTGTTCCACCACTCAGATCGTCCATCATCTTATTGAAGCCTAGCTCCCCGTCTGTGAAATCCATCAGTCAGGACTACGGCCTCAGCACAGTAATTTATTTGATTTTACATAATATATACACATTAGAATGACAATATTCTGACCTGTATTTTTTCTATTTTCAGTGTGACCCAGGAACTCTATCCTTTGTTAATGTAATATTGATTCCATAAACGCTCCTCCTGGATAAAAGAAATAAGAGGTCGCTGAGAGATTTATACATTTACATTATTCGCTATAAATCATTATATTTTATTTTTAATTTATCATACCTCCTAATCCAAATCAATTACAAATGTTATGTCTCGAACGACCTCTTGATATTTTTCGTTCGGCTCCAGATTTTGGGGGTCAAATTCATGCCAACAAAGAATATATTTGGGTAAATCAAAGAATAAAAAAATTGAGTTCGAGAGATTATAACCCTGTTAAACATATATCAACAGATGTTGCAACAGTTCAATGCTATGTAAAAAATGAGGAATTTAAAACTTTAAGCAAGCTAACTCTGATTGAAATGTATGGTATATATAATTGATAACTACATGCTCGAAACTTTGCTTCAGTTTTTCTCAAGACTTGTAATTTATACGTAAAATACTACCGTGAATTATGATTATTTAATTATTATTCATAACTATTTATATTTTATGAGTAGAGATAAATGCCTTCTGGATGACAATAGCTTAATGATGTTCTGTTTTTTTTATGTCCAGGTAACACGCGAAAATGTAGAGATACACACCATCGACGGAAATCACATGACAATAATCGAGAATCCTAAAGTGGCTATGGTGATAAACGGCGAGCCTCTGCGTCTTGAGGACGCAGCGATGTTTAAAGCTACCATTATGGACGACGGCAAGATTTTTGCACCCATCCCCGACCTGCAACACACTAGATCTTAGGATTACATGTTGTACCATATAATACTCCAATTCCGGTAATTGGAATTTATTTTCCAAGATTTACATTTACAACCGATCGGTAATCTACAATATATAGATTAAGACTGTTCAATAAATACGCGTTTTTTAAGCTATTGAGCTGCTTATCCGTCTACATTTACATTCGAAAAATGATGATCGCAAAGCCAGAGCCGATATTTTGATATTTAGTATTGTCGCACCGATATCAAAGTTTCTGCGCCACTATGATTTTGAATATTTTTTTTAACATGTGCGATCCGCCTCATAGATTTTCTTTTTTATTGCGATATGAAAGGAGTTCGTGCAAAGGATGAGGACTCTCGATAAGATATAAAAGATTCTGGTACGTCTGTTCTCAAGCGTTCGCTGAATACTCTAAGAGCGTCGAAAAGACAATTACACAAATGAAATTCATTCAAAATCCAAGCTACGTTCACGTAATCTGTCCGCTTTTGACAAGTGTTCTGGTAAAGAAGAGCATGAATGTAGTTTACTAAATATGGCACAGGTGACGCCGTCATCTAATTAGAAATCATACGAACTTGTAAAGAGTGCCGAACCCATCCATACCAATCAAAAATAGACCGAAGATGACGAGAAGCATAATGATTTTCAAGGATGAATCGTGCACACACACATTTATATGGAATTTTTTTTCTACAGTACTTTTCTCGACGTTTTGGGTGTTCCTGAGTATGCTGACATGAAGATCTCGAAAAAAAATGTCATTAAATCAAATTTTCGTCTATGCGGAAGTCAAGAAATTATTTTATTACACAAAAAAATCCGTTCTTATGTGAAAAATGTTCAGCTTTCTAGTAAACATATTGCCGATAAAATGGGAATTGTAGAAAGCGGTAAAAACCTCTCAGAAGAGTAAAAATAAGTTATAAAAAAAACCAGTTTATTTGAATATGCCTATGCATTTACATTGACAAAGACATCGTCTTTCATGACATTGGAAATTTTTACGTAATCTCTATATATTTTGTACGCCGCGGATTCTTAACTTTGGATTGTGCAGTAATATGATAATATACACATTCTTTTTACAGTATAAATGCATATTTCGTTATTACCATACAAGCCAAACTTTAGAAAAATATGTAGCAATGACGTAGCATGTTCAACAAGGCAAATGTAGTTGTCAATGCATCCACAAATTCATATAAACTAATAATGTTTTGTATTTTTTTTTTGAGATTTAAATTTCTTCACAGAATTTCAATTAAATAGGCAATACGTTTATTAGAAAGTTCAGACTTTTTCACACAAGAAGTTTTTTTTTTCAAAATCTTTTGTGTAACAAACTTTTGTCTATTCAAATTATGTGTAGAGTTTTCAATTTATCAGAACTTCGCAAAAATAAAAGAAAATTAAAAAATGGGTATTAAAAACCTCAAAATATATAATGTACGCAGTATCTGAAAAAAGTTCTTATACGAAGTATATTGAAGTTGATATAGATACCAGGAAAAATTGTTAACACTAATGGTATCAGTATATTATTTAATACCTTTACGTCCTTGGAAAATTTCACAATTTGTAACGAGTTTTTATATAATCGGTTTATTTTATTCGCTTGTCGTCAGTTCTCTTTTCCAATTAATCGACTCGCGTACAATTCCGAATCGCAAGTGCTCAAGCGAGTGATGAATGAAAAGTTTAAATCGATCATTGGAGCGTCAAGAGATTTGTAAAACGAACGCGCGCACTTGCTTCTTCAAATCAAAAAGTGAAAATGTTTCTTAAGGGCGTGACGTAGACGAACGCGCGCACGCGTTAACTATTATTACTTTGCGCGTAACGAATCGTTAGCGTGACCTTTTTTTTTTCATTTCACGGATTTCGGATGCGGCGAAATGATGCTGCCGGATTTCGGCTTAACAAAAGGTTCAGACGGAGTTGATACGTGTAGCCGCAGGAGACGTCGAGTGAAAGAAGGAAATAAAAAGAAAGGGAGGCGCAGACGGCAAAAGGGAAAGTTCGTGGTCTGACGTTCAAGATTAAATAGCTAATTCGATTCAAGATTGTGATTAAAACATTATTATCCTTATTAACAGAATTACATACTTCCAAAATCAATGCTTCAAGTGTAGGTATTTATTTGTTTGGTTGCTTCGGTTTACCTCTGAGCATTTATCAACATATTTTAAAGACAAATATCACGTAACGCCGGTATTTCCGAGTTCGAAGAGCTTATTCTTTTTGAGAATAGAACTGGAAATAGAATTGAGAATATTTACAGTTAGTTTTTCGACTAGGTAACTTTCTAATATTTTAGATCTATAAAATAAAACTGTTTTGTGATTCTTCATAGGAATGAAGTTTTGTTTTCGAGAAACAATTTTTTTTCGGGATATTTATGAAGACAATGAGAATGGTCCAAATCATCGAATAAAGTTGTTTAGAAATCGTGTGCGTGTGCGTGTGCGTGTGGATTTCCTTGCTAGCACGACACTGTTGTAATTTTAGACGTATCTTCTTTAAGATTGGCACGCAAGTGGGCTGTCATACAACGACGTTTGGGATTCTAGTTGACCCAAATCGGTTGGAAAATTCAAATTTTACAGCATTATGAAAATTTTGAAAAAATGTTCACGCTATAACTTTTGTAAATTAATAGGTACCGGGCTGACATTTTGTACACAAATGGAATAATATTAATCCATTGGACAATATTGGATAATGATCTGTACCAAATTTAGCGAGAATCGATCGAGTGCTTCTAATTTTACCGCAATTTCAATTTTTTTTTTCAAATTGTGAGATATCCGACTGCCATTTCGATGTGACTTTATGATTATTAATTATCAAAGATGAATTTGGTACAAGAAACGATGACCGTGTTTGTAATTTTTTATTTTACTCCAAAAAAAAAAAAAACTAAAACATTGCTATCGCGAGAAATAAAAAAAAAAAAATTCCCAGCAGATTTAAATCAAATTTGGTATATATGTGTATTGTCTCGGAACAAGGTTGGATATAAATTTAACGCGAATCGATCGAGCGCTTCAAAATTTATAACATTTTTTATTTTTTGAAAAATGACTCGCGCTAATTGCGAGGTATAGGGCTTAAATTTCTTTTACGTCTGGACCATGATTCGACAAAGTTCTTGTTTAAATTTGATGAGTATCGATCGCGCGGTTCAAATTTTACACAAATTTTTATTTTGTGAAAAATGTCTTTCGCGCACTAATTTGTGCAAACTCGGAGATACCGGGTCCAAACTTGGTTCACATATCCACTATAGAATTGGAATTGGATCACCATAGAACAAGGTTTCAGTAAAAATACGCAAATCGTTGGAACGGTTCCAATTTTACGACATGTTGCATTTTTTTTTCAAATGGCTTTACACCTCAAACAAGCCTGCAAAGTAGAACCTTGCAATTTGCTTCCTCATTTTTTAGTATCTTTGACAAAACCTTTTTTTCTTACAAAGCTTCCTCTACGAGGAAGCCAAAATTGTTCAACATACTTCCTCATAGAGGTAGCATTGTAAAGAAAAGGCTCTGTCAAAGATACTAAATAATGGGAAAGCAAATTGCAAGGTTCTACTTTACAGGCTTTTTTTGTTAATGAAAAACTCTATTTGACCAAAATACATTACGAGGTTTTAAATTATGGATTTTTTTACAATTTATACATTGAAGACACAAAACTAATTCAAGTTTACTAATACATATTCTATCGAATATACATATACTTTTTGAATCTTACCGGCGAACCTAAATAATTCTACTTTTTCCTCGTCGTTTCTGTCAGCGTCATCGTTGTCTTAATAAAACTTTCAGCGCTCTCTGAACATTACGCAATTATTGCAAACGTAATTTGTATTAGAATGCAATTGTGCGGGCGGGAGACTCGTGCGCAAATCGACTCACAGATATTTCGTTGCAGGGTCTTTCATCTCGAGAATCCGCATTGTGACGTAATAAAACGTAAGAAATAAAAAGGAAAAGAGGTTACAGGATCAATTGAATCTACGGGCATTTCTCAGAGTCGAGTACCTGTATCTATTAATAAAAGTAGCAGAGTTGTGGTGGGTAGTAAATGCTCGACTACTCCCATGCCGAACTTGGATAGCGGCATTCGCCGATCGATTTGACTTGTAATTGTTTAGAAAGCCAAACGAGGATCGCGATACAAGATCAGCTATTTCCAGGAACTTTTTCATCTGACTGCGACACAGTGACTCGTAGAAACGGTCGTAGACATTTTTCCGATACAATTCTGTGTATATTTAGTGACTGGTTCGAACTGGTACGAGTTGAGTTGCGAATTTTTTACGTTAACGATTAATCGTCGCCGATTGATTAGCGAAGCTACTGATATCCATGATTTTTACTATTACATATTAAAGTTCACGTGTTCAGTATCATGACGGTCATTCGTCACAGTTCTGTCAACCACCAAGTGGATTCGTATCTCATTGGAGCGCTGATTAGGAGTTCATGATGAACAGTTGGCGATGATAAGCGCAAAGCAAATGCAGGATTTTATCGATACAATTGTAAATATTTTCGAAGAATCGATAAAGAGCGTTCAAACATTTAGTTATAAATGTCCGTCGCGCAATATTCATGGTATAAAAATAATATTTTCTATTTGTTCTATTAATTCTATTCTAGTAACATTTAGTTTGAACAATCCTGAAAATTCAATATGTAGTTATGGTAGCAGGTCCAAATGTGGATTAAATAAAAAATGAGAAAGTGGTGCAGAGTAATGTAGAATTTTGAGGCTCCCGTGTAGAAAAGAATGGTTGCCAAATAGAATGGTTGCGAACCTACGCCTCCCATCCACAAGGCCACCTCTAATAGAATGTACCTTGGCAGATTAAAATGAAAAATAATTATGGCTTTCTCATAGAGGAAGTTTTGTGGATGGCGAGCGAAAAAAATGAGGAAGCAATATACAAGGTTCTACTTTGCAACCTTTTTTTTTTAGTATTTTAATAAAGCTTCAAATTGTTTTGTGCCTGATGATAGATTGGGGTCGAAATCTAATCGTTTGAAAAAACTGTTATATAGAACCATTTATTTATAATATATTTTGATAAAAAGTTGATTAAAACTTGGTTATTTATATGAGGCATTCCATACCAATTAAGCCACCAAAAAAAAAACAAATCTAACGAAATTTCTAACTCACGTTCACTGTTTCTAATATAAAGATCAAATTTAAAATAAAAAAATGTATTTCTGCCGAAATATGCCAATTTTTTCATTTTTCGTTTAATCTGTAATATCTCGTGAACGATTAATCCTATCGGCAAACCTAAAAAACGAAAATGTATATTTTGTTCATGGCTCACTAGAACAAAATGTATTCAAAAGTAATTGTGTAATTTTGAGGCATAAAGTCAGAAAGATTGGGTCAATTTTAATCCCAAAAAAAATTTGAGATGATTCGGTTGAGTATAGTTAATTTGTTATGCCAATTTACATTTTAACCCTTCTCTCACACCCACACACATGAATTTTCTCAACGTTTTGGAACATTTTGAGTATACTGACATAAAAATCTCGAAAAGAAAACAATTTTCATGGAAGCAATGAATTAAAATATCGGCTAAAGTTTGTAACACCAGGGGGCTAATCGAGCCATCTATTTTTTTCGGTTGAAAAATTGGTTCGTTTCACTTTTTATCAAAGTTTCAGTGAAAGTTTGCCTGGGTACGTAATAGTAGATGCAAGTATCAATCCAAATCGTAATGTTATCCTTGGCGTCAGATGCAGAGTGAGTAATCTTGCCGAGGTGGACATCACATTAGTATCAAAATCAGAGAAAGACGATAAAGGATGAAAGTACGATTTTGACGATTTTCCATATGCTATACATATGGATAATGCCATACAATCGATTAATGGGTAGGAGCTGAAGTCGAGATGTCTATCAGACTCACGTATTCTCGACATGATCATAAAGTATGCACGCCAAAAGCTCTATGTTTTGTAATGTATACGTGCGGTGAAAGGGCATTTATATGCTTGCTATTGCCAGGAAACTTGATAATGACCGATAAATCTGTATTTTTTCCTTAACATGTAATGCTATTACAAATATTTCGAGCAGTGTTTTTGTGATATTATGTTCTTTTTCCTTTCTCGTAGAGGAAGCTTTACTTTCATGGAACAAATTGTATTCGAGATTTTAATGTCAGTATACTCAAAATCGTCTAAAGCGTCGAGAAAAATAGTGTAGAAAAATTATTCGGATATGTGTGAGTGCGTTTGAGTAGTGAAATCGCGTTGAAACATTTTGATTTTAAGGGGTTTTAACACTTTTGAAATATATTTGTTATCACTCTAATTTGGACAAATTTCCAGGAATTTTTGATTTAGAGTTTAGAGTTCGGAGTTCGGAGTTCAGAGTTCAGAGTTCAGAGTTCAGAGTTCAGAGTTCAGAGTTCAGAGTTCAGAGTTCGGAGTTCAGAGTTCAGAGTTGTACAGTGTGTGGGAGGGATAGAGGGGGGAGGGTAGGAATAGATGTTCCCCTAAACCTAAACTGGGTTAAAAATTTGGGCAGAAGAAAGCTGGATTTCAATTGGATTTCAGATATCCAAAAGTGAATTGATGCCTTCAGAGTTTACTTTTTACACCAATTGGCAGCTTGGTAAATCCAATTTGGGAAATGAGAAATTACGATAATAATATAAAGAAAAACGTAGTGTAATAGAAAAAACTTAAAACCAAGATAATTATAAATAAAATAGATGAATTACTTTGTAACTAAAACCCTTTATACAGCCGGAAGGCTAGAAGTAATTAATTTTCGTACTTCTATAGGATGGTCAATTAATACTTTGATGCTAACAGCATCTGTCTCATTTGACCTATGTATGTATCGTGTCCCAGCCGTTGATTTTACACGCAAACATACGCTAGAGTACGATACATGTGTAACTGTACTGTGCCGTGCATAGTCACCACGGCATTCCACAAGTCCTCATGGCTTGTTGCATTGTGAAAGGCGCATGACTTTTTATGAAATGTGTGCTATCCTATGCTTGGTGTATATATCGGAGCCGGATTTGAATGCATACACAAGTGTGCCGATTAAGAATACATCGAATAATTGCGCAATATAATTAGATTACTAACTGGTTAACGATCTTGAGATCGATATTGTACTATTTTATCTTCAGCTAAGCATACACACACAAGGTACTCCAGTCATCGTTAATTATTTAGCATGACTTTCATCGTTTCTATTTCAGAGTACTTTATCGACCGTTTCTCGATTCAAGTACGCGCAAACGGGTCACTATCTTACTGCCGACCACCTTCATTTATTTTATTAATGATTTATCATTGATATTATTGTTTGTATTTGATATCTTTAAGGATGCAACATACATTTAAACGCAAGTTTCATCCGACCTATATTTTATTATTTATGTGAGTTTGATGACTTCGGCGACCAATCAGAGCACAGATAGATCGGTAACAATGAATTTTGCATTTGTCGCTCATGAACTTTTTACCGAAGGATTTTTGAATAAACTGCTCAATGATGCTCAATCTTCTTATGTAATATCGAGCCGTTCTATTTTTTAACTATCCAAAATTAGCGACTTCTCAAGCATTTCTTTAAATTAAAAAAAATCGAGTTTTCAAATATTCTTTGAAAAAATTATATATCTTGTAAAAAAATGAGCGAATCCATTTAAAAAAAATGTTTCCTTAAAAAATGGTTAAAATATATTTTTTAAACTAATTTAATAATACACTCTTAGTATTATGATTATTATTATTATAAACTCTTTGCGATCCACAAAAATGTTAATCGAATCAAACTTTTGATGTAAATCATTCTACATGAGACATTCTCTGTCAAATCAGCCACTTTTGTTCGGATTCACACTTAGATATTGTAAAAAATTACCCAGATTTATCACTTAAAAGTATTTTCTGTGTTTCTAAAAGTCTCAGAAAAAACACGTCTTATCATAAAAGTTGTAGTTTTATATTAGAAACTTTATATTAGACTTGGAAATATCAGGCACTGGCAGGAGGGACTCATTTGACTGTATTGTAAATATATTTGTTGTACTAAAAGAAAAAAAAATATAAGCCTAATTATACGAAATTACCAGATCATTTTGACTAGCGCGCTGGCTTACAAATTCAAGAACTTTCGTTTTCGGAATTAGGTTTGGTTTTGATGAAACCCGTTGATCTATTTTTTTTGTGCCGAATTTTGCACTTTATTTTTAACTTCTTAAATATTTTCGAAATAAGTTCTACTCTGTTAGCGAAAATCGTTGAATTTTGAATTAACGAGCGGATTGAAGATAAATAAATATATAGGTGATATTAACGGAGTGGGTCGAATACTTTCTCAGCACATGACTCGCCCTTCGATTTCTAATAGTGATTACCATATATATTCTCTCATCAATGGTTCGATTGGCTATTGGAAAAGATGACGTCCATATCAATGCCCAACACCTTTTCGACGTCAATGTTACATTAATAAAGTATGTTGGCGATAACGATTAGTCATACGGCTTGGAAATCTCTATTAGGCGTATACGAACGTGTATGCTCGTTGTGGTATGCTGACAAGTTGATTGAGAGGAACTCTTGATTATACGATGGGAGTATCAATGCGATTGACGGTTGCGCCCTTTAATTGAGACGTATGTGCGTCATTTAAACACGTCTGTTTATTTGTAAAAAAAAAGTCCAAACGCTATAAAAACATGTGATTTTTCTCCTCAGCAAACTATACATGCAATACTTTTCAAAATGTAACCCTTCTGTTGTATTGCATATCTGACCGAAAAAAATAGAAGTTTCAGAAATAAATATTCATATCATTGAACACTCGTGAAAAACTGAAAAAGAGCCTGCAAAGTGGAACCTTGCAAATCGCTTCCTCACAATTTTTTATCTTTGATAAAGCTTTTTTTTTGCAAAGCTACCTCTATGAGAAAGTATGTTGTTCAATTTTGGTTTCCTTATAGAGGAAGCTTTGTAAAAAAAACGCTTTGTCAAAGATAGAAAATTGTGAGGAAGCGATTTGCAAGGTTCTACTTTGCAGGCTTGTTTGAGCTCGAAAATAATTTTTCAAAAAAATGCAAAATGTCATAAAGTTTGAACCGCTCGACCGATTTCTGTCAAATTTTTACACAAACCCTGTTCGATGTTAGTCCGTATGTGAACAAAATTTAAAGCCGGTATCTCGTAACTCGTGCAAGCTAGTGCGCGAATGAGATTTTTAAAGAAATTCAAAATTCCATAAAATTCGAACCGCTTGATCGATTTGCGTCAAATTTTTACTCAAACGTCGTTCAATAGTCAAATCACATAACTTCTGTATTTTGTAACGTTTAAACCGTCAATTCCAGGATTGAGTCACTTAAACATTTTTATTTAGAACACGCACTAATTTTGGTATGAATATTTAATAAGAATGTAAAATATTATAGGAAAATATTGTTGAAACTTTACGAGGGTTGAATTTCGAATTATTTTATTTTTTTTTTATTTTATATAAATCTGGCGACTCGACCACGCTGGTATCGCGCATCTCTTAGGTGTGCGACGCTCTGCTCATCACCATGGGAAGCTGCCGCTGTGCTGATAAGGGCAGCGGAAGCAGTGCCCCGGTTTTGAGGCGCATCTACTGCGCGTGAAATTATTTTTCTTTTAGCGTGAGACTGCTGATTGACGTTAAAGTTTGCACCCAGTATCGAAAATCACGACTGGGTGTTTCGAAAGTTCCTTTTTCCTTTAGATAATTTTTAATAAAAATTTATTTATTATCAAAAATATGCCCGGACGTAACACTGAGTGACATGAAATACTCGAAAAAAAAATGTTTCACGAAAACAAAGCTTCCTCTACGAGGAATCGAAATGAACCACATCGAAGAGGTTGAAGATCGGAAGCAGGCGAATCGGCATGGAATGCCCAGGATATTAAAAACATTTCATCAATAGGTTCATACTCTGTATATGAGGCATTCCATACCAATTCAGTAAGCTCGTCCTTTTAAAAAAGAAAAATGTTCACTTTATTCCATTCAAAAATGTTCGACATTTATTCTACGCAACTATAACAATCCTCCAGTGGAAATTACATTCAAAGACCCACATTTTATGTGGAAACATTTTGTTTGTACAAGGGATTGTTTTTATATACAGCGGACCGAGAAACCAGTTAATTAAAAAACTGGTATATAATTCTGGGTGAAATATAAGATTTCAAAAGTTGAAATAATTTGTACATATTCTAGATACTCTACACAGCAAAAAAAAATCCAATGAGGGGTGGCGCAATTCTTGCGAAATGCAACAAATGTTTTAATGGCTAAGTTAATTTCATTTACCTAAAAGTTGAGGCCAAAGATTAGCGTTAACTCGAAATACTTAGGATTTCTTCACTGTAAATCCAAGTGTGTTATTCCCTATCCTTAACATTGTAGTACGTTTTAACACACTTTAAGTGCATTGAAAAGTTCTATCTTGCCCATGTTAAAAATAACACAGTTAAAATGTGTTAAAACGTACTACAATGTTAAGGATAGGGAATAACATATTTAGCTACAGATTTGAATTTGCAGTGTTCCTTTGAAGTTACATGAGAAAGTAATAAAAGCCGGATTTCCCCCATTAAGAGCAAGGAGTCAGGTTAAATTTACGGATATTCATAGATCAGTATCTCACTTACTTGGTCGCTAGTATTTTTTGAACAAAATATGAACTATTGACCTGGAACAATTCTTTTTTTTTCTTTTTACACTCTGCGTTCTTTTGAAAGGGAATCAGTAGGCGAAATATACCAAAATAATTCTCAGTTTAGCATAAATAAATGCAGCATTTCATACGAAAAAGTCCAACGGTGACAGTAAAAAAGAAAAAATTGTTTCCTAAAATCTTGTTTATTC
This sequence comes from Perithous albicinctus, assembly GCA_964016905.1. Classification (NCBI taxonomy): domain Eukaryota; kingdom Metazoa; phylum Arthropoda; class Insecta; order Hymenoptera; family Ichneumonidae; genus Perithous; species Perithous albicinctus. The sequence continues at coordinate 12,643,435 of OZ024689.1, read as the reverse complement.
CGAAAAAAATGTATCCTATCGGAAGTTCACAATTGCACGATAAAATACTTATTGGTTGTGTTTTTTGTTCCGGGTCTAATTAACGCCGACATAAACTTGACGAGTTTTTTTTGTCATTGTTCCCGCATAGTGGCAAAAATTAAGGTTCAGGTTGGTAAAATCAACGAGACCGCACCGGATGAATTTGTGTTGAATAAGAGCGTGGAGAAAACGATTTCCTAAATCCTGCCGTTCCGTTGTAACACCAGAAAGAGTCAGAGTTGTTCCTCTTTTTTTTTTTTCTCTCAATTGAGATTATTTTCTAGGATCTCATTGTCGCTCGCCAGCTCGGAGAAATTGTTTGCGCAATATAGAGAACGATAGAAAAAGTATTGCGAGATTCACTTTCAAGGTAAGAAACAAAAAGCGTCGAACAGATGGAAGTTCAACACTTCCGTAGTAATCGGCGCTACACATACTTCCGAAAGGCGAGCCGGCATAGCGCACTTAACTGTATAGCGAGAGCACATTATATGTGCTCATACGTATTTACTTTAATAACTGGCTATATGCGATACGTGGCACAAGTCGATTTCACTTTTACCCCTGAGTTCAGCGGAGATGGAAGTATATTGTCCCTCTATGTCGTTCCTATTACGAATTCCAGGTTCCGTATTCTGATGTCTCTCACGCTCTGTAGATTAACCAAGCATAAGAAATAATTGCTCACTTTATTTTTAAAAGACAAGTGAGAGAAACAGATTTCTATGATTTTCTACGAGTATCTGTGTGAAACTCGCAACGTCTTAAGTTGTATTATCAACATTTCAGTAGGTTTTTTAAGAGCTCAAAAGTGAGTTCCTAGATGGACAATGTTTAAGTAAGTTTTCTGAGATGAAAATCACAAAAGGAAAAAAAGAAACGTTTCAAAGTAGAACTTTGCACATTGCTTCTTCATTGATTTAGATTTTTCACAAAGCCTATGAGGAAGCTTATTTATTAATTTTGGCTTCCTGATAGAGGAAGGACTGTGAAAAATCGATTAATGATTAAAAATTGAATAGTTAATTAATGAACCAATGTAATAAAAAAAATGTACACGTGTTTAAGCAGCGCGAGTCCTCTTTGTGATATCTTACCAAACTATAAATTGTTCAAATGAAAAATTTAAATTGCTCCACAATTCGAAGCCATTTACCGATTGTCACCAAATTTGGTATGTAGCAACGTTTAATGTTATTTTTCGTCTGCAGAAAATTTCAGTTCGTTTGGTGAGATTTCACGTGAGTTAGAGGAAAATTAATTTTTTTTTGGAAAAATTCAAAATCCGATAAAAACCGAACGCATTTGTCGGTTCATTTCAAATTCAATACCGATCTTAATTTAACATAGCTTTATTAGTAAAAAATTATTTAGCTCTATAGCTAAAAATTTGCGGTAGCTAGAGGGCAGATATTTTCGAAAATTGCAAAGTTAAATAAATTTGAACCTACGGTTGATTTTTTTTAGTTAATTTTTTAAATTATTACAAACAAAGGTGCCTACCTTCCCCACATATGTGTCAAATTTTAGCCCATTGCTAACACCGCTCTTGAGATATGTAGCTTTGAATTTTGAATGCTGGCCACACACACTCACACGCACATGCATCCAGAGATTTTTTCCAAACCACTTCTCTCTACGTTTTGCATCACACTGAGTGTCCTGAGATGAGAATCTAAAAAATTTTTTAAAAAATTCACGAAAACAAAGCTTTCCTCTACGAGGAAGCATAAAGTGGAAAAAAATACATTGTAATTTGAGCGGGGCCCATTCCTATTCGATATATTGGAAACGTATAGTGCCGGTTACTCGTTGCTCGTTAAAAGTATAATATTATGTGTGGTATATTCGTAGTGCATAGTATACTATAAAGCAAAGTACATACATAGTGGTATAAATACGACATACGAGATGGAGTCGTGCACAGCTCCCAGCTTCGAAATTACCTAGCCTCGAGTTCAACGTGGGACAGGCGCGCGCGCGCGCTCGTGTCCGCGTATAAACGTATACAGTATAGAGAGAAGTTAAAACAGAAAATTAGGAGCAAAGCGTGTCCCCTTTCTCTTGCCAAGCCGAGCGTGGTATAAAATACTTTCGCTCTCGCGCGGCAACCACGGCGGCGGCGGCGGCGTCGTCGTCGTCGTCGTCGTCGTCGCGGCTGTTCACCACGACACAAGGATAAAAGCCAAGAGCCAGGCCGCTCAGTCGGGGCACACAGCCACCGTTCGTTCCTTTTCTATTTATTCATTCTGTCTCATTCTCGAGCATCGCTCTCGTAGACGTGAAACCGGAAAACGAACGTTTGCTCGAGTTGCAACGGGGCAGACCAGCAGATATCGTTGCCCCTCTAACTTGCAAGGTTCTTTCTTGCATCTATGTAGCATGTTCTCCCTGGTACCCTATCGAGTTTTGTACCTGAGCTCAAAGAATCCATAGCAGCCTGATGGTGTACACGGATAGATAGATCCTCGCAATCCTTATACTTGGCGGGCTTAGCGAGCGTGACCCTTCAACCTTCTGGGCCCCCTCGACCATTTATTCCGCACACAGTCGTGAATTACACTGGCTGGATACAAAGACTTGGCAGCAAAGCAAGATCTTTTCGATCTTGTTGGCCTGAATGGTTTCAAGCCAACAGCACGACGCTGACTTATTGCACGATCGATTGTAGTGAACAGATGATTTCAATTTCAATTTTATAAAACATTTCTTCGGATTGGTGAATAAGCGATGGAATGCTTAAGAAGTAAGGATAAAAAGCAGAACCTTGCACATTGGTTCCTTAATATTTTTCTTTTTCATAAAGCCCACCTTGGTGAGCGTGTATGCTGACCAATTTTGGATTTCTCATAGAGGAAAGAAGGAAACTGATGTGTTAAGTAAAATTAAAGCAATGTTAAAATTATGTTAAGGGTCCCTTTTCAATTTGAACCTAAGAGATTTATTTTAAAAAGTTAATTTAACATTTTTTTGAAGACAATTATTTTGAAATATTGTTTCGATAATCGTAACTTCTTTCTTAAGACACACCGGTTATCCAATTTTTGATATTGATATAACTTTTTATGTTCATATAGAAGGTTATAACTAAACAATTCTTTGGTTTTGCTTGCTCATAAAGGAAGCTTTGTTATGGTGAACATTTGTTTTTTTCGAGATTTTCATGAAAACGTGTTCAGATAATCCCAAAACGTCTAGAAAACATATTCAGAAAAAATGTTCGGATGTATGTGTGTGTGTGTATGTGTGTGTGTCAGGCCTCCAAAACTCAAATCCCTATAACACGAGGATGATTAGACCGATCGGGCTGAAATTTGGCATACAAGTAGAATGGGTGGACCTATGTTTAGCACAATTTACAAAATAATTGGGACTCCCGTTCGAATTTTATGAGACTTTGAATTTTTCGAAAAAAGTTTGTTCGCGCTCTAGCTGCCGCAAATATTGAGTTACGGGGCAAAAAGAAATGTCCATTCGTAGACAAACATCAAATGATGAATGAGTTCGAATTTGGTAAGGATTGGTTGAAAAATCCAGTGTATACGACATTTGGAAATTTTCAAAAAAAAGTGTGTTTGCGTTGCACAGCTGGTTTATTATTTCGAGGAGTGAAGAAGTGAGTTATTGAATGATCTGTAAATGATCACGGACTATGAACGGATTAGTCTTTGGAACGCTTTTACAACAACAAAAATTACTCGTTTTGGTTTTTCATAAAGGACATTTTGTTGATATTTATAATTTGCAAAGCTTCCTCTACGAGGAAACCAAACACAAACCAATGTACTTCGCCGAGCAATGCTCTATGGGCAATCTTAAACAATGAGGAAGCAGAATTCAAATTCATTCGCACCCTTTTTTTTTGTTTCAGACCGCAATTACGCACACTGCATTATACGTCGACGAACAGCTCCAGTGTCGGGGCGTTCTAAACTTTCCAGCATATTTTGCATAAAAGAAAATGTTTGCAATGTCGAAATATGTAATAAAACACCCTAAAAGTTTGCAAAAGATTTGCTCCATTTAAACAGAGATAAAACAAACGCAAAAATTTACACTTCTTTTGATGTTCTAATTCAGATTAGCCTCTTAATCTACTATTTATAGTACCCCTAATGCCAATTTCATTTTTTTCAACAAGCGCATAAATTAGTCTAATAAATTGTTACTCTAAGAGTCGTATGTATCCAATATCGTATTTTAGTTGTTCAAGATAAAAGTAGTTTGTACGTATTCACGCGAATGTAAATGCATTCGAGTGTTAACGAGACTCGCGCAGATGCTGGACGACGAAAGGGCGAGTGTGGCTATTCACTTCCGGCTGACCATCCGGTGTGCGCTAACTTTGTAGCGCATGGCTTTCTTCCGGGATTGAAGAGCGAAGCAGGGTGCTGGAATGTGTTGGCGAACCAGCAATAACCAGAGCTCGTAGACTGCATGATTATACTCTTGTGTATATTCTACATCAGGGCATGATTATGGAGGGGGCGATATTGAAAGGAGTAGGCTCGTGTTCAACCTGGCAAAGCTATCTCCTCAAAGAGAACTATATCCACGGACTAACGTCGTGGTACCGAGTTTTATTATATAATAAGACGAGAGCTGGTGTTGTACGGACCCTAACATTGATCGTTGACCACCTCCTAATCAATATCTTTTATTTTTGCGCCGTTAACGTGCATGTTGTATCCTACTTAATATTCATGAATATGTTTTGATACCCGGTGAGAAATAGTACAATAAATCATGCACAGTATCGGTATTAGAGCTTGCGTGGACGTTTTTGACTTTTACGATTTGAACTTGCCTTGGACACTGCCGCTCAATCTCTCTGCGAAGCTGAATCTGGATAACACGAGAAGAGAGAGAGCGAGTTGCATGCCGCACTTACCACAACTTCCGCTCGTGCACTTCCGCTTTGCCAGACGCTGCGGACATTAGTAATTAAATATTGGTTCTTGATTGTTAGAAAATAGGATTTACTTACTATTGACCGTGTATAATTTTTCGTCCTGTTGGCGGATTTTGCCAAATCTTTCATACTGGGCGATAATGGATTGGAACATGGAATTCAATTTATTATTTGACGCACCATAAGCCAAAAATATCTAGTGAATAAAAAAAAACCCTCACTTACGATCATCGAAACAATTATACTTTTTCAAAGGACATGAAAAGTAGTCTTTTTTTTCTTGAAGTACAGTATCTCAAAAATATCTGAATAAAAATTTTGCCAGAAATATAAAAAATTGTAAAAGTTATGATTTTTTCAGTGAAACAACTGACTTGTTTTGATTTATTCGCTTTGAGAATTTCATCAAGACGCTCGAATTTGATTTCGTCTCAAATAATCAGTTAGGACCCATTCTTGAGATGCCCAGGATTTATTTTCATGATGAAACTTTTAAGAGAATTAGTGTGACGATTTAAAGTTGACCCAGGTCAGGGCAACCCCGTGTAAAGTCATGTGAAAAATTCCATATGTGTAAGTGGCTACGGTTATATATGGGGCTGTATACACCGATCGGATCACCTTTTACTATGACTATCTTCGATATGGTTGATTATTTTTTTAGTCATTCACCCCAATGGATGGAGCATGCTTCATTTTTTTCAAATTTTTTATCGCATATTTCGCGCACTTGTGAATTTCTAAAAATTACTCTAAATATTGCATTTAAAAGCTTTCGAACGCTCGTATCTTCTTCGATATAAGTCGTATCTGAAAATAATGTATATATAGAAGTTTTTCATTTTGAAGCATATTTTTATGCAAATTTATTTTTAAAATTCTCCAACTACTGCGATGCATTGATTTTTACTTAATAAACATAATAGTCGTTTTTTCAAAAACTTGGACACTTTATTTTTTCCGAAAAAATCTCTAAAATACTACTAATTAAGGCAAACATTTTAAGCCTAAACGATAAGTGGGACCATCTTTTTTCGAATTTTTATGAGAGTTTAAAAAATAAATAAAAAATGAAAACACTCATAAAATTTCGGAAAAGAATGGTCCCACGTTGGGACAAAAAGTTGGGAGTGGGACAATTTTTAAATATTTTTTACGAGAGTTTTTTTTCTAATTGTCCAAACTCTCATAACAATTTTTTAAAATATATCCTACTCCCAATTTTTTGTCCCACAGTGAGACAATTTTTTTCGACTTTTCATGAGAGTTTAAATTTTTTATTAAATTTTTAAACTCTCATAAATAATCGAAATAAAGATTGTCTCAGTTCCCGTCTACGCTTAAAATGTTCGCCTTTGTGAGTAGAATTTTAGAGATTTTTTCAGAAAAAAATAAAAAATGTCCATGTTTTTGAAAAACCGATTTTTATGTTTATTAACTAAAAATCAATTCTTCGGACGTGTTAAATAATTTTTTTAAATAAATTTACATTAAAAGTATACTTCAAAATGAAAAACTTTTATATAGGATTTTTACAATACGACTCATATCCAAGAAGATACGTGCATGAGAAAATTTTTAATCGCAATTTTTAGAAATTCACAAGTACGCGAAATATGCGAATAAAAATTTGAAAAAAGTGGAGTATGCTCCATCCATTGAAGTGAGTGGCTAAATAAAAATCAACTATATCGACAATGGTGGTCCGATCGGTGTATAATGCCCCTTATAACTCGTTGTCCTTCAGTCTCTTTACCTGGGGGAGCCGGCCACGTTGGACGGCTTCGATTAGGAAGCAAACACGTATGAATGGAAAAGGTATTCGAAACTTTTATTCGTGACGTGCGTTCACACACCGATTCTATATCTGCACATGGATTATTATGGACGTGTACTCTATCAGTGTCATCTATCCCACTGGATGAATAACGCGCTGGAATTAGCATTTGCATTTACACTAAAATACATTTTTCAATGTCACACGTGTGTACTTACTCCAACAGTGAATAAAGGCAAGCATGTAATTTCGCTGATAATGAACTTGAAGTATATGTCACCCCCAGTTACTGTTATTAGCTTACGACTAGAAATATATAGTGTCCCTCTTATGCTGAAGTGTCGATTGCTATGAATTGCCGTGTAAATGGACAAAGCAACGTGTGTACAGAACCATTGGGCACGCGAAGTAGGCGATGAGGGACTGATTTTCGATTAGCGGACAAAGCCGTTACGATTGTATCATGACAGACGGATGGGATAACGTCAATTTTGTCTAGCACGGCGTGGTAAACCCGAACTGCTACTTATTGTTTAGCCTAGTATACAATAATATGTTTATAGAAAACGAGACAAACCCGTGTTCATCATAGGTTTCATGACTGTTATTTACGACGATGCCATGGATATTTGAATATTTTGTGATATATAAAAATGCACGTTTTTTCCTTTCCCAGATACTCAAACCAGTCGTTAACTGGCTGTTGGACCGTGTCGTAACTGAAGTTTACGAACGTCAACTTCCTCTTTGTGTAAACCAGATAGCCATGCATCAAACTAAAATACTTGCTATTATTTTGGCGTTTTTTGTGAGCATATGCTTCTCCAGAATCGCCATCGAGACATCGCAATCTGACGAGTTAGGACTCATCGAAGCAGCGGTAAGTTACTTCATTCTCAAACAACACAAAACAAATGTACCAGTTGTAATAAATCGTTGAACTACAGGTGACAATCTTGGAATCTTGTTATGGAAACCATGTGGCTGCATTGGGACTTGCTGGAAATTTAACTGGGACGATCAGTAAGAAATTGTGGTCACGAGGAAGTTTTTCTGCAACATTGATCGATGCTTCTACAAGGCGCGTGAACAACGGTCCAGTGAATCCAATGTTTCGACACAAGTTACAAGTCTTCGTGGTCTTAGCGTCTGCTCAAATAAGCCTGATGAGAACACTCGGACAGATCAAGTTATCTACATGGTGGAATCATATGGGTGACTTTCTCATAATCGATTGGCCTCCGTCTAATCACGGCTGCTTGAATGCATTTAAAATCTTGTGGTCAGCCTGGGAAATGAATATACTCAATGCAAAATTCGTGTGCCACCATCGGACATACGGTCGATTGATTTACACATTCAATCCTTACACGAGTCAGGCACCTAGCCCTTGGCAGCTCGACAATACTTACAGCGGAAAAAACGATCATCCTTGGGCTTTGTTTGTCCGACTGTATGAAGAAGGTGAGGGGATCTGCAATGAATTGGATTTCGAGAAGACAAACGATCTAGGTGGCTACGAGATTCGCATCTCGGTGACGGACGAAATGTTTGGCGAAGATAACACGACTGAACGATTTTGTGTCGGGCTTTATGAAGACTTAGCATGCAACATTTTGTTTCCTGCGTTAAACATAACACCCAAGTTGCTGGTGCACAATTCATTGAATTCCGTAGGATACATTGACCGCAAGGGAATTCCTCATGGTATTCTAGCCGAGTTGTTTAATGGATTGAGTGACATTTGTCTTATGATACGGTATCTGACAAGTCTACCAAATGTTACCATTAGCTATCCGCCTTGGCTTAATGAATTGCGTTCTCTAACACATTACAGTGGTTACAAATCTCAACTGAGCAAAATATCCTCCGTAATCGATCGCAATTCGCGAATCGGCCTGTGTCTAGTTTGCCTTATTAATATATTGTTATTTAAATATTTCTTGCGCGAGTCCATGACGGAAGCATCGTTGAGTACTCTTCGTATAATTTGTAATGCTTCCCTTCTGAAAGTACCCGGAAAACTAGCATCGAGAATCTATTTGGGAAGCCTGTTTTTTTTTGCGCTAACGATGCAGGGTATCTACCAGGGACAATTGGCTTCGCTGCTGTCAAAGCAAGACCCACTTCGTAATGTGAACTCTATGACCGATCTGGCCGAACTTGATCATACGATTTATGGATCCGCAACGTACCATATGCATTTCGGTGATCCAGCTTTTAATGATCGCTACGTTGAAACAAAGGGACTGAAATGTACGGAACATGTGTTGAACAATCCTGGCGCTGCCTGTGTGAGTGACAAGGGTTTTCTCATCCATGATGCGGTGAAATACAAATTGCACATTTCGCGCGATATATTGACGCCTATGTTTGGGGCTTTTCCACTTCGGCCAGATTGGCCCCTTGAACAGAAAATCAATAGAATCTTCATGAGAGCAGTAGAGACTTACCGGGTCCAATATTTGTACAAAAATATGACTCATGAAACATATCGTCTTCTCGAATTCCAGGAAAATCAATATATCGACCAGAGCGTTAAAATTTTGACTTTAGAGCAATTGAGTTTTGCATTCGCAATTCTTGGGATTGGACTAGGATGTGCTACCATAAGTTTCATCATCGAAGTGGGCTTTAAACGAGCTAGTTTTGGAAACACGGAGAGCCCTAAGTCGATTACATCGGCAGAATAATGAGAATTATAAAGGTGTTTCCCTTTTTACGCCTAAAAGTTAACCTCCGTAGAGTCACCGCAGGTCCCTATTAGGTGGCTGAATGGCGAACGCGTCCGCTTTTAATTTGAAAAATGAAATGAAAATGGATGAACAATTCGACAGACACATGAGCGATCGAATAGATGTTTCTACTGAAAAAGACGAATGCGAAGCCACGCGGCGATGGAAGGATAAATAAAATAGGAAACCCCCTTTGAATTCCACAGTGTTCTAGGAATTTTCGATTTGGGTTCGATTGAAAAGGATCGTTTGAAAATCACATCAAAATCCCATCGCATCCACGACTAGAACCATTAGAATATGGAGCACTGACGAATTATCGCAGCTGCCGTTCGGCCCATTCACTGAGAAAAAAATTTGTTTCATTCAAATAAATGTATTTTGTTGATTGAAAACTTTGTTAAGTCAACAAAGGTTTGCTCAAATTACATATGTCCACTCAACAAAATGAACAGTGTTGGCTCACCCATCCGCGTTGACTAATCCATTTATTGGAAAGAACAGTCACATGTTTGATTAACTTGAACAATAATTCGTCAATTCAAACATATGGTTTTGTTGATTTCATCTGGCCACCAATTGAGTTTGTTCCTTTTATTTGACAAAATATTTTGTTGCAATGAACTTGAAAATAAATTGGGATATAGTTCCGATTTTGTTGAACCATGTAACGATTTAAAAAAAAAATATTCGATAGTATTGAACTCAATTATTCTGTGTATGAAAGTGTATATTCGTTCGGATGGAAGAGATTCTGTGTTAAGGAGACCGAAAAAGTTGTTCGGAAATCTTCGTGCGTCGAGTAAATATTTAGTTGTTTCGAAGCCTCCCGTAGTTTGAAAAAAAAAAAAACATATATCAAATTATATTAACATATTATTTTGTCGAATACAAGGTGGGTAGAACGCTGAAATTCATGCTATTTGCTGTCAGTAATCTAAATTATTTATCTTTTTCAAGTGAAAATCCGTATAGTTAGTATAAAGTTAATTGTCTTCTCAAAATGTCTTAATTCAGAGAATCATATGTAGTGTGTACTCAAATATCTCGCGACATTAAATCAACTAAATTTTATTTCGTTCAACGTTGAGCCGTTTAAGTTCATCCATTAAATTGCTTATTTCAGAAAATAATTTGACATCCTCGAAGCCACCGCGGCTAGGTGGATTCGAGAAAGAACCGTTTCTCTCGCAAGCGGTCCGGTATCTAGCAAGTTACTATATAAGAGTCACTCTTTTAAGTATGATATAAGTTAATGGATGATAGGTAGGATGGTTAGGTAGGACAGGTAGGTAGGTAGGATATATACGGATGGCAACGAAACGTTGATTCCCATCAACTGCCCGAAATAGGGCGACCCGTTGAAAATTAAGGCATTAATGAATAAGCTTCAGACCCTGTCCAGTTAAGTACACAAAATATTTTTTTTCTCTGACTAAAAAACTACAAATAATTTAGTTGAATCAACCGATTTTTTTTCGAGCCAACCGAATTTCTTTTCAATGCATCAAGAGAATATCTTGCTATTATTACATTGACCTTTAGTTGATGGTATGCGACTGCATCATTTTGTTGAGTCGAATAATTTTTTGTTCATCCAACAATTTTTTTCTTTCAGTGTTGAATTGCCCGAAAATTGTTGCAAGTTTAAATCAACCAATCAAGTGACAGATGTTCGTCTGCGATAAGTTCGTCAACACTTTGCATTCTAGTGATTTTGATGTCATTTTCAAATGACGCTTTTTGTCAACAGACTAAAGTAATTGTAGCAAGAAGAAATTATTAATAAATAAAAAATAAAGCAGCATGCTGTTATTTATAATCTGTCGTTGCGATTTGCTACTATAAAGAATATTTTACAAAAAAAAAATCTTTTCCCTCACCCTCTAACGGATAAAAAATTCTTACGTACTAGGCTTATTATGTAAATATTTTGACAATTTTCAAAATTATAGATTGTTGTTTGGTCTCCACGAATACTTATCTTAAAATTGATGTAATAATTATTTTGATAAGAATGATTGAAAAGTTTTAAAAAATGTATATATATATTATTTTTCTTATCATAAATTATTTTTCCTGTTCATATTTAATATCCACCTCAATGTGTGTGTGTGTGTGTGTGTGGTGGTCGATGTGAAAGTGCGGTGACCAGCCTCTCCGATCAGCAAGTCCTTTGAGTTTAAGAATTCTTATAATTATATGGTCGTATAATTTTTTTTAAACAGCTTTTTTTCCTCCCCCGTGTTGAATTAATAAAATTAATTCTACCATTGATTAACAGATTTCCTTAGTTTGATGGAGAATGTTGAGTAACTTGGTCTAGTCAAAATTATGTCAACAAATGCGGACGCACTTTAATGCAATGTTTGCAACATAGCTTGCAGAACGTTGAGAGCTGCAGCTTAGTACTTTTATATGGATATGGCAGAAAATGGGCATTCTAGAATTTCTTACCAGGGACATGATACAACATCGTTTGTCCGACGGTGTTGCGCCAAATTTGCTTGCTTTTGCGAAGAGGTTAAAACATTAACGACGATGTAAATAACATCGTCGTTAATGTTCTTGAATCAAAATAGAAAAACAAGTGTTCCTCCATACATGCGCTATCTGCGAAGGCATCATCTGTAAAAGATCGTTAATTAAAAAATGTGTCAAGGGGTTTTTGTAACCTTTTGTTTCCTAGAGTTATGGCTGTGATTTTCCATTTATTTATGGAGTTCCTCACACCTAGCGAAAGGGAAAGGGAATGGGTTTATTTGAATTAAATTAAAGTAGAGTTGAATTCAATAAATCTAATTAGACTAATTTTTTGAGAGATAGTTTTATTTAAACTGAATAAATAGATTTATTTAATTATTTAACGGCTTGCGGACCGATTTTTTTTTTCGAGAAATATGTATTCGAGTACGTATTATTAGAGCAATCTTTTTTCATTTTCCAGTGTTTAGTGACTTTCAGTTAAGTTTAGTGTTTCTGATTAATAGTAATATTATGTCATCAAAGTCCCAAACATACCGTAAAAGAAAAATCTTAAAAATTTTTATCTAATGTTTGTTTGTGTTTTCTCGACTCGGTCACTAGTCTTTAATGCTTTCTTTTGACAAATAATGTTAATAAATTGTACTCATCATTTTTTTAACATACTTTCAGCTTTTCTAAATTTTAGAAATCTCAGAAGTCTGAAGAAGAAATTTAAAAAAAGATTATCTATACTTTAAACTTTTACGTGTTTCTATAGTTTTTCAAAAATTCATTGTTATTATTAACGAAATATTTACGATTCGTAGTTAAAAAATAATAATATGTGATATATACCATATCACATTTACTTCTATAACTATTGCAATTACCCCAACATGTGGGGTAATGTGACATCAGAGATCGACCGCAAGAACTTAATATATTGTAAAAGTTCTAAGATTAACTGTATTAAAAATGTTTCAGTTACCTGAAGAGAATACATCCAACTTATAATATCCGAAAATAGTCAACGAACAATAAGAAATATTGATTACTTTATCATTGCATGAAGTTAGCCCTACAAAATTCCTGTTACAATTACCCCAATTCACCTTATGTACCCTTTTATATTTTCATTTGAAATTTATATTAGGACTCTTGATAGGCGATTTTTATATCTCTGTCAGTTGAGCCACTTTTTTCCACTTATATTTTTTTACTCACTAATTTCGGCACTTTTTATTTCCTCTTAACTATATATAACCCACAGTGCTGTAGAGAATCTATAGAAAAATTGACAAAGTAGACAAAACATATTTGAAGGGGTAAAAAAAGTCTTACATAAGTTATGGAGCGGCTCATCTGACAGAGAATGTCTCATACATCGTTGTATCAAATTATAGGGCACATTGAAATTTTTTATTTTTGTTTACCACAAAAGTGTCGTTTTATAAAAGGTTGTTTATTTAAAATAAAAAATAAGTATTCAAAGGAAGCTTTGCCATTACTTTCGCATTATTTCCAATTTTGGATTATCGCCATTTTGTTCGTCGGTGCGTTTTGAGGGTCAATATTTTAAGTATCTATCATTTGGACACCACCAATTATTTAATTGTGTTCTGAGACACCATTTCATAAATCATTACAGCTCGTATACAGCAAATGTGATTCTTCTTGTTAAAATTAATAGCTCGTTCCTCTCGTTCGTGGCGATATTGCATTAGTGTAGCTGGTATATAGTCTAACGATTTTCACTCTCTCGCGGCGATCGAAGCAATTGCACGGTACTGTATATAATATAACCGTGGTCTATATCTAACGTGCACTACAAAACGTTGCACCACCACTTCGGTAACGCGAGACTGCTAGAGCTCAACGCGCGGGTGCGGTGCAAGTGTTTGCTGTATACTTGTTGGTATAAATGTAGACAAAAAAATGCTACGGGTCACTGAAGTCTGATACTTACCGGTATAATACTATTAGGGTACCATATACCCAAGTTAGTACTCGGAAATGCTTAGTGCGGTTTTGCAATGTGAATAAAGCATGTTGCATTAGGTATTGTTCTTTATGTTTTATGCAGCGACCATATATTTTTTTAATTTAATTGCTAGATTATAAGACGTCGTTACTTTTTCTAAAGTGTTGATAAGATTTCGCGGTTTTTACCACTAAAAAGTATATATTTATTTTAATCGGATTTTCTACCCAATTTTAAATATTACCGACTATTATATTGATTATTAATGTTATCACAGAAATAATACAAATATGCCACATTGTGGACAATAATTTGTTAAAATGTTCCCTGGTAATTATTTTTTTTCGATACTTATAAGGTATTAATGTAATCACCATAATACATAGGAATAAATGAAGTTGACTTAATCGATAGTGTTTTTATAAAACCCATTTACAAAACCTGTACTGGAGGTAGACCGAACATATAGTATCTTGCATATCTCGAAATAAGCAAATAAAATATTTTTCTTTATCACTCACGTGGGTTCGAATCCTGTAGGAATAGATCGCTGATATAAATTGCTTCGACTACTCCCATGAAGGGATGGGCACCATTTGATGAAAACTACACTTTTTAATGTACTATAGATTTTGACCTCCTGAACACGAAAATATAAGGTGTTTCGCTGGAAACCCTCGCGATTATCCAAGGAAGAAAATAAATCGAGATCGAAAACAGCAATTGCAATTCAGGTTTTTAACCATCTATTGTTTATAATAATTAAAGGACCCGCTACCAATATACCTTGGTTCATTTGACGAAGAAAAGTCCTTTACGATTTTTGTCTAGGACCTATACTTCGGGAGCAACTGATTTGTTAAGTAGAGCAGTTTTGGTCGAACTGCAACTTTAAAAAATGCATTGCTCCGGATTTACGGGTTGTAGCTTAAAATTGCATAGGACCTTTCCGACTAAAAATTGGCCAGAGTACATGAAAAAAAAATATTCGAGGAGGAAAAAACCAAATATAATTTAGATTGTTATAAACTTTTGATTATAACATAGTGAAGGAGCTATTTTGCAAACAGCCACCTCACATATTTGTACCTGGCAAGAGAAAATCTATCGAATGCCATAAAGTTGTTACGCCGACCATAATTATCCGTCGCGAACCAAATTTTGTTTTGCCGGCCCGAGAAAACGACCGAGCGCATAATGTGAGAGAAAAAAATACCGTTTCGCGACTCTTCAAAAATCATTATCTTTGGTTCTGCTCGTATTCACATATTTCTTCTCATATTTCTCGGTTCATTTGGCGAAATAAAGTTGTTTTCTATTTTTGTCTACGACCTATATTTTCGGAGCTACTAATTTCTTAAGTAGAGCAATTTCGGTCAAATTGCAACTTTGAAAAATTTATTGCTCCGCATCTATGGGTTGTAGAGTAAAATTGTACGGGACCTTTTCGACTCAAAATTGACTGGACTATACAAAAAAAAATGTGTGAGGTAAAAAAAACAACAATTTTTATTGTTAATAAACAATCGCGATAAAAAATTGAACAATCGGGTTCCATCTAGAAATCAAGAGTCGCGGGGTAGCGATTCGACGCCAAGTATAAAAAGAAAATTGGTTCAAATGAAAACGTCCGTTTACTACTCCCATTCTTTTTCGAATTATCTATCAATATTTTTTATTTATTTTTTTCTCTTTCGAATGAGACTTGGTGCAAGAAAATCGGTTGCCGCAATGCTGATATCTGGAAAGTTAAGAAATTCGGGCGAAAAGATTTTTTGATTTGACTATACGCACATAACTTTAGATTTTGTCCGATCGACTATTTGTATATACGTTTGTCATTGACACGCAGAAGCGAGATCGTACACAGAGTCGAGCCGCACTGACGTAACGCGTGACGCGTGATTGCGCAGGCGCGACGCGCGAGCAAGTTCCCTTTCCCCCACGGTTGATCGACCGCACGATCATCAGTCGGGGACGAGACCGAGTAGGAGCGAGAACTAGACAGTGACAGAGATGGTGCAGTGCGAATGAGTGCGCGCGTGTGACGGGCTGCACTGCTGTTATCGCGGTGTAATCAATTAATAGTAATCTCGAAATCGAGATAAATTGCTACCGCGATTATTGATAAAAATAAAATAACAATAGTGATCTATGAATTAACCAGAGAAATGTAACGTGAAGCAAGCTGTAATCGACGGAAATATAGAAATATTAAATAGTGACAGTGACATATACTGAGTTTGTGTAATAATAGGAAACGCGACATAATTGCTATTGCGTCTCTTGGTAAAAAAAAAACATGACAAGAATAGTGAATAGTGAATTCATTTAAAAAATTTGTTTTTTCTAAATTTATTTTTTTACTTCATATAAAAAGAACAGGAAATTACGATTTAAAATTTTATTAACTTATTTTTTACGCACTCCGGAAAAGCCTATTTGGAGAATGTTACCACTAAAAACATTTTTATAAAATTCAATCAAAAGGCATAAAAACTAGTTACACTATAAAATTTTGTTATAAAATTAATTTTCCTCTGATTGAAAATGTGCATCCAATGGATTATTGAGAGGGGAAACTCCTCATTGCTTTTTATTTTATTTAAATGTGTGCTTTTTATTTAGAGGAGAATTGATTTGTTAACATTATTTTATAGTGTAAATATTATCAATGGCTTTCAATTGACCTTTAGAAATAAATGTTTAGTGGTAACACTTAAAATCGAAATTCTTTCAATAGGCTCTTCCGGAGTGCCTAAAAAGTAAATAAATAATAAAATACAAAATCTCGGTTCATTGTTTTTTTTATATTTAATAGAAAAAACGGTTGTAAATTCAATTCTCTTATTTTCATTTTATTTTTCTAACAATCGAAGCTTGCCGTGTCAAATTTTTGTAATTAATTCACTGTTCACTATTCTTTTTATATATTTTTTCTTTTATCTGGAGAAGCAGTAGCAATTATGTTACTTCTATTACACATAAAATCATTACAGTATATGTCATTGTCACTATTTAAGATAGTCGTCACGCTACGTGCCAGTTAATTTAGTGAATTTTTTTTAAATAACGTTTGTCCAAATTTTTGTGCTTATAAATACATCCACAGTCACGATTTGAAAAAAAAACATACTGCTATATTTAAATGTCCGTCAAAAACGAAAAAACCATAATATCAGTCCAATTATGACGAACAATAGCTCATTTTGTGGATCGAAAGATGCTTTATCAATTGTCCGACTAGATTTTTTATCGTATTAGTTGTTGAAAACTTATAGCCATACGCATGTTTGCCGTTGGGTTAAGTTGGATAAACAAATGGTTGTAATTTTTTTATAAGCTATACGATTAAAAAATCTCGTCGGTCAATCAGTTAAGTGTTCTTTAATAAACAATATGAGCTATTGCTCATAATCAGACTACTATTATAAATTTGTCTAATATAAAACTGAATGTCAAAAACATCATATCGGACATATGCGGGGAAAACACGTCAAGTCCTCAATTTTTCATGTCAACAAAACGTTCTCACATTTCTTCAGGATGTAGGTCCCGTTGAATAAAAAATGTAGGAATTTTTTCAGATTTTTTAATTGCATATTCCAGTCATTGAAATAATCATTGACTATTTTTTAACGCCAATACTACGGATCGCAAAAAAATCATAACAACATCAAGTTTTGTATTTTCAGCGTACTTTCCAAAAACATTTTTTGCAAAATTATCCGATTTCATTTTATGCTATTTTTCAATTAAATAAAGTTGCCACTTTTTACACTCCGAAACGGTATTTCCGATTTAGCTGAAATTTTCACATTTTGTTTGTTAAAATGCCTAGAACCTTAGGACAAATTATCGAGATGGGCGGCAATTTCGCTCCAGAGTTACAGCTCTTCGAACGATCAAATATCGCGGTAATCTAATACAAAAAACAAGAATTACATAATAAAAAAATGTAATGCGGACTTTAGAATATTTTCTATAGACATTTTCAGCCCTCCTGAATGCAGAGAGCAATTGCAAATTAGATTACCACGATGTTCCATCGTTCAAAGAGCTGTAACTCTGGGGCGAAATTGCCGCCCATCTTGCCAATTTTTTCTAAGATTCTGGATATTTCAAAAAACAAAATGTAAAAAATTCAGCTAAATCGGAAATGCCGTTTCGGAGAAAAAAAAGTTTCAACATTTTTTTATTGAGAAATAGCATAAAATGAAATCGGAGAATTTTATAAAAAAAATTGTTGGAAAGTACGCTAAGAATCCAAAGTTTGATGTTTTTATGATTTTTTTGTGTGAGTCGTAGTATTGGCGTTAAAAAATAAATAATGATTATTTTCAGAAATTTTTAATACGTGGAATATGCAAAAAAAAAATCTGAAAAAATTCCTACGTTTTTTCTTCAACCAGACCAACATTCTAAATAAATTTGAGGATGTTTTATTGACATGAAAAATTGGGGTGGCAGACTTGACTGTAGTTTGCCTCATGCACAAATCAGTATATTTTCTTTTCCCTCTATAAAACCATCAATCGAAACACTAAAATTTGTAGAAACCCTTTTAAAAATTTAGCACTAGCTTGACTAGCACGTAGAAAGACAAAGACGACCAGCATAATTGTTCTATGCTTCTATCGATTACAGCTTTCCGCGTTTTTTTTTTTTGATAATTCAGTGATCATATTATTATTTTATTCAGATCATTGCATGGAACATGCACAAATTTTGCAACCCAAGTAAGAGTCTCGAAATTCCTAATGAAAATGCTTTGCAGATGTGAAATTCGTGACATTCAATATTTCGTATTTATTTATTTTATTTTTCAAACGGGACCAGTAATATTAATTTAATATATGATATGACTATAAATCACGTTCTTCGAGAATCAATATTTCGGAAATCGTTTATTCACAATTTGAAAGAAAAGCTGTTGCTACCGTAGGTGGATCTGAATTTAAGCATTTCTACTTACAGTAGAATAGTACATTTCGAAACGATTACGAAATGTAGTAATAAGTGACCGAGTGAGTGACTGAGTGAGCGACCAAGTGAGCGACCAAGTGAGCGACCAAGTGAGCGACCAAGTGAGCGACCAAGTGAGCGACCAAGTGAGCGACCAAGTGAGCGACCAAGTGAGTGATCCAGTGAGCGATCGAGTCAGCAATCAAGTGAGCGACCAAGTGAGCGACCAACGTGGAGCATTGAGTGAGTACTGTTTGATTTAACGTTTCAGAAGTCTACAAAAATGTAGTCATCTTCAATAGATATAAAAAATGCTCTAATGCAGAAGAATCTCCTCAAAAGATTATTGCGAAAAAAACATACGCATAAAAACATAAGTATAAAAATTGTAGCCATTACAAAAACAAAAAGAAAATACCTTTAAAAAAAATCTTTTACAAAAACAAATTGACTAGCGATCCAAAATATAACACAAAGTTCCTTGCGAGGAAAATTCCTTGAAAGAAAAAAACTTTTCCACAAATATCAAACCTAATCCAATATATTAGCTAAGTAATAGATGTAGATGTTTCTCTAAAACAAGCTTAGCATGCCAGCGAGTAGCTCCCGTACATAGTCCATTGAAGTCCGGGAAACCTTTTTTAGATCCTCTATTTTCCAAATAGAGGATCTAAAAAATTAATTAGTTTGCAAAAATAAAATTTAAAGAAATTAAATAAACGCAACGGGGCTTTAGAAAATAAGAAACGCTTTAGATAAGATGTTCTGACAGTCTCAACCACGTAAAATGCGGAGAGCTATTTTTATAAACATTGATATTAGATCAATTTAATTTTTTTTTTACAATTAACCTCATTAAACCCGTCGAAGATATGAAATTGGCATAGTGTCAATTTTTTTGTAGTTTGTATACTTAATAACAAAATTTTGATCACATTTGGAACAAAATCAAGGTGGTCTACCGCAGCCATTTTTTTAAAAACATTTTTTTTAAAACATTATTCTTGTCAAAAATGCATGAAATTTGTTCTTTGCAGCTTTGAACATGTTTTATGGGAATCGACGTCGAATTATCTACATTTTATATTTGACCATTTTGTTTGTACAATGAACTGTTTTTTTTATATACAGTGCGTTAAAAAAACGAAAATTAGGAATCGGTATTTCGTTTTTTTACAAAGAATACAAAATATAAAATAATTTTTTTAAATTCTAAACATTGTACACCACTCTCAAACAAACTATAAACATTTTTTGTGACATCTCGAAACAGAGGTGGTGCACTTTGTGCGAAATGCCTCTTATATTAAACTGGCAGGTTATTGGGGCTCGAATACCTTCTTTATGTATTTATATTGAGTCCTCCCGTAGTACCCCGACCACAACCATGGTGTGTCAATTGACCCCGGTCACATTTATGTCATTTGAATTCCATCCACGGTAGGTCATTTGACCCCGGCCATTTTCGATTCTTGTACATATTCGGAAATTGAAAGAATTAATTAAACTTTGATATAAATTATCCAAATACTAAGTCACCTTCACTCTGAACTGACGTGTTATTTTCATTGCTCAACTCTATCTGCGAAAATCACGTGAAAATTATACCCATACATTTGCGATAACTCATTCTCTGATCGTGAATAGCATTGCGTAAGTAGTGGACGCAAAGGAAGTATAAAAAAAAACTGTACGGATCGTCGATGCGAGACTTTCCCGATTTTGAAACGGCTGCTCACCCGCATCATGATCACGGGGGGGGGGGGGGGGGGGGGGGGCTGAAGCTACAAGATTTCGATATCAACATCATCATGGCATATCTTGTAGCGTGTGCCGTTCGTAAATGGATGC
This sequence comes from Perithous albicinctus, assembly GCA_964016905.1. Classification (NCBI taxonomy): domain Eukaryota; kingdom Metazoa; phylum Arthropoda; class Insecta; order Hymenoptera; family Ichneumonidae; genus Perithous; species Perithous albicinctus. The sequence goes on along the minus strand of OZ024689.1, from coordinate 12,622,727 downwards.
TTGAATAAACGGCACAATGGACTTAGCCCTTTAAAGGAAAGGCTTTAATGAGTTTTTCCTTTCTCGAAGGTATTCGGTAAGACTCAAAGCAAATTTCGTATTCTGTTATATTCACTTATTTCTAAACATCATTACCATGTTAGTGAATTTCTGCAAAGTCAATTGTGTATAATGTGACCGGGGCATGTAGGGACACTTTTCGTTCTACATTTTTTAACAAATGTTTCCGTTAATTGTTATGGACGTTGTGTTCCATGATCGACTGTGTACATTCAGTCCAATTTTGAACTGTTACAATGGACCACGTAGTTCGAAGGGACCTCAGACACTTCCTTACATTCTAAATGATCTAAAACATCAATAAAAATGGTTTTTGTTTGTTATCACTGTAACCCAAATAATTTTACAGCTATCGGGCTGAAATTTGACATAAAAGGCTTGATAGGAGTGAGGTACCTTTAATATTGAATGTGGACAAAATGGACAATGTAGTTTAGATGTTATAGAAATTCTCATTTTGGTATTTTTTATTAAATGTGAGAACTCGAGAACGATACAAGCAACTGATTTAAAATGATGTATACATTTTTAATAGTCGATATTTGATACTGAATTTAGTGAGGATCCCACAGAGAGTTCATATAGTACATTTCGAATTATACATTTTCCAATTTTTTGAAAATTGAACAATTTCCCTTACGTTCAAATAAATTGTCTCTTTTCACGCTGATCAAACGGGATCATCGAATTTTGATTAATATCTAGAAAGATTGCTTTTGCTTCCTCATACAGAAAGTTTTGTTTCCGTGAAAACTTTTTTTTTTTCGAGATTTTCATGTCAGGATACTCAGAATGGTCCAGAACATCGAGAAAAATGAGCTAGAAAAAAATGTCACTATAACTTGTATATGTCACTACAAATTGCCTCGTTAGCACCATAACGGTCGTACTTTTTCATCTTCCTCAAATTTGACACACAATTGGGCTATTATACAACAACGTTTGGGATTGTACTTGATGCGAATCGGTTTGGAAATTCAAATTTTACAGCATTTTAAAAATGTTGAAAAAAATTGATTTCACGCTATAAATATTGTAAATAAGAGATATCGGGCTGAAATTTTGTACACAAATGGACTAATATTAAGTCATGATCTGTACCAAATTTTGGCGAGAATCCATAGAGTACTTCTAATTTGATTGCAATTTCAGTTTTTTTCAAAATGTCTGTAAACACTTCAACTCATGTAAATTCTGAGATATCCGACTGCAATTATCGACATGACTTTATGATGGTTGATTATCAAAGATGAATTTATAACATTTTTTATTTTTCGAATAATGTCTTTCAGGCATTAATTTGTATAAATTACAAGATATCGCGTCCAAACTTGGTTCATATATGTATTACCATAGAACAAGGTTTGAGAAAAAAATTTGATGCAAACCGATCGAACGGTTCTAGTTTTACTACATTTCGCTTTTTCTTTAACTCTTTAGAGCTCAAAAGCAAATTGCTTCCTCATTATTTAGTGTCTTTGATAAAGCCTTTATTTACAAAGTTCTTCTACAAGGAAGCCAAAACTGATCAACATACTTCCTCGTAGAAGTGGCTTTATAAAAAAATTCTTTGCCAAAGATACTAAATAATGAGGAAGCAATTTGCAAGATTCTACTTTGCCGGCTTGTTTGAGACTTTTTTTTAAAATGAGGAAGCAATGTGCGAGGTTCCACTTAGCAGTATCAAACCTATGGATATGTCTATCTGATTTTACAGATTCTGTACAAAGTATAGTATTTAATCCTTAGTGGAGCAATTATCTATTTAGCTAAGTACACCGCTAATGCTATGGAAATATTCTTCAATGGTCAAAATGGAATACCGGCGAGAAGGAGAAGGTGGTGCAATGGAAGTGGTGACGGTGGCGGTAGTGGTGGTCTCGCGGTTCTCGTAACCGTCCAAAGTGGAGGTGGTAAGGGAAACCGCAACGGCAAGCGAAGGCAACTCAGGCAATACCTCGCAAGCTAGCAAGCAAGGAAAGCAAGGAAGAGCGCGAGAAGCCTAGGAGGCCCCGAGCTACAGGAGCAAGTGGGACCAGCAACGAGCATGTAACAATCGCGATCACTCGTCGAGGTCCCCAGTCACCGTCGAGGTGGTCCCCACCTTCCGCGATCACCACTCGCCCGCTACCAGCGGATCAACGAGACTACGGTTGCTATCGTTGGGCCGCAGCAGTTGGGCCGAGTCCGCTCGCGCATTCGCATTAAACTTTTTCGTTCGCGCCTTATTCTTCTCATAGCACCACCTTCCTCCTCTTGTTCGTTAATCTTCCATCACTTCTTCATCTACAAAAAAAAAAAAAAAAACAACCCCAACAACCCTCTCGCGAGCCCTTAAATCGTGTATGTTTGATCATATATATTTACGACATTTCACCCTTGTTCAACCATTTGTTACCGTTAAACAAAAATTTAAGAAGTAACCCCCAAAAAAGCACATTAAAAAAAAAAAATAATAGTAATAATAAATTTAACTAAATTCATCGAAACAATAAATGTCAAGAGTGATTATCGTCGAGCGAGCAAAGGATTGTCAATCGTTGATGAAGACGTGAACAAGTGCAAACAACGAAATTGTGAAGAGAAGCTTGTCGGAGGAAAATTGAAAAAAAAAAAAATATATTTTTTAAAAAGAAACGAGGATGGGAAGTGTGGATTGAAGAAGCACGCGGGATTGTACATATCCTTAGCGCGATTCCTTTCTGTTTTTGTCTCTTCGTTTACCGTGCAGAAGCTGGATTGCCAGTCGGGGTGTCAACGGCAGAAGAAACACGGTGTTAATGATCCGGTTGCGGGACAATCGCGCAAAGCCATCGTGACATTCGTGCCATCTTCATTCGGTCTCCGTGCATTGTTGTTTTTTTTTATAAATCAACGCTGTTATCGAAAGTTTGTGCCGCTTCTAAACATTGCCGTTTTTCGTCACGACGTTTCTTCATGTAAGGATCACTCTACGCAGAAATAGTTATTTCCCATCTGCATTTCAGTTTACATTCCTGAGAAGAAATTTGTTTTTGGTCATATGTCGTCTAAATTTGTATTTTGGTTTGACATTTGTGATCACGATTGCACAAAAACAGCCTTCTAAGAAAATTCCCAATTGTTGTTAGAATTGTTTGTTTTGTCTGAAAGATAAGAATATTAACATATTTCTTGAGAAATGAAACCGAGTAAGGGTCGAATTATTTGGATGTAAGTTCGAACTTAATGTTGATCTTGAGATTCAACTTTCATTCGAACATTGAATGTATACTTAAGATCAATCTTAAGTCTTCCAAGTGATCAAATTCTGAACCGAAGGTCAATATGAAGATCGCTCTTCAAACTTAAGATTAAAATGATGATCGAACTTTAAATCAAAAATGAAGTTCGAATTGCGAAATTAAGATAGGTCTTTAGCACACAATCAAGTTCGGAATGAAGGTCGATTTCAACATCGATTTTAAGCTAGAAATTATGTTTAAAAAAATCGCACCCTCAGTGAATTCATTTGTGATGTCTTCGGGCCGAGGTACAATATTATAGTAACCAGGGTAGTTTCAGACAAACTGACGTAAAGAAAGTAGATTCATCCGGCGACCTCATTCTGCACTCGTTCAAAAAGACTTTTATTCCATTTTTAACAAAGAAATCATAAGATGTAAGAAAATGGCCAATTGACGCCATATTTACCAGCTAACGTCCGAAATATTTTGTCTATAGCAGCATTGCTTTATAAATTAATCCTTGAAGATCATAAAGACACCGAATAACGAGTTAAATTCAACGACATCAAATCGTATTGAAATACAGCTTTTTATGGAACTGAAATATAAGATTGTATTTAGATAATTCGTGATCCGTGCAAATATCCTGAGATCGTAGAAATTTGGAAAGATTTCGAAAACTCATTGTGAACTTTATCCAATATATTTCTAAAACTTCATCTTGAACAGAAGTCATCGCATTCTCGATGACTTCTAAAAGTCATCGAGAATTGAAGCTACCTTCAAGAATAACAATAAGTGGCTGAATTTCCTTAAAAAAAATACAGAAAGAACGATTGAAAACGATATTCATTTCCCCTTGGGAAAATGTTCGACTATCAAAGAATGAGGCGACAAATGAACTTGTGCGTTTTACTACCAGTTTAGAAACGATCAGAAATTTATAAAATGGGTCATGTGACGACGCAATGGTGTTTATACGACCAAAAACAAAAAATGTGTTCTACTAGCACGATTAGATCGTGTTTTGCAACCCTTTGTCCTTCGTAGAGCCCTCGATTATTGTACTAATATCTGAAATATATTGAAAAAAAAAAGGAGAACACGAGAATAAAGTAAAAGTGGAATGGTGGCCGAGAAAGAGAAGGTTGTTGAATCGGTGCACAACGGCTGCTCAGCTCAGTTTCCATCGCATCCGTTCAAACGCCTACGCTTCTTTCACTCATTCGAAAGGGAAATGTCCTTGTGAAATAAGTGATCTATCGATCCCGGTTAAGAGTCGTTGTCAACTGTCTCTTTGCTTATACTACTTGCAGAAACATTCTGCGAAACAATCTTCTCAATGCACTCTCAAAATCGCTATCGTATGTCAATCGAATTTCTAAAAATGATATCCTAATTTTAACTCACAATTTCCTGTTGGCTCGATCATTAGAGAAAATTATGAAAATTTTCTAAAATTCTATTCAATTATGGTTGGTCTTAGGATTTGTCGCTTTTGATAGATATTATTTATCTGGTCGATTGCTATAAAAGTCTTCAAGGCTGATGATGATAAAAATAGTGATTGAGAACTATATGTATGCATGTATTTGTGATTCGTGAAAACGACGAGTCATTTATGAGTATGAGCATGGTCAATTAACAGTTTCTCTCGATAATGCACGTTTCGTTTTCTATCGAGTCGATGAACCCACAACAGGAAAGTATCGCTCGCTGTGTAATCGTACATGTCTACGAGCGTTCAATGAAAATACACGCTTCCGAGCACACGTGCTCTTTACGTCGTGTAGCAAATAGCCCGTTTGTCCATACTTAAATTGTCTTCCTTATGTACTGCAATCCTTTCAATTTTATTCTTAACAATTCCGTTTTTCATTCACTCTACTCAATCTCATTTTCATTTGATACAAGACAAGTATGATTAACGACTTTTAGGCAGCTTATTCTGGGGTCCAATTTAAAAAAAAATAAAAATATTTTTTATTTTCATTATTTTATTGAACACAGTTTTGTAGAGAATTTTTTTAAATACCGTATAGAAAAACCTTTCAACTTGTTCTTGATAAGCTACTTCAATTTTTTTTTGTCCCTACACTGAAATTTTTTGTTTCTGTGTGTTCAAACAAATCAAGATTGATTAGTTTTGAAATTCCATAAGCGCAATAGACGGTACTCTTCAAGTATACAGCATTATTAATCAATAATAGTAAGATCAATAAAATGATATTGAAATTAAATAATTTTTTTTTTTAGAATCTTGAGTTCCTATGATGAGTTTGTTTTTCTGCGGACAAGTTTTTAATTACTAAATAAAAATGTGTTAAGACTTGTATTGAAATTTTTTATTGAGACTTTATAGTTTAAAATGTAACAGCAAATGGATTGACAGGAAGATTGATTAATTTATGGATATATTTGACGACTTTACTGAATAGATTAGATGTTTTGAGCGGCATTTGCCTAATTCATCATCGCAAAGTTTTATCTAAACAGCGAACGACTATGAGTCTTTTATATACTTCTATCCAGATAGTTACTCTTTTTTTTTTTTTGTTTCATTGTCGAGCTCGCCTCCGAGAGTACCTTGAGGCCTTGCGGAGCAAAGTTTCGAAACTTCAGCAGTAGCAACGTAGTGTTTCTTGTTCCAAGATTTCTTTTTCAACCGAATGAAACCCTTCTTTTTCTCACGGCTCTACGGACTAATCGTCTCCGGAACGATATCACGAAGGCTCGAGGCTCATTCCACGCTACGTTCTATTTCGTTTGGTTTCATTTGCTCCACGAATATAATTGTATTGCTACCATAGCCTTAGACATATGCATGGGACCCCTCCCGCATTGATCGATAGAAAATGCGACCTTCAATAGTAAAAGAAGTTGTACGCACTCAATACACGCATACAGTTCTTATTACATGTTTTCGTATCTGTCGGAAAATCAATTTCATTGAAATCGACCTAAATAATAAATGATAATAACGTCAAAGTTCTCAAGGATAAATTTCTTTAAGGTGCCAAATATCACCTGAAATTTATGAAAATAAAAACGTGCTGCAATTACGCATATGAAATCTAGCAAGATAAGAAATTCGAAACAATTTCATAAGTGAACTATTTTTTTTTTTTTGTAACTCAAACGGAGCAAATATTTCATCCGGTTTCAACTTTCAGAGCTGCTTAAAGTTTTTGCACAGAATATATACTATTTTTATCTCATCTCATATGGAGTATGTAAAAGAGGAGGTATTGCGATTAAAAAAAAAAATTCGACTTCCAAATTTGTATGGAAATAAATATTATGAGGGTTCTAGATTCCAAAAAAGCATTCATTCGTTTCTGTTTGCTTGACTGTCTGTCTGTCTATGACAGGTGACTGTCCGAAAACACAATAACTTTTGTTAAAATTTGTGGACCGCAGTGAAATTTTATGTGTGTCATCTATGTGTAAAATGTAGTTTTGGTATTGAAATTCAATCCAAAATCTCCACTCCTGACATTTTACATGAAACATGAAGAAAAAGCTGATTTCGACATTTAAGGTAAAGTACCAAAAGGCATTGGTGCTTTGCTTTCAACTTTAATACCAAAACCATATTTTATTCATCGAAGTTACACAACACATTTTTATCCGCTCCAAAGTCTCTATCAAAAGTTATTACTTTCTCATCATTATTTATTTTTTTTTTTCATTTTTGCTTTATTTCCTAACTTTTTTACAAGCGCTATAACAAGACAATTTAATTTTCATGTGACTTGGCCACTTTAATCCGACACTATTGAGTCATAAATTATTTAATTCTCCGTTAGTATTGAAAAATAATCGAGGGTTCATTATCTCTGAAGAATCGTAGTGACAAACGTTTTGTTGTACCATAGATTGAGGAGGAAAAAGGTTGATGACGATTTAACGCACATCAGGAATCGAGCAACGTGTAAAAAACGAAGATTTCGGTAAAGCGAAAAGTCGAGATTCTCGAGTTTCCTGTCCGTGACTCTTACGCTTTAACTAAAAAACAAAATAGTAAAATAATTCGCGAGTGATTTGCAGCGACGCAAAAAAAAAAAAAAAGAAAAAGCTATCATCGTCTACAAATTTATCGAGGATGCAAAGGATCTTGTTAGTCGTAACTATGGAAACATGAAATTCTGTGAAGATCGTGCCGATCCAGCAGCACTTTACACATACACCATCCATAAATGACGTAAGTATTCTCTCTGACATTCAAATAACGAACGAACGGATTCGTAGAGTTTAGGGATTAAGGTAAGAAAGACTCTCGCTGGTATAGCAATAATCTTGAGTTAGAATTATGTGACGAAACTCTTCTTTCGCCTGACTAACATGTACAGTTGAATTTCTCTTAAGTTAACTTTCGTTAAGCTGTGTAATTAAACCCGTTAAGGAGGCTTTGAAGGTACAGTCGGATAAATATGTTCTAAAAGATTACAAAAATTAATTCTACTCCTTCTCAACGACAAAATTGGTGTAGAAGATATCTGTACACCAATAACAGAGTTTTTTTTCTGTAAATTGATTTATATACATTGTTTTGGTCCTTAATTAGGATTCCTTAAACTCAGATCCACCTGCTTTTACACCAGATTCGTTTTTAAAAATGTGCACAAACAATTTTCTAAATCTTGTTACTCAAATGACGTAACGAATAGAATCGAATCTGCACAAGGTACGAATAATAACAACGATGAAGTTTTCTTGTAAAAATGCATATATGTATTATATTGACGAGACTGAATCACCTGAAAAGCATCATGAGATAAAATTTTTTGGTGATGATTCAATGGCTTAAAAAAAAACGCCAAAAGAAGATTAATTCATAGATTATGAACAGATTGTATCACAATCTCCAAATTTGTAGAGTCATACGAGAAGAAATATTCAGATCAAACCAGTGAATGGATTTTAGATTTCAGACTTATTTCATTTGAGACAGAGTAAAAAAGTTGTATATTTTTTATGGCCTGTATATGTCCATACCAGATTGCAGATTTATAGTGCTATGTGTATATTTTGTGAGACTTGAATGCAAGATTTTTTCGGATCGTTGTACCAATTGTTAGATTCATGCATGATTTAATATTCAAGATAATCGTGAGATTTGTTATAGTTAAAGCACAAGAATCCTTGCCAATGATTTGTCTGAGAAATTGGATTACGAAATTGTGCATATTTTACTGCTTGTTTGTGAAAAATAGTTCGATTTATAGTTGAATTGCATTATTCGCATAAACAGCGATTAGATGGCCACTATAGAATCATTAATTATAGCCTATAAAATCATAACGATTCCAATGCAGTTATAAAAAAAAAGTGTGTGTCTTTTTAAATGGCTGCAGTCGATCAATTCCAATTTTTTTTTTTTAAAGAGGAGTAGAAGGGAGAAATGAAATGAAGTGAAGTTTGAAAGTTTCGGTTCGAAGTCCGGATCATCTTCAGAAGTTGTTTTTCCACGACGTTTAACTTATTCGAAGCTCGACTGTGGTTGTAAAATGCTAAGAATCAGCATATTAGACGCTCTCCTGCTCGTCGGGCAAAACGTCGTTAAAATAATCTACGAGACGCGTGAGAACTCCTCGAAAAGTGCTGACCATTCCGCACGCGCACTTACAGGCGTCTCCTTACTTACGATTTAACGATCCAATTATTTCAATCTAGCGATCATATTTCCGTTTAATGATTTTTTTTAGTAAACGGCACGGTTTAGTTGTCATTTTTAAAGTATAGGGAAGAATTCGAAATTGCTTTTAAAGACAGTTCACGTTGACGAGCTGGAGGGACATTGACGTTGACTGCTTGATAAGCTAACCACGTGCCAGAATGCCAACATAAAGCAGTGACACTGTTGCTTCTTGCATAGAATAGTATAGTATATAATACTATAGCAAACCACTCGACATCCGGCGTCTGATGTTCTTGGTTGAACGTTAAACTTACCAGCAACATAAAACTAAACTAATCTTTGTGTTTGACTTTTTGTAGTACATGTGTTTTTATATTCTTACGACTGAAGAAAGTAGGCAAAATAATAATAATATCAACTTTTGCAGACGCACAGTTTATTAATTCAATAGAACATTGAAATTTTCACACGATAAAAACTTAGAGAGAGAGTGTGTTTTCCTTTCTTTTTGTAAATAAAATAATTGGACTATTATGTCTAAAAATTATTATGATTTATTATGTAAGAATAATTGTTCGAAAAAATAGATATTTCTATGTAATGTATTTATTGCTTTTTGTTGAAAATATTGTACATTAATTATGTAAGTTTTCATTTTTTTTTTTGCCAGGAATAGCTCTCGAAATGCGATTTAATAGAGTGTAAAATTATTTGAATCAGGCTAAGAGCCCACCATGGCGCTATTTTTTGGATAATAGCTCGAAGATAAAGACTTGGGTTGATCTATGATTTTAGGTCTCCTTAATCAAAAAACAAAGCATATAGTAAAATCAATTGATCTCGGTCGGGAATCTAGTCCAGATCCAAGTATCAAGTGGACACTACTATAAATAACGAGTATACATAGAGATGTGAAGGGAAGGGGCAATGAATGTGGTATTCTATCAACAGCGAGTGAAAGCTTTCACGCCGTCAGTTCACATTTGCTGTATCAGCGGTACCCAATGTACCGCGAGACAAACCAATCTACAATATTTCTGAGTCTCGACATAACGTAAAAATTCAAATATTTTCCAACAATCAGCGAAAAGTTTATATGATATATGTATAAATACGACAACCATTTACATGAATGCTAATAATTAGTATTCCACGAGTCAACTCGCTCTGGTCATCGGCCTGACCTCCTCGGGATCAGTTGACGATTTTTTTTTTGTCATATTTTGGTCCAAAAAAAGAGATTATTTTTTTTTCACTTTTTTATTACCTGTTTTACCCTATCAAATAATTTATTTTACATCATTTTTGTGTAAAAATAAATTTCGACCAAGTTTCAATTTTTGAAATTTTTTCCATACAATCTAGGACGAAAAACAAGTATTTTCATCATAGTTCGAGAGTGGTTCGAGAATAATTTATGTATTTTTTTTATTTTAAGAAAAAAAAAATGTTTCTCCTCATTTTTGTTCTAATTGAAATGATTTTTCAATTTTATTTTAAGTATTGGGCGAATCTTCAGCGTTTTACTCTCAAAATATGGGAATTTTTTTTTTACCACCACACGTTTTATTTTTCTTTCTTTTTCCTTCAGGAAAACATTATTAAAATTTGTAATATTCAAAATTTGGATTTTTTTTCTCTTAAATTAAACAAAAAATAGAGAGTTTTCTCGGTCCACTCTCGAATTACGATGGAAATATTTGTTTTTAGTCCTACATTTTATGGAAAAAATTTCAGAATTTTTAACCTCGTCGAAATTTATTTTTACTGAAAAGTTATGGAAAATAAATTATTTTATAGAGTAAAAAAAGTTATAAAGATGTGAAAAAAATATTCTCTTTTTTTTTATCAAAATATACAAAAAAAATTCATCAACTGAATCCAAGGGGGTCGATGACCCAGTGACCTGACTATAAATGCCCCATATACAAGGGAAAAGTTGCGAGTAATGATTATTAATTTATCCCAGGATGTACCTAAATTTAATTTGATTTTTTAATAGCATATTCGATACCAAAATACGTATATTTATCGAAGTTCCTAACGTATATTTTCGACCAGATTATTCCTGAATTCGTATATGTACACTATTAGGAACATGAGCATGTGGCCACACACTTGTAGTATCGATCTATCGTCGTCAAGATGATTTCCATAATCGATGTATTATTGAACCGAACACTACAGCCTGTTAGAATTGAGGCGTAGGTGATGCCGGTAGTGGAATTCCAAATATTTCGAAAATTCGTCTTACGGATAGATATTATCTTTTACAGAGTTATTTAAAGTAGCATAACTTAAAATCACTTTGAAAATCACAGGTTGTCGAAGCTAGACTGAGTTCGCAAATTTAACATCGAACCTTAAAGTAATTCGACTGTAAGAGCTGATTTTTTAGTCGCAAGTTCGAATTTACGATGGATTGTACAATCAATCGCTATTGCATTTTAAAGTATGACACTTAATTTGAAACTACACTCTGAAAACTAAGCATGTTGCAAGTGTGTTGTTTCCTATCTTTTGCATCGTGACGAGTTTTTATACACTTACTGGCATATTTCTTTTAGATATCATTTATGTTGTGAATACCAACACGCTTGAAAGTGTGTAAAAACTCGTCACAATGTAAAAGATAGGAAACACCACACTTGTAACATGCTTCGTTTTTAGAGTGCAGTTTATTACTTAAGTTGAAACTGAAGTTCGATAATTAAGTGGAATCCAAAGTTCAGTAGTTAACTTGAATCCCAAGTTCGATACTTAATCCAAAGTTCAATTAGATTGATTTAAATTCGAAGTTCGATACTTAATTTCAATTCAAAGTTTAAGCTGAAATTTGATGTTTAACTTTTAACCTGAAATGCGTCACTTAAATATACGATTGGAATGTCGATACTTAAGTTCCATCGTACGTTACATTTAAAATGAGATCTTAGGAACGATCTGAATCCCGAGTTCGATACTTAAATTTAATCCGAAGTTCAATAAAATTGAGTTGAATTCGAAGTTCGATTCTTAATTTCAATCCGAATTTCAATAAAATTGAGTTGAGTTCGAAGTTCGATTCTTAACTTCAATCCGAAGATCAATAAAATTGCGTTGAACCTGAAGTTCGATTCTTAACTTTAATCCGAAGTTCAATAAAATTGAGTTGAATCTGAAGTTCGATTCTTAACTTCAATCCGAAGATCAATAAAATTGAGTTGAATCTGAAGTTCGATTCTTAACTTCAATCCGAAGTTCAGTAAAATTGAGTTAAATTCGAAGTTCGATTCTTAACTTCAATCCGAAGTTCAATAAAATTGCGTTGAACCTGAAGTTCGATTCTTAACTTCAATTCGAAGTTCAATAAAATTGAGTTGAATTCGAAGTTCGATTCTTAACTTCAATCCAAAGATCAATAAAATTGAGTTGAATTCGAAGTTCGATTCTTAACTTCAATCCGAAGTTCAGTAAAATTGAGTTAAATTCGAAGTTCGATTCTTAACTTCAATCCGAAGTTCAATAAAATTGAGTTGAATTCGAAGTTCGATCCTTAACTTCAATCCGAAGTTCAATAAAATTGAGTTGAATCTGAAGTTCGACACCGAACTTCAATTCAAAGTTTAAGCTGAAATTTGATATTTAACTCTTAACCTGAAATGCGTCACTTAAATATACGATTGGAATGTCGATACTTAAGTTCCATCGTACGTTACATTTAAAATTCGATCTTAGGAACGATCATAAGTTGAAACGTAAGATGGAATTTACGAGTGGAAATTCGGGCCTAAATGCCTTGATGTCTTATGACTTATACGTCGTGTAAGATCAGTTGAAAATAACGTCAACAAAAAAAAAACGTATCATTGGTAAGTGGCACTAGGGAAGTATAACGTTCCGGTCGCACGGCAACCGGAGTAATAGAGTTTAAAGCCATATTGTAAGCTATACAAACCCACCGAATATCTCCACGCTTCCACGCGGATATCGCGAGACGCGATCAATTCTGAGAGCACTTTCATTTCTCTGTTGTCCGCAACAATCCTTGCGCGCTCCCTGGTACGCCGGTACCTGGTGCTCTGTTACACACTTTCCTCGCCGCTAAGTCGAGACAGCCGCGGCGGAGTTGTTGTTGCTCAGAGGCTGGAAGGCCGGTGTCCCGCGTAGCGAGCGGCCAGCCGCGCGATTCCCGGCACCTAAAACGGCTACAGCTCTCAGGCCGCAGTATTAACTAAGCACTGTGGAACAGCATGAAACTCTCGTTTTCAATATATTCTCCAAGTCATGAAACACTGGGGCATGCGTAACTGGGTGTAATGTTCGTGACTAACCGTTTATATCGATAACGCCTTGTTAATATTGTACATTATAACAAAGTGATAGACGGAAACAATGCATTTACGTAATCATCGCGTTATTTTAACCTAACGTAAAATCAAACTTGAGATCAATCTTCTGATCAAATCTTAAGATTAAACTCGAAATCAAACTTGAGATTAAAAAAGTTGCAAAGTAGAACCTTGCACATAGTTTTTTTTTCTTTAATTTCAATTTTTCATAGACCCTCCGATATGAGGAAGCTTGTTTACCAATTTTGGCTTCGTCATAGAGGATGCATTGAGAAAAAATCGATTAATGGTGCAAAATCGAATAATTGATTAATGAATCAATGCAATAAAAATTGTACACGTGTTACACAGCTCTAGTCCGTTTTATTATAATCTTTCTAAACTATAATCTGTTGAAATAGAAAATTCAAATTGCTCCGAAATCCGAACCTGTTTACCGATTGTCACCAAATTTGGTACATAATAAGCGTGAATATCTTTCGTCTGCACTTTTCATTCGTAAAAAGTTTGAATTCATTCATTGTCAGTTGACCTGAGTTATAATAAAACGTTAATATGTTGAAAAATTCAAACTCACGTAAAATTCGAACTGCTTTACCGATCATCGCCTAATGTGGTACGTAGCAGCGCTTAATGTTATTTATAGTCTGTAGAACATTTCAGTTCGTTTGGTAATTTTTTACGTGCGTTCGAGGAAAATTATTTTTTTGTAAAACTCAAAATTCGATAAAAATCGAGCCTATATGTCGATTCATTCCAAATTCAATACCGATTCTCATTTAACATAGCTTTATTTTTAAAAAAATATTTAGTTCGATAGCTCAAAATTTGCGGCAGCTGCAGGGTCTACAAATATTTTTCGAAAATTGCAAAACTAAATTAAATTTTAACATATTTTTGATTTTTTAAAAAAATTATTACAAGCAAAAGTGCATACCTGCTTCACATGTCACCAAATTTTAGCCGGACCGGTAAGACCGTTTTTGAGATATGTAGGTTTGAGTTTTGAGTGCTGGCCACACACACACACACACGCACATCCATCCAGATATTTTTCTAAGACACTTTTCTTAACGTTTTGGACCATTCTGAGTGTCGTGACTCGAAAAACTCGAAAAAAGTCACGAAAACAAAGCTTACTCTAAGCTAAACGTTTCCATAATGTTACATTCCATCATCGATGCAATAGCTATAAAATTATTATGAAATGTTGGAAGTCTGACCTGACTCGTTATAGTCACAGCAGGATCAAACGTGAAAGAAAATTATTTTTAACTTTCAATTCGAATTCAGTTTTATAAGATAAAACTTTAATTTTATCTAAAGTTCAATCTTAAGATGTAATTTACGACTGAAAATTGTGGATCTTAAAGGTCCACCAACCGAACTCAAAGGAAGATAATATCCATTGAATCCTCAATTTCAAATTTGTTTAAAAATATACATAACAACAGATATGTATATTCTATATGAGTTACAAAATCCTGCGTTAGAGACTTCCTGCAGAGAATAATTTAGAGCTAGAGTAATAAATATAATTTTGATACTTCACCCTCAACCGTTAACCAATTTAGTTTTGCGAAGCTATACTTTTTTTTTCATACTTGCCGAGAATAATTTACGCCAGAGTAATAAATATAATTTTGATACTTTACCCTCAACCGTCAACCAATTTAGTTTTGCAAAGCCATACTTTTTATCATCTCTACTTACATTCGAGTAGAGTGCATTTTCGTTATTCAAATTACGTACATAATCACAGACTTTCAACGTATAACCGATAATAAGAGAAATCGCGGTAGGCTTGGCAAACTATAAAGTGACAACTATTTATTTTTCGTCGATACAAGTATTTTTACATTTCCATTAAGTTTTTGCATTGTTACCTTAATTATCTTTGTAATTGATTTTGCTACATGAAGCCGACAAAGTGAAATTCTAATAACCAGCCAAATTCATTTGTCTTATACACTCTTATATACAGTCAATAAAATAAGAGTCTGACAAAACTTGTATCGTAAAACGATGACAGTCATCAATTATCGGGCATTAGTTCTCTTTTCAATTTTTTTTACCAAGTTTTTGAATTACGGTTATAACCGCATTTGCCTTGTAATTGGTAACCGTTTCACCTTTACGACATACATTTTGTGAGACGTTCATTTTTTTTTGTTTTAGTCGGTTTAAATAACACGACTAACTTAGCCTGAAATTACCCTTAAAACGTCTGGTTGTTTGAAACGAATTTGTCATCGAAATGTCAAATAATGACTAGCGTGATTGGATGTAGCGAAAAACGCAAATCGACAGATATGAATACTGTTGGGTTAAACTGATCTGACATATGTTCAAAAACTGCAATCGATATCGAAAACTGTAATCAAATCTCCTCAGAGCCAGTTTACATTTCACACAAAAGCAAATTAGCTTTCACCTCGTCTATTTACGACGGAGTGAAACCTAATTTGCTTTTGTCTAGAATATTTGTCATCTTTGAGTAGATTTTATTAGAATTTTCGATACCGATTGCAGTTTCCCAGCTGTTTTCAAACATTTGTCACATCACCTTAAATGAACGCACGTTTGGTAGTGGTGGACAATTAGCTTCACCGTATAGCCGTGTATCAGCATATGAAGTATTTTTAGCCAACTCAGCAAGTGTTCAACCCTGACCCTTCCCAATTCGCTCCATAATTTTCCATACTACATTCTAATATGCCCGGAAAAAGACTTTTAATTTTTTTTAGACCGTTTTTTTACACTGAAAGTTTTTTTTCATGCATTTTTTATATTAAATTTTTGCCCAATAAAAAAATTTGAAATTTTTCTCAAAAATCCTGTATCGGATATCAAAACTTTTGAGCTTTGATCCAGAGTGGGCAGACGTCTGTATCAATTTTTTAAATCCATTTAAAGTACAAAGCTATTTAAAAGTGGAAGGAAACTCATAGAGTCAATGTACAAAATTAGGTAAAAACAATTACACATTTGTGTAATTACACATTTGTCATGAACAGGTGAAACGGTACAGCTGACAATCAGCAAATAAATGACTAAAAGGACAGCCATTTTTTCAAAACCAACAAAACAAAAAAATTAAAAATGCCACGGAGGACTATCTATTTACCGCTGCGTTACGTAGTAACAGCTGGCGCTAGTATAAAATTTGCAAATGCAGAAATCTTCAGAGTCATATCAGGAAAATTCGAAAATAATCTTGCTTTATGTGTAAAATATTTACCCAACAACCGACCATAAACTGGTAGCTCATTTCAATTTTTTTTCTATTTTTTAATGGCTATTTCTTCGAAAAAAATCGACTCAAGCCTCTCCCCATTCTGAGTCAAAGCTCAAAAATGTTGATATCTAATATAGGATTTTTGAGAAAAATTTCAATTTCTAAATTTGTGCAAAAAATTGAAATCTAAAAAATTCATGAAAAAAAGTTATCAGTAAAAAAAAAATCTAAAAAAAAATTAATAAATTTTTTTCGAGCACATATAATCTCAGGGTCAGGGTTGAACGCTTAGTGAGTTGGCCAGGAATACCTCATATATTTGCTAGCGCAAGCGACTTATGCACAGACGCAGTGAACCGATTCGAACATCAACAACAGCTGATTCGGCTTTGAGTCATATATAAGTATACCGTAGCAGTTAACCGTGTACAGCAATTTCGCCGGTCATAATTAGCGGTTTGGTGCGCGTATTTTTTATCCTAATATTCCGCCGCGACTCTTAATAGTAACGACCTAACGACCTGCCACATTATCATTTTATTGCCCGTGTTTAGCCATTCATTCCGACTCTATGCTCATTGTTGGTGCTATAGCTTCGCGGTATATGCACTCAGCACAGAATCCCCCAGTAACTCTTACTACTTTGAAATAACAACTATGCTTTTGCTCGCAGAACATGACTTTGCCAATTTTTTGCATGGGACCGAGACGCTCATCAGTCTCTAAACATATACTGAGTCATACAGGACTGAACGGTTAATCACATTGTAGGATATCTGGCTGACGAGCCAGAATGGAAACTTGTCGGTTTTCTCGATTTTTTTCTTTATTTTTGGAATCATACGATTCACTTTGCAGCTTTCTCGACTTTCGATTTTTCGGTTGGTGTCGATAGCACTAAATGAGATGATGCTGAAGCATTATTGTGAACGCAAGTAAAAAACAACACGCGGATCCAATTGATCCAATTGAATCCAATTGACTTAGTAAAAAACTCGCCACCAGATATGTAATATCGCTCTACTTCAGTGACTAATTGGAAAGAGAAATCCTACGTTATGCCGTGCTTATGATAAGAGTTAAAACTAAAGAAAAAAAAAGTTTGTAGAGCATGAGCCCAAGTAGGTGTCCAATAGATACAGAACTATTAATTTCAAATTAGATTGAAAAATTGAATTTAATTATTTTTGTATATGAGGTATCCCGGGCCAACTCCAGTAGGCGTTCGACCTCTTCCAATTTGCTCCATAATTTTCTATACTATTTTATATGTTGGAAAAAACACTTTTGATCCTTTTGCTTCCTCGTAGAGGAAGGTTTGTTTTCGTGAAATTTTTTTCTTTCCAGATTTTCATGTCAGTAAAATTGTCTAAAACGTCGAGAAAAGTGGTTTAGAAAAAATGTATGTATGAATGTGTGTGTGTTTATGTGTGTGACTGACATTCAAAATTCAAACTTGCATATCTCAAGAACAGCTTAAACATTCGGGCTAAAATTTGACACGCATGTGCGGCAAGACGACGCCATTGGTTATGATAATTTTCAAAAAAATTCAAAAATATGTTCTAATTTTATTTAACTTTGCAATTTTCGAAAAGTGTCTGTACGCGCTCTAGCTTCCGCAAATTTTTAGCTATAGAGCTAAATAATTTTGTATACATAAAACAGTCTTAAAGAAGGATCGGTATTGAATTTGGGGCGAATCTATAAGTAGGTTCGGTTTTTATGAGATTTTGAATTTTTCAAAAAATTTACGTTTTGCTCTAACTCCCGTAAAATTTCACGAAATCAACTGATATTTTCTACAGATGAAGAATAATATGCAATGCTGCTATGTACGAAATTTGGTGATGATCGGTAAAGGGATTAAGATTTTACGTGATTTTGAAAAAAATTATCATTTTCTTATAACTCAGGTCAACTAACAATGAATGAATTCAAACTTTTTTGAAATAAAAAATACAATTGAAAAATATTCGCTGTTGCTATGTACCAAATTTGATGACGATCGGTAAATGGGTCTTGATTTTGGAGCGATTTGAGATTTCTCATGTTTTAACAGATTACAGTTTAGAACGATTTCATAAAGGGGACGAGAGATTTAAACACGTGTATCGTTTTGTGTTGTATTTTGAAAACGCTTTAACTCGAGAACGATTTAAGCAATTGATCCAAAATTTTGCATAAAACTTGAATAATATCAGCTGTTGTATTTTTTTGCGTTGTTTGACTAGTAACTACCAAAGATATAGAGATAACGCATTGAAAAAACTTGAAATAAAAAAGTTGTAAAGTAGAACATTGCTTCCCTATTAATTTCTATTTTTTACACAGCTTCCTCTATGAGAAAGCCAAAAATAATAAAAAGGCTTCCTCAAAGAAGCGGCTTTGTGAAAAATGGAAATTAATGAGGAAGCAATGTGCAAATTTCAGCTTTGCAACTTTTTTTCTAGATTTTTTTTTTTCTAAAACTTCTTTTTCATGAATTTTTAAGATAAATTTTTTTTTGTCCCCATTGAAAAATTTGTAATTTTTTTTCAAAAATCTTGTATTAGATATCAACATTTTTGAGCTCTGATCCAGGAGTGAGCAGACGTTTGCGTCGATTTTGTTAAGCCACGAACGTTACAGTGCAGATTCACAAAAGACAGACTGAAGTTTCCCAGTGCTTGAATCTTTCGTCGTCGCGTCTCGCATGTATATAAAGTACCGTTATAAATTTAAATTCTTTTAGCGAGCAGCACGTGTACGTTCTGACCGAAGCTGGATTATTATGCGTAGCATCTATCCGCGGTCAACAAAATCGTCAATATATGTCCCGGTATCCATAATTTTTCTTCTCGTCCTTACGTCAGCAAATCTCGTGCCAGAGAAATCCGAAAAGAAGATGACCAATAAGTATATAAAAATACAAACGAAATGGCAATGAACTTTTGGGATAGGAATTGGCGGAGATGTGCCAATCCAGACAATAATATCAATAACTCAACTATACAAATGCAGCGAAAAGTCGTCACTTTCGGTGTTGACGTAATCTAAAGTTTATGTTTACACAAAACAATACAAGAAATCCAGGATGTATATCTTTCTTCATCTGGTGTTTTGGAATCGATTAACAATTTAAATACTCCGGTTGACATTTCGGGAGAAAGCAAGTAAGCGTGAACTCCGTAAATCAGATCCACAGTTGACGTTATTATTTTATTTCCTGCAAAATGTCAAAGCATTTTAGAGAAAGTAAGGATTTAAGTTGGTCACCATAGGAGCAGCTCTGTCGATGTATCATATTACCTTAACCTTGATCGATGATTGATACTTCAAACTCGCCAGCAGTCTGTATATAAACGTAATTTTCAATGACGCTAATAAAGCTGTCATTCTCTGATTTCAGGAAGTCAACTTGTTTTCATTGCTCTGTCATTGTTAGCAGAGTGGCTGATAAGTTTAAGATTTTTATTTCCCAGCATGATACTACAGTGATAATATTCGTAGTTTATTGTGGCTTATTCCTCTGTGATTGATCTGTCAACCTTGAAATTTTAATAAGATTTTAAGATATTGCTCGTCGCGCCAAATATGTTTGGAAATCTGGTGGGCCTTGAAGTGACCGCGTAAACATCGTAATGTCTTCTCGCTTTATCACTGCACGGTAAAAAATTATTTTGTGAAATTCGTGAAGTACAAAAAATGCTTCGAACAGATAACAAATCCGCCTGTTACTTTTACCTAATTGTTCCTCATTATCAATTTTTTTATTAACTAGTCAATCACAAAGAATTAAACTAACTGCTCAGTATTCTAAGAATATTTTTTGTTAAATAACTAACAAATCCGGTTTTTACGGTAACAAAAAGTAATTTTCTGATTTCAAATTTGTTTTTTTTTAACGAGTAAAGTGACCAAAAATTAACTGTTAAGTTGTGTAATTTTTCAAAAGTTTCACGCTCTTTTAACGTAAAATAATTGTCATTTTGACAAACGACAGTTGTTATCGTATAAAAATTGTATTGTTATATTCAGAGATAGAGAATCAGTGTCGATAACTACTTTCTGTTGCTGTAATAAGGACTGTAAATATATTAACATTTGTTTGTTGCAATATGGATTTTACTGTATCATGTATTTTTACAAATCTACATATATATATATTGTCGACGTCGATTGCGTGTCAGTAATTAAGTTGCATTTGAAACAAAGGTACACCAGTAAGTGTATATATACAGGTAGACATATGGGAATGGGATAATCAGTCGGGAAATCGTCTCAGTGCGATGGTTCAGTCGGATAGGTAAAACAAGAATACGAACACGACCTACTTTATCAGCGATTGCAGTCCTATATACATATTGGTAGTAGTTTACGTATGCATGTAGTATAGGAGGAGTTCGACCGCATCTAGTGAATACGTTATTGAACGCACGCGGGAACGTGCTACAGGTTATCACTCTACGATGTACTGACTTGAGTGTCCCTATCGTGTGAAAGCAGCCTGCGGGCTAACTTGGCGTTTCACTTTTCAGGTGACCGATTAGACAAATAATTAAGTGTTCTAAAAAAAACACACAGTAAAATAAATATATGGTGCATTTCACACCGATTCGGACAGAGTTTGATACCCAATCTCGCGGATTTGATCCAAATTTGCTTATCTTACTGCTTCAACTCTAAGAGGCAGCCAGAATTTTTATTAGATTTTTTTCCAAACATTTGATTATAATTATGATTATTTAAAATCAACATGGTGTTAGCCAGAATTTTAAAATCTGAAAAAATTCTCGCCGGATTTCGCTTCTATTTTTTTACGAATTTTTGTTCAATAATAAAATTGAAAAAAAATTAGATACGTACAAATAATTTCACTGCACGCTGTTGCTTGAATGTTTCAATACGCGTTAGGATTTCAGAGAAATTTTTTTCAGATTTTTTCAAAACGATTTTTTAATTTATTTTTCTTTTTTTATTGAAAAAAATTGCTTTGAAAAAATCTGAAAAAATTGTCTGACCCAGGTCGAATCGGTCTGGAATGCCCCATATGCAGACAAGCATTCCCCGTGCAGAAAATTGAACAGCAAACTAGCTGGATTCTGCTTGGATTTTTCCAACTATACTGTCGGATTCCAGTCATTCACCGGATCGAATTCCAAGCATGGGATGTAATACTTGTGAACTGGATTCAGAACGTGATTTCGGACTGGATCCCAAACGGAATCCCGGACTAGATTCCTAAAGTATATCCCACCGATGTATTTTAGTCGGAATTCTGGATTTGTAATGTCCATTACAATTACAATTGTAATGTGTATTACGGTGGTTTTCGTAGCCATCTACCAATATATCAATAATCAACAGTGTCAAACTGGACTGCTAATAAACATTGTTTTATAATCCAATTATCAATTCCAATATAAGTATTATAATCCAATTATCAATTACTGGCACACTGCTCGATGATTGGAAATCCGGGATGCATCCGCATTCCAAGTAGGAGACGATGGAATATTGGTTTCTACCGATTAATAGAACACATTCCGGAATCCATTAGGATTCCGAGTGAGATTACCCTTTAAGGGAAAAGCTAGTAAATTTCAACGAATGCAAAATCAGGTGGTCAGTGGAAAATCTGGTACAGTATGTAACATTCATTTGGATTTCAAGTACCAAAATACCGAATTCCAGCAGTCTGACCAAAACCTCACCAGTTTCTGACTGGAAACTGGAACTCCCTGACAGATTTCTGCATGTGTCTAGATGCGAATTTAATAAAGTTGAAACATGCACATTGCTTCCGTTTTTTCTTTTTATAAAGAAAACTTTCTGTACAAATACATTTTACCACTTATTGCTATTAGAATTGTACGTCTTATCAAAGCATATATAACATTTTGTAGTCTCTAGTAAATGGCCAGTGATCTTATAAAAACAACCTCTCACTATAATCATGTTGAGTCATAGAGACATAGAATGGTGTAAAAGTACACCGATTACCGACAAGGCTACGTTGCCTGTTGGTTAAATAGTGGATAGAGCCGATCGTATTAAAAGTATATGTATATTCGTAGCGGCCATTAATTGGGACACAATCACTAACTGTGGTAGGAAATCTGTGAACCTCATTTAGCTTTCTTCCAGCAGGTGATGCCAGGTATATATATATATATATTTATCAAATTGAATCGATTTTCAGTTTCTGGTTAGTCGCGTGTTAATCATTTTAATGACCGAAAATTGACTCTGTATTTGTCATCAAGGAAATTCTGAAAAACTACAGGTAGGGCAAATCGTCCATTTACGGAACACTTAGAGTGAGCTTCGTCCTTTTCGGTTTCAAATTAATAAACGGTTTTTGTAGAAATCCAAAACACTTACACCATTGGTTTGAAAATAATGATAAATTGTTGCGTAATATTTTGAAGATAATGAACACCTATTATTTTCATTATCTCTTTGGAAATCGAGTTAAAGTATTCATGAGGTCCGAATCTCCAAACGCGGAACACCTTTGCCATTTAACGAACGCTCGTAGAAACTTATTCAAAATAACACAACTTTAAATTTAATTAAGTATGGCTTAGAACTCTTTATAATATTGTTGTTATAATAACATTTATGATAATATCGATGAATTATCTGCCAAATTAAACAATATTACAAGGTGGGAGATAATATAAAAAAATTTAAATTCAATGTTCAGTCAAAGAAAAAACACAGTGCAATTATAGTAAAATTTATTCACGTTCAGAATGCTTAAAATTCATTATAGTTCCTCCTTATCCGAATACTTGTTCACCCTGGCAAAAAAATCCATATTTTCCACAGAACAAATCGATTTTTTAATCTGGCTGTCTACTTCCAATAATAAATACGAAACATCACAAGAGAAACGATGCATTAAGATACGTTTAATTTATGACGACAACTGAAAAGCCCATCTCGTATTAATAATAATTATCGCAGTCGTACGGAAACAAGCGCGATTGCTATTCAACGAATTAATACACGTAACTCGTTAAAGTAGAACGAAGTCACGCTGTTCACATAGCGAGAGTACATTCGTTTGTACGGGGGTTTTTTTTTTTCCTTTGCTTCATAATGACCGATCCAATCTCGAGAAAGACGCTTTCACGCGTACTACAATGCTAATTATTATTTAGATAGATACAGGAGAGGTGTTCACGGGAATTTCCTTCCGCCTCCCGAGTCCCGGGGGGCTCTCTGCTTCCTAACATCGTCTTGTTCTTTTGAGACATGAAATTATAAAATTTATACAAGGCGCGTAATTCGGATTACTAATATATAATTCAAATAGTATTATGACGAAAAAATCGTAGGTATGATCCTAGTAAGATAATATCGAATTTTCAACATATTTCGAAAATGCTAATTTCTATAAAATCTGAACTAATTTATCGATTCCACCCAAAATTCAATACCAAATTTAATACGCCAAACTTTAGCCCGATAGCTGGCAAATTTTTCGAGTTAGAGTGATAACAGACATTTTTTAAAATTAAAAGGATACAACATAATCAAAATGCATTGACCGACATTTATGAAATGTATACCAAAGAAACATTAGACTGGAACTGTATTTGACAAATCTGAGTTCATTCGACTGGATAGTTTTTCTTTTCTCGACGTTTTAGATTGGGTCGAATTTTTCTCGATATTTTAGAGCGTTTTAGATGGAAAAAAACACAATTTGCTTTAATACAATATTAAAACCACATTCAAAAGTTCATAAACATCTGGTAATTACTTAGAATAGCGTCTTTTTCCAATTCTTAAGTTTTAGAATTTTTTTTCTGCCAAAAAGTTTGTTTGCCATTAATTTAATTAAAGATTCATTTCTGAATATGATTTTTTTGTATTTCGTAAAATTCCACCCAAATAAAATTAATTAGAAAAAAGAGCCTAAAACCCCGAAAGGACCTTAATCCAAGCTTTGACGCTGGGAGCTCGAAAACGAGACTGCTTTTTAACGCAAAAAAAAGCTCTTCATTTCCCAAATTAAGCACATTTTTTTAAGTTCAAAATAAAACATCCCTATTTGATGAGAAAAAAATTCCAAACATTGAATATTGCGAAAAGGCCCTTTTTTAAATAATTACCACAAGCGGAAAACCCAGACGCGGATTAGACGCTCACAATTACGTCGGTGACCGAGACAGCCGAACGCGTTTGGTTGCAAAAGTGAATCGTAGATCTCTTGAGACAGTCCAGTACAGTGCTACTCAATGTTACAGATGGATAGAATAGCGCAAGTGTCGAAAGTCCTTTCCTGTTAGGCTTTAATTGGTCGGGAAGTCTCTCACCATATTTAATCTTCGACTAGTAGCTATGTTCCTAGTCGTCATCGTCTACTTCGTAACATGAACGTACATCTAAGGACTCGGGGACCCAGATTTCGCGCGATGTCAAAAGAAGGAGTAATTTACCGATAACAGAGAAAAAAAAACAACCGGAACAGCCGTCGTTATGGTAGAGAGGAATCTAACGAAATATTTAACGAATGGTGAGGCAACGAAAAAAGAAAAACTGTGGAAAAAGTATAATATGCGCTGATAATATGCTCCGTAAATAAAAAAAAGGTTATTCGGCATTTATTATTCGTATCTCTTAGAGCCAAATCTTGTAACCAAGATATATTACGAAATACATGTTTGCGCTCACAATGTCAAACTCCACTAATGATCGAATATCTAATTATTAGCTGCCACGCATCTTAAATCTTCGCAGAATTTTTATTAGAGAGGGATGGATGTAATTCGACGTAAAAAGTTTTTTTAAGTAGATAGATTGGTTGTTCAATTTCCAACTCCGATGTATCAAAACGTAAAACAAATCCAATTTGTTTTTTCTTCATTTCAAAATTTGGAAAAAAAAGATTCTTAAAAATTAAAAAAAAAAATTATTCTCGGTCCGCTCTCGAACAATGATGGAAATATTTGTTTTTAGTCCTAGACTTTATGGGAAAAAAATTCAGAAATTTAAATCTTGTCGAAATTAATTTTTACTCAAAATTTGTGGAAAAGAAATATTTTATATGGTAAAACAAGTGATACAAATCTGAAAAAATTATGATCTGTTTTTTTGTACTGAAATATGCCCAAAAAAAATTCGTCAACTGATCCCGAGGGAACAGGCCGATGACCAAGTGAGTTGACTTGGAATGCTCCAGATGGACTCTTTGTTGGATGCTCACCAAACTCAATATCAAACAACGAGACATTCTATTCAAATTTAAAGCAAAACTTTGGATCAGCTGGTTGAAACGTTCTAAAGTTACAGGATTAAAAAAAAGAATACGATAATACAAATTCATTGACCTAAAACTAACAATTAATTATAACTAAAAAAATCTATGTAGACTAATTATCGATATTTTATTACTTGACAAGTATAAGTTCAAGTCTATGAACGTCCCGGTTGGTGGACTTTTTGTAGATTTCGTAAATCTATCGCCCCTCTACATAGACAAACTTTTTTTACACGGGACTGCTAAAAAAAAATTATATCCCCTTTGGGAATAAGTTTAAAATAGTAACAAGTGTGATTATTGCGAGATAAATTTCACGTTTTTCTCACACCTTTTGCATTCTACTATCGTTTTAATTAACTGAGCAAGAGCCAAATCAATTTAGAATCAGCGTGTGATGGATTTAGAATAGAATTGTAGTATGTCAGAGTCGTAAGTGCTCGTTAATTTTCCATGTTTCATAAATCTCAACGAGCACTGGAATTGATGAAAAATCATTTAGATTAATTCTCCGTCTGGGTGATCGTACAGTATATACAAAGCGTGGGTGGAATTGTGAATTGTAACGCTTACGAATATTTCAGTAAAACCTTGGGGGTAAAAGGTGTGCAAATATAAGTGCGGTAAGCGAGGAGAATCGAGTCTCTAGTATAAAGCAAGTATACACAACTATACGACTTCTCTTTCTACCTGTGTTTATAGCTCAGTATGGCGCTGAGCTCACAGACTGCTGTTATACTATTGGAATTACATGCAATGCCCGGCATCCGAGTGGTATTATAAAGCGCATTGGCCGCGTCAGTACGAGAACGAGAGCGGCCCGGGGAGAGCAGTTAAAAAAAAAAAAAAAAAAAAAGATAGCATATACTCTATATAAAGGAGATACTTTCCATAGCAGCATTGAGCTCTTTCGCTCACGTGGAGCTGCCGCGTGATCGTGGGAGGGTTGCGTGGAATGGCCATAGAATAAACGTACAGGAACGGACCACTGCCATTTACATATAATACTAGTTACAACTCTACCAAAACACAAGCCACTTCCCAAACTCTACCGCAATACCTCTGGTTGATAAAAGATTTACCTAAATTAACGGTAGTTAACAATACTACCAGGTACAGACTCGATTTGTTATGTAGATTTGTTACTTAATAGAGTTTTTACCTGATGGTCGAGAATTTAGCTGGCCGTTTTAATACCTGGTAGAGTTGTTACTTGATCGAGATGTTACTTCATAAAGTTATTACCCAGTCGAGCTATTACGTGGTACAATATGCAAGCTGGTAAAGTTTTTATCTGGTCGAGATGACCATTGGTAGAGTTGTTATTTGATAGAGTTATTATCTGGTCGAGTTTTCAATTGGTAGAGTTGTTACCTGGTCGCCTATTACGTGATATAAATGTAGCCTGGTAGGGTCGATACGTGATAGAGTCTTTACCTGCTCGAGTTGTCTCTTAGTAAATATGCTAGCTGGTAGAGTCTTTACTTAGTCGAGTTATTTCTTGATAAAGATGCTACCTGGTGGAGTTGGCACCTAGTAGATTAGTTACCCATCGAGATATTAATTGGTAGGGTTGATACCTGGTTGAATTGTGACGTGGTAGAGTCTTTACCTGGTTGAGTTGTTACTTGGTAGAGTTTTTACCTAGTAGATCTTTTGCCTGGTCGGATTAGTACGTGATAGAGTTTCTGCTTTGTAAAGTTGCTGCTTGGTAGATTTCTAACCTGGTAAAGTTGTTACGCGGCTGGTTTGTGAATTGCGGTTGAATTGATTAGTTAATCTTGTCCTTTGGTAGTTTTGTAGTAGGATCAAGTGTTGACAGAGGCTTCTATCGCAGTAGGGTAATAATTGGTAGAGACGTAAATATGCAACTTATTTCGAACAGCGGGAAAGACGCATCTATTTAATCTCGGAACATGCGTTACTGAAAAACATAGTGAACTCGTGTATTCAATAGTGTTTTTTTTTTTTCGCATTAGCAGCCTAATGCTCTTGGTTTTTATACTCGTTACTGAAAAGGAACCCAATATTGTGTTTTTGAAAAAATGCTTTAACAGCAATAAAAGAAAGTTGTTACGCATACCGCATTGTTGTTATGACAAAAGCAGGAAACACTTTTCATTCACCGACAAAAAGATCGCTTTACGCGAAGAACATTGCCGCGACTTAGATATCGTAGATTTTTTTGCAGACAAACCGTTCGACTCCAATGATTTCATACTGAGGAATGCGTTGCAACTGATGACCACTCGACAATCACTTAGTGGTCTCTATAGGGCAACGTCGCTAATAGAATTGATGTTGCAAAAGTTTACACCAAACCTTTGCAGAATTATTACATAAAGGGCGTATCTCTGTATCTCAATAAAGTTTTGGGAACGGAATGCAATTTTTTAAAAATTGCTTGTGAATATTAGTTAATAATAGTTGCGGTATATAAATTGACAAGTTTAAAAAAAGGTGTGCCGTTTTAGAAAAAATTGTCGGAAAATGTGGACGCACCTTAATGCAATAATATATTCACCCATGAAGCACATTGGATATAGAATTTTTCACTTTGGTCAATCGAGCCCAATGGTTTCGCGACATACAGAAATATGCATTTTCATGCAGAGGTATTCATATGTATGTGACTGAAGATGGTTTGTGCGTACACGTTAACCTTTGCGTTTATAGCGAATTCAATCGATGATATGACACATAATGATGACGAATGAAGGAAAGGAGTGAAATGGAAAGATAATATGCGAAAATATTGCAGTGGCATGAACATTAACGTTGATTGTACGTGTTTTGATTTGATACTTGTCATTGAGGGGAGACTATAAGTGAGTCTTGCCTTTCTCGACACGTTGCTTGGTAATTGACAAGCAAGGTTCTTCAACCAGCGTATTGCAAAAACAAAACTAAAGTAGGATTCCCACTTAGGGCATATACAGATGGGTTACCAATTCGTTGAACTGAAACCCTCTTAAATTTTCTGGGGACATCAGAGATGAGAAAATGTATAGTGCCACATTTTTTTCAAAATTTATTTTTGAAATATTTTAGAGTAACTTTTCTAATTTTAGTTTTCAAAAGAGTTTTCAAATTTGTCGTAAGTTCAACATCGAGGCAGTTGAGGAATTGTATTTTTCGTTTGTGATAAAGATCGATTATTTTTACAGTAGAATTCGATTAGAAGTTTCTGTTTTAGTAGAGTTCTGATTTGGTAGTATTATAACCGGTAAAGATGTGCCCAAAAAGAAAAATTCGTTTTTGGTAAACAACATTCGATTAGAAAACTATAAATCCTGAATCTTGGTGTATAATAAAATATCGGTTTTATTAGGAAACGTTAGGATGTCTCCAAAATCAAAAATAAATTACAAAATATTGGCAAATGATTCGAGGCTTCGCAAATTGAGTGATAGAATCTAAGTACTTTATGTGCAATGTTTTAGTCAATTGTTGAAGCTATTTTTTTATCATCAAGCATTTATCCTCAGAGACATAACTCAGAACTTTTTACTTTTAACATTCAGCTAACATTATATGTTGCTCAGAAAAATATCTTATTTAGACGCCCCAAAAGTACAATATTACGTTTGAACAGGTTTGCTAACAGCGTTGAACAGTTTCTTTTGTAGTAATATGGATTTTTCCGTAATGTCATACGTCACGTCACAGTGTCTCACAGGAAACATAAATGTCACCCTATAAATTAGAGCAAATCCATTCACCCATAATATTCAGTAGAGCTACAGTAAGATATATTGAGTATCAAAATATAAAAAGTGAGATAGAAAATAAAGGAAATCGTGGCAAGAAACACAAGCAATGTTACTTAGAATGTACTCCAGTGTGGTATTGGCTCTACGCTTGTGCTGGTACTCTGGGTAAGCCATAATATGGCTGGATCGCCGATGTCTCGAGTCTCTGTCTGTATATCGCATTGAGTCTTCGATCCGTGTACGTATACACGCGCCACTAACCGCCGGCGTAGTGCTGATATGGTGAAAGCTGATATTTTGTAACACTCAGGCTGCTGCTGCTGCTGCTGCTGCTGCTGGTGCTGGTGCTGCCATTCCGTCTCGTTCCATTCCAATCCGTGAGGTAGTGCCGGTGGTATATTGCTAGTTGCAGCCGAGACAGCATTCGCCTTCAGTACTGAATCCGTTCAATAGTCTTCGTGCGAGCCTCGCCTATCGAGTCTTAAGCCTTCAGCATTGAAGATTTAGCAGCAGCAAGCGACGGCCCCCCGACCCAATCGTGTATGCAGAGGTCGCCTGAATAAAGAGTAAAGTAGCCGGGTAGGCTTCTGCTGGCAGTCTGTGTCTTCGATGGTATGCGCTTATTATGGCTGTAGCATAGCAATAGCAATACCACATGCTTGTAAGATCTATCCCAACGAATCTGTATGTCATATCTTTACCATTCCTTCTTGACCACCAGGTCGACAATACGGTTCAAGACTTTTAGATTCGACGGACCAAGATATATTTCGAACAGTGTACGATCTTAGGTTCAATCTTAAGATCGAACACGACATGCTAAGTTCTATCTAAAGATGTAACTAATCATCTTAATTTATATCTCAAGTAACAAATTTATGATAGTAATTTAACATCTGAAGTTCAATCATAACATCGAACAGCTGAAGTTCAATCGTAAGATGAGACAGAATATGTCAAATTCAATCATAAGATGAGAGTAAACATCCTGAGATGTATCTGAAGATAGAACATTTTAAGTTTAACCTTCAGATGGAACCGAAAACCTGAAGGTCGTGAAATGGAAATGAACAACTTAAGTCCAATCTTAAGATGGAAATGAAAATCTGAAGTCTAATCTTAATACCGAACTGAACATCTTAGGTTCAATCTTAGTATGGGACTGAACATCTTAAATTTGTACCAATTCTAAGAACTAAACATCATAAATTGAATATCATAAGACGGAACTGAAGATCTTAAGTTATGTCATAGGATGGAACTTATGATTCAACCTAAGTTGAATCTGAAGATTCTAACTTGAATCTGAAAATGAAACTGATCACACCAAGTTGAATCTAAAGATAGAACTGATTAACCTCAAGTCGAATCTGTAGATGAAGCTGAACATCTTATTTCGGGATATGAAATTAATATTTTGTGGAATAAGATGCGATATTCTGATAAAAATGTTTGATAGTTCAAATTTGATCAGCAGGAGACTTTATTTTGAAAGTCAAACCTACTGAAAGTTGTTAAAGGTTGATTACATCTTTTAGTGCACTTCGACTGTAAAACATTAGGTGCTAAAAACCAACAGTAAGCTGTGTATATATGAGTTCGCACTAGTGACAGTAATAATCGATCAACTGTTTTATCAATTGATTTCAGTTTCCTTTACACCTTAAAAAACGTTGAATCCATATTTTTATTCTAAAAATGTGCATCGAAGTTTGGTTTCTGTATCAAAATAAGCATGAAAAGCGGCAAGAAAATGGCCGATTTTGCAAACCAAATGTTGATCTACATAGTCGGAAATTTTCCTAGGCCCTAACGAAGCCTCCATTCTTGCACCAATGACTATTTATTTGCCAGTACATTCAACCTAACATTCGTGACACAAAGACATATAAAAAATGTCATCGTGAAAGTTCGTTGGCTGGAAACCAGATTTTTTTTGTTTGCACACGATTGATAGCGACTTAAGAAATGATAATAAAAAGGCCGACGTGGCAATGGAATTAAAAGGAGAAACGATTTTGAGAGTAGCGTCAACTGGCGAGAAGAGAGTTCGGAGATATAGTAGATATACTATCGTGACAGTCATGAGAGAGTGAAAGGTTGAGTGTACGTGTCTCGCGGGAAGGAAAAACTGGTACGATCGATACGATAACGAAATTCGAGGAGTATATATGCATGCAGTATATTGTAGTGTTTACGCGTTAGTCGAGAGTCGAATGCAAAATCAATTGGCTCTGCTGTCCAGTTTCGCTTAACCGTGATATCGCAGTGAACGAATGAGACTTTACGTTCACGACGTCATCATAGTTTCTGCGTGAACAACTTGGCGAGCTCGTGCGTCGAGCACTCAATATCATATGTTCACTAGGGGCAAATGTGTGTGTAACCTTGACACGTACCTTCACGTTCTGACGATGTCTGCTCGATTCTTCGACTATGGTTAATGGAATTTGGCAGGTGTGGCTGAGTATTTCTATTCTGTTAAAATGGTAAATAAAATAGAGACCAATATTGCGAATATTGCGTGAGGTAGTGGCGGCAATGGTAACAGTCAAATAGGAAAAATTTAATTAGTTATTTTAGCAACAAATTGACTATGAATTTTTTTTATTGAGGCAGCTTTACAAGCAAGCTTTAGCATAATGTGATTAAATATAAGGCCATTTATTTTTTTCAAGAAATTATGGTCTTTCATGTGGATTGTTGTTCGGTAGAAAAAGAACGTTTTGGGACGCTCGCGTATGTGCTAGCGCTAAAATAGTCAAAAATGATCTTCAAGCCTCATAAATATGAACTTTATCAAAAAAAGTTTCCTACAGAAGTTCTTAATTTTGATATGACGATTTTTTTGGTAGAAAAATGTGATGATTCTATTTTTTTTAAATATGTCGGCCGTCGTAACTCCACCGTTTTGAATGCTGGACCAATTTTTTTGTAACGTCTTCATACGAACCCTATCATTGCACTCAAAACATGATCTGGGCAGTATTTTTCGAGATAAATCAAGTGGAGTAATAAAATGGTATTTCCTGTATATATACCCTGTATATATATTTGTTTTAGGCACTCAATAACAGACACTTTGTAATAAATACACGGTGCTTGTAAAGTATCCGTTAGTTATACCCTAATCAGGTTGTCAGGTATCTCCAGTTTCCCGGACATCTAATCTCATTTTTCCTTCTATTACCGATTATCCGGTTGCCAGACTTCCGGCCTGGTACTTTGCACCGTTCGGTTCAACACACCG
Source organism: Perithous albicinctus (assembly GCA_964016905.1). Lineage (NCBI taxonomy): Eukaryota > Metazoa > Arthropoda > Insecta > Hymenoptera > Ichneumonidae > Perithous > Perithous albicinctus. The sequence goes on along the minus strand of OZ024689.1, from coordinate 12,590,032 downwards.
GGGAAACCAAAGTAATTGCTACCGGTTCGCTAAGTGCTAACGCAGAAGCCAGCTAGAACCAGATGACTGACATAATGCGAAATCGTAAAATAGTAAGCAATAAAAAAAAAAAAAAAAAAAAAAAGAAAAGGCGGAGCCTTGTGCGCCTTGCTTTTCAAAGCATTGGCAATTCAAAGTTTGCGGACGTTGTGGACAGCGCGAATGAAAGAAGCGTTAATTCCTTTTATCACGTAATATACATGCAGCAATCATATGCGATATATTAATAAATGAGAGGATACGGTCGGGGGCGGACGGCCTCACCAGCTAATTTGCAGCTCGAGAAAAGATTGGTCTAGTCGTAAATCAACTAAGAAGGGCCAACACGCGAGGCATTGCGTTATTGTAGGAGTTTGCTGAGTGCAATTAAAAAAATATATAACGTCCGAATGAAAGAAAAAAAAAAAACCTTTGTTACTTTCTATTTATGTGGAAACATTTGTTTTCTGTAAACGATTGTAACAAGCGGCTTTGTTTACTGAGAGCCCAAAATTATGTATACGAAACGTGGCAATCTACAGTGAAACCCCGCTATATTTAACTCGACGGGACCGACGACTTTTGCTATTCTGAATTAGCCCTACATTAGCCCTACTCCAAAAAACCGCCAGCAGTAGGGCCTATCACGTATGGTTGCGCATGCGCGGAATATGCGCGAGAGAATATATGGTGAAATAGACCGGTGAGTAAGATAACCAGCAAACATTGTCACAATCGAACGGTGAAAACGTTCAACGTCAAAACATTCATAAAAGGGGTGCAAATGAATTTGCATTTTGCTTCCTCATTGTTAAAGATTGCCCATTGAGCATTGCTCGACGAAGTACATTGGTTTGTGCTTGGCTTCCTTATAGAGGAAGCTTTGTAAATTATAAATATCAAGAAAATTTTCTTTATGAGAAAGCAAAGCGAGTAATTTTTTTTTTTTTGTAAAAGCGTTCCAAAGACTAATCCGTTCATAGTCCGTTCACATAGAAAATAATAATCAAAATAAGAATCAAAATGTCGTATAAACTGAATTTTCTAACCAATCCTCGCCAAATTCTAAATCATACATTTTTTTATGTTAGTCTGCCACTGGGGAACACTTAAAAAAAACATAGAGAACATAAAAGAAAGAAAAATCCTTGCCAAATGGTCATCTGTTGACCGATTCTCACCAAATTTGGTACCAAAAGTTGTTCCACTTGTACGAGAAATTTCAACCCGGCAACTTAAAATTTGCGGCAGCTATAACGCAAACACACTTTTTTTGAAAAATTCTAAATGTCATAAAAATCGTATTTTTCAACCGATCCTCACTATATTCGAACTCATCCATCGTTTGATGTTTGTATACGATTGGACATTTTTTTTAGTCCCATAACTCGATATTTGCGGCAGCTAGAGCGCGAACAAACTTTTTTCGAAAAATTCAAAGTTTCGTAAAATTTGAACGTGAGTCCCTATTTTTTTTGTAAATTGCCCTGAATATAGAGGCCCAACCACTCTACTTGTATGCCAAATTTCAATCCGATCGGTCTAATCATCCTCGAGTTATAGGGGTTTGAATTTTGGAGGTTTGACACACACATAAACACATACATCCGGACATTTTTTTCTGAATATGTTTTCTGGACGTTTTGGGACATTCTGAACACGATTTCATGAATATCTCTAGAAACAAAATTTCACCATAACAAAGCTTCCTCCATGAGGAAGCAAAAATAAAAAAAAAAGATTGACACGTAAATCGTCTTCCTTATGTTTCTTTTTGTTATTTATTTAAAGTAGATTTCTTCAAAGGGATACCTTTTTCAAGTCAATACTGACTAAGTATATTAGTTAGGCTTTCAATTTATAAATAAAACCCTGCTGGCACTACAAAATATATTAATGAACATGTCTACTGTTTGTCAAATAATTCGAGGTTCATTACAAAAGGACGCTATAAAATCCTGTTTTTAATATTCAAGTTTGTGTCTAATACACCGTATTATGTTGATTTCCGTCGCTGACCGTCAAACCGTTATTTGGGGTTCAGCTCCTCACGGTCATTATCTTATAATCATCTATAATCCAGTCAGTCGATTCGTGCGCCAAATCAATTCTTATCTCAGCGTCTCTAGTGAGAAGATCCAACTCTCATAATTCCTCATTTTAAGTCGCTTCACAGCCGTTTTTGCCGCACCAATTCAAGATACCTATAAAAAAAAAAGTTACTTACATACATGGTATTACCTTCCACCGGATGTTGCAACTTATCTTACTTAGCATCTGGCATTTTACTAATAATGGCAAAATAAGTAAAAGGTAGAGATGTGTTTCCCGAGGTCACCGATTCAACGCCTCCCACCGACTTCTTATAATTAGACGATATACCGATCGCGATGGTGGATTGATCTACGATTGCGGTAGCCTATTGTCCATTATGTGTACCAATGCAAATATTTCTCTTTGATCACGCTCTCTTAAGCACACCTGGTAACTGTTGTAAGTAGAAGTGTGTAACTCACTCTCAACCTTGACCTGCTTGAAAGAATCAAAGAATACAGAGCAGGGACCAAATCTAACAAGAATCCTTCGTGAGCTGTACATTCAATATGACATTCAACTGTCAAGACTATCACACGGTCTTCATCACTTCGTTTACCAGTTGTGATAAACGTAAATCTCGATGAATAAGCTTTTAATTATAATTGCGATGCTTCCGTTATTTAGACAATGCAGAATTTTAGCGACTTCAAGAGTTCAGTTACACTGGAATCTTATCGACTCTGGAACTTTAGTCACCGCAAAAACACGGAGACAAAAAGATTACTAATAATCTGGGTCCGGATCACGGATTGCTAAAGACAACAAATGAATGTTTGAGGTTGCGAGCGAAGAGCCGAGATGGCAAAGATTCATATGTAACGTGATTATGTTATTGAGTTCGTGTTGAGCTTCACATCGCATTAAAAAAATAGACTGTGACACGTTCGATCGTACGGTAAATACTAAAATAAATAAATAAATAAACAAAAGTTTTACAGGTTGCACGAGCTTCAGGTCGTTCTCGATGGTGTCTTCAGGCTTGCAGTTTAATACAAACAGTGTAGATTACGTAGTTTAGAATAGCTACACACTTTTGGTAATCCATGTTGACACAGATGAAGTTCTCGAAATCAAAGTCAATTTGTTTTGTTGGATTTGGGGGAACGACCACATTGCTCTCGTGGTCTCGATGAGCAAAAACAAAATTCTTGCGAGGTGTAGGATCTTTGCGAAGGAATTACGTAGCGCTAAAATTACATAGCTGTCATCCTTCATCTAGAAATTCCTTCGTGGTCAAAATAGACGCAAAGAATTCTGCCTTTAGCGATCCGAGATCCGGGCCCTTCTAATAATTCTATACGACATACTAAAAATTATCAATATTTGGGTAATAATTCTGTTGATTCCAGTAAATAGGGCGTTTATTTGTAATCATAGATGTATGTTTCTAGTGTACACCATACTTCTTACTCGTGACACCAAGAATAGATAAATTCCTACCAAAAGAAAGTTGCATAGTGAAAAATCGATTAACGATTAAAAAATCGAATAATTAATTAATGAACCAATGCTATAAAAAAAATGTACACGTATTTGCAGCACTAGTCCGCTTTATGGTGATATCTTTCTAAACTATAATCTGTTAAAATAAATCATTCTTATTGCTCGAAAATTCTAACCCATTTACTGATTGTCATCAAATTTGGTACATAACAACGGTGAATATTTTTCATCTGTATTTTTCATTCATAAGAAGTTTCAATTCATTCGCTGTCAATTAACTTGAGTTATAATAAGACGTTATTTTTTTTAAAGATTCAAACTTGCGTAAAATTCGGACTGCTTTACCGATCATCACCAAACTTCGTACATACATAAATTTGGTACATAGCCCAAAAATAACATTAAGCAGTGCTTAATGTTATTTCTGGTCTGTAAAAAATGTCAGTTCATTTGGTGACGTTTGACTCAAAAAGGTAAGATTCAAAATTCGATAAAAACCGAATCTATTTGTTGATTCGTTCCAAATTCAATACCGATCCTCATTGAACATAGCTTTACTTCTAAAAAAATATTTAGCTCGATAGCTAATAATTTGCGTCAGCTGGAAGGCGTACAGATATTTTTCGAAAATTGCAAAGTTCAATAAAATTTAAACATATTTTTTAATTTTTTAAAACAATTATTACAAACAAAGGTGCCGATCTGCTCTACATGTGAGCCAAATTTTAGCTCGATTGGCAAGACCGTTCTTGATGAGATATGTAGGTTTGAATTTTGAATGCCAGCCTCACACACACGCACATCCATCCAGATATTTTTCTAAACCACTTTTCTCGACGTTTTGGATCATTCTAATTAGATCATTCTGAGATCATCCTGACATTAAAATCTCAGAAAAAAAATGTTCACCAAAACCAAGCTTCCTCTGTGAGGAAACAATATCGCGTATTCCAGTAATATTCACGTTCTATTATTCTGATCTATTATTATGCTCTAACTCTTAAAAACAAATCACCTACTGAACCCTGTGTTGTACCGCTCATTCTTACTTCAACATACTTTAAGAATTTACAATACATTTGACATATTAGAATATCGAAAAGTTACAAATATATAACTATGAGAAAAAACGTGTTTGCATCGTTTGATTTAGATACTTTGAAAATTCTTATAATTTTTCGTAGAACACGTCGTAGCCTACCGGCATCCTATTGACATTGATTCGTTGTAGAAATTTACAACAATCTACAAACATGTTCCAAATGTCGTACTTTCTCATAGATAGTTGCGACTTTCCGGTAGTTTTTCATAGATTCTTGTAGTCTCAACAAATCTTTGCGTAGCAACTTGTAGATTGGATATAGTTGCTCGATTTATTCACAAGTAAAAAAGTTGTAATTATGCGGCATAATTTTAGCATACAAGAAGTTGTATATTTCCGAACTTGTAGATTTTCGCTGCGGCGGCGAATGTTTCTATTGTATCGAGAGATAATTAAGCTCACATACAGGCAAACCAAATTAAAAATTAAAATGGAACTATTGCAGGGCTTACGGATAATTATGTATGTTTGGAAAAGGAAAAAAAAGAAAAAAAAGATAAAACCGTATGTTTTATTGAATGTACACTTGGCAACAAAGATATATCGAATGACGTAGACTCGAGTGAACGATGACGACTGTATAAAAGCCACAGGGGGCGCGCGCGGTCTGTAAACGTGAACCGCAACGAAATTCGGCGCAGAAGACGTGATACCTCGACAAAGTGTGTCGAGGATCCCACAGAAAACGAGATGGTTATCATTCCAAGGCCCTGGGCCATCGTCCGAGCGTGCCTCTTTAGCAAAAATATTAACAAGAAACGCCTGGTACATCTCAAGTTCCTATCCACATGATGAAAAACAAACGACTCAATAATACGCAAACATTCGATTCACGATATATGAACGACTACGAGGCTCCATCAGGTGTCGGCAATAAAAAAAAAAAAAAAAAAAAAAATCTATTGGAAATAAATCTATGACGCATTTCCGCAATTCGTAGTATCCCAGCCATATTCACCTGTGAGCCCAACGATATCAATTACGAAATTGGCAGATGTGAAGTCTCTTTCGGACTTTGATGTGCGTGGCTGGAACGGTGGCAAAGATCAATATCATATACTCCATGTGGCTAATCCCCGTCAATTTTAAATGGTAAAATTTATATTATCTTCTGATCGAAGAATCAAATAGTCAATAAATTATAACGACAAGTAGCTTCCTCATTCAATTTCAATGAATCGAATATTTCGTCCTTGTCCAAACTGTTTTATCGCAGAAACACATCTCTACGTGTAACCATATATCATCAAATTAATCCACATTGTATAGAGGAAGTTGGGATGGCGAAGAGAAAAAAAAAAGTCGGCGAAACCGACAGAATTTCTACTTTTTAATTCAAGCAAATGATTATGTTTGATTTACGTACTTACTATAAAAACTGTATGATTCGTAAAAAATTTATGAAAGAAAAGAAACGATCGTAAGTTGTTATCAAATAATTCATCAACTCGATATACGCAATTGCAGATTAGCTGTAAAATATTAATAAACGATTGAGTAGATAGGATAAGAAACTGCGAAAAAATGTTTGTTATCAGAATTTCATATGTATGATCCAGTTTATTATTCAATCGCCTTTCCTCCTAAGATTACCACCGCGGCATATAATTAGTTGACCAGGAAACTCGCTGTTTTCATTTAACAAACCTTTTTTTCCTCGATGAAAAATGTTTTATCCTTGCGACGTTTAACACAACCGTTAATTATTCCTCGTTACATTAGATCGCTATTCGATTTACAGGATAGAACAAACCGTACCTCATGGCTCGATTACTAAAGTCGTCCATGTAATACAGGCACTAACGACCAATGACCTTTTTAGTGGCTTCGACAAGGTTTAATTAAAACATTCCAATGTCTGCCGAGTACTTTGGATATCCATTGAATGCTATAAGTGACCCAACAGATTTTCTCTTAACAAACTCTTGCCCATTTCGCATATAGTGTGTTGCATTATGTGAATAATTAGGATAAAAGTAGAGCGGATTCGATAATTTATCGATTGACCGACTTGTTGACTTATTAGTTTGGAGCATTCAATGATTTAGAAACACGGAAAATTGTTCAATCACAATTGTTTACAAAAGTAAATATATTTTTTATGTAGAAACTGCTTATTACCAGCAGTTTTACGAGGATCCATATTATATACAAATTTATATCAGTAAACTGCAATTTATGAAACACTGAAAACTTTCATAAAGTTTTATTATATTCGAAATTTCTACCTAAACACATCGTTTAACTAGCACATAGTAAGATCACTACGTTATATGCCAACTACGCTTCCTCTTTATACTCTGAAAGTAGTTCATATTTATGGATATCAGCAAGAGTCAGCATTATACGTTGAATACCGTTAGAAACGCAAAGTCGCAAGACGAGTCTTAGCCGGTGGCAACGACGACGACGACGACGACAACGACGAGTCTCAATTAGTTTATGCAATCGCAGAGGAGACCTGCAGCAACGTCTGCCACACCGGGAACCGGCCAACGGCTAATCTAACAGTAGCCGTTATTAAAAATCCTCTTGGTCGCTCGTGCGCTCTCCCGCGTGTCTTTTACGTATATGTGTACCGCGTCACTGTGCTGAATTGCAGTATGTACACTCGTATATATATATTACGCTGTAACTCGACCGTGCAAAGTGTACGCTAGACATTACTACACACGAAACCCCGTTGGTTGGTCCTCGTGTTTGACATGTCATATTCATCACGTATAATCCTCCTGAGAGTTACGTATGCCGGGAACTCGTCGCACTCGTATTATTTCTAAACTAAATGGATAGATGTACTTTTACGTATATGCATATATCGAGAGGCACAGCATATACAGCGGTAATACATTAGGAGGCATCGAAGAGTTTCATAATAAGCTATGGGTTTATCCCGGGTCATATTTTCTTTTTTCGTCTACGAACAATTTTGGAGAATATTCTCTTAACGTTAGACTCTATTTCTAGGATTTAAAAATATTATAAGTATTGCTTTTAGCTTTGTTTTCGTGGATTTTTTTTTTTTTTTTTTCTTTTGAGGTTTTCATGTTAGGACACTCAGAATGGTCTAAAGTGTCGAGAAAAGTGATTTACAAAAAAATGTGGAATTCTCAAGAACCGCTTTAACAATGGAGCTGAAATTTAGAACATATATGTGGGGCAGGTAGGACAACTTTATTTGTGAAAAGTTTCAACAAAAAATTCAAAGATCTGTTGAAACTTTGTTCAAATTTGCATTTTTTCGAAAAATGTCTATTATCGCACTCTAGCTGCCGCAAATTTTTAGCTATCGAGCCTAAATAATATTTTACAAATGAAGCTATATCAAAGGACGACTGGCATTGAATTTGGGACAAATCGGTAAATAGGTACAGTTTTTATGGAATTTTGAATTTTTTCGAAAAATTTTCATTTTGCTCTAACTCGCGTCAAGTCTCACCAAAGGAACTGAAATTTTGCTACAGATGAAAAATAATACTCTGCGCCAAATTTGGTGTTTATCGGTAAAGGAGTTCGGATTTTATGGTATTTTTATTCTTTTTTTTTTCTAAATTAACGTTTTCCTCTAACTGAGGTCAACAGACCCTAAATCAATTGAAATGTGAAAAGAGAGCAATATATGATATATATATATATATATATATATATATATAAATAGAATTTATTTATCAATTTAAAACAACGATGCAAATTAGAACTTTGCGCACATTCCTTCGTCATGATTCTTGAATATTTACAAAGCTTCCTCTATGAGGAAGGATGATTCAAAGGATGATTCAAAGATCATGAAGAAGGAATGTGCAAAGTTCTACTTTGCATCTTTTTTTTTAAGTTGCTTAACTTCATTTTCAGTCATAAGATGAAACTTTAGGTTCGACGAATAAATCTTATTCGATCTTATTATTCTGATACAAAATTTTTATTTGTCTTTTTGCATAGATCGATAAAGTCATTATACAGTAATATTTCAGTAGAAAGAGGTGTTTTGTTAATTGGCTTAGTTACAAACAATGGGGAAATATTTCGAGAATTTTCCAACGGTATCACGCGACATTTTCACTTGTTTCGTATATGCTATTTCACGGAAATTCATAGCGCGCGCTAAATAATGTGCACTGCATAAAACCTCATAGAGTGGTATATAAACGCAGGTATTTAATTATAATTAGTTTCGGTTAGCGAGACGCGGGGTCGCTGTGTTCATCGTCGCGAGGACCGCAGTGTTTGTCTTTTATGTCGTCAATTCGTTCGTGCTTTACTTCCGCGAACTCTCGTAAATTAAAGAAATCGGGAAAATTTACTTTCCTATTAACAATGACAGAAGCCGTTACCAAATTAAAAAAAAATTTCTTATAAAAGAATAAAAATAGTTTATAAATAGTACGTAGCTTGAAATTGTGTCATATGATCAGAAAACGCATTAAGTGATAATTTAAAAAAATAATTTTCTTCGATAAATGAAAACCGCAGCAATTTTTTACCACAAAAAAAAATTAAAAAGTCACACTTATGCCGTAACGGTTTATCTAAAGCTTCACTGAAAATTATTTCGGAATATGTGACCGCCATTACCGGCATGTTTTTGCCATCCTCTTTTATATTTGAAAAAAAAAGAAACATAATATTGGTCCGATTATGACGAGCAAGAGATTATTTTATTTATCAAAAGGTTTGCTTTATTGATTGTCTGGTGAGATCTTTTTATAGTATCCTTCGTCTAAGAAAAATTATAATCGTTTGTTTATCCAACCCAACCGTACATTAAACAGAGTTACACGTGGTTGTAAGTTTTGAACAAATAACACGATTTAAAAAATTACCAGGTCAATCAATAAGACATCTTGTAATAAATAAAATAAGCTATTGCTCGTCATAATCGGATTAATATTATGGATTTTAACCACCAAAAAATTGAATTACGAAAACATCTCATCATCGAACGATTCTATATATCAGTGTATTTTCTTTTCAAACTATGGCTGTGGATGTATGGGGCATTCCACAGCTAATCGATAGTGTCTTGGCCCGCAATTTTGTTTTCCTTTTGCGATGTTGTAGGGTAACATGGAAAAGCACTATACAAATTTTTATCAGATTTTTTTCGAAATTTTTTTTTTCATAATCACCAAAATGTTGACTTCTCATAAACTACGTCAACGATTTGTTTGAAATTTGTATAGTAAATTTTTTGACGCTACTCCGAAAATATGAGCCTACGACAGCAGTTAAAAAATAATTTAAAAAATGTTAATCACAAAAAAATGGCTCACTCAAAAACTACGTTTACAGTTCTTATTCGAATTCTACAGCAAATTCTTCGTTCAAGAATGAAATGTTTGATACCATTCAATTATATATATTTTTGATATTATCAATAATTTGTTAATTAAATTACAGACGCATAGCAGATCGTAATAACACAAAATTTCGTAGAAAAAAATTGTTCGACATAGGTAGATTTGTGTCAGATATTCAATAATAACCAAACGTATAACTTGTATTTTTGGTAAAGTCAACATTTACAACTAATTTTATTTTTATAATTCTAGAACAATAATTATGAATGGTTTTATGATTGCGTACATTAATGTAATTATCTTGAAATATAACAGGGAAAGATGAGGTACGCGTGTTAGATGTGGGAGTGACGTGTTCTTGTCTCCCGTGTCTTCTCCTTGTCTACTATTTAGTATCATTCATAGTTCGCCTCGTCCCGGAGGACGCAACCTAGAAAGTTGTCCGCCGTGGATGAAATAAGTACATAGATATGTTATTATATGACCGTGTATGAAGGTAAGTGTAATTCTGCAAAGTCTAAGAAAAAAAAAAAAAGAGGCACGCACCAACTCGCCGGGTTTTGCCTCCCAGATGGTCACTTTTCGCTCCACGGAAGCCGAACGTGAATTCGCAATAGATTCACAAATACAGACACACCGAATAGACCACGTCTATTCTTATATATCCTTTCGATCCCGTGATATTTCGTAGTAGCCCTTCTTCCATACCGCCGTCTCGTTAATATTTGCGTCTCCTCATCATGCAGTGAAATATAACAGACTTGACGAAATTACGTAAATATCCGCGACGCCAGACAGGAAGTTGCATTAACTGGTGTTCTATCGTTTGGTTATCTAAATACATTTTTAAAATATCGAAGCACCTACCGAGTTTAAAAGTTCTAGGTGGGACTTTAGGTTGGATTACGAGAATGATGATCTTTGCAAAACTTTCTATAATGGTTTGGCTATTTCTTCCCACTCATCATTTCGAGACTATGAATCCTAGTATGAATCGTAACTCATAACACTTTTCCACTTAGTGACATTTTAGCCTTTACAAGGACATCTTCTTAATTCTTGTAGTATGTGTCCTGCATTAGTACATTTGAGACACGTTTCCGCAGCCACTCTTTTTAGTGCAACCTGATCCACTTTTGGAACATTCTAAACACGTTTTCACGAAAATCTCGAAAAAAAATGTCACGAAAACAAAGCTTCTTGAGGAAGCAATAAAAAAAAAAATCAAAATTCGTTTTTACAAGCAGATTTATGTTAAAAGTAATATGCAAATATTAAATTCGCGCAATCGAGATTTCGTTGACACAGTGTCTTTTCGTTAGAATTAGTGTACGATTAAGATTATCCCAATTCAGATGCGATGAATGAAATTGCTCTGGGAAGAGCGCCTGCCATATCTCGGAGTTTTACCACTTGATGATCGGGCTAGTAGTTAACGTCGATGTAGGTCAGCCGTAAAAGTATCTTTCGTTTTCCTTTGTACACTGCTCCAATTCAGCAGCAATATATGAAATGTATTATTACGAATTATCAATGCATAACGCGTCAATGAAATTCATTCGACAAAAGAACAAATTTCGAGTTACTCTAGTCGGTATGGTGGGTTCCTGGACGAAATTTCAAAATCGAGTCACGGTCGAAGTGAAATTGGTGCTGTGATCGTGCGCTTGTGGACGAGGACTGAGAGTGGATTTGCGAAATGAATGCTGCCACCGTCGGTAACACGTTTGATACAAAAGTACTGCTGTATATATAGATATATGGATACAACACAAATTGTACACAATACACCCACGGATATGTTAAAATATGCGCAACGATACGTTTACTCTTGGGGCGTCGGTCGAGTCCGACACAATACCGGTCAAGGTTGATGTCGGCGACGCAAGAAGAAATAATCGCAAGAACTACTTGCTGCGGTGTTCCACCATGCACTATATGCAATTTAGCCTAAATTCTGACTGGACGCATGCTTCGTATGCTATGTAAGTTTCGTGCTTCCTAATTTTTGTGAAAAAAAAAAAAAATTAGTGAATCTCAAATTCAGTAACACGTTCCCTTTGGATGCTTTTTTTTCATTATTCTCAATTCGAATGATCAAAAAATTGTTTAAAAGGCTGCAAAGTGGAACTCTAGACATTGCTTCCACATTTATTTCGATTTTTCACAAAGCCACCTCTATGAGGATGCTTTTTTATCAATTTTGGCTTCCTCGTATAGAAAGTTTTGTGTCAAATTTGTGAGTTATAAGAAAACGTTATACATCACTAAATTTAGTACGGAGCATTTAATATTGTTTTTCATCTGTAGACAATTTCAATTCATTCTGTGACATTTGACGTGAATTAGAGCGAAATGAAATTTTTTCGAAAAATTCGACTCCCATAAAACCGAACCTATTTGTCGATTCATTCCAAATTGTTTAGCTCGATAGCTACAAATTTGCGAAAGGTAGAGAACATATTGACATTTTTCTAACAAATCGAAATTGAATACAGAAAAAATCTTGTTTGAATTTTTTTGAAAATTATCACAAACAAAGGTGTATACCTGCCCCACGGTGTGTGCCAATTTTTAGCTCGATTGATAAAGCCGTTCTTTAGATATCTAAGTTTGAATTTTGCATGCCGACAACCCACACACTCACACACACACCCACGCGCGCACATTTTGGACAATTCGGAGTGTCCTGACATGAAAATCTCAACAACAAAAATTTCACGAAAACAAAGCTTCCTCTATGAGGAAACAGAAATAGTTGATTGTTGTTGCAAAGAAAAAAATTATAGTTTTATCGAATTTTTTGTCTCGAAATGTTGTATAAAAGTGATTAGAGCTGGATAAAGCTCTGTCCTAAATATAGAGGCCTAACCACTCTACTTCTATGCCAAATTTCAGCCCGATCGGTCTAATCATCCTCGAGTTATAGCGGTTTGAATTTTGGAGGCCTGACACACACATACACACACACACATCCGGACCTTTTTTCTGAATATGTTTTCTAGATGTTTAGGGACATTCCGAACAAATTTTCATGGAAATCTCGAAAAAGAAAAATGTTCATCATAACAAAGCTTCCTCTATGAGAAAGCAAAAAAAATGGTGAGTTTCAAGTAATTTAGGGGAAAAATATAATTGTTAGTCTTGAATTAGTTTCACAAATTCATAATGCAAACGACGTCGAGGCATCAACGTGTGTTCATCGTGTATGCCGGAAACGTTGTGCGGCAAGCAGACACCTCGTGTCTACGTCGTTTTGGACCATCGACAGACGTTCAAAATGAAAGCTATTGAGTCATCGCAAGGTCTTCGACCTATGAGTCACATCGTAAAAGATAACTTATTATATTTTGTCATTGAATTAGGAATACGAATAAATTCGATGAATGATTCAAGCTATATTTATGTACAGCTTAAAGTGTAGAGTAATAGCTAATCATAGGTCGTGCTAGATGTAAAAAAAAAGATCGGTCAGACGCTGGAAGGCTGCGTGGAATGGGGCATATTTGAGTTACCCTTTATTGTGATTTAAATAATCGTACTTGTATATCTCTATAGAAATAATTGTGCTTGCATCTGTCCGATTTTTTGGCTAATTAATTGCAAATAACTGTCCATGCGTCACAAACGATTTCTGAAAATGTATTTATTTATTTAATGAATTTTGCTTCCTCGTAGAGGAAACTTTGTTTTCACGAATATTTCTTTTTTCGAGATTTTCATGTCAGTATACTCAGAATGGTCCAAAACGTCGAGAAAAGTGATTTAGAAAAAATGTCCGTATGTATGTATGTATGTGTGTGTGCAGGGCTTCGAAAATTCAATCACCTCTTACTGAGTAACCTTTTGAGCGATCAGGATCAAATTTGGCACGCAAGAAGAGTATTTGTCCCCCTTTGAATGTTGCGATTTTTGTCAAAATATATACAGTCATTAAGATTTTATGTAGTTTTTCATTTGTTGAAAAAAGGGCGTGGTCGCTCTATCTTTCGTAAAAGTTTGCCGATTTAGCTAAATAGTTCTTCATAACTTGAGATACGTTCAATGTTGTTTGGTATTGAATTCGGATGAAATCGGTAAAGCGGTTCGGATTTTACGGCGTTTTGAAATTTTCGGAATTTTTTTGAAAATTCTATAACTCGAGAATGGTTCAAGTAACTAATCTAAAGTTTTGCGTAAAACTTAAATGGAGTGTGCCAATGTTTAATACCAAATTTAGGCAAAATCGATAAAGTAGTTCAGATTTTATAGAAATTCGCATTTTCGCTATTTTTTATAAAATGCTATAACTCGAGAACGGTTCAAGCAACTGATCTACATTTTTTGCATAAAACTTAAATTAAGTGAGTCAATGTGTATGACCCTAGAACAGTGTTCCAGTACAAATTTGACGCAAATCGGTCAAACGGTTAAAACTTGGTGGCATTTTGAAAAATATCGGTCGGGGAGTAACCCTCGCAAATTACGGGGTATTTTATTTTCTAGTGTAAAAGAAGTAAAACAAGGCAGCAAAGTCGAACTTTGCAAATTGCTTCCTTATTTTTTCACTTTTGACAAAGCTTCCTCTATGAGGACGCCAAAATTGATCATCATACTTGCTCATAGAGGTACCTTCGTCAAAAGTGGAAAAATGAGGAAGCAATTTGCAAAGTTCGACTTTGCAGCCTTTTTTATAGAAAGGATCTTAAATATACAGTACCTATTTACGAAAAGGCACTCGTTGTACCTGTCGAAAACTGTACAGTGGTGTAGTCATAAATTTTGAAAATAATTAAAAAACGGTAATACGCGTACATATATAAACAAACACATATTTGTCACGAATTGAGTATATGTAAAAGTAAATTTAAAACTTTTCGGTGTTCCACTGAGGGAACCACCTATCACAAAGGATATATAAGGGATATTTCAGGACTAATGTATAAGGTCGTGACCCTCATCTTTTTTTCTTTTGGGATGTTGTAAATCAATATGAAAAATCACTCTAGAATTTTTTTCAGGTTTTTTCGAAAATTTTTGTTTTTATAATCACCCAAAATTTACCTTCTAAAAAAATATGTCAATGATAAGTTTGAAATTTTGGACAGTGAATTCTTTGTTTAAAAAAAAGACATTTTTAAGACTACTCTGAAAATAGGCTTGAACCTAGAACATCAGTTAAAAAAGCGTGTAAAATAAGACTTTCTGTAACAGTGTGCGTAAAATTCGGTTTTCACGTCGATTTTTGGGGTGTAATGTGCTACTTTTTTCAACTATAGTACGTAAAAATTGATTTTACATCTTGTGGACGTAAAACGAAAAATTTGGGTTTTTGCGTTTAAACGTCCGACTGATGTAAAGAGAAAGAAAATGAAAGGGTCCTTTTCGTCCTTGTATTAATGATACATACGCAGGTGCCAGATACCTTATATAATATCATATCAAATTCAAAAATGTTGCGCACAAATTATTCTGCAAATTCATGTTTATTTCGCAAGTTTCGCTCCGCCCCTCAACCCCGGCGAGGGCTTCGTCCCCTGCACACCCATCAATAGAGCCTGCGGCCCTGAACCCGCTTCTACGCCCAACCCACACCCTAGTTCCATAGATTCATGATTTATTGGGTATATGAGTTACTTACGTTTACGAATTTTCCGCACACTCAAGCAAAAAAGTACCGTATATAACGCGGGCGTCCTGATTAAGGCGGCTCCGCTGGCCCTCGGGGCTGCGCTGATCAGCACGAGGTCGTAAAACCGTCATTTCTCAGTCCGATGTTGCATAATATACTATTTCGTGCATTCCAATCGATTTTTCGGCACCGAGAAATGAATTTCTGAACCTTATTGTAATTATTAGAACACAATACATTACCAAATGCAATATATTTAGCTCGTGAAGTATTATAGTATTTCCTAGCAGACGAAAAACGGCGAATGTCGAATAAAATAGAGTAGCACTAGCGTCTCGCTCATTTTAAATTTCTCTTTTAATACTTGGCGTAGAGTCGCTACCGCAATTCTTGATTCTAGGGATACAATAGTGTATTCTGCACCAAGGGCGGAAAGTTGAACATTCCTGTCGAGTGTGTCGGGTGATGCCCGAGATGGCTAAGCTGACACACGAGGTGGAATGTCAATTCCGCCCGCGGTGCACATACGTTTTTTCATACACCTGCACGAAGAGTTCATACTCTGTTCCTTGATGAGAGAGGGAAAATGCATTCCTACGGTGCGAGTGCTTTCCTCCCTAGGGAGTAAAGTACTTACTTTCGCCCCTCTCACCGGGGAGCAACGTACGAACTTTACGTACAGGTATGTGAAAAGGATTCTCTGTATCTTATTGTTCGGTGTGCCGCTGCGGGTCAACTGAGAACGTGATTGAAAATTTGTCTTGTTTCCGCAAGCTTTTAAACATTTAGAGGTCAACGGATTTTTTCTACCATTCAGAGCTACTATTTTTCCTAAATTTTGAGATCTTATTTGCAGTGTGTACTTGAAGGTATCGCGTAGTTCTTTCTTTACATGAGGTCTATTAATGTTCGGACGTAGTATGTACGTCTTATTTCCAAAAGATCTAAGTCCAAGTAGAGTTGTTGATTGGGCTAATGTAGTTTTTGGTACTTACTGTCGACACATTTATTGAATTTGTCGTCGATATTTCGTCATGTACATTTCATTGCAGTCCCATTTTCTGTCGGTCTACATTTTAACGTAGATAATTGGATGTGGTACCGATGTTACAGCAATCAATTGTCAGGGTTGTGCATACCTCGTTGCCGGGTCAAGGTCGATTTTTGAGAGGAGTAGAAGACAAAAGAATAAAAGAATTTAAGAAATAAGAGATTGCGTACCACTCGACCGCGTGTCTGGAATGCAAACGGCCAGCTCCCACCGGACCCTCGCGATAACGATCTTTCAACGCCCCAAACGTCTGTACGTTTTCTGGTACTGGTCAAGGTGAAAAATTAACCAAGTGTGAACTTCCGCTTATTTGATCGCTATTCATCGCTACCCAAATAGACAAATGAAGCCCTTCCAAATCATTGCATCACGTTGCAATAATTATTGCACCGACAAATGGAGACGCATTCTCAAACCTGATATTTTCATAATAAAAAATGGTTAACGTTATAGGAGTTTAGATCACCGTTGCTGCGTGAACAAAGTCATTATCAGCAAAACACATTTTTTCAGAGTAGTCGATGTTTCTCCCTGTTTATAATTAAGATACACATACGGCCATGCTTGATCGATTTTTTCATCTAGCAGTCATATTTCCGGACGCAAGTTCGAACTTAGGCTCGAAGTTAAGTTAGAAAATAAGAAATATGTTTCCTCAAAAAGTTCATGCGCCACGAACCCATCTCGAACCCATTGTTGCCGTTTCATTCGTCTTGCGATTGGTCGTCTTTGTCGTTTAACACATTGGACCGTGAACTCAATGAAGTTCATGTATTAAAACTTTTCGCTTGTGTGAAATGCCAAATTTGACTCGAAGTGATCATCCGGGTGAAGCGCCCGGATTCACCTAATCCTAGTTAGAATATCTAAAAGTTAATGATAGTGAAAAAAACAAATAAGAAAATGTCTAGCATGGTTATTACGGGTAGTTAGCGCATCAATAGAGGCTCACAACCTCTTGGATTTTCGTTAATGTTAGTCAGCCGTAGGGTTAGTTACTGGCTAATACATCTATTTGAGAAATAATCAATAATTATACACGTATAAGTAGCGTACGTATCGAAATCGACTTTCAAATTATACTATTCTTTCTTTTTCTCTCTCTCTCTCTCTCTCTCTCTCTCTTTCTGTCTCTCCTTGTCCGGTAATAAATACATAGATTCCGCACGAACGACTTTTGCCTTGAGTGAATATGTATATACACTTTGCATCATATGGACATACATGTATATGTATTAAGGCATGGATGCGTGCACGCAGTCAAGTTATACATCTGTACTTGATTACGTAAGTTGCCATTCTGTTGGCGATATACCCGGGTGCATACGAGCTATCGAGTCTACGACACACGGCCCAAGCGCTGTATTAGCCACTCGATAGATATACTCCAGTCGCAGTGTCTACACGCCTGTATACACTCTTCTTGCGCAACGAGAAAACAAGCAGACGAAGAGGTGTATACGAAGTGCTGAAATCTCGTTGCCATAATATTGCCTTCTACTGTATATTCACGCTGACCGAGTACCGCGACTAACCTACCGCAACGAAGGTCGCGCGGGCTACATTCAGGGCGTTTTCTTTCGAACTCGTAAGCGATCTGTTAATCGGCTCATTGGTTGTATCTTATCGTATTCGTAAGGAGGATGGATGCGCTGCGATACCAGTCAAGTTAGTGCTGGATTTTTTTAAAGGGGTTTCTAAAAAAAATTTGGTTGCTTAATTGATTGCTCTGAATCCTCCGGAACGAACCTAGCGTGTTTTAAAATATTCAAAAAGTTGCGAAGTAGAAGTTTGAATATTGCTTCCTCGTTAATTTCGATTTTTCACAAAGTCACTTCTCTGAGGAAGCTTATCTATCGATTTTGACTTCCTCGTAGAGGAAGCACTTTGAAAAATTGATTAACGATTAAGAATCGAATAATTAATTGATGAACCAATGCAATAAAAAAATGTACACGTATTTGCAGCACTAGTCCGCTTTATGGTGTCTTTCTAAACTATAATCTGTTAAAATAAATATTTCACATTACTCTAAAATCTGGACCCATTTATCGACTGTCACCAATTTTGGTACATAACAACGGTGAATGTTTTTCATCTGTATTTCTCATTCATAAAAAGTTTCAATACATTCATTATCAGTTGACCTGAGTTATAACAAAACGTTAATTTAAAAAAAAATCAAACTCACGTAACATTCGAACTGCTTTACCAATTATCACCAAAATTGGCACGTAGCAGAGCTTGATGTTATTTTTCATCTGTAGAAAATTTCAGTTCGTTTGGTGAGATTTTACGTGAGTTCGAGCAAAATGAGTTTTTTTGTTAAAAAATTCAAAATTCGATAAAAACTGAACCTGTTTGTCGATTCATTCCAAATTCAATACCGATCCTCATTTATCATAGCTCTATTTATAAAAAAATATTTAGCTCGATAGCTAAAAATTTGCGGTAACTAGAGGGCGTACAGACATTTTTCGGTAATTGCAAAGTGAATAAAATTTAAACATATATTTTTTTTTAATGATTACAAACGAAGGAGCCTACCTGCTCCACACGTATGCCAAATTTTAGGCCAATTGGTAAGACCGTTCTTGAGATATGTAGATTTGAATTTCGAATGCCGGCCACAAAAAAATACACGCAAATCCATTCAGACATTTGTTCTAAACCACTTTTCACGACGTTTTGTACCATTCTGAGTGTTCTGACATGAAAATCTCAATAGAAAGCTATTAACCTTATCCGCATTACGGCGATTTTCGAGGCAATTTTTAATGAATATATTTATAATTATTTTTGTTATAAAATGTGTATAGATTTTCTTATCAATCGGATATTGTAAAAAAGAATCAATCTTGCATTATTTATGGAATAAATACACAGCGTGTGTTCGAAAGGAATAGCATCGTTACAACTCTGCCAGACTGACTACTACGTGGCTAACGACTGCACCTTTTTATAAATTATACACAGTAGATGACCTATAGGACATTCGGAAAGGTGAGCAGAGATAGAGAATAAATATCCCAGCCAATAGTTTGAAAGTAGCGTGTGTATTAGAGTGCCACGCTACCAAGCTGAGGGCATAGATCGTGTCGAACCAGGCAGTACAGGTGAAACGATTCACCGCTTACACAACTAGTATAGAGTTTCGTTATCCGGAAGACTGGGCATTCTAAGCAGTGTCTAGAGTCGAAAGGTTACTGCACGCTGATGAAAACGTATCATCATATGCAGTTTAGGATTCGTTTAGTCTTGTATGTGACGAGCTTTATTAGTGATATATTTCGGATACCAGGCATTCCGCACGAAGTAGGCTGCCCCTGGGCAATACAGGGATTCCATAGAGTTTGACTCTACACCAAGGCTTTACACAGCAGCATTTTGATTAAAACCCAACTCTACACATCATCCACTCTACACGTCACCAACTCGACACCAGTATACTACACAACTGGAGTTCTACACATGCCCGACCCTACACAATGGCATCATTATACAAGCACAATTCGATTTCTACACAGCCGCGAAAACTCTGCCACGGACCAAACTCACAATGGCAAGGCTCTACACAAGCTAAACTCTCCATGGCAATACTCTACACACGAGCAAATCCCTCTATAGCAATACTCTGCACAGACAAAACTCTCCACGGTAAAACGGTACACCGAAAAATTCATCACAGTCCCGATTCAACAGATGCCCGACTCTACACCGTCACCAACTCACAAACCAATCACCAGGCGTCGTTAAAAATGTTTATCTACCAATACGTTATTATTGGGGGGGTATGAGACACTCTATTCCTAGAAGCCCAAAATAGTGCTAATGACGTAATATGTATTAGATTACGACAAACCATTCGATCTCTGACTCTCTCACGATCGTTTTGCATCGTATCGGGTCTCCTGTTTTACACGATTTCAAAGTGTACCTACAACAACATGAACGCTAATAACAATTACAAAAGTAACTTGTGTAATAATAATAGTAATTAGATGGTAATGGAGAGTCTGAGAGGTGAAGGGTTCGTGCTTTTTCACAACACAAAAACCCATTAGTCTCACGAACTCGTTACGATTTACGCTATCATTGCTCATAACTTTAATGCCGACCAATGCTCGTAATATGGATCACGCGGCCACTTTCGCGGCTGCCGTCTTGACTTCCGCCGACGATTTCACCCACGAACGTCATTATGCACAAACCGCGGTGAAAAAAATGTTTAAAACCAATCGAGACGCGTGCACGGAGAGAAAAATATTATGAATGAGGTAAATCCAACTATTGGTTCGGTTATGGTAATGACAATTGTAACAATCGGATAAAATTGATAACATGCCATTACTTTAAAAATTGAATGTTATTGATTATTTATTTACTACTTGAATAATTTGATTTGAATTACTTTCTCTTTCTCTCAAAGGAAGTTTTATGGAAAATTGGCTTTTCGAGATTTTTATGCCAGTGAGATTGGATTGAACTAAAACATTGAAAAATCATGTTCAGAAAAGAAAGTCTTTTATAGGCTAATGGTTGTTGCTGAATTTAATGAGAATCGATCGACATTTTTCAATTTTATGACAACTAACATTTTCGAAAAATGTTATATTTGTAACTCTCACTCGCGTAAATTTTGATAAAATAATATTACAATTTTTTCAGAATCAAACTATTAATCAGCGGTTCTAGGTATGTTTGGTGAAGTTCGGTAAAATGTTTTATAGGAGTTTAGATTTTATGGCAGCTTATGGGTTTTTAATGTTACTTTTACTTTTTCAAGAACTACTAAAACTTTAGGCACTTATATAATAATGGTTAGGAATACTTGGTAACAACCTTGAAGAAAATCGATACAGGTATCTGAATTTTATAAAGTTTATTAGTTGTGAAGATAAATGTCTGTAACCTGTGAATGACTTGGACAATTTATCTCAAATTTATCACACCATTTAAGCAATATATTTTCGTTATTAGTTTACGAATTATATTGAGGCAATGAGTACCTTAAATTTGTAGTTTCTCGACTCATACTAAGAAATTGTTAAGCTTCAGTTTATTCACATTTTTTTTCGTTCAAGGATGCAAGAATATGCAAGTCAACTATGATCATACGTACTTCCTGTTTGGTGGCTTTATGAAATACAGAAAATAATGAGGAATTAATGTGCGAGTTTTCTACTTAATACATTTAATTAAAAATATCCTACCATAGTGGCAAGAATATTTATATAAATTTCTCTTAAAAATAAAAAAATATATATCCTCTGCATTTGTTACAAAATGCCAACAAAGCAAAGGAGGAATGACGATCCATTATTTTCTCCATTACTTCCACTTAAGTGGCGTCTCTTTTCTTTCTATGCTAATAAAACGTTTGTACTTTTTTGCATTAATTCTGCAAGATATTCAAAAATTAATAATTAATATGAGAGGATTTATGAAATATATAAACAAACACTGGAAGTTGAAAAATTTTCGGATAGATACTCAACTCTTTTCAGTCTGGGTGAAAAGTTGAGTCTGGTCTCTCCTGGGAGATTCCAAGCTACAATCCTGCCAAGACACTTGTTGGAGATTCTCGAAGAATAGTAGAGTCTAAATAATGTCCTTTTCTGTCGGAGTTAAACATTAACTATGGTATTTCCTGGGAAATTCCAAACGTATAGCACCTAAAAAAAATGTCTGAAAATCAAGGACCTAAAATTATGATTTACAAGTAGAAAAACAATTCACGATGCATCTTTTTAGGTTGAAAAGAAAATTTTGCGATGGTTACGACGGATAAATAATACTTGAAAAAAAATAATTTTCTACACATCCGACTATATGTATTTCAGAAAGTTGATTATTCATTTGTTTGTCAGACTGGGGTCAAATAACACACTCGAGGGAGAAGCCCCAACTTACTGGGGATTCCCCAAACCGTTGCTATAGCGATCATAGCTATAGACACTGTTACCTTAGCAACTGATCCGTTGCAATAAAAAATACAGACAGTGGTGGGATAATTTGATATAGCTACAGTTAGGATTATTTCAAACTACTGTATGATTCCAAATTAATAATCTTACCTTCTTGATGGTGTTAATATTTAGTAATATTTTGCACCGCTTGCTTCGATGTCGACATTTCACATTTATGTATTTAGACATTTTTATGATGGTTATTTCGATCGAAGCGTAGAGGAATCAATTCGTAAAAAAAAAAAAAAAAAAAAAAAAAACATCGTAAAACTTTAATCCTCACGTGTCATCGTTTGTGGTCTTCGACGCGAACCTATATATACCAGATATCCTTGATCAACTCTTAGGTTATTTGCTGCTTCTGCGATCGGTATTCCCTGCTATTTCCTGGATATTGGTTGATTAATACACTGAACATTATCATCGATCTAATTTATTAATTGTTGTTTAAAAAAAAGGCCTCGTTCGTCAAGTGAAAATAATGAATGGAACAAATGCAGCGATTTTTACCGCTAGGATGCTTGAATCCTTGATAATCCGCATTTGTAAGTTGTAACTTTATTAGAACAGCGACAAATTTTTCAAATCTTATATTATTCACGAATGGGAGGTTATGACTCAGTATACTTTACACCACTTTGTTACTCAAATATCGACTTAGGGTCGAATTTGTAATCGTAAGTTGTAACTTGAGTTGGTTTTAGGTTGCAACCTAAGTCGCGAACTTGAACCTGAAAAAAAAGAATATTAACTGAATTCGTGAGGAAGAGCAAAAAGAAAAATAATTGATTTATTTTGATCCACCTTATTTATACAATCTTTGTCTTTCTTTTCAAATTAACAGAACATGCTTCGTTACATTGAACGCCGATTTTACACATAATTTGTTTACTGTATAGTGCTTCAGTTTTGACCAACAAAATTATACAATATTCAACCTTCAATGCGTAGATGAATTCGGAGATTCTGGGAAAATAGCCGTTATCCCAGACAGAGCAATGATTAGATGACCCATTAAGATGATTTGATCACCAATTGAGCAGCCATAACGCATGAGTAAGGTAGCGCTATTAGGAAGCAGAGCGATAGAGAAAGACGTGTAGCATATCGTTTCTGACGACAGGCAACGAAAGCTAATAATCTATGACATTGATGAAATTGCTTGAGCCGATCACCTTGATATTAATGACTGAAAAAAAAAAAAATTCAATTTTGTGACTCGATCATATTATTTTAATTAATATGTATACTACTTAATATACGTTACTCGGCAATTAGCTACTTTTCGGGTGATAGAAGAAAATGAATATGTATCCTTCATTAAAAACATCATGAATAACACTTTGAATATTAAAATAAAAAGTACCAGCCTAAATTGGTAAACACGCACACCAATGATTAAGTATTTGATAACAGAAATTGGTTCCCACGGTTTATTCTCAGATTTATCGAGTTGAATGAAACTATTAATTGCTGAAATACTCGTAACAGTCGATGATAGTTATTTTAAAAAGAAAAGAAAAATGTTCGAAAATAAAAATACATAATGGATGGTTTTTAATCATTTTTCACATCGAACCTAAGAATTCCAAAAAAGAAGGATTAAAAATATTCTGCACCAATACGACCTTTTTGAGCCGTGAGTGAAGATGTTGGAATTTCCAACGATTCGAGAATGCGAATTTTGATTTATTTTTATTGCATTATATAATTTTTAAAATGTTGTAAGTCTTTGAATCACACATTTTTTTCTTATCGACGACTTACTGGTAATTCAAAATTTCGAAATTCTAAATGACGCTTCCAATACAAGTTGTTCTGATTCGTTAAACCAATATTTTTAAGATTGTTAAGATCAATACTAATTACAGCTGCGTTTCGGCAATTTTGATCAGGCACTGTCAGATCCGGCCCAGATCTGTCTTAAATCTGGGGAGCCTTATCAGATAAGATGTAACAATCTCAGATTCCGGCCGGCAGTTGATGGCGAGCCTGATCAGGACATATGCATCGATACTACATGTGGTCAAGATATGGCTGCAATATTGGTGAGCCTGATCAGGAATGCCTTCCTGATACCCGAAATGGCCCTGATTTAATATCAGGCAGCCTGAACGTATTTCCACTCTGGTAGCGGGGAAATATAATCTATACGTATACGTGACTTCGATAAAAACACGGTACTCTAAGATTTTTTTAGATTCTTATTGAAAATCACTACTAAAAAATCAAATTATGAATTCCGTTTCGATGCACACTTCGACAAGTGCTGTTTAAGCAGGTTATTGCGCGTCACGCGATTCAAATCAGCCTTCATCGTTTTTTCATCGGTCTTAGAAAGTTTTACGGATTAACTTTTTTTTAGAAATTCTTTTCAAGGAAAATACTGAATTATTAACTGATTGTAGACAGGCATAGTTTGTACTGTATCTTAAGAGATAATTCAGAAATTGAAGACCTATAAATTTACTAGTGTTCACGGTTTTATTTTTAGAACCTTTTATTTTTGAAAGAACAAATTGGGTAAACATTTAAAATTGTAAAACTCCTTTCATAAAACAGGTTGAGCGATCCTGCATTCAAGTCGGCTAAAGAAATACGGATTATTAAAAAAAAAATTCAGCGAAAACGTATCCGCTCAGAAATTAATATAAATTAGTTAATGTTTTTTTTTTTAAATAAATCCATCAGTATTATTTTCCTTTAGGTCAAGGACATATATTATGACACAAATCTCCCACCACTCTTCTTATGTAATGCATAACACTTTACTAAAACCATTACAAGAATTTAGCACCGCTTTGACTGGTGCGAATTATTCCTGCCTCCTCAAATAGCCTCAGTAAGTAAAATAGTGATTCTAAATACACAGGGTATTCTTTTTATTCATCATATATTTATTGTTTACAGTTTAAAAATATCGTATTCTCTTACATACAATTAAAAGGTTATTGTAATACAAGTTATTAATCATAAAACAGTTTATCGAATATTTGCAAAAAATTATTATATGAATTGACCGATCTGAAAATATCCAAGATAAGTATCGCTGTCGCTTGAGCCGCGTGTCAAACTGTATTCGACGCTGCTAATTAATGCTTAATCGTTCGCTGGTGCCGAACATTTGTCTGCGATCGACTCGACTTCGATCGGAGGCGACGCACTCTAATAGTTTTTCATAGTGTGCGAAGCGACCATTCGTGTCACAGAAAGGAACCAGTTTTTTTTTTTCGTCACCAGCAAAGTCGCCTCTGCCTTTTTCACTCAAACAAGACGAGTTCTTGTGTGATGGTCGTCGTTCAGAAACGTGTTTTTTTTTTTTCCTACCCGGTCGGTGGCAACAACGACCAGGAGAATTTAAAAGACTGAAAAGAGCCTCTAAAGCACGAAAAAAAATTTACATTTAATATATCCTCGCGAGTTACTATATTCGCGCGGTAAGATTCCGAGAATCTGGAAAGAGTATGAGCGAGTTAGACACCTGTGTGTTTCTAGACGAGTTATCTCGGTGGGCACGCAAGATTATTCGGTGAAGGACTCGGCGATGTGCTAACGCCATTCACAATCCATATTTGCGATGGAAGTGAACGAGTGACCTAAATAAGCAACTACATGATTTATCTAGATTTACAGAGTAAAAAGAAATTTGATTGATCCTTCGTAGTAATCAGTAGATTCTGAGAATTATTTGTCTCATTTTGAAAAATTGCAATGTTAGTTAGTTAACATTAATGAAACTGTTGAAAAATATTAAAATAGTCAACAAGATCTTGACGAAATTCGGTTTGGTATTGATCTTTCATTCACTGAAATTAACATATTTTCAACAGGTACTTCTTTTGAATTGTTTATGTAATTTTTAAAAATCCACAGTTCGTTAATTAACATCAATATAACTCTAAAAAAAAAAAAAGATTGAATTATTCAACTAGATCTTATCGACATCCTACTGGAATTTATGGAATCCATATGGGTGCCAGTTACCAGGAAAAAACCCCACGTGGGTATTTCAGTTTCCATAAAGCAAACTACATAGGAATCAAGAGTCGCGGCAGCTATTCGACCCCAAGTATAAACGGAAAATTAGTTTGAATAAAAACTAACTCCGAGCTCGTATAAACTCCGTTTGCATGAGCTCTGATGTCAGAGGTTTAAATTACCAGACAGTAAATCACACGGATATACCATTTTCCAAATAGAAACCCTCAAACGTATCACATTTACTAGAAACAACGTCAAATGAGTATACCTTTACCAAGAAAGTAATCCACTTAGATGCCCAATCTACTTGAATGGAATTCAAATTGGTGTTTCCTTTATCCTAAACGAAACCACATATGTGCCCCATTACCAAGAAAGAGATCCTCGTGGATATTCCAATTCCCAAAAAGACATCCACATAGCTGTTCCATTAGGCATAAAGGAATCCAGATGAGTATCCCATTTACCATTTAGTGGAAACAACATGAACGAAAACCAAAAATAATATCTCATGTACCAGAAAGAAGTCCACATGGGTATTCTAATTCCTCGGAATGACCACAATGGAATTCATATTGGAGTCCCATTTACCCAAAATGAAACGAACTATTACCTAAAAAGAAATCATCATAGAAATTCCATTTGATAGAAACGAAACAACGTAGCGATCCCATTAAGCATTGAGAAAACCACATAGGTTCTCCATTTACTATAAACAAAACCACATGGGCGTTCTATTAACCAGATAAAAATCCTTTATATGGAAACCTACCTAGATTTCTATCTACTCTGTTTGGCAGAGTCGTTAACTATTGTACTTAGTTGAGCTGCAATTGACATTTAAGTTGGTCAGCGATTGGGGAATAATGTCGTATTCGCTGTACAGTTGTTTACTTAACGGTCTGTATGAAGCTCTGCGTGTCTAATATGCGCAACTGCCGAATGCCCAGATTCCCAGACACTCAATGCTTTCCAGGACACGTCCGCGCTCTACGACTGCGAAATCTTTGTCAATGTACCAACTGCACTTCCGACGGTGGTCTCGTGCGTCTGTGCTATGTTACTGGCTGTAGAACTGTGCCCCGATTCAGAATTACGAATGTTGATGTACGCGACGCGTATACGTCACAAGCACGTACATATTTCGTTAGCTACTAGCTCAGGTGTAGAAGGTACTTAGGCAGAACTGCTGCTCTTGTGTATCTCTGCAGTCTAAATGAGGTCTCTTTCAGTGCTGCACGCTAAGCCAGAGCAAAAGCCACTCACTTTTTTGCGGTAATGAACGAGCGTGAGAACAATTCGCATACTCTCACTCGAGAGAGACTGAGAGACTTGTCGAGCTACGTACCCCGGGACTACCGAGAGACGTCTCGAAATGGCCCGATTACCGGCATTGTTTATTAGTTGACTCATACAAGACAGCCGAATCTCCAGATCGTTTTCTTTTTGTCTTTGCATTCTCTACGGTTCCCTTGAGGGTGAAAAATGCAAGTAAATCTTCGTGCCTTTTCCGGTACCATTGTAGCTGACGACGTATGGCCAACAAATACATAACGTGGGATAGTATGTTACTTACTTACCGATTCACTCATATCTTGTCTTGAGTTGTGAATGCTTTGACAGTATTATGAAATGTATACTAAAAGTATGCAAATGTCGGATTCTGTGTGTTTTCTTTTTACAGAGATCTTTTGACTAGTTCTTTCGGTAAATTGTTTTCGTATTATAGCAAAGTAGCCTTAAAATCAAACACGAAATTTAAGGTTTTCCTTCTTCAGAATTTTGTCGATCTTGAGGAAAATTTGCCAATAAGTGTAATCAAGATTGCCTTCTTAAATACGGCAGCCTAATCCAAACTAAATAAAGGCAGCCTAAACAAAGACAACCCGAACTAAATCATCTTTTTTAGAGGACAAACAGACAAGAGATCCGACTACGATTTATAAATAAGATTAAATACATATTAGACTAAGTTAGGATATTGAAAAATAAAGAATCCTAACAGAACGTAATTTCTTAATGTTTCAGGTCTTCAGCATCGTAGCATAGACACCGTGTCCCAAACCCATCGTAGATTCTTATGGGTAAGTGTATTCTAAAATTTGTATTTTTTTACTGCTAACATCTCGTTAATGATTTTCTTAAACTCACTAACCAAAAACGTCTTCAGCCCCTCAAGTACCGAAGACATCGTGTTGTTGGCGAACGATTCTCTCTTTCTTGGGTACCACTATTCGAACAAGCTGAATTTTTTTTACCATGCAAATAAAAATACCTTACGATCATTATGCAATTAAAAAAAGTCTGACACGTTTAGGGAATTTGTGAGTTGATGAAAAATGCTGGTACTTCAAGGTGTAATAAATAATGAATTATTTAATCATATTTATTTTTACCACAGTAATCTTTATAAGGTTTTGCCTGAGACTAGCCAGCCGCACGTTTTTTCTCCTCCTTTTCTCCTTTCACTGTATTTTTTTTTTTCAATCCTGCGAAATGTGTAATTTCTGCCAACGTTCTCTTCTAATGGTTCCACATACCTGAAAAAGTCCGAATAAAATTTGAAGAGCAACAGGGAAATAAATTATGTCGTAAGTGTTTTTGGTCCAACGTGTGGGCGATGGGATGATACTAGAACGATTAAAAGTTCAGCGCCTTTAGTACAGTTATTCACTTCATAGAAGATTGAGAAAAGGAATTTAAATCTCACGTTGTTTTTCTTGTTTTCTTATTTTTCTGCATCCCATATTTGTTATGGCTAAACAGCGATTCGGGCGGGCACACTGTGACATCGTATTTGTGAACTAGTCGAAATACAACTGCGAGGGTATATTAAAACTGCGCGAAGAAGAAGAGGTTAACGCTCGAGCGTCCTACAGAAAGATGTCATATAGACATCTGACCTTCTGCTGTATGTCAAATTCTTCTCGCATCTCTTTCCACGAATTTCTTTGAAGTGGAATTTTCCTCATGGGTGACTCGGGTTTGTGAAAGCATAGAAAGATGACTCTTAGCTGTATATATTAAAAATAATAATATTATGACTATTTTGACACTGCGATATTGTTCTTTTGAGTAATAAAAAATGAAAGTGGAGAACAACATAACAGAGAGATGAATTAGAAGGATTTTATGTCACATTTGCGAATATTTCTCTTGATGGTGTACGTTGGCCCATGTTGAAAGGCGTTTTATTATTTTACCACACAATCGAACCTTTCCCGACCGCAATCACGACTCGTCAATTCATCATCCCGGCAAGTGGTTATAAAGATTTAGGTAATTAAATTTTCTGACCAATCGCTAGTTGCTGTTGATGCTAACTGTGTGTGATGTGTGTGTGTGTGAAAAAACATAATTCACTCCCACTGACATATGCACAGGTGCGCGTGAGACTATCAAAGTCTCGAAAAGTTGCGAAATGTCGAAATATGCCTGGCCACTAAATTCTTTTTCTCCCAGCAAACCGGTCAACGTGACTACCAACTGAATATTTCAGTAACGCATCCCATTCGAACCGCAAGATTTCAACCGGAATATATCACGTCACTGTGTACTTTCGATTTATGCGACAATAATGACGCGCTACTACCTTGCCGAAACAGGTTGATGAATTTTGCTTCCTCGTAGAGGAAGCTTAGTTTTCATTAATATTTTTTTGATCATGATTTGATCTTCATGCCAGCATATTCAGAATAGTATAAAACGTCGAGAAAAGTGGCTTAGAAAAAACATGTCTGCAATGAGGTATTCTTGACCAACTCAGTAAGCCTTCAACCCTGACCCCTTTCAATTTGCTCCACAATTTTTAGCAGGAAAAAACCAGGGGTCGATATGACTATTGATATCCAGGAAATGGGAGACAAGAGTTTTTTTATTAATAATATAGGGACATTACCATTTTCCATTAATTGACAAAAATAGACATTACTAGTCAAATACGAAAACATTGAACTCAACATAGTGCTCTTCGAAACTAATTAGTAATGTGCACGTCAGCGAACTCGACTCCCTACGT
This sequence comes from Perithous albicinctus, assembly GCA_964016905.1. Lineage (NCBI taxonomy): Eukaryota > Metazoa > Arthropoda > Insecta > Hymenoptera > Ichneumonidae > Perithous > Perithous albicinctus. The sequence goes on along the minus strand of OZ024689.1, from coordinate 12,559,445 downwards.
GACTACTGGTACGTCACGAAAACCCAAATGTGTGGATCAATATAGCTGCCCCTTGTTTTGACCAGTTTAATAGTTAGTGCCCTGGTATAAATGTGGACAAGGATTGGAGCTAATGTTACATACTCGACAAGATGCAGCGATTTAGGGTTTCATACCGAAGTACTGGAAATTGTAAATACAGCCTGTTGACCACGTTCAGTACCATTGTTCCTCATAATAAAAATTAAAAACTTGATTTCATTTAATTAAAAGTAGAATAATGTCATGTCTTCATGTAACTCCTCATTCAGAATGTTATATCGTGAAGTCTACAAATCTTTCACAGTTTTATATACCACTTCTTGAAAAGTGTCAACACTCAATAAATCCATGTTATATGATTCCGAAACTACAGAAACACGTTGTTTTTTTTTTGTGCTTGGTTTTGCTGATTTTTTAATCATGTACTAATTAATTGTTAATCGCACTGCATCGTTACCTCTGTATTATCTGAACAGATTACTAAGGAAAGTCGATGTAGCCAAGTTCACACCAGTGTCAAAACTGACATTAGACGGGTGCTACGGTGCTCGTGTAACCGGTCCTGCTATTAGTGTACTTGCTTCATTGTAAACCAGTTTAACTTACAGAATACGTAATCAGTATAAGTCATACTTGGACATTCGGAATGGAGCGCACGAGAAACCGGCATCCAGATCGGACAATATCCCCCCAGAATTCGGAGAGCCTAACGAAGCAACGCGGAAGCGTTTTAAAAACAAGTACACTTATCCTATATAATCGATAAAACGTCGCGAACTAAAGCGACTAAGACTTCTTTCTATTTGAGGCAACTCGTTCTATCCACATTTTGAGAGGTTAATTCTAGTATATCTTATCGGCTATTATACTATATGCGATTTCTCGCGTTCTTGATCCGTCTTGCTGTAGATTGCTGAAGTTAATTGCGGTATATTGAATCGATTGCGAAGAATTTTTCTCAGCGTCCAACGTGTTGAAGAAGCGTGAGTCATCTGAAAATCATGATAATAAAGATTTTATTGAAATTGCAACGTATTGAGGCTTGTAACGTTATAATAAATGAGAGCTTCATAAATAAAACATGTATTGAGCGATGTTCCGTGTATAAGAATTTTTAGTTGCAGATCTTATGCAAAAGATATGCTGATTTCTTTTAGGAAATCATTATTTAAGCAATAGATTTTTCTATAAAAATTCCTTGTATCTTCTGTGTAAGAATTGCTATACACTACTATATGTAGTTTTCTTTCAATGAGACATTTTCGACGCAATCTGGATATTATTAATTATCTGATACATAATTGCATTGATAAATAATTGCAATGATCAACTGCGTTACTAGAAATATCACTTCTAAAAGTGTTAATTTCGTGTTGTGCTTATCAATTAGAATTTCTTATAAAGTTTCTAGATTTCATGCATATGGGGCATACCAAGTCAACTCACTTGGTCATCGGACCACCTCGGGATCAGTTGACGAATTTCTTTTGGACATATTTTGGTCCAAAAAAGAGGTTCTTTTCAGATTTTTATCATTTGTTTTACACTATAAAATAATATTTTCCCCATAACTTTTGAGCAAACATTAATTTCGACCAGGTTTAAGCTTTTGAAATTTTTCCATAAAGTCTAGGACTAGAAACAAGTATTTCCATCATGGTTCGAGAGTGATTTGTATTTTTTAATTTTTATTTTAAGAAAAAGAACAAATTTTTGTTCTAATTGAAATGCCTTTTTACAATTTCATTTTAATTATTGGACGCATTTTCAGCATTTTACTCTTAGAAAGTGGATTTTTTTTTTACCTTTAGGCATGTTTTATTTGTCTTTTTTTTCCTACAAGAAATCATCATTGAAATTTTTAATTTTCAAAATACGGAAAAAATTATTTTTTTCTTAAATTAAAAAAAAAAGTAGATATGATTCTCGGCCCATTCTCGAACTACGATGGAAATGCTTGTTTTTAGTCCTAGATTTTATGGAAAAAAATTTAGAAGTTTAAACCTGGTCGAAATTAATTTTAACTCAGAAGTTATGGGAAAAAAATGATTTTGTAGGGTAAAACAAGTGATAAAAATCTGAAAACAAACTCTGTTTTTGACCAAAATATGCCGAAAAGAAATTCGTCAACTGATCCCGAGGTGGTCAGGCCGATGACCAAAAGAGTTGACTTGGGATGCGCCATATGTTTTTGATTGCAACACATTTTTATTCTCAATTCTCATGTTTTTCCTATCACAGTCCTTCGAAAGAATAAGAGACCAGTCGGAACGCGGAATATATAATATCGCCTATCACGTTATAATCAGCGTAGTAATATATGGAAATAGAACCAGAGTTATGATAGGACGAACGTATAGTAGGCATAACGAGGTGAGACGAGAGCTAATGAGAGATAGTGCGATCTTTATGCGAAACAGCATCACTGACAAAGTGTGGGATTTTTACAGATGACAAGACGCAAACGGAGCGCCGAGATTCCAGCACCGGTTGTTGCCGACAGTAAAACAAATGCGTCAATTTCCTTGTTTACACGTCTTTTAAGGTAGTTGACCAATAATACCTATTAACCTGACCAGTTTCGCTTGTTTTTTTTTATCGCCGATGTACATTTTTCCACATTCATTGAGACCAATAAAACGGGATTTAACCGTGTTTGTCATATGTCGCTTAAAACATAATTGGCGTCAAAAATTGCATTTTTTTCATTAACCTTATAGACAAAGAATTACCAGCACACAAATAAACGCAATTTGTGTCAAATCTCCGTACTTGAATGCATGTAAATAGTATACTATTGATAAGAGCATTTTTGAATGTACAGTGTATCAATATTAAAATTCAATTCACCACGCGCAGTTGCTCTGTCAATTAGAGTTGAAATTTAATTTTACTTTTCCTCTGTCTGTCTCACTATCGCTGTATCTCCTATAATTGATAAGATAGACCCACTTTTACTTACTTATAGAAGAAGGTTCGTTTTCAAGAATAATTTTGTTTCAAGATTTTCATGTCAGGACAATCAGAATGGTCCAAAATGTCGATAAAAGTGATTTAGAAAAAATGTCTGCATGTTTGTGTGTGTGTGTTTGCAGGGCTTCGAAAATTCAATAACCTGTTGAAGCGATTTTGAATTTAAAAAAAAAACGTGATCGCTTTAAATGTCGTAAAACTCACTATATGTTTTTAAACAGTTCTTTATGAGTGGATTTAATGTTGTTTGAAACTGAATTTGGCAGAAATCAGAAAAGCTGCTCAAATTTTATGGAGTTTTGAAATTTGTGAGTTTTTTTTTTTAATTCGAGAACGGTTCAAGTTAACTGATCTAAAATTTTTCCATAAAACTTAAATAGAGTGTGTCAATATTTTATACTGAAATTTCGTAAGCATCCAACAAAGAGGTCATAGTTCAGAGAATTTTTGATTTTTCTTTTTTTTTTACAAAACTTCCTCCATGAGGTATCCGAAATTGATCAACGTATATGTCGGAGGATGTATATTCGTAGAGGTAGGCTTTGTAAACATTTTTTAAAAATAATGAAAAACCGACGTGGAAAGTTTTGATTTCGCAGCCGCGGAGTCTAGCAGTGGAGAATTGACTAAATATGATAAATTTTCACACATTCATCACATTTGGTAGCGATCAAATATGCTGCAGTATAAGATTTGATCCACGATTTTCGATTAATCTGTCGCTAAGCTTTTTGCGAAATTAAGTTAGAGCACGACTGAAATTCGTCGAACGAAGCACGATTTATTTCTCTCAAAAACAAAGTCTTGATCCTATTTCATCTCCTAAAAAGTTAGTGTGTCAAGATATATCGCTGGTTTGATATTAGTATTGTGGTTGGTTTTGGTTCGTCCTGTGATTGGTCGCCGGTGACGTCAGACACGTTGAAACCGGGAGCAAGTTCAAGTATTGAAACGTTTTGTTTATTTCAAATGTCAAATTCAAATCCTCTCATCCACTCCACTCACTCAAATACAAAAAAGTCAAATTCCTCGTTTAAAAATTTCATGAGTAACGAAAACCATTGTCATCCTTTTATTCGTCCTGTGATTGGTTGCCAGGAAAGTCCGTGATAAACAAATTCAATTTGATGTCAAATTTGACACAAGAGGACGGCCGTTGCAGTATTCGTAATTTTTTAAAGCTTTATATATAAAGCCGCAGCAGCGGAAAAGTTTAATTAGCCGAGTCGTTATTATAAAGTAGATTATTAAAAAGGCTGCAAAAGTAGAAGTTTGCACATTGCTTCCTCGTTAATTTAGATTCTTCACAAAACCACTTCTATCAGAAAGCTTATTTATCAATTTTGGCTTCCTCATAGAGGAAGCTTTGTGTCAAATTTGTGAGCTATAACAAAACGTTAATTTTTTGAAAAATACGAACTGCTTTACCAGTGATCTCTCCATTTGTTACGTACACTGAAAAAAAAAAAATATCATTGATTTAAGAACAGTGATCATTGTGGGCTGCCAATGACATAAGACATTAGTGCAACTTTATTTTCATTCTAACAATTATATATAAAATTAAACCAATATCTAAAAAAAATCTAAAAAAATGTGTTAATGTTTCAATTCCATATGTAATTGTTAGAATGCATTAAAAGTTGTACTGACAACTTATGTCACGTTCGTCGACGCCGAATATTTTACAAAATAATTGGGACATCCCATCTGATCCGGTTTTTATGAACGGGAATTTCTGAAAGTCTTTAGTTTTTGTCAACTACCTGAAAAGAAGAAAAAAAAAAAAAAAAGGAGTCTAAAAATGTACTAGGCCAAAAACCGACCCGTTATTGCACGAATGGCCAATGTACAGGTGCAGTTCCATTATAAAACCGGTATCTCCAAGAGAATTTTTTAGCCTTATTCTTGCTTGGTTATTTAATCTTCTCTCGTGAAGAATCGAGCGACGAATAACGACACGTAATAAATATTATTTACTGGTCAGAGAGAGAAGGCAGAAACATAGAACAAATATCGGGAGGCAATAAAATTTTTGTCTGATGAATTATTGTCACCGGTTAGAAAATCCTTGCGATTCCCTACAGTCGAACTTTCATTAAGTTAGCAAACTTATAACTATTGTTTGCCATTACGAAAAAATAGCATATGTTGGATGTAAAATAAAAAATATCTAATTTCCAAAAAAAAATGAAAAGGACATTATCCAGGTGTTAAAAACACACACAGAATGTATTGGCTGGTTTTCCAATACAGCGATTAAAACCGTTTCCAGATTTTATTGTGTATGCTGGTACTTTTATATGGTGAAAGTACATAGATGGCGCGAACTGGTGAAATGGTAATTATCCAACTTCAAATTTTTCAGTTTTTTCTGAACGCATATCAAGATTTTAATGCTAGAAATCCGAAATTATAACCTTCTCAAATACGAAATATACAAGTTCAACCCCGTTTTACGGATTTTAGCCCTAATCATGCGAATTTTAATTTGGGAAAGTGCTTAAAGCAGTCATAACCGGGGGGGGGGGGGGTGTATTTCATTCCAATTCTCACCCTCAAGCTCGCCGATCTGGTCCACGATTTTTTATACAATTGTTCTGACTCTAAAAGGTGCATAGATTTTTTTTTATATTAAAAAAAATTATTTGTCGAATTTGTGATTTTTAAATAACAATATCGGAGGCCCGTAATTTAAATATCTGCAAAAAATTCTCAAAAATCGTGTGTAAAATTTTTTTTAAATTCAGTTTAGATCCACAATGTCCGAACCTTCGCCTCCATTGGTTTTAAAGCTTTTTTCGAAGAAACATTTTGAAAACAATTAGAAGCAATAGTCACCGTAGGCTGTTGCTTGAATATTTTTGTATGTAACAAAGAATTCGTGGGAATTTTTTTTTAAGTTGCAAAACAATTTTTCTCGAACGTTTGGTACCGACCATCGGCCAAAAAATGGGGGTTTCTAATGAATAGTCTAAAAAGGTGTTTAGGGGGTAAATTCAGTGAGGAAATATGCAACTTGGAGCGAATGGCGAAGGAAAAAATTCGATATCTCAATTTTTTGGAAAAAAAAGTGGTCGTTTATCGAAATTTTTCTTGAAGGTTTGGTCCCGACCATCGGCCAAAAAATGGGGGTTTCTAAAAAATACTCTAAAAAGGTGTTTAGGGGGTAAATTCAGTGAGGAAATATGCCACTTGGAACGAATGGCGAAGGAAAAAATTCGATATCTCAATTTTTTGGAAAAAAATTGGTCGTTTACCGAAATTTTTCTCGAAGGTTTGGTCCCGACCATCGGCCAAAAAATGGGGGTTTCTAAAAAATAGTCTAAAAAGGTGTTTAGGGGGTAAATTCAGTGAGGAAATATGCCTCTTTAATTTACAAAACAATGTTAATCATAAGTGCTTTAAAGAGAAAAAAAAGAAATTCCTTTTTAACATTTTAATAGTATTCATGGCTTGTTTGGCAGAGACAGCTACAACAAACAGTTATTAGATTGTTGGAACGAAGATTTGGATCACATAAATACATATTTCAATTATTTTTTTAATATATAGTATATGACTTTATTCAATGAAAATATTTTAACGAAGTGGTAATTTTTTTTTGTGAATATTGAAATTTGTCGATGAAGAATATATCTTCGTGATCGTACCTTACCAAGTAGGTAAAAAAAAATGTTGTTTTTGAACTCAAATTCTATCAGTTTTATTCAGATTCTCATATCGCGTATAGAAATACTTTGATAATAAAAATTCTGTAGTAGTCAAAAATTCTAATAGTTAAAAACCAATAACATCATTTGTCTGTGCTAGATTTTAAAAAAACACGAACACCAGTAAACCAGTGAAAGAATTTTTCTATCAATGGCTTCATGATTTAATTTTTTTTAAATTGAAATCGCTTCGAAAAAATCTGAAAATATTCGCAAAAATTCTTTGTTTCATATAATAATATTGACGCAACAGCCGACAGCGAATTCATTCTTGCTTCTCATTTTTTTTAAATGTTTTATCCGATAAAAGCTTTAATAATAATAGAACCAAAGGTTTCGAACTTACGGGCCTAAACTCAAAAATATTGTTAATTGACACAGCATTTTTGAGAATTTGTGCAGATTTTTAAATTACGGTCCTCCATATATGTGTCTCGAAAAAAAATTATAAGTCCGCCAAACAAATATAAAGAAATGTAAAAAAAAATCTGTGTGCCTTTTAGCGCCAGAATAATAATAAAAAAGTCGTGGACCAAATCGCAGAGGTCGAGGGTCAGACCCAGGTCGAATTGATATGGATTGCCACCGGTAAATCTTTTCTATATTTCGTGTCAAATGAGGTGCGAACGTGATTGTATTAGAATGTTTAACGATCTTATTCATGGTGGAACATTTTAATCTATGGGAAATAATTCCAAGCTTCCAACTTATTACAAGTTCGACTGTATTTGTAATCCATCGACGTACATATGCATATACTGTGTACCGAGTGCACTTAGAAAGACGACAAATGATTATACTAAGGGGCTAAGTGTTAGCAAAACGTTAGAATGTAACTCGTTCACCTTGCAACGAATCCAATATCCGTCGGCAATGGTGATTTTAACTCGAAACATGAGAGAGCGCAACAACCACGGCCGCGATATAAAATCCATCCAGGAGTCCTGTAGCAGTGCCTGGCAGATATAGAAGGACTCGTTGTCGTTGCGGCGTTACATCGCGAGGACATAATAAACAACGCCGGCCGTTTTCTTAAACAAACCCCGTCGAAAACGTGCGCAACTCGTTGAACAACCAAAGGAATAGAAAGGGATAGATAGATGTACTAACGCTGGGAGAGGGGATCGATGCACATCCGCGTGCATGTCTCACGCGTGCGAAGAAAAATAAAGGAAAGAAGGATCTCTCGTTTATCATCGTTGCGGAAACTATTATCGCATATAACTAACCGATTAGTCGAACGTAACTCGACTGCATACTCGAGCTCTGTACACAGAGATCGAAGGATTATTCTTGGAGGATTCAGGGTTACTGTATTTTAACTCTGTTTGCTAGTTCGTAGCTATGGTACGCGTTGTCAATTGTTGTCGATATACGCTTATCAATTGCATACCAGTTTCCATAAATTTACTTGAAATTCGTCTAAATTCCCTCAAATAGTTTAAATTTGCTTAAAATTTTTCGAAGTTTGCAAAAAGTTGCTTGAAACTCACTTAAACTTTCACCTAACCGACATTGGGGTTTATTGCACTTGTCAATTGTTTAACGTGACTACAATATTATAATAGTAGATTTTACGATACGAGTGCGATTAAACATTTTCTCGACGAGTGTGAGCAGTTTGCAGCACGAACCGAAGGCGAGCAATCACACGAGTTGAGAAAAGATTTCTCGCACGAGTTTTGTATACAACTTTATTTGTCTCGGTGCGAGAATGGTTTCTGTTTCTTTTTTTCTGCATGCCCCGCGTGTGTAGAACCCCCATTATTGCACATTGTGAAATAAAATTTCGCAACATTCGTGCGACACGCTTTTTCTAACTTGTGTAACACTCGTCTTCGGCTCATGCTAAAAACTCACACTCGTTAGAAATAGTATATTGTGCACCAAGGGCGGAAAGTTAAACATTCCTGGCGAGTGTGTGTCAACACACTCCGCCCGCGGTGTTTTTTACTTCACACGCCTGTACGAAGAGTTCGTACTTCGTTCCGCGATAAGAGGGGGAAAGTGAGTGCTTTCCTCCCTAGGGAGTAAAGTACTTACTTTCGCCCCTCTAACCGGGGAGCGAAGTACGAACTTTACGTGCAGGTGGATGAAAAAAGTATTTTCGCCCTCGTATCGTAATGTACTATTATCTCACAAAGTGCCTACTTTACGCAACGAGTGAAATAATGTTCTTTAGATTCTTTAGGTTCCTGAGGTATTCTTCTTCTTCTTTTTCGTTTCCCCTTCTCTCCCAGGCTTATGCAAGCTTTCATTTACTGAAGTTGTAATTTCTCCCACAGTTGCTTGCACAGAAATTTCACCAATGACAGTAAAAAAGTTGTTTGGACCAAAAGGAAATTTGCTGCAAAGCGGACACGTCGTGGGTTAAGTTTTTATGCGATTGGTTTCCGCAATTCTTGTGACTTAATTAACCATAATATATGATCAGATTGTTATAATAATATAATACAACACTCATTACAGTAGGCATTTTCATTTAAAAAAATAAATTCAAGGACTCCATGGGATCATGAAAAAACGTTAGTTGAATAGTGACAACTAAACGTCCTTATTTCAGATTCTTAAACTTTTGAAAACAAAAATAAAAATAAGAAACAATTGTAAACGTTAGTGAGTTCTTCATATAGTTGCAAATATTGTTTGAGGATATTTCCTAAAAAAATTGAGAGTTTGCGAAATTGAGAAATGTTTGTACATAAAAAAGAAATATAAAAACACTTTTCCATAAACAAAAAAACTTGTTCTAAAAACAAATAAAAAATAAACTAAACTTGTTGATCAGAAAAAGTGAAACGAACAGAAAAATAATGGCTTCTAGAAACGTTTATGTTCGTGAAAGTTATCAATTAACTTTTATTGAAAAAATATTCTTTCGTTTTCAATACAATATTTATACTTTTTCTTACCAATGTTGTATATATTATAAATATTATCAATATCAAATTATTTATGAAATAAATAAACAAGTAGTATTAAAAATTAATAGAATGGGTAAAAATCTGCCAAACACATTGAAACGTAGCCATTGATGCTTCAGCATTGCAGAAACCAAAAAAAACTCATAAAAGTAATGACGTTTGCCGATAGAGAAAGATCGTGGAACCCCTCAAACAGCAATTTGTAGTGAATTACACGGTTGGGCTTTGAAAAATCGGGATAAATTTCATTACTCGATTGGCCCTGAATTTGAGAAAAAAGAAAAGAGACGAGAGTCTGAGAGAATTAAAAGAGTGACCGAAGAACAGAGAACTCTTGGCGAAGTTAAAGTTAATTTATTCATAGCGCACGACCCGAGAAGTAGAAATACATTGGAAACGCGCGGCGACAGCCGACAAACATTCCACGTGTTTTATTAGTTGTATATTTAGTCCCGCTTTTAGTATACATTAAATTGTCATTTACAAAAATGATATAATCATTTACACTTTGTAACTATGAATCTGTATTATCCCACCGTTCGATCGCTTAATTAAGCCTCAAAGGGACACGTTATGGAGCAATAAATACTTATAGTAGAATAATTAACAAAAAAAAAACAAAATTAAACCCTTGTCCGGCCTTAGAAATAACCTAGAGTTCATAGGTGAATGACACGTATGGACCATTTACCAGTGTTGACTTATTTAGTGTTGTTAGTAACACTTTTAACGGTCTTAAATTCACACGAGTGTGTTAAAATTATATTTGGCTTTCACCTGAAAAGTTTTAATCCATTTATGTCCGGGATAAGTTCATAAAAATCAATAAATTGTCGGCAGTCAATATAGCATTATGGCACGAATGGAGAAGCATTAATATCAGTGCACTTGATTTACATATTTTCGAATAAAATATGCCAAAAGGGTTGGGTTATAATGCAAATTGACACCAGCTGTTGAACATCGGTCATTTTGTCACGCACTTTATGAACATCGTATAGGGTTGATTTTTATTACCGGTTTTTTAACAGTGCTTTTAAAATCGAGACAATGTTCAGAGAAATATAAAGCATTCTTTGTCAATACATTCATTTTTTTGGTCTATTCCTCTGGGATGTTTTTCATAATTAGATAAGGTTTATTACTTTTTGAGGGCTGTTCCTAGCATTTTTTAAAGATGTTTTTCTCAGGAAATTTAAGAGAATCAGAGAATTTAAGAGTTGCGTGTCCTTTACATTTCAATCTTGGAAGGGAAAAGTCAAAAGATAAAAGTACAAAGTTATAGAGATCTACATTTTTAATGAACCTCCAAGTGCAATAGTCGTTATATTTTAGAATATATAACGCATTCTCTGCCCAATCAGTCACTTTTCTACTTCTCTTCAGATATTTCTCATAATTAGATAGGTTTTACTACGACTTAAGGGTATATCTGGTGATTTTTTTTTTCTTCAAATTTTGTCTTTAAAAATGTAAATATTGTATAGTTTTTAACCATTCGATTGTTGGAGGGGAAAAATCAGAGATAAAAAATAAAAAATGAAAACCTAACATTTTTAATGATAGACCAAAAAAAAATCAGCATCAATAAGAAAAAAAATTATTTTAAAGTTACGATCGGAAACTGTAAAATTATGTTAAAAAAATGTAAGCATTTCATGAAGAAATAACTGAGGTGACAGAGACTGCTTCATGTACATGAAGTAGGTCGGAGACCTTCACAATTATTCATCCAATTATCCTGATATTTTTCAGTGGGAATCCACGAAAGCAAATGCTTATTATGTACATTTTACACATTCGATCTAGGTTCTGTGGTTTCTATTCGCGTATATCACTAATCGTTTAATTAACATCTGATTAGCGAAATACAACTCGACCAAAATTACCAATCGGCCGTTCTAATATTAATTTCTCTGCATATTTAACAAGAGTGGAATATGGAAACTAATAGGAATTCGGGAAATCGAGTTGAGAAATTAACAAATAATTGAAAGTTTGCATCATAAATCGACGTTGAGATAAGTATTCAATGATAAACGAACGTGGAAGGATGTGAAAGAGTATCTCATTAATAAATGTAATTGAATAACATATGCAGTAATTTATCGTAATAGATGATAAAACTTAAATTTATTCCGATCAATAATTAATGTATCATTTATTCCCTTATTAGAAGTGATAATTACGAATATCAATCCTTCCTAATATCCTGATATATTATTATTTATCCTTCAATACTCAACCATTTAACAATTACAAGGTCGCATTTTACACGTTGTGAACTTTACTTTCGTTCGAGTACAAGGATTTACTGTACTCAAGATTATGTGCAAGATACCACTTCTTTTTCTTAACTATACTGCCAAGCCAATTAAAAATCAAATAGTCTAAACCTTGTAAAGAATAAACAAAATGAAGCGGAATAAAAATAATCACTTGTTTACTCATACAAATTAGCACGCAAATAATTATTGCAATGAAAATTGAAGCTATAAAGAATAAGAATAAATAAAGCTAAATAATATACGTTGAAAACTGAGCAATGAATTCTGCGGTCTGTATCTATGAGCTCATAATTCTATAAGTCTAAACTGAACCAAAAAAGAAGTAATTTTTTTTTAGCGAAACAATCTAATTTTCATTCCTTTCGATGAAATGTTTCTGACGGTTTACATATTTTATTTTCATACTGACGATTTTTCTATAGATTGTAGACACATGCCTATGAATTTTATAATAGTTGATGTAAATTTCAAAGGCATTGTGTTGAATGAATTTTGAAACTCTGATTTTTATATGCTTTAAAAATCTTTTTTTTTTTAATTTTTCTTTTAAATAAGATTACAGATCATTGTACGTTCAATGTTTGCAGTTTGTTCAATATTTACAACTTTACTTTATTTTGCGAAAGAAATATATATATTTTATTGAAAAATCAATTTTTTCGTTAAAAAAATGAAAGATAAAAGGAAATTGCTATTGCATTGAAAAGTGCAATTAATACACTATTATTTTGTATTTTTCTGCTAAAGTTTGTTTCGTCTAAAATAAAACAACGTTTAAAAGATAGATTAAAATTTTTGGAAGCAATGATGTGAAGAAAAAAAATAAAAAAAATAAAGTAGACTAAAATACTATCATAATCATCGGTGAATTATGAATCCACCGATTAAGATTCCCGAGACATAATCCGTAGATTATCATTTCCGAGATTATTATTATTCTCATTGTCGTTTGATTCTTGTTGTCACGATTGGGCCTTCGATTCTCACCAACGACAGGAAGAACATTGTCCTTGAGTAGTCATTTTGTCTGATCGCTTCTCGCTGTCTTTCTCGTCGTTTTATTATCACGTTTTATTAATCGCAGCATCGATATCCGGCTTGCATCGGTTAAAATCGAAATCTCGTGTTTAACATTAAAATATGACTGACTGGGAAACCAGTCGACGCAGGGAAACACAAAATTTTTACGCAATTATAATCAACAAGTATAATAACGATATTTCTCCAGCATTATATTAGATAATTTTTATAAAACAAAACTTCTATTGTTATTTCTATCCGGTTCTCTTTTGATTCGGAGTGATACCTGACGTAAAATACCTGAGGCCGATTGGTCAAAATGCTTGCTGTTGAAAAAAAAGTATGGTCAACAATTTTTTTTTCTTTTCCCCTGAAAGATTTCACAGCTGTAGATGCGCGTGCCTAAACATAATTCATTGGTTCATAATGCGCGAAGCGAAGTAATACACAATGAAAAGATGATTGATAGCTACTTGTAACAGCGTGTGGCGTTATAGCCATAATTAATTAGAGCAAGAAACTTCCGAGGAATCCGGAAGTTCTTTTCATTATATATATATATACATTGTGTTATAAAAGTATAATGCGTATTTAACATTGCTGCCCGTTGAACAATAGAATAATTATTAAATCTCAATTCGTAACGCCCTGTTTTATTTTTTTTTTTTTTTTTATTTCGTATACACTTCTGTATAAGATTATAGAGCTGGTACTATGTTTTTCCATATTTTTTTTTTATTAGCTTCGCGTGGAATAATCAATTGGTCGTAGATAAGCGAATATACAAACCAACATTCAACCAGTGCGTTGTATCAAGTTTCCGCTGTTTTTCTTTCTTCTTTTTTTTCTATGTTACGTCACACTATTATAACATGATGGTGAAGCTACTTTTTCTTCAAAAGTGGAAATTATATTCCGACGAGTTATTAGTAATAGTCGGATACCGTTTCTTTGGTCGTTCAACCGAGGAAGTGACACACGCGTTGTTGTTGTTTTTTTCGCGTCTGTATATATATATATATACACGCGCTTTTAACACTTGCCACAGGATATAGGATTTCGGAATGTCTGATTTGGATTGTCAACTTTTGGTTATGTCAATAAGCAATTTCTTCAGGTTTATATAATAGCGGTGAACGTTTTTTTATGCATTTAGAATGAAACACTAATTCCGGTGGAATATTCGGATTGACTTGCATGGAATTGTAAACTTATGAAAATAAATAATGGCAAAAGAAAATGCAAAGTAAAATCTTTCTCAGTATTTTTCACCTTCCTCTGTACGTCAGCCAACATTGCTCGAAATACTTCCTCACAGAGGGGACTTTGTGCAAGGTGAAAAATAATGAGGAAGGTACGTGTGCAAGGTTCAACTTATTTGTAGCCTTTTTCTTTACAAACTGCAAATATAAAAATCAGTCTTTTTGTTCATTTATTAAGAATTTCCTACGTTTTGTAATATTGTTTCGGATTTTTAATTTACGTTATCGAATTACGAAATATTAAATTGGACTGGCTGATTGACCTATTGCGGATTACCATGTGACTCTTCGATTAAAAAAAAAAAAATAAAAAATCAGTGTTGAGTACTCACCAGAGTGACATGGGTAACATATGATTTTTCAAAGTCAATATCAAAGTTATTATCAAAATTAAGATCAAAGTTAGAATCAAAATTATGATCGAAGTTCAGATTTAAGTTAAAATCAAACTTTGAATTTAAAACGATATCCAAGTTCAGATCGAACTTTGAATTTAAGATGATCTTAAGATTAAAATTAATAAAAAAAAAAAAAATTCAACTGTCATCCCGGTGATTTTCCAAATGGAATTCACGAATATACATTTTTATGAAAATCCGTTGACTTCTTATTATGAATCAGATGATTTAATCAATAAATACTTAAATGCCGACGGAATAACGCACTTTGTTAATTCTTAATTACAAATAATGTTATGAAAGGTTTTTAAATCTGTTTTAGATTGATCACACTCAAATCACACTTGAGCCACAGGCTCGAGCCTTTTTCTTTTTACCTGCTAGAATAATCTCAATTGTTAAAACATCAATTTTCTATAAAATTTCGACTTGTTTTCGAACATTTACTAAACATCGCTACATTCTTTCTCCTTTATATGAAAAAATACAGTTAACTGCTCACAATTTTCAAACGTTAGACACCGATTATTTTCCAAATTTCGAATTCTACGAAAATTCAAACCTCCTGGGGATTTTCTCCAAATGCAATGCATTGATTTAACCGAAGATTGAACTTAATATTATTATTCGCCAAACCATCGAATCAGAAAAAATTTCCACTCTGTCTTATTTTATAAGAAAAATAATGGACAAAGGTGGACTGTCGCATAATGAAGGTACATGTGCAAGGTTCAACAATGTAGTTTTTTTCTTTATAAATTACAGATATAAAAATCTGTCTTTCAGTTCATTTGAACATTTCCTAAGTATGTTTCGAAATAATGTTTTAGATTCTTAATTCACGTTATGAATTGCGAAATATTAGTTTGGACTGACAGATTTATTGCGGATTAATATGTGACTCTTTTCGTTAAAACAAAAAAAAAATCAGCGTTGAATACTCACCCAAGTGCGTTGGGTAAAATATCGCTATTATACGTATTCCACAAATACGCGATGCGATTTCTCCTTCGTAAATCCCGCTCGGGCTCTACTCACCGGAAGCAGGTTTTCGTTACTTCCCGTTCTTAATCATGCTCGTGCGCGAAAGTTACTGCATAACCACATCTCCCAAGAGTGAGAAACAAATTTAAACAAAAAAAAAAAAAAAGGAGCAAGCGAGATGGCGTCTTGTAACCCGGCGAAAAGCTAACAGATATAGACATATATAGTATCATATCAGATTCAGGTTCATTATTAATCCCAGCAGGATATTTCAGGTTCACAAAAATCGCGAAATGTTATACAACTTTCGATTTGGCGCCGGTGTTTGCAAACCTATACGTTCTCAATCATCACTTATGAGATTTTTAAACGGAAACCTGATCAGCCAGATAAAAGTTTTGTTGTTCCAACCGGAAAAAAAGTCCCCCCCCCCCCCACTATAAAAATGTAAATGTGTGGGTATAAACATTAATTA
Source organism: Perithous albicinctus (assembly GCA_964016905.1). Taxonomy (NCBI): domain Eukaryota; kingdom Metazoa; phylum Arthropoda; class Insecta; order Hymenoptera; family Ichneumonidae; genus Perithous; species Perithous albicinctus. The sequence goes on along the minus strand of OZ024689.1, from coordinate 12,543,387 downwards.
ACTTTATAGCGGAAATATAAGAAACGTATATCGCGAATGTATAAGATATATGTTTGGCTATTTATCAGATATGTAACCATCCTATGTCTTTTGAAATTATACCCTATTTGTTTATTTACTCTATAAATCATTTTATATTCATTTGTTTTTAGAATTTTCTACCATACTGGTAATAAAATATACATTTAAAAAAATATATATATATACATATATACTACGGTGTTTCACTAATTTTTGAAAATTCAACAAAAAAAATGTTAAAAGCGAATAACAAATCATATTTCGTCTCCCACTCCCAAGTATGATTATAAGTAACGAACCACTACTTTCTAGAAATAAAGGCCTCTGACGACCAACTTTAAAGGGTGCCTAACTGAAATAAAGACAATTTTACGTTTATTTAATTTAGGCAACCCTTAAAGTTGGTCGTCGGAGCCCTCTATTTGTAGAAAATAGTGGTTAGTTACTTATAATCGTACTTTAGGGTGGAAGACGAAATATGATTTTTTATTCGTTTTTAACAACATTTTTTGTTGAATTTTCAAAAATTAGTTAAACACCCTAATATTTCCTAGGGTTTCGTATGGCTCGGACCATACGTGCCCTCGCAACTGGCCATCTTAGTCCCCCCTATGAGGTTCCCTCCAGGCCAGGATTTTTCTAAGTCAGCCCTATGAAGGTCCTCTTATAGGTGACTTTGAATAATTCGGGCCTAGGGGAGGGGGGACTCAGAAAAATTCGGGCCTGAAGGGTTTAGAAAATTTTGAGCCTTGGACTATGGGCACTTAGAAAAATTCAGGCCTGGGGAAGGGATTCTCGTCACGGCGGCGGTGAGATCTTTATATAATATAGAGAGATATATATGGGGCATTCGAAGACAACTCTCCTGGTCATCGACCTGACCCCCTCGGATACACTTAACAATTTTTTTTTCTGCTCATTTTGGTCCAAAAAAACAGGATATCTTTGTTCAAAATTGATTTCGACCAGGTTTAAAATACTGAAATTTTTTCCGTAAAATCTAGGATTAAAAACAAGTATTTCCATCGCAGTTCAAGAGTGGGCCGAGAACATATTTTTTTTTAATCTAAGAAAAAAAAATTCCAAATTTTGAACATAAAACATTTCAATGGTGGTTTTTTGTAGGAAAAAAAAGAAAAATAAAACATGTGGTAAAAAAATCCCATATTTTAAGAGTAAACGCTTAAAATTCGCTCAATGATTGAAATAAAATTGGAAAAAGCAATTTTAATTAGAACAAAAATTAGGGGATAACAATTAACTTAAAATAAACAACAATGGAAATTATTCTCAGCCCACTCTCGAACTATAATGGAAAGATTTTTCCTAGGTTTTATGAAAAGAATTTCAGAAATTTAAACCTGGTCGAAATTCACTTTTACTTTTACAAAATTTATGGAGATATATTATTTTATATGGTAAAACATAAAATAAAATAGGGCAAAGATAAAAATCTGAAAAAATAACCTTTTTCTTTGGACCAAAATATGTCCAAAAAAGTCGTCGATTGGTCGCGAGGGGGTCAGGCCAATGACCAAGTGAGTTGACTTGGATAGCCCCATATATACTACATATACTGTTTCCATATAGAATTGTTTTGAAGAACCAAAAATCGAAAAATAATCGATACTGGATAACGATAATAATAATGGTTCATTACTTTATTGATTAATTTTATCTTTGTGGTATTTTTCAATTAGTTTTTATGTAATAAAAAACGAACCCTTTTTTTTACTAAATGTTCTTAATTTATTTACCAATATGTTTAAGACATTCTAAAAAATAATTTATGTTAAGTATAGAATAAATAAGCAAAGTAGAATAAATTCAAATGTATTGTAATGTTTAAAAGTCGGACTTATTTTTACGTGTGAATTTAACCAACCATGTCAGTTGTTTTCAATACCAAGACGATTTGGTTGACAACATTTTAAAAAGTCACATTTTATTATTTCATATCAGCAATAAAAAAAAGTAATTACATCAATATCTTTTTCAAGGGACGTGGTAAAAACAACATAAAAGTGACAAAATAATTTTATTTGTGATAATTTTTTTGCCCGATGCAAAATATCGAAACGAAACCCGACCATTATTCACAGTTTAATGACTAAGGCTCCATAAAGTGTTTTACAATTTTGTTCAAATAAACTGAAAATAATGTTCGAAGTTAGGAAATGAGCTTTTTTTAATCCGTGAATAAATTTTTTACTTCAAAATTATATGGAACACTCTAATGCAGTAAACACGTAACGGAATACGTGAGATGGTAGATCTATAAAGTAATAGTGTGGAGGCTGTATCAGATGGAACCGAAACACGAGTGGATCAACGAAAAGTCATAGGCAGCTCGTTTCAACGTATTGGAAAGTCGACTTCGTAATAATTCACTGCAAACCGGAGCTCGATCGCTGCGATGATGATCATGATGATAATGCTGGGAAAGATGCGCTTCGAATTAATTGGCCGACTACGACGAAACCCGTTGCCCTTTTCCTATCCCGATTGACGAGACTTTTGCTCGTTCGATCACCGCTTCACGATAACATATGATCAGATATTTATAACTCTGCGACGATATCTCCATGTACTTTTCTCAGGGTGGCCAACATTCCTCATTATGGGCTTCGATTTCAATTGAATAAAAACAAACAAAACCTTCCTCAACAATTGTAAGTATCGTCGAACGAGAAACTATAAATGACTGTGATTGCACTATAAGCATACGATTTCGGGTCGAATTTCCAAAATTAAGGTGAAAGTTAAGATCAAATTTAAGATCAAAGTTATTATCAAAATTAAGATGAAAGTTAAGTTCAACGTTATGATCGAAGTTAAGATAAATGTTATGATCGACGTTAAGATCTAAGTTAAAATCAAACTTTGAATTTAAAACGATATCCAAGTTAAGATCGAACTTTGAATTTAAGATGATCTTAAGATTTAAATTAATTTCGGACTTACGTCCGAAAATTCAACTCTTGTCCCAGTGATTTTCCAAATGGAATTTCCAAATACACATTTTTATGAAAAACAGTTGATTTCTTATTATGAATCAGATGATTTAATCGACAAATACTTAACTGCCGAGGCGATAACGCAGTTTGTTAAATTCTTAATTACAAATAATGTTATGAAAGGTTTTTAAATCTGTTTTAGATTAATAGCTCAAATTACACTTGGGCCACAGGCTCGAGGCTTTCTTTTTACCTGCTAGAATAATCACAATTGTTAAAACAATGTTCAATAAAATTTTTATTTGTTTTCGAGCATTTTGTAAACATCACTACATTCTTTCTCTTTTATGTAAAAAAAAATAGTAACCTGCTCACAATTTTCAAATGTTCGACATCGATTGTTTTCCAAATTTTAAATTCTACAAAAATTCAAACCTCCTGGAGATTTTCTCCAAATGCAATACCGAGCTTTAACAACATTGATTTAACCTAAGATTGAACTTATAATTATTATTCACCAAACCATGGAATCAGAAAACATTTCCTCTCTGTCTTATTTTACAAGAGAAATAATGGACAAAGGTGGACTATCGCATAATACAAGTATATGCTTACTAATTTACATAGTTTATAGTTTAATGATTAAAAAATGATAGTTGCACTATAAAATTGCATCCTCACAATTTTCTATATTTGACGAAACTTCTTTTTACAAAGCTATGTCTATGAGAAAGTATGTTAATTAATTTTGGCTTCCACATGGAGGAAGCTTTGTAAAAAAAAAGCTTTGTCAAAGATAGAAAATTGTGAGAAAGCAATTTGCAAGGTTCTACTTTGCAGACTTGTTTGAGGTCAAAAGACATTAAAAAAAAATGCAATATTTCATCAAATTTGAACCGCTCGACCGATTTGCATCAAATTTTCACTTAAACCATGTTCCATGGTAGTATATACGTGAACAAAACTTGATACCGGTATTTTTTTTTTTTCGAGACGGCATTTTTCCTTTTTATTTACCAACATCAAAATTTACCGACATATCGACAGTTCCTTTGACTAATTTCATCATTGATCATCAATAATCGTGAAATTATGTCGAAAATTGCAGTCGGATATCTCAGAATTTACGGGAGTTGAAGTCTTTGGAGACATTAAAAAAAATTGAATTTGCAATAAAATTAGAACCACTCTATAGATTGTCGCCAAATTTGGTATACATCATGGTTTGATCCGTGCGAGCATCGTAGCGAAAGCTATCTTCAAACTTGAAGACGATACAGCTAAAATTACGACAGTTATCGTGCTTAGAATGAAATTTGTAGGTACACACATACGTACAGACATTTTGTACAAATCACTTTTTTTGAACAACAACAAAATTTCAGGAAAACGAAGCTTCTATGAGGAAGCAAAATGAATCTTTAACCTAATTAACTAAACGTTACAATTAATCCGGGATTATGTTTTTCTACGCGACATTTCGCGACATTTTAGACATTTAATAACTCAAATAGAAAAAAAAATACCTTAGTGACCAATTTGGCTAAACATGTTTATTTTTCTCTACCAGGAAACCAAATGGATTTAATTACTTCATGAATTTAATGGTTGACTACCCTTAATACTTTTTTTTTTAAATAAGCAATAAGAGAAATATACGTTATTGATGAGTTGACTAAGACTCTGAATGAACTATTGCGCAACGCCAGAGCAATAAACTCAAAATTGAGAAATAATCTATAACCCAACGAAACTTTGGTACACGTTCGCAATTCGATGTCAGCCAGTGGTCTGCCAATTAAAAATCAATTAGCACTGTGCAGTTGTTAATGGGCGAGTCCAAGGTATCTGTAAAAACGGCAAAGCGCATTAAACGCTGTATTTAAATATAATAATAAATTCCTGAATTTTATAGCATTTCAGAGATTTATATCGCTTTTCCACCAGTCAGCGTAACACCAGTACATTTTCTCTTTCGAAATTAATAATATCTTGTATATTATCATGCAATTTGTTGTTATATCACAAGCGTCAAATTTCTTCCACTATAGTTGCATTTCACCTATTTACATAGCGATTGCGATGTTAACATCGCTAAGTAAGTAATTAATGTTTTTACTATTTTTTTCGAGATTGACTAATTAAACTAAAATTATACTCCTTTTTTATTTACAATCAACGAAGGATAGAGTTTTGTGGACGTAAGTTCAAACTCATGGTGGCATTTAAAATCGACCTTCATGTTCAACTTAAGAGGTAACTTAAGATCAAACTTACGAACCTAAGACTGAACTTATGATTGAATTTATGATTTAATTTAATATTAAACTTGTGATAGAAATTAATGTCGAACTTGATATTGAACTTATAGTTGAAAGTTACAGTGTTAATTCATAACGGTGTTTTGTATCGAAAATCCTTTTTTCAGTAGCGAAGGCTGAAACATTTATTTATAAAGTTTCTTGAACTGAACAATTTAAGAACTTCAATCTTTTGCAGGAATTAATTTTTTTTTCAAGATTAAATAAATAAATAAATAAATAAATAAATAAATAAATAAATAAATAAATAAATAAATAAATAAATAAATAAATAAATAAATAAATAAATAAATAAATAAATAAATAAATAAATAAATAAATAAATAAATAAATAAATAAATAAATAAATAAATAAATAAATAAATAAATAAATAAATAAATAAATAAATAAATAAATAAATAAATAAATAAATAAATAAATAAATAAATAAATAAATAAATAAATAAATAAATAAATAAATAAATAAATAAATAAATAAATAAATAAATAAATAAATAAATAAATAAATAAATAAATAAATAAATAAATAAATAAATAAATAAATAAATAAATAAATAAATAAATAAATAAATAAATAAATAAATAAATAAATAAATAAATAAATAAATAAATAAATAAATAAATAAATAAATAAATAAATAAATAAATAAATAAATAAATAAATAAATAAATAAATAAATAAATAAATAAATAAATAAATAAATAAATAAATAAATAAATAAATAAATAAATAAATAAATAAATAAATAAATAAATAAATAAATAAATAAATAAATAAATAAATAAATAAATAAATAAATAAATAAATAAATAAATAAATAAATAAATAAATAAATAAATAAATAAATAAATAAATAAATAAATAAATAAATAAATAAATAAATAAATAAATAAATAAATAAATAAATAAATAAATAAATAAATAAATAAATAAATAAATAAATAAATAAATAAATAAATAAATAAATAAATAAATAAATAAATAAATAAATAAATAAATAAATAAATAAATAAATAAATAAATAAATAAATAAATAAATAAATAAATAAATAAATAAATAAATAAATAAATAAATAAATAAATAAATAAATAAATAAATAAATAAATAAATAAATAAATAAATAAATAAATAAATAAATAAATAAATAAATAAATAAATAAATAAATAAATAAATAAATAAATAAATAAATAAATAAATAAATAAATAAATAAATAAATAAATAAATAAATAAATAAATAAATAAATAAATAAATAAATAAATAAATAAATAAATAAATAAATAAATAAATAAATAAATAAATAAATAAATAAATAAATAAATAAATAAATTGGGTATGTTTGAAATCCATTATGCTTACAACATCGGAATTTTGCATAATTTCGTTGCTCGCCGAGCTCACCTGAAAACTTCATACTGGATGCTTCTGTAAATTGCTCAGTAATTCACACTCTACAAAGTCTACATTATCTTTTCACTGATTTTTTTTTTTTTTTTTTCTTTTTCGGCGAGTTTTCCACACCGAGATTGACCGTTGGCGGGTGAGCTCAAGCGAGCGAACCAACGCGAAAGAATTCATCGTCGGCTCTCTTGAACGTAGCTACAGTCGCGCGTTAATTCGATGCAGAGCGAGCGGGCAAACTTTCCTTCCGGGATCGGCGTACTTCCCCCCCGAGCTCAGCGACCATAGTAAGCTGCGCGGTGTTGGATTTGCGTTGATTTTCTCATTGCTCTTGCAACTTTGCTTCTTTTTCTTTTTTTTTTTTAGAAATGCGTGAACACGCTCCGAAGGTTAGTTACGCGATATATACGTTTCATTATTGTTTCTTTTTGTCACGACATTCGTCTCGTTTTCACACAATACTTCTCAATCAATGCTCGACACTGTGTATATGATAAATGATGTTACGCAAGTTTTCTTGCTTATTCTTCTTCGTCTTCTATTTTTCTGTTTCTTATTCTTCGGATGTATGACATACTATTGTCACGCTGTGAGAAGCTAGGCTATAAATGATGACACAGAGATGACAAACACATCGGCAACACTGACATTGACAATCGCAGTATATTATTAAGAGTGCGTATGATGTCTTACCTTCAATACTATTATATGCACCTTTAGAGGTCTTAATTTTCTACGGAAATAAATAATTAACTAAAGAAGAAAAGAAAAATAGTATCGCTCCTTGACCTAATCATCTTTGAAAAGAAATATCTATCTATGGATCCATGCTATAATAAGACAACGTCAATATAATACGTCGTAATAACACACGCGTAAATAAAATACGCCAATATATCATGCATAAAAATAACACAAGCCAATATATCGCACGATTGATATATATATATATGGACAAAACTCGTCAAGTCGGCCACCCCAATTTTTCGTGTCCATAAAACGTCCTCACATTTCTTCAGGATGTTGATCTAGTTGAAGAAAAAACGTAGGAATTTTTTTAGATTTTTTTATTGCATATTCCATCCACTGAAGATGATCATTGTTTATATTTTAACGCCAGTACAATACGGATCGCAAATAAAAATCATAAAAACATCAAATTTTGGATTTTCAGCGTACTTTTCAACAACATTTTTTTGTAAAATTCTCCGATTTCATTTTATGCTATTTTTCAATTAAATAAAGTTGCCATACTTTTCCCTACGAAACGGGACTTAATTGAAATTTTCACATATTGTCCGTTGAAATGCCTAGAATCTTAGAAAAAATTGGTGAGATAAGCGGCAATTTCGATCCAGAGTTACAGCTCTTCGAACGACCAAACATCGCGGTAATCTAATACAAAAAACAAGAATTACATAATAAAAAAAATTAATGTGGGCTTTAGAATATTTCCCTAAACGCAGAGAGCAATTACACATTAGATTACCAGAATGTTCCATCGTTCGACGAGGTGTAATTCTAGGGCGAAATTCTCGCCCATCTCGCCAATTTTTTCTAAGATTCTAGATATTTCATAGAACATAACGTGAAAATTTCAGCTAAGTCGGAAATGCCGTTTCGGAGGGAAAAAGGTGGCAACTTTATTTAATTGAAAAATAGCATAAAATAAAGTCGGAGAATTTTACAAAAAATGTTGTTGGAAAGTACGCTGAAAATCCACAATTTGATGTTGTTATGATTTTTTTTGTGTGAGCTGTAGTATTGGCGTTAAAAAATTTTTAAAAAGGGTGCAATTGAATTTGCATTTTGCTTCCTCATTCTTCAAGATTGCCCATTGAGCATTGCTCGACGAAGTACATTGATTTGTGTTTGGCTTCCTCATAGAGGAAGCTTTGTAAATTATAAATATCAACAAAATTTCCTTTATGAGAAAGCATAACGAGTAATTGTTTCTTTTTTTTTTTGTAAAAGCGTTCAAAAGACCAATCCGTTCATAGTCCGTTCACATAGAAACGTTTACTGATTATTGAATAACTTCTTCACTCTTCTAAATAATAAACCAGCTGTGCAACGCAAACATACTTTTTTTGATGATTTCAAAATGTCGTATAAACTGGATTTTTCAACCAATGCTCACCAGATTCTAAATCATACATTTTTTTATGTTAGTCTACCACTGGAGAACATTTTAGCCCGAGAACTCAAAATTTGCAAAAGTTAGCGAGCAAACACACGTTTTTTCGGTAAATAAAAAAAAATCCTTGCCGAATCTTTATCTACTGACCGATTCTCACCAAATTTGGTACCGAAAGTTGTTCGATGTTTGAGAAATTTCAACCCAACACCTTGGAATTTGCGGCAGCTATAACGCATACACACTTTCTTTAAAAAATTGAAAATGTCTTAAAAATCGTATTTTTCAACCGATTCTCACCATATTCGAACTCATCCATCGTTTGAAGTTTGTCTACGATTGGAAATTTGTTTAGCCCCATAACTCAATATTTGCGACCACTAGAGCGCGAACAAACTTTTTTCGAAAAATTCAAAGTCTCGTAAAATTTGAACGGGAGTCCCAATTATTTTGAAAATTGTCGTAAATATAGAGGCCCAACCACTCTACTTGTATGCCAATTTTCAAATTTCAGCCCGATCGGTCTAATCATCCTCGAGTTATAGGGGTTTGAATTTCGAAGGTCTGACACACACACACATACATTCGGACATTTTTTTAAAATATTTTTTCTGGACGTTTTGGGGCATTCTGAATACGTTTTCATTAAAATCTCGTAACAAAAAAAATGTTCACCATAACAAAGCTTCCTCTATGAGGAAGCAACAATGATTATTTCAGAAATCATTAATAGCTGGAATATGCAATAAAAAATCTGAAAAAATTCCTACATCTTTTCTTGAACCAGACCAACATCCTGAATAAATTTGAGGACGCTTTGATGACATGAAAAATTGGTGTGTTGGACTTGACGTCTTTTGCCTCATGTATCATCGAATATTATATTCCATTCGGATGCGAATGGTGACCACATATTCGCGAGATAATGATTCGAGAGCACTCCAAAGATAACAGACTCGTGTTCAATTCTCGAAACAGTATCATATTGCGATGCTCTCAATATTGCACGATGCATTTATAAATGCAGTGTAGAGAGACGATAAGAGACTCTATAATGACATATGAGGAGCGACGCTCAACTCCTCATAATCCACAGACCTAGATTCACCTATGTCAATGATACACATTTTTATACATGGCTGTGTTTACGTATTTGCAATCCGATGATAATTCTCGTTCTCGTTATTCTATTTTTTGCAGCGATGCGGTGCGGCCAATCAGAAATATCTCAACCCAAAATGATTCGCGCCCTCGTCCTACTGTCCATCGCCAGCATCATATCTGTCGCACGATGTCACAAGGTAAGAAATGCAATGAGAACGACACCAAAATCAGTCGACAATAATACAGACGTTATTTTATGGATGATAGAATGTACGCTAGAATTGCAGTCTCACGATTCTATCGGCGATACTTCACGTATACATTGAAAAGTTTGAGTATATCGCGATATAACAAAAATCTTTAAAACATCAACCATATTCGAGATACTAGAAATAATAATAATAATAATGCCAAAAAATGGATTAATAAATTAGTGTAACAAAAATAGTTTATCAAGTTTTCGGGTGTATTTTATTTTTGTTCTTACAAAATAAATTCGCTGACTTTTTCGAATACACTTGTGATTCAAAAACTCATTTTTCTTTCTTTTCTGAATTTTTATTTTATTTTATGGAATGGTTGAAAAATTGAGAATTTCATATATGATTTCAAGTTTAAAAAAAGTATCGAATTCATTTTATGAAACAAATGTTAAGTTTTCCAAAAATTTCTTGAAATTTTGAAAACTTATCAATTGTTGGCACTATTGTTATTTAAAATCAATATTCTTAGCATTCTCCATATCATTCAATTTCTTCTCTTTAGATTCAGCATAGCTTTGTGCTAAAAAAATTCCCAAGGTTTTCATGTCAGTATATACTCAAAATGGTCTAAAAGTCGAGAAAAGTTAGTTAGAAAAAGTTTCCGGATCTGTGCGTGTGTGTGATCGATGATACTCAACCGAATCTTTACAAATTTTTGTGGCGTACAGTCCAATGTTTCATTACTATACGTTTTATTTTATCGATTTTTATTTTTAATTTTTATATAGGACTTCGCATTTATATACTTTTATGTCGAAAATGCTGTACTCCAGAATACCGACTCACGTAGCTCGTCTAAAATTTTGCATAAAACTTAAATATAATGTGTCGATATTTCACACTGAATTTACTGACAACCAAAAAAGTACTTCATATATTACAGAATTATACTTTTTTTTAAAATTCAACAATTTCGCGTACGTTTAAATAAATGCGATACTTTGCACGTTGAACAAACAGGATCATCGAATTTTGAATATTATCTGCAAAGACTATTTTCCATAAAAGTATATGATATATAAGTAACTCAGCTTAACAATTTTTACAAATGATTGAATTTCTAACCCAATCTATCACCTGGTCACAAATCAAAATCATTTAAATTTAAATACTAAGAAAAAGGTTGCACTGTAGAATCTTGCACATTGCTTCCTCATTTTTTTTTTTTTTTTTAACCCACCATCCACAAAGCTGCCTTTATCAGGAAGCCAAAATTAATTCTAACGTTCATTAACCAACATACTTTCTCACAGTGGTGACATTGTCGATGTCAAACGAAGAAGAAAAAAAAACGAGGAAGCAATGTGCAAGGTTCTAGTTGCAACCTTTTTTTTTTGTAAAACCTTGCCCAAGAATATTTACCTAGATTACGGATACATGCTGCAATAAAAATCGTCCTTCACTGCAATCAATTAATCCCTAATACTGTTTTAAAAAAAAAAACGACACATAAAATTGAACAACTATAGCTTAACTGATGTACGGCACTCTTTTTAACGCCTACGACAAGACGATTTGCAGAGACGAAGAGAGAAGATAAAAGCCATAGACCAAGAGTCTATTTCCGTGTGGTGTCCACGTTAAAGACGATTAAAAGTGGTACCAGAAGGATCTCAGTGTCGTCAACGACAACGAGAGAATTCACGACACGACGACGGCTTAAGCTCAACAGTCAGGAGCACCTCGAGCTCAAGAGCATAATGTCTTATTATTGACCGTAGACGGAAATACCAGTCGCCTCTCTCTGTAAGAGGAATATAATAATAAGAATAATAAATATTTGAGTTTCTTGGAACATGCGAGGACAAAACCGAGCTGTCGTTACTCGTGCATTCCGAGTCTCGACCCTGAAGGTAAAACTATATGGAGGAAATTCATTTCTTTTATTGTCGTCCATTAACCACTTTCGTTTAAATCGAAAAACACGCCCGTAGGTACGTAGCAATCCAACTCACAATTGTATCATATAATATAAATTGTGATTGCGTCTACGAATGTGATATACAGCATAATGGGATATGAAAACAGAAACACATTTTTTTGCACAATCAACAAAAACTTTTTGTCTTGTTAATTTTAGAAGAAAAAAAAATAAATTGGTATGTTTCTGTTTTTCAAGCAAATGCACAGAAAGAAAGAGTGTTCACGATAAGAAAAAAATGTTATTTTATTATACAACATATTTGCTGAGATTTATTGAAATTTCTTTATAATCCTTACACACTTTGTTTGATTACCATGTATACATTTTTTGTTAATAACGACAATTTTTTCTTTTTAAGAATGATACAAATATTTAATATCCGTCGCAAAATGTTTATATTGAATTTGTTATTTTACTAATTTACGACAAAAGGAATATCTGTTAACTTATGACGTACTAAATGCAACTGTTGCGAATTTAATATACATTTTTTTTAAATGTTGTACCAAACAAAACAGGAAGATAATTTTTTTTTACGAAAAGTAAGTTGTTAGTAAAAAGTATACGTAAATGAATATCCGCTATACATGCATTTAAAATTGATCGAAATAACGTTTTTTTACACTTGTTAAATACACGGGAAAGTAGTGAACTTTTTTTAACGTTGGCCCTTTTGCATAAGTCTATATTTTTTTTTTGTGATGAAGGAATAAAAATCCTAAACAGTTGAACTCCTTAATAAAAATAGCTACCAAGTCGATCATGACGGAGTGCACTCCATTTTTTCATGTCCCTAAAAATTGCACATATTTTTTTTTTTTATAAACTTATTTTAAACAATAATGCATACACTTTTTTTTTCAAGCTTTTTTACAGCATATTTCAACTGAAAAAGAAATACCAAAAAGAATTTTACACATTGCTTCCCCATTAGGGTGGCCCTTAATATTGGTAAAAATTTATTTTTTTTCTCTCACCCCTTTAATTGACTCGAAATACTGAAAAATTATTTTTAAAAGTGAAATCCGCTCTTAATTTTATCATTAATCCGTGCCCCAAAGGCCCTTCCAAGGAGTTAAAGGGCACAACCAGTTTGACCGCCTAAAAAAAAGGTGATTCTTGGGAATTTTTTAGAAGAAAACTATTGGATCGAATTATTTGAAATTTAGAGGGTATATTGATGCATGTGTAATGAATACATATTTGAATTTTTGAACGAAAATATTTGATTTCGGACAAGTTATTCGCCATCATACATTTTATATTTTTTGCATAATCTGCGAGATTTAGTTAATAGAAATTACAGTTTTTTGCATTTTTATTTTTAGCAGTTGTGGTAGAATTGTATGAAAAATCTGCATTTTACACAAGCTCCCCCATTGACTGCATGTTAAATATCCGATTTTCAATAATTAATTACACGAAAGCTACACGTCAGATCTTTCTCAAAAAATTATTTTATTCGTATTTATTAGCAATTAATTGCATATTAAAAATTCAGCTTTTTATATTTACATTGCTCTAATGTCCGTATCACCTCAAGAAATTCAGATAAATGTGCAGAATGCGATGAGATTAGTTTTAGATTAGTTTAAGTTGCTACACAATGTTATTTCATTGTTTATATGCAAATTGATCAAAAAATTGGTAAAAAATCGATTTTAACTCCTTTAAATGGCACAACCAGTTTAAAAATTTGAAAAAATCGATTTTTTTGCATATTTCGATAGTGTATACCTTCAAGAATAACATACTAAAATTTCAAGCGTGTATCTCAAATGATTTTTGAGCTACAGCCTTCTAAAGAGTAGCCGCTCATCACAATGAAATCAATAATTTTATCTTTAAACGCGTTTTTCTCGAAACGTCATTTTTTAAACTTGCCGCAGTTATAAGTCGATTACAAATCATCCGATTGATATGATTTTTCTTTTAAATACTCTGTATAAGTTTCTCTGTACCGTGAACCTCCAGTTATTCCGATTGGATAAAAATTGTTATTTTTTTTTAGCATAAAATCATCGGATCTTTGAGCGAAATTTCAATTTTTTTTCATAACTCTGCCGTTTTGTCAATTTTCAATTTCTTCCCCCGGTCTAGGCTCTTGATACTGGCAATGCGGTCTGGTTTAATAAACTTTTGGGTTTTTTAAATTTCTGGCACTGTGAAGGCCGCAATCACTGCAGCAGTGGAGGAACTTTTTTTTTTGAGGACTTGTGAGATGGCGAATAACTTGTCCAAAATAAAATATTTTCGTTTAAATATTTCAAACAATTCGATCCAATAGTTTTCTTAAAAAAAATTCCCAAAAATCATCTTCTTTTTAGGCGGTCAAACTGGTTGTGCCCTTTAACTCCTTGAAAGGGCCTTTGGGGCACGGGTTAATATTGTAATGAAGAGCGGATTTCAATTTTAAAAATCATTTTGTAATATTTCGAGTCAATTAAAGGGGTGAGAGAAAAAAAAAATTTTACCAATATTAAGGGTCACCCTATTCCTCATCTGTCTTACAAAACGAAAACGTAGTAACGTTCAATTGAAAAATTGGTAAATTATTTGATCTCAGTCTTTATTAGATCCACAAACAGCATGAACCAGTTTTGTAGAATTATGCGAAAAATTGTAATAAATTATCCGTCAAAAATGTAACTTTCATTTCATTCGATTCTTTTATATGCTGAATAGTTTCTGTGTAAAAAAAAAATTACCGACAATATTTTATCAGTATTATTGATTAAAATAGGCGATTTAAAAATTTGAGAATAAAAATATTAATTTTTTTTTTTGGTCAGAAGTCAACTTAAGGGAAGTTCGACTGTATCTACTGTTTTTTTTTTTATTGTTTGTAAAGAACGATGAACGAAGAAGTAAACTACCGTGCTGTCAGTATCGCTAATAACACGCGCCGTTACAAATAAGGCAGAGAAGCATCGAAGGTAAAAACAAAAATCGATAGAATAACAGGCGCCGTTTTACGATGCTTTGTTTAAAGTCATCTGCAACGAATGCGATCGTCAGTCTTGTTGGCTCAAAGTTGCAAGAATCATGAGAAGAAGTGCACTATCTTCAAGTGTACCTGAAGTATTATATTTCAGGCAGCGCGCACCAATACTTACAGTTAACAGGCAATCGCGCAGATATTCCGCTCGTGAGAGCACCAGTGCAACTCAAGCTGGTCTAGCTCTTTCACAATTAGCTCATCCCGCGTGTTTGCGGATCGAGCAGTCGAGATTACACCGAGATGTGTTGTATATAATATACCTTAGTACAGGTGAAGCGCCGCTTTCAAAATATTTCTTATGTTACATACTTTATAGCTTCAACATACGGCTCTCGAATAAAAAAGAACAAAAAAAAACATCGTTGCAAAGTAGAACTTGCCGCATTGCTTCCTCATTAATTTCGATTTTTCACAAAGCCACCTCTTATGAAGAAGTATATTTATCTATTTTGGTGTCCTCATACACTTTGTAAAAATTCTAAGATAATGAGGAAGCAGCTGTGTGCAGATGTCTGTCAGGATGCCTCAGGTTTCCAATCGGCTCAGGGTCTGGTTTTGGTCCAGTCGCGCCAATTGGATAATCCCACTTCCAATTGGGTAATCCCGATTTTTGGACTGACCACCAGATTTTTCGTTGGTCGGATTCATGTGGATCACCGAATTTTCATTGCTCGGGTTTCTCTAAAACGGTTAGGTCTCACTCGGAATCCCAATGAATAGATAGGACTGGAATTCAGATAGGACTGGAATCCAAGGTGTGTCCAGTTGTGCGAACGTGTGCGTATGTGTACGCGCACACGCTTGGATCACATGGGAAATTTTGACAGAGAAATTGTGGGTACTCGTGTACGTTCTTCTATAGGATTTCATGTAATCTCGACGTTTTTTTCCTATGCGGGAAATAACGTGGCTGCTCTGTTTGAAAATCCCATGAGAATACTTGAGGTCATCGAGTTGCTGTCAATGTGGTTCACCTAGGATCTCGTATAGTTTTTTTTAAATAGGGATTGTCTCCACTCAAGTTGAAACGTAAAACATAAAAGTAGTGTCGAGCCTGATGTCACAAAACAGCACTTAATAAATTAGTTTTCAACACTACGCATTAGCAGAAGCAAAGCGGGATATTAAGATAGTCGTTCATTCACAGCGTCGTCGTAAATATTTGTTTGGGAGCGAAATTAAAGAAAAAACAGACAATTTGCTGACGTAACTACACATACATTCTTGTAAAGTCAATGAGAGATGACCGGATGAGTTGTGTGTGTTCAAAAAAATAAGAAGTATGAACGCTAATTCTTTGAGCAGATTTGTTTTTCATCCACACGAGGATATATTTACTTCTCTTTTGTACTCTCGACTTTAACGTACTTTCTTGAGGAATTTATTAGAATTCTGGCGTTCATCGTTAAGGAATTTGAAATATATATATATATCGATTAAGATAGACGGGCACGATTCAGTACACGCGAAATCCTTTCACTCTCAAGTGAACTGAGAGAGAATTATACTCGAATGGCATGCCATAACATCACCCACCTGTCTATCAGACTCTTGTTGCTGCTCTCATTAGCTACAAAAACATCCGTCTTGTGATCTCGATGAGGCTTTTCCTTTATTTTTCTATTATATCCTTTCCTATTTCTCGATCAGTCAACGAAGGATTT
Organism: Perithous albicinctus; assembly: GCA_964016905.1. Taxonomy (NCBI): domain Eukaryota; kingdom Metazoa; phylum Arthropoda; class Insecta; order Hymenoptera; family Ichneumonidae; genus Perithous; species Perithous albicinctus. Next base: position 12,526,591 of record OZ024689.1, on the reverse strand, counting down.
CAGGTTGCATTGACTCTCGAACAAAAGTTACGATTATTTTTATTTATTCTTTAGAATTCCAATAACAATGATCTGGGCTCTCGACGACAAGCAAGATCTAGAAGTAATTAACCATTTTTAAATGAAGAGAAAAATGTAATGAGACTTATGTTTTTCTCAAATTATTCCCTAACCATAAATTGTACGCTTAAGATAGTTCCTATAAAACTTGAAGTAAATAAAAACTATCTGCAGCATATATTTTGTATTACCTATAACGTACGGACATTTTTTCTAAATCATGTTTCTCGACGTTTTAGGTAATTCTGAGTATGCTAACATGAAAATCTCGAAAAAAAAAATGTCATGAAAGCTTCCTCCATGATGAAGCAAAACATACAAAACCTCCTTTCTGAAAGCAATGCAAATGAAAATGTATTCAAGTGCATATAAAATACAGCAGTATTTCCAAAATATAATTCACTCTGTCAGAAAATTGTTATTACTTGTATCGCGCAATCATTTCTCCTGCGGAGAATTCGTCGAGCGTACACGTGTAAAAATGCTGCGACTGAAGAGACTCGCAATACAAGAGTCTGTTCTACCACTCTTATCGCAACCTTATACGATCTCGAGGATCGTCTCATTTCTCTGTAAATGTAATCCTTTCACTCTCGTCGACGCGGTGCCCACGAGCACCGCGACCAGCCGGTGAGTCGACCTTTTCTCGTGTTACCGAACGCAAAAATCTTTTCTGCGAGAGATGAGATGAGAGAGGTGACTCGAGCGGAGCTCACGCAGACGTATAATGGCTTGAACGAAAGGAGACAGGTAATATCAGCACGAGGATATACGAGACCGGATAGCTCGTTCTCGCTTATTCATGCTCTTTCGCCGCTCTTGTGAGTTCGATTGAAACTCGCGTGCCGGAGTTACGTGCGCCGACGGAGAACTGAATCCCGTCTGTGTCCACTCTGGCACGGTGAAAGTGCTAGTTCCCTTTTTTTTTTTTAATTTTCTTCGTTTTTATTTCCGTTTCGCTTTCGTCTATATGCTTCTATGTCGAATTATATGGGTTCGACGTTCGATATGTTCGGCGTTTTGTCCTATTTTACAAGCGATATGTTGCACAATTGATGGCAACTTTTTTGAGATCTATGTAAATTATTACGTGCATATAACAATGCGTTAATATAATCAATTGTTTGACATGACGTTAACATTACTTTTTTTTCGGGCAGATTTGGAAGGCCAATGTTAGTATCACTCACACAGAATATAGATGTTTTGATTTATTAATTAAACAAAAATATAATAAACATTGCATACGGCATAATTTATAGCCGTAAGTTTGAATCAAAGCACATAAACTCAAGTTTCAGATTAAATAGCAATTTAAGCAGCAAATCAAGATCAAGCTTATATTTGCCGGCTAAGTTGATTCTCGGAGCTCGAATGTATACGTGAACAGCGCGATGCGATATGCGACAATATAGCGTATATTGTATTAAATTCGAACTTCAACTTGAGTTCAAACTTTAATACAAGTTCGGACTGTATCCTGAATTCGGACTTTAAGTTAAGTTCAAACTTTAATTCAAGCACCATCTTTAATTCAAGGTCGGACGTTAACTTGAGCTCAAAGTTTAATTCACGTTCAATCTTTGATTCAATGTTTAACTCACGTTCGGACTTTAACTTGAGTTCAAGCTTTAATACAAATTCGGACTGTATCCTGAATTCGGACTTTATGTTAAGTTCAAACTTTAATTCAAGCACTAGTTTAAATTCAAGGTCGGACGTAAACTTGAGCTCAAAGTTTAATTTACGTTCAATCTTTTATTCAAAGTTGAATTCATGCTCGGACTTTAACTTGAGTTCCAGCTTTAATACAAGTTTGGACTGCATCCTGAATTTGGACTTTAAGTTAAGTTCAAACTTTAATTCAAGCGCCATCTGTAATTCCAGGTCGGACATTAACTTGAACTCAAAGTTTAATTCACGTTCAATCTTTGATCCAAAGTTTAATTCGTGTTCGGACTTTAACTTGAGTTCGAGCTTTAATACAAGTTCGGACTTTAACTTGAGTTCCAGCTTTAATACAAGTTTGGACTGCATCCTGAATTTGGACTTTAAGTTAAGTTCAAACTTTAATTCAAGCGCCATCTTTAATTCCAGGTCGGACATTAACTTGAACTCAAAGTTTAATTCACGTTCAATCTTTGATCCAAAGTTTAATTCGTGTTCGGACTTTAACTTGAGTTCGAGCTTTAATACAAGTTCGGACTTTAACTTGAGCTCAAGCTTTAATACAAGTTTGGACTGCATCCTGAATTCGGACTTTAAGTTAAGTTCAAACTTTACTTCAAGCACCATCTTTAATTCAAGGTCGGACATTAACTTGAGCTCAAATTTTAATTCACGTTCAATCTTTGATTCAATGTTTAACTCAAGTTCGGACTTAACTTGAGTTCAAGCTTTAATACAAATTCGGACTGTATCCTGAATTCGGACTTTAAGTTAAGATCAAACCTCAATTGAAGCACCATCTTTAATTCAAGATCGGACATTACCTTGAACTCAAAGTTTAATTCACGTTCAACCTTTGATTCAAAGTTTAATTCATGTTCGGACTTTAACTTGAGTTCAAGTTTTAATTTAACTTTTAACATACCTTCTTATTTATGAATATAACTTTGGCCCTGAGTGGTATATCTATAGGTAGGAACATATATTTAGGGTCCTATACTACGATATCAATTCGGGAAGCGCACCTCAAATATTTTCTAGGGTGCCAAGAAACTCGTAAACTACGAGTGCCCTTGACGTTTGTGTTCATTCATCTTAGCTTATGAGCCATCACGAGAAAACGATGTACATTAATTAAAATGATGGGCTACATCGACTCAGCTGCTACGAGTGCGAATGACATGGCCACACGTTTTTCGACTACGTTAGAGCAAAAGAGACGGAAAGATACGTGTCACACATCGTTTTTTAATGTGATTTCCTCCCGTGATATTTCTCTTCCGAGATGTAAATAGTTAAAAAAAGAAAAAACACCTGTAATTCTGGGTAAAAGATGACAGAAAGTAGTGATAATTAAATGTTAAATCTGAATAATTATGAGCAGTATATATGAAAGGGTCAGTGTAAAGTGGCTGAATTACAAAAAGGCACACATATATCTCTTTCACGAGAAAAATAAGAGCGGTACATCGGTACATAACAATGCACGTGATTTATGTTTCAGATTCACGAGCAAATGACAGAGGAAGAAATGATCTCGGTATTCCAGACGGGTCACGAGTCCGGTAAGCATATGTAGTAGCTTATTGTATACCGGAGTTGGGAGCTCTCATATTGCGTTGTGAAATGAATTATTTATAGTATAATTCATTTCATAATAATAAACTGCCGTTGTTGTAATATTATTATAAAAGATATTTGTCATAAAATTGTGTAAAAGATGAAGGTATACGTTTTCCCATTTTCATTACAATACATTAAATATATTGACGAATTGTTTGAAAAAAATAAAACTGTCCATGAAATTTTATACATTTTTTTGTAAGATGCAGGTAAATGCTGCAAAATAAAACTGTAAACTCAATTATACGATAAATATTTATCTAAAAGAAATAATCTTCGTGGAATCCGGCAAAAGGTACCTACGTAATGTGGATTAATGATTTAAAAAAAAGTCTTTACACTCGACAGCAGGTACGAATGATTGTTTGCTTCGTCATTCTTCCACTTGCGTTCCCAGACGATTCGTCCTATATTTTCCTCAATATCATCTGGGCTTTTATTTGATACCTCGAATAGAAGATGAATGAAGAGTGAGGTCCGGAAAGAACAGAACAAAACACTTCAATGAGCGTTCAATCTTGACTTCTTCTTCAGCGTCTCGTCCAATTTGCAGTCGAAATTCTCGATGATTTTATTTAAAATAACGACTTTTCGTTCGGCTGATGGGATTGAAATTAGCATCAGAGGTCACGTCGAGTCTTTTATGAGAAAAGGAAGAAAAAATAAAGAAGAAATAAACCCGCCTGACCGTGGAACGTTTAAAAGGGCATTGGTAGTAGTTTTGTGTAGTGGGTGATAGTGTCACGTTTGGGAAGCGAATCGCGATGACTGTATAGGCCTTTATAGTCTCACTGGGCACAATATGTTTCCATAAAAAAAATTTAAAAAAATGATTCACCAACATAATCGATAAATCCGCCGATCTACATATTCACCATTCCCCAATTTTCAATGCAAAAACTATATTCGTTTAATCCTTGGGAACACATAAGTGGCTGAATCATCACGTACTTTCGACGGTGATATATGAATTATTTATAATATTCAACTGCGCGATAAGATTTGCACCCACCTGGCTTATATATGAATCGTGAGATACATATGAAATCTTCATGAATATTACCGGCTAAGCCCGAAATCACGATGTTAGTCATCGTCAACAATTGTGCGACTTAAGCCGATGTTAAACACTTTTGTGTGTGAGAGAGGAATATAACCAGAGTTCATAATCATCTCAATACTTTCGAACTAATTCTGCTTGTATTTGTTTTATGATTAATTTTTTATATTAATCATTTTTTGCCTTCCTCATAGTAGGCTTTGTTTTCACGAATAAAATTGGTATTTCGATATCAGGATACTTAATATTTTCATCAAAAGCGGTTTAGAACAAAAATGTCTGGATTTTTCTGATATGTCTGGGAATGGTCCATTTAAAAAAAAAAAATTATTCCAGGTAAAATCCAAAATATTATATAGCTGTAGATGAATATGAACTATAAAGATCAAACAGTCGATTAAAGCTTGATCGGTTGTTATTTAGGGGCTCTTCGAAGTTAATTTAGATTTTTTTTTTAAATTTAAATAACATGTCAGCTTTCTGCCGACGATATTATGACGGAAGCACGTATGAGACCGCTTGCCGAAAAGGTTGAACACTTAATTTTCTTATGCAAAAATCTGACTTAAGTTCATTTAATAAGTCGTTAATATTGTTTCGAAATGTTGATTTTCATTTCTAGTTTTATTCAGATTACAATGATCATATTTACCGAACATTCGATTCGAGGTTCAAATATTCGAATTTATCGAGCATTCGATTCAAAGTCCAAATATTCAAATTCACCGAATATTCGATGTGCAGTACGAATATTCGATGTCGTCGAATATTCACTTCGAACTTCAAATCGAATAATTTGATTCGATTCGATTCGAACTTTACATCGAATAATTCGATTCTATTCGAACTTCAAATCGAATAATTCGATTCGATTGGAACTTCAAATCGAATAATTCGATTCTATTCGAACTTCAAATCGAATAATTCGATTCGATTGGAACTTCAAATCGAATAATTCGATTCTATTCGAACTTCAAATCGAATAAGTCGATTCGATTCGAACTTCAAATCGAATAATTCGATTCGATTCGAACTTCACATCGAATAATTCGATTCGATTCAAACTGCAAATAGAATAATTTCATTCAATTCGAACTTCAAATCGAATAAATCGATTCGAAACCGAATATTCGATATTTTCGAACATTAGTACATTCCTAATGTTTACTTTTCAACAAGAAAATCACGCAATTCCCTATAATATTCTTGTATTGCCACCAAAAGAGCATATATTTAAGTAATAATGTTCCATTGATAATATATGCGCTTGTGGAGGTTTCGAGACGAATGAGCCACGAAGTTTGCTGAAAATAACAGAATAACACTGTTCCCGACGTCACACTATGTCCATCTCTTCTATACTGAACAAACCTACTTTGATGCCGTACACAAGTGAGTGTAGCGTACACAAGAGAGATGCAGGTTGCAAATTTCCCTTTCACTTCTGTTATCTAAACAATTACACGGTAAATCGTTTCCAAAGGTAGAATGTATAAGTGCTTAAAGTATCACTGACATCGACACGTTTCGCAATATGTCCGGCGCTAGAATTTTTGCAATTCGAATTTATATGTACAAAACTCTTTCATTCAGCTAACAAAATAAAAATGTTTTATGTGATGTATTTTTTTTTCTGTTGACTGATAAATATGTTTATACGTCTATTAATTAACGAAATACAAGGAATTATTTTTCGCCTCTGTGCTAAATCATTTTGATGAACTTAGTTGCTTGTCATGCAGTTTTCGACTTTTTCAAGTTTGATGATTCTAATTAAATTACTCGATGAATTGCACTCTATGACATCTCATTTTTGTCGGCATTTTACAGCGGTTCAATAAGGGAGTTTTAAAAATAATTCGTATCAAGAGGTGCATTGTCCTAAATACCAAAGTTATATTAATATTATGTAGGGAGGTAGCGGCAATGATGTGGTCCATGAAATTTTCTTTTTAATTTCTACGTTTCAACTCAAGCCCGAGTCTTCTTCAGGAAATATTTATTTACACCTTTGGACAATTCGTATTAACAATTATTTGAAAATCAACTCAATTACACAATTACTTTTTATCATATTTTATTACAAATTTTTTGTTGCTTTAAATCTTTATTATAAGTCTAACATTTGTTTAATTTTATTTCACTCACCAATAATTGCTCTAAAATTTTATATTGTATTCTTTGAATATCCTCAATTTGAATTTATGTGTTTTTTCTCTTCTTGTACTGACATGCAGATTAACCGTTTTCTTTCTTTCAATTATTTCCACGTGGATGATTTTTATAAACTATGAATTTTTTTCCCTTTTCTAATAATCAAACATAACTGTTTATATTTAGAAATTAGTTGCATTGTGTTTTAAATTTGTTTAATTTCACTATTGTTATTAATTCTTCCTGTTGAAACGATATTCTTTTATGAATGTAATCTTTTGCTTTCTTTGAGCACGTGACGGTTAAATAAATTGTCAATTCATTTAACCTCCCTACATACTATATATAATGGTCGCAACAATCATCAACAGTTATATTAATATTTTTAATACATCGACTAGTTTGTTCTGAATGCTTAATATACCCAAAACTGGGTTTCAAAGGAACTGTTAAATCAAATTGATTTTGATAAAGAAACATAAATTTCTCTTTCCAGTTCTCAATTTATAGACTGTTTACCATATTTATCAATTGATAAGTAACAAAAGTTTCAATAGCATAGAAAATCTTATTTTTTAGCTCACTTAATGGTAATATTGATTACCCCAATTTTAGTAATTAATATCGATTGTAATCGATGCGGAGATCCAAACGCTTTAAAGTAAGCAAAGTATGCCAAATTCGTAAAAACTCACCAAACGAATGTAAACGTATAAGTTCTTGACATACATAAGATAGAAAATAAATATGCAATTACTAAATAATCTAATTTCCTAGATATACTTCAGGACTTTCATCCGATACAAAATCAAAGATCTCCATAATTAATTATTCGATTTCACAATCACATAATAGTTATATTTCTTATGAGATTAGAGAATCTATTTAAATGATTAAGAACTGATCGACTGGCGCTAATTTTACAACCTTGCATCCTCAGATGATGACAAAAGTCTGTTCACTATGGAAGTTTAGATTCAGATTTCTGTGACACCAGCTAAGCCATTTTTTCAATTTTCTTGACGTTCCTATTAAAAAAAAAGGGCAATAAAGAATTGCTGATATCGCACGAAGATGGAATACACAGCTTAACATAGATTATATCATATAGTAATTATTATTTTGCAATAGGGTAGATAATTGAGTCACAAATACCAGTAGCGAGACTTTTGCCACTTCCTTGATTAAATGATGCTTAATTATTAGTCCAAAGCAACAAAAACCTGTGAGTCAAAACATATATTCTGATAGAAAAAAAAAACAACTTTAATCCACAGTTCCCGCGTACGAGGTGGTGCCAGTTTTGCACACAGTTCACAAGAGGAGTTCGGAAATCGTCGAACCAGCCGAAGTTCATCTCAAGGCGTTTGGCAAAGATTATAATTTGTCGTTGAAACCAACGAAGAGTCTCTTCCCCAACAACAAGCATGTCCCTATGTGGACTGTAGCGAGGAACGACTCGAATCCTGATGGCCTCTACTACGAGGAGGTTAAAGAGGTGCGTAAATACAACAACAAAAAGTGTGTGCAACGAAGGATATAGATGTAAAATGTAGTTTCTTCCCGACATCAATGAAATAACCATATTCCTTGCGTGCAACGCCTGCGGAAGATCACCTATTTTCGGCCGATGACCAGTGCGCATGCGCAATAGATCGCGCACCCGCAGTACTGCTTCATTTCTCTATTGGGAGCTCAACAGGTCTATTTTAAAGAGAATAATGACGTACTCGGCACGTAAAATGTGTGAAATTTTCTTTGATTCATCTAAATTCAGGTGGCTCGGTTTGCTTGGCTCGATTTTAGAGTTCTCTCTCATTGTGAACGTTGTACGCGAAGAGAAAGGTTATGTCGAGCAGGGAACCTTGTGACACAAAGTGTGAACTTTATTACTAACGATCCTTTTATAACTACATGGATCATACTTATTCATAACGTAATACGGCATTTTGAGTCCATAAGATCGCCGATAAGGTGTGCCTCTACCTATCATCTTGAAAAGTTGCTTATTGACGTTTTTAGTAAGAGAATTTAATTGAGCAATAAAGTAAAGAGAAAAAAATCTGTAATTGACAATGATGAGACATTTAATGTAGCCGAAAAAGCTCTATATTAAGTAATATTGTTTAATAGATATTGCCACAAGTAAGTTTTGCCTCTATTTTTCTAAAATGCACTATCATTTTTTGCAACTTTGTGGAAGTCTGGTTAGAGATGTTTTTTTTTTCATAAGTGTTTCAGGGATTTAATACCAATAGAGTACATACAAACTTGACTCCGTCAAACCTGACTGTTCCATGTATCACAAAATGGCTGAATCTATAATTGTTATTAACATTTTTGTTATATCACCTTCATTAATAGTTCTAATTAATTATAATTAAAAGTCTTTCATCTTAGGCTCTTCAGAATTAAAAAAAAAAAACAAATAACTGTCTTAAATTGATGTAGATTTGACTGTTAACTACAATTGTTCTAGAATTGATCAATAAATTTAATCATTTGATTGCAGGCGAGCGTGGACATCGGTGACATTTATCAAGACACCGCAAGCATGGCGTCTATATTATTGCACCAGGATCCAAGCGGGAAAATGGTCGTTGTAAGTTTTGCACAGCTAATTTTTTGTATATCCTGCCTTCCTTCCTCTCCCGTCTACACGACACTCGTCGTTGTCGTCAAGACCTTTTTCACTTCTTTCGTCATTGTCTCGCTCTTTGCGCTCCCGGTTGCGAGTCCTCGTGAATTATTTCGTCAACGCGATTCCGCCCGAGATTCCGTAATATCGCACGGGCCCGCGAGCAAGTTCTATATAATTAGCGAGAACGCGCGCAGAGGGGTTGGGAGAGGGGGGAGGGGGGGGGGCAATACCGCAATTCATCATAATCCGCGCGCGCGGTGTACCAGAGCTCTCGCGGTCGGTAACCCACTCGAACCTACGTTGTGGAAAAACAATTAGAGGATGGCGATTCTAAGATAGCGCAAGTGGCGGCGTAGAAATGTCGCGGTCGCGACGACACGCTTGCGCGTGCAAAAGAAGGTTGCCGGGGTGGAGAGTACAGGGGAATACAATTAGAAGGTGGCAAATACAATTGTCAGCAGGTTGCAAATGCAATTTTTAGGCCAGTCGGTTGAAGTGACATAATTAATAATTTATCAGAAGATCGGCAGCCCCACTTCCTCAACATGTCGATAAACTACATTTTGCTTCCTCATAGAGGAAGTTTTGTTTATATGGGAAAGTTTTTTCTTGAGATTTTCATGTCAGTATACTCAGAATGGTCCAAAACGTCGAGAAAGGTGATTTAGAAAAAATGTCCGTGTGTGTGTGTGTGTGCAGGGCAAATTCAATCGCCTCTCACTCAGTAACTGAGCGATCAGGCTCAAATTTGGCACGCAAGTAGAGTATTTGTCCCCCTTTGAATGTTGCGATTTTTGACAAAATAAATATAGTCATTAAGATTTTATGTAGTTTTTAATTTGTTGAAAAAAATGGCGTGGTCGCTCTAACTTTCGTAAAAGTTCGCCGATTTAGCTAAATAGTTCTTCATAACTAGGAGATACGTTCAATGTTGTTTGTTATTGAATTTGGATGAAATCGGTAAAGCGGTTTGGATTTTACGGCATTTAGAAATTTTCGGAATTTTTTTTTGAAAATTCTATAATTCGACAACGGTTCAAGTAACTAATCAAAAATTTGGCGTAAAACTTAAATGGAGTGTGTCAATGTTTAATACAAAATTTAGGCAAAATCGATAAAGTAGTTCAGATTTTATAGAAATTCGCATTTTTGCAATTTTTTTATAAAATGCTATAACTCGAGAACGGTTCAAGTATCTGATGTAAAATTTTGCATAAAAGTTCAATAAAATGTGTCGATGTTTAATATTAAATTTAGCCGAGATCGATAATGTAGTTAAGATTTTGCCGGAATTTGTAATTTCATACAAAAAAAATACTATAACTCCAAAACGGTTCAAGCAACTGATCTACATTTTTTGCATAAAACTTAAGTAGTACAAATTTGAAGCAAGTCGGTCAAGCGGTTAAAATTTGGTGACATTTTGAAAAATGTCGGTCGGGCAGTAGCTCTCGCAAATTACGGGATATTTTATTTTCTAGTGAAAAAGAAGTAAAACAAGGCTGCAAATTCGAACTTGCAAATTGCTTCCTCTTTTTTCCGCTTTTCATGAAGCTTCGTCTACGAGAAAGCCAAAATTGATCATCATACTTCCTCGTAGAGGTACCATCGACTTTCTCTACAGATTCAGTGACATACTGTGACACAGTCATATGGTCCAGTTAACTACATAATCACGTATCAATTGCACACATTTGCTTCTCCACAATCTACTGACAGCACGCTCATTTTACTACACAACCCAATCATCCATGGTCCTGTTACTTATACATCCCTAATTTATACATTACCATTTCTCCGACATTTCCGACCGCATATTTACTTTACTGAGACTACATACGTCCCGATTCTATGCAGTACCGATTTTACGACATTTCCTCATTCTCCAGATTGATTTCACAAGATATTCCCTTTACTGCACGACCCAATCTTTCGATCTTTTGATGGCTTGTTTACGATACACGAAGCTAAAGTATGACTTGCATCCAGAACTGCAAAGAAACAGACAACGGGGACGAATCCGCTGCAATAATCCGTCGCAGTCGCATGCCACTCATCACCATCATCATCATTATCATTATCATCATCATCATCATCATCATCATCATCATCATCATCATAGTCATTATCATCATCGTCATTAACCTCCACGATACTGTACTTGACGTCATTTTCGTGCATTTACTACTAGGACACTGGTGTGTCGATATGTCTTTTCGCGCAACCACAATTTCATTAAAGCCACATGTTTGTAATATGTACAAACTAATAAATGTAGATAATTACTCGCAAAACCGAGCAACGATTGCCGAATGAAAAATAGGAAAATTGAACAGCTATCTTGGAATAATCTCTAAACATGGATCCAAGATAAAAAGATGAGAGTAATAGCAAGATTTTTTAATTTGGTAGCATTATTTATATTCTCAAAGCATTGAAAACGTTAGAATCTAAAGACTATCAGCATTACTAATTGTGACTAACAAGGGGATTTTCGAGGGTATTATAGCTATCATAGTATACAATAAAGAAGGTTACGAATGGTCGGTTATGTTCAGTAAAATGTTTCTTTGTATTTTAAAGAATTTATTGATATCGACATTTATTCAACTAAAAATGAAGTGAATTACAAAATTTTCTTATTATTAGATAGAAAATAAATTGGCGGCCAGGTTAAAGAAATAACTTTAACATTCATTTTTTTGTTTTTTTATTATTTAAACGTTTCGACGCTGGTCTGGGTCCTCTTCAATAAAATTTATTCATTTTTATCGTGTTGTGTGTAGGGTGTGTCAATGAGTTGGTGTTGTTGCCTTTTATTTTGGTTGTCGGGCTCTCTGGTCCATCTACTCTGCTGTTTGTAAGCTATCTGGGTAGTTGTTAATTTCCTAATTTTCTCCTTTCTCGATAAGACTAAATTTTTGTTTTTGTGGAGCCAGAGAGTCCGGCCCTCTGGCCGACCAACAAAAAAAACGTCATTTGACACAATCCGGCCACAGCAATAACGAACGTCACGATATTCATTATTTTCGAGTAAAGTTTATAAAATACAAATTGGATTCACGTAGTTTGAATTACCTTTAAACAGTATGTAGGTTTCATGTAATGTAGATGGATTACATGACATCTAATTCGGATTTATGAAATTCATATGGTATTTGTGATTATCAGATGACACTCACAAGATCCATGTGGAAAATTCATGTAGTCCTGAAAACGTGAGCCAAAATCAAAAAATTTATTAAATCGAGGTGGAAGTCCAGGATTTTCATGTAGATTTTATAAAATTCACACAGGATTAATAAAATCGAAGTGGCGAGCATTAATCAAAGTGGGGTTTTGAGAAATACAGATTGAATTTACGAATTCCAAGTGGGCAATCCTTGGAATCTAGATAGTATGAAGCAAATCAAAAAGAAATTCATGAAACCAAGGAGAGAATCGCAGATTTTTGTGTGGCGTTCATTAAATCTACATAAAAATCATGAAGTCTAGAATAAACACGATACAATTGATTTGCTGAATTCATATGGAAATGATATCTCATATTTACGAAACGTGAAACAAATCATTGTTATGTATTTATTCTTGCCAAAGTGATCACGAAGGAATACAACAACCTCACTGTTATTAATCGGAAGTCAGATAGGCCGCGAAGAAAAAAAAAAGAAAAAAGAAATCCTGAAGAAAAAGACAAACAGGCACTTTATTCTATTCCAGGCTGGGTGATCGCTCTACACAGACTTAAATCAACCGAGTCATGAGACAGGCTAATTATATACATCATTGGCCAAGATTACGTAATATTAGCATCCATAAAAGCGTTGTTCGAAGTGACCCCGCGTGTCCCGACCTTTCGCTTTCACTCTCTCTTCCTCCTTCTCCTCCTCTTACTGCGACTTCGTATTCGCTTGGTTCATCTCAAGTCAAAGCTGAGAGTCAAAATTCTAAACCCTCCGTACACTATAATTTCACTTCATGTGGTAACAAAAAAAAACTACCGGCTTTGTAATATTAAGGAGGTCAAAGTGCTTCATGTTTGTAATACCAGAGATTAATATATTTGATTCAACAAGGAGGAATAGTCAAACCGATGGAATAAGAGAAAATATTAATTCTTCCAGATCACAATTTCCGTAAAAAATCAATGGTCTTTTCTGTTTCTTAAATGATTCTCTATGAATTGATATATTTGATAGCGTTAACCATTTAAGGACTACGGACTTTTTTAATTCCTTTTATTTTATGAAATATTTAATTCGTTGGGTAAAAACAAGAGGCTACAATTGACTTAACTATTGATACTGTCAAATTTTCAGTCTTTTAACTTTGTAGTGCATCACGTAAACTAAAAAGAAAAACGTAGCTTCCCGGAAATTGATGCCTATCAATTAATATTTATTTGCAAATCCATCACTAATAATATTTCTCTGAGTCAAAGATAATGCTATAATACTAATTACTTTACAGAAACGACTACAATAATGTTGCACTAGTGTGAAGAATCGAACCTTCTAAAGGTGGAATGATTTATGTCCGTATTTTCTCAAGGACTTATCGGAATTCATTAAAACATTATAAATCTCGTAAAATGTACACACAGAGAAAAAGACGTTCTGCATTTTTCCGAAATGAAAAAAAGAGCAGAGACTTGTTACCATTTTTAAATAGCAGTGCTCGACAATCAAGATAATCAAGCTGTACTTTTTTGCAGCTCTCATACTTTTTGCAAAATCATGAGAAGCATGAAACATCGTTTCGGTTATGCACTTATTCTACGCTGATGCACAAAGAGTCAATCCCTTCAGTTGAGGCTGTTGACAGAAAAAAAAGCATATTACGTTTTTCAAGTGAAACAAGTGTTTAGTAGCATTCAATCTTGAAAGGAAGGGAATACTGAAGGTCTAAATATTGAATCAAGTAAGCGGAGTCAATGGACCAGGAATAGATCTCGTGAAGTCCGGACTTCGGATTAATAATAAGGATATTAACTAGGGAGTCTGAAACGGAAAGTATAGAAAGCCACGTACAGAAACAGTATAGTAGATATGTCAGAAGCGAGGCCACGAGGTCAGGTGTCTTTCTGGTTGGCTGATCTCGCCATCGGCTATTCGGATTGGGCCTTCTGGCTATTCGAGAACGCAACCTTTCCCGAGCATTCAGCAATTTCTTTGATACTTGGATCAGTGGTGGTCGATTAATGACTAAATACGTAGATGAAATAATAGGCCCCGATTTAGTTGACCGGCCAATTCCGGAATTAGTTGAGGCGCTTGGGTTCTTCCTGGCGACTCATGAGTGCCAAAATCTTTGATTACTTTAGAGTTGTATCTAAACGTCTACAGACAATAGACAGTTCTAAGAAGAAAAAAATAGTACATTACGATACGAGTGCGGAAAAATACTTTTTCTCACGAGTATTACAATCACACGAGCTGAGAAATAGGCTTTCTTTCGAGTATCGCACAAAATTTTATTTGACTGGGTGCGAAAATGGGTTTTAATGCACACGAAGCATAACATTTTTCTGCAACCAGCAACATGACATTCAAATGTATTATTTTCGAGCTCACACCTATTCGATCTTATAATATTTCGAGTTTATAACTATTAGACCTTACGATCTCTTATAACCATTCGACTTTATGTCCATTTGAACTTAAAATCATTCTACATTTTCGCCAGTCGTGTTTATAATCAGTCGACCTTTTGCATTCGAATTTATAACCAGTCCATCTTATGACGATTCGAACTTATGATTATTTTAATTGACAATCATTCGACCTCATAACCGATTGATCTTACGACTATTCAACCTTATGATCGGTTAATCTTACGACTATTCAAGCTTATGATCGGTCAATCTTACGACTATTCAAGCTTATGATCGGTCAATCTTACGACTATTCAATCTTATGATCGATCAATCGTATGACTATTCAAGCTTATGATCGGTCAATCTTACGACTATTCAACCTTATGATCGGTCAATCTTACGACTATTCAAGCTTATGATCGGTCAATCTTACGACTATTCAACCTTATGATCAATCTTACCGCAATGTCCGTTTCATTAATGCGCGACGGCTCGTCACGCCTTTAAGAACGTCGTTTCTACTGATGATCAATCACTAATGTTCTTTTTTTTTATAATTAAAATCGCAGGATGGCAACATTGGCTCGGAATTGGTTATTCGGCCACTTCCGGAGCGAGTGCTCAAAGAAATCGTTGAGAAGGCGGAAGGTCTTCATCAGCCAAGTCTTTGGCCCAACGTGACGACAAGAACTAAAAGAAGCCTGAAGCGAACGAATCATCACGTGGTCTTCCGGAGGTCGAGTCGAGCCATGGACGACGAGTACAGTGACTTCAGTGAGTCTCGACGGAATTCAATGAAAAAGAGAGAGAGAGAGAGAGTGAGAGAGACCGAAAGAGAGGATAAAGACCGAGATGGATAAAGATTTTTATCTTCTGCCGGATTCCTCAATTTCGATCAATATCCTGTTACCAAAATATCTCTTCAGTATACGGAAATATTTTACGACGATATTAATTTGCTCACTAGTCAGCATATTAATTGCCTTTTTATAAAAGCCTCGTTCGTTACCGATTTCTGTTCGCAGTGCTTATGGAACCCGATCACATGTCCAAGAGGTTCAGATCGAAGAGATCCTCTGGAACGAGATCCAAACGCGAAGCTCCTTACGTAATTTATCCGGAAATTTTGTGTATCGTTGATTACGACGGATACAGGTGTGTTGTTAATCAAATTTGAGATCGTATTGCAATTTCATAGAAAATCGTGAAAAAGTTGATTTCCATCGTTCGGATTGTGCCCAAAGTTAATTATGATTTTTTTGTTCCTTATTTTTAGATTTCTTTTAAAATTTTCTTCCTCGTCGAAGTTGTTATACCTTGTTATAAAAATATTGCTCAATGGGCCTGGTCTGAATTTAAAAAATACTACTAGCTCGACGGAATTACAGCTTTGAAAAAGTATATCTTTCACAAATTCGAGAAAGTAGGTTTTATCCGACACCTCGATATGTATTTAGTTAGTGTCGAAACAAATATATTTGGAAATAACCAGAATCGGAGTAATTTTTCATTAAAGAATCTTATCATTATTATCAAACATTCAAATATTCGACGAATCGACTTGTTGATTTTTATTTAACGTTGATCCTAAATTAAGTTTTAACCTTAAAATAATTGATTCAGCCAATTAGTTAGTTTTGTATCTAAAAGCAATTTAGGTCAGTGTTATCACAATCAAAATACATCACGAAGGGATATCACAGAATTATTTTCGTTTGTTAACCTTGCAATTTTTAATTTTTAACCTTGTAAAGGCAAATTTATAAACTTAAGAAAAGGTTTTCGTCTGAACATTTATTTTATATGGAGATTTTTTTTTGTAATAAAAATATTGTCTTTCAACTAGTTTCCAAGAATACAATCAAATAAATATTAGTGTTTTTTTTTATTTAAAGCATACTCGTTATCAGAATATCGTTTGAGATAAATAAAAGCTTAGAAATGTTGTCCAGGCAAAACATATCTCAAGCTTGAAGTATCCTTTTTAACGCCATACCTTTAAAACCAACAAATTCGCTGTAAGAGAGCTTATCGTAAATTATTGCACTATTACTTCTCGAGAAAATTTCAAAAAGATGGTACATCAAAAGTGAAGCAACGTAATTGGAATAAAATACAATTGCATTATGTCTGACAGATTGCACGGTGGGGACAACGTACAGATCAAAAGATACTTCGTCTCATTCTGGAATGGTGTCGACTTGAGATACAAGCTGCTGAAAGGACCAAAAATACGCATCAGTATAGCTGGTATTATTATATCACGGGTAAGAAAATTATACATAAGAAAACACTTGCTTTTTTACATTTAAAATGTGAAAAAAAACCAAACATCTTCGTTTTCCCTAAATTTATACAGTAAACGATGGAAGACAAGATGTTCCAAACGAAAATTCGTGACCACAGTCTCGACCTCTGACTCTGAAAAATGTAGCGCGCTTTTGCGAAACCGGCATCTCCGATTAAATTATTCATAAATCACGCAACAAGCATCCCAAATTCATCACAACAAACAACAAACCGATCGACCGAAAAAAAAACCATGATCTCAAAATCTTCAAAATCGTCATGTCATCCACGCTCATCATACTTTGATCGAAGAACCCAGTTTTACAACTCACTTCACATAACGATTTCAAGCTAACAAAATTTGGAATCAACATTCTCTAATTCAATGCTCCTTAACGAGAGTATTGTCAGACAAGCCTTCGTGAGAAGATAATGATTGATTGAAAAATTTGTGTATACCAACTACAATAGACATACCTGAAGAAGACCCAGGTCGAAACGTAAAAAACAAGGCCCTCGAAAGTCGCAGTTCTCTACCCAATATTTAAATACACTCGTTTTATCAAACATAAAGAATCTTCAACTCTAGTTCGGACAATTAAGATGAAAGACTCATTAGATAATTGGTCAGTAACGAACCAACATGACAATTCAGATGTTCATCCGGGTCCCCATTGCCTTGCCGAATGCCCATTGCCTGATCCAATACAGATTAACAAGAAAGAAGTGAAAATGGATTCGGCAGACACATAACCAATCGAATAGAGATTTGTATCGAAAGAGATGAATGCGAATCCACGCGGCGATGAAAGGATAAATGCCATAAGAACCCCCGTTAAATCGCACACTCTTCCGTACTAGGAAAATTTCCGGTTTGCATTCGATTGAAAAGCATCGTTTGAAAATCTCATTGCATCCACGATTGAAGCGACTAGAAATACAGAGCGTTGGAAAACTTATCGCAGACTGACTTATTCTGCCTCGTGAATGGTTGATTTAAACTTAGCGCTATTTCCGGGCGATGCCATTGGCCAAACAACAATTGCGATAGTTCGTTCCGACGCTCCGCTTCTAGTGATTCTCCAATCGCGGATGCAATGGGATTCTTATGTGATTTTCAAACGACGCTTTTTTAATCGAATGCAAACCGAAAATTCCTAGAAAGGAACAGTGTGGGATTTAACGTGAGTTCTTGTGTCATCTACCCTTTGATTGCTTTCATCTTTTTCGATACGAATCTCCAATTCGATTGATTATGTGTGTGCCGAATGTTCATTCATTTTCACTACTTTCTTGTTAAACTGTATTGGATTAGGCACTAAACAAAAAAGGAACACATGGACATTCGGCAACGCAATAGGGACCATCTCATCCACCACCTTTTTCGTCGTTGCCACGAAAGTAACTGATAATCTTCCTTTGTGACAGCAGTCAGTAAAATGGTACACACAACCCTTACCTTAAAAATAATCAAGGTGGAAAAGTGTCGTGAAACGAATATGTTACTGAAGAATTAAGAACATTGAAACTCTGTAAGAATTCAAACAACCTCTATGGAGAAAGGCGTGTTTTTGAATTGACACTGTAGTCGATCGAATTCTAATAGGAAACAGTAGCAGGGGCTGCCGAATAAAGTTGAAATAATTGTTTTATTATTTTAAGGGAAGGGATGCAACACCGTACCTGGAAAGAAATCGCGTGGGACGCGATGCCATCGACTCGGCAGCTGCATTGACCGACATGGGCAAATATCTCTTCCGGGAGAGGAGACTTCCAGTTTACGACATAGCCGTCGCCGTTACAAAGTAAGGGTGATCGTATTCGAAACTATTATTACGTAAGAAAACTGCATAACGATGGTATATTACAGTCGAACCTCCGTTGACCATCAACTTGATGTTTGAATTGACAGACGCTCTTTGCCAAATCAATCCCTGATACTAAAAACAAAGAAAAGTTAATTATAAATTGGCATTCATAAATCTATCATAAGTCATGTCCAAAATCACGTTACAAAGATACCGGCGTTCAGCCTGTTTAAACTTTGAGTAAATTCGATTTAAAGAAATAAACCTCACGAACGAATTACGGTCACATTTGAGTCGTTTTATCGAAATATGAGCGCAAAATGATCGATTGATTAGTATAAATTTTCAATCCAAGTCTTTCTGAAATATTTCTATACATGTTATTTAAAGTTGATTTACAGTCAGATTTTGGATATGCAAATATTTAATTACGTGGGCGAATTCTTGAGTTGGAAATTTCGAAATCTTACCGTAACTCAACCTTCCATAGTTCAGGTAAGAAATTGGAGTAACAATTCTTTTTCGAATGTGACGTTTTTACAACTGGTTCAACAGAATAACAATCAAGCTCTAATTGTTACAATCCCACATTCAATGCGCCAAAGTTTGAAGTTGCTTCGGTACCGAAAAATCTGAAAACCACGAAAATCCGACTCAAAGTTACAATTGGACTGTCCGCAACGGTGTGTAGTGCTACCCTTACTGTTTTGGCCAATCACAGCCGTTTAATAATCAATATTCAGTGATGATTAAACGTCGATGGAGGTTCGACAGTACTTCATTATTTTCCTTCGAAACTGAAGTTGTTTAATTCCAAATGTACGCTTTCGCAGAAATTCTTCGTTCCACGATATGCATATATATTTTTTTTTTCTTGTTTTCCATTTTCAATTAATTTCCAGTGATTACGATGAAAGAAACGATGTCCCGAAGTAAATGGAACACGTTTGTTTTTTTGACACATTGCAGTCCCCTCTTAAGCGACTATTTCTCTTCGAGCTAACGCTAATTTGAGGAATCATAAAACATGAAATTATTAACCGGTAAAGCTTTTATACGTTTGCATATTAAATGAGTCTCGCGTGATCGTGATAAATACAAACGTTGACTGCTTGCAGATTCTCAGAGCTATAATAGCGTCTTTTGTGATGTTCCATCAACCCCTTTTTCCTGTACTATTCCATTCGAAAATATTTATTACTCTAATTTGCACCATTAATTAATACAAACTCGATGAAGCGAGCCTTGAAATTTTGATGTTTTCATATTGTTGATGTTATTTTTATTTCGATGAACAGGTATGATATGTGCCGTCGTAGGAAAGGCGGCCGCTGCACTAAGGGAACTGCCGGTATGGTCACAATTACAGATACCGATATTGCTTTAAAAAAACACACACACACACACACACACAATCAGAAGATCGTGTATCATTTAACAACTTCGTTTGTTTTCGTTTCCTGGTGTATTATTATATTGCTCTGTCATAAAATGAAGCAAAATTTTTTACATAGACAGATAATGATAATTATCATTAATTCCTTAACAAACGATAGCATAATAATGGGTGTTGTGAAGCCGGGATCAGTTGTGATTCACTATGTAAATATTTAATAACATAACGTGATCACACACTGAGCCACTAGAATCGCTAATAAACGTAACAAAAGTGCTCGGTAATATCGCCAATTTTGACATACCGCTTTGGCAATTAGAGTCATTAATCTTCTCGCTTCCAGCCGGAGCAGTTTGTTTTTTTTATTATTTTTTTTTTTTTAATATTAGTTAAACTGGATTAAATTGTTATGTTTTTGGTAATTTGAAGCCCGACGAAAATATGTTGTGCCTAATCGTTTTATCTTTCACATGTTTTTCGTGATTATTATTTATTAAAATATATATAATTTTGTTATGCAAGAAAAAAAATGTCTCCAACTCTTGAGTATATTGAATTGTATTATCGCCGAAGCTATTTTTTTTTTTAATCGAGGTAAATTATTTTCAATATTACTCCAGGGATGGATTTACAGTTTTGTTTATTCTTAACAATATTTTTCAATGGATTTTCAAAAAATAGTCGAAACTCTACAGGAATTAGCTTTTGAAATAAATTGATATTACAGATGATGCTCGTATCAAGGGATTTCGGAGCATATTAAAGTAATTTTGGTTGTATTAATTTATTTGCATGTAGGTATCGTGCGTGTGACGGCCTCACTATGCGTGTACACAAGTGTCGAAGCACACGGACAGTGCATATTTAAATACGTCATGATTTCGTAAATGTCGCTATTAAATCGTATAATAGACGATTGAAGAATTTAGATTTTTATTGACTTTAAATGTAATGTGAAGCCCTGTCTCAAGGTTGGAACATTCAGCTTATGATGAAACAGTAGTTGGTATTTATTCTCTTTGAAATATTTCAAATAAAAGCGAATTAAAAAACTGACACATTAGGTGGTATCGTATGTGAATTTTTTTAATTGGCATTATAATTGGTCGTATTACTTCCACCTACAATTTGCAATCAGTATTTTTATGTATGATGAGAGACTCTATTTGATCTGTAATTATAATTATAATATTTATTACTTTACATGGACGGTTTACTTATTTTACCGACGAAAAAAATGCCAATGCAGTTTCACTCAGAAAAGGAATTTATCGTTATCAATACTATAAAAATAAAATGGGTTTTTTTTTAAATCAGATTTCATAATAAAAAGTCCACGTTGCATTTAAAAACAAACCAGTTTGAAAGGGTAATTTGCTACGTTAAAATCGCTTTCGATCAATCGAAAAATATAAGTATTCCTTATATTTTCAAGCTCTACCAAATATTTGAGTTTTATTTAAATATTAAAGGAAAAATCAAAGTGTCTTTCCTTGACAGTTCAATATTGAGCTCCACTTTACTTTCTGCGAGGCTAAACTTCTAAACAGTAATATCTAAGTTCAAAATCTGTGTTTAATATACAAGTACAGAAATAAATAGTTGTTAATTTGTCCGAATATAAAAAAGATATTTCACTTGGAATCTCGTCTGAACATTGTCTAAAAAAATCTTATATTTAATCGAGTCAAAAATTAAATTGTGCCAATTTTGAAGGTACAAAAATGTAATATGATGAATTCCAAATTCAAATTCCAACTTGTTTCTCATGTACATACATTCTGTAGCAAAGGAGTCAATTCACAGAATCGATGCAAGAATATCAAGTAAAAGGTCCATTTTTGGATTTTCAAATATTCATCCAACATTCATTAATTTCAGAATTTATTTGATTTGCACTATCACGGTGAGTAGCAGGAAAATAGTACACAGTTTTAAAAAAAAAAACAAAATTAATTCTTTCCTACATTTCGCAAAATCTTTCCGTCCACAAACCTTCACAATTCGTTTGTTCTTGTTAATTTAAAAAAAAATGATTTCTTAACTTTAGTTCTACAACAAAAAATGCCAAAAAGTTATTGATATTTTTTACAGACAAAAAAAATACATTACTTGTTGCCATGAAAATGTTGGATTGTCAAATTGACAAATATTTTGTTTTAGAAATACATGGAAAATATGTAAATTTATGAAACTCACAACTTTTTAAACATTTTTCTAGTTTAACGAGAACATTTATTGTAAATTACAAAATTATTCTGTCGAAGCAACAAATCGATTACTTACTAAAGTAAATTCTTTTTTTACGAAGCCTGGCAATCCAATTTTACAAAATTAATTTTTACTCCGTAGTAGTAGTAGTAGTAGTTCTGTAGTAGTAGAAGTAGTAGTAATCATTGGGCAAAAGTAGTTTGGAGGACAGCAATAAATATGTATTTTTAATATATTTCTGAGCGTTCACTTCTGAGTATTTGGCTTGTGGTTTAGAATTTTTCTCTAGTGCGTCTCCCGACAGCAGGTGATCGACGATTCGAGTGATTTTTAGAAATGCAGTTGGACCAATGCTCATCGGACAGCAAAGCATATCATCAAAAAAAAAAAAAAAAAAACAAAAAAAAAACAAAAAAAGAGAATGGTTCTTGCTGCAAATTTTGCCAGCCATCGCGATCCTCATGAATTCTTTGTATTTTTCAACGTTTGTCAATCAATTCGTCGAAATGCGTTGATAGTCATTTGCAGTCGTTGTTTTGTCCCGTGTGACGTGTGATCGGTTTTTATTATGAATACAATTGTTCTCGAACAAGATAAAAGACGATTTTCTGTTGTTGCGTTGCAGATTAGATATGTGCAGGAGGCAATACGCGAATGACGTGTGCAATAGAGGAACAGCAGGTACGTTTCCCAGTCAGGGAAGGACAAACAAAAATATATACACACACACACATATACACAAATGATCTTCATAAAAAAAATGTTTCACTTTGGGATCTTTGTTGATTTTTGTTGTTGCACATGCACTCTTATTCACTGCAGGGTTTCGTATAATTTATCATTTTTTTTTTATTTTTCTTTTTAAATTCTCAAAGAATCTGTTGGTCTTTCCGTTTCAAATTTCTTCTGTCTCTTGGCAGATCTTTATTACTTGTTTATTTATTTATTTTCTTTTTTTTTAAGTCTCTTTCCAAATCTATTGTGTCTACTAAAAATATCTGGGATCGTGTGAACTTTATTTTCTATCTGTGACATTCGCGTTCTTGGTTGCTTGAAACAAAAGTTTTATCGATAATTATAATAATTACCTCGTGTTTCAATCAACCTGAAAACAATATTTTAGAATACAATATTTTTCGTGAAAAAGTATATTTTTTATATTTGGCATTTCTTGTCGATTTAGCCACTTTTTTTTTACACTCTCAGATATTTCTCATTATTCGCCTGATTTCAGTGTTACTTGAAAGTACTTTCTGTGCATACTTTATGATTTTTAATTTATAGTCTGCAAGGTTTAAAATTTTCTTGTTGTTGTGAAAAATCAATGTTATCAAGTCAAAATTCTTGAAAAATGCCATTGCAAAGCTGATATTAAACAGCAACTTATTTAGCGAGACATTTATTCGATTCCTAACAGTTCTCGACGTGCGTTGACTTTAAATAATTATTTTTTGAAACATGGATTTAAAAAATTTTGGAAGGTATGAGAAACATCTGAGAGATTTAGAATAAAAATCGCTGAATTCGGCAATACAGCGATTCTAAACAATCCTATTCTGCACATCAACGACTCAATGCATGCTTTAATTCAACACATCCGCAACTCTACACGTGTATCGATTCTCACCAGCAAAACTGATACTCCAGAGAAACTCTTCTTGACAAAAATCTGTAGACGGGTAAAACTCACCACAAAAAAATACCCCATGGATTTAATCAACCAACTTTGATTTTTCAATGTTTCTTATATCGTTTTTTTTTATCGATTGATATTGATCGATAGACTAATATCAATGACTGATAGTCCATTTTTTTTTTTTAATGAAAATCGAAATGTTTTTTCTTTTCTGCCGAAGAGACTTTTTTGACGCTCAATCGATGCGGAATCATTTGATAGTTACGAATTCATTTATAAAAACGTTTTATAGTCCACGGTTCCATAGAAAAGATTTTTAAAAACCGTACCTCTCGTGATCAACCTGGTGACATTGCCGGATCAGGCTGCTGGTCTGGTGACCTGCTAACCTGATAACGTCACCAGGTGATCAAGAGCTACGGTTTTTTTATTTTTTTATTTTGATTAAAAAAAAACTAGTGACTATCAATAATTGATATTAGGCTATCAGTCAATATTAATCGATTATGAAGCGACGTAAAGAAAAAATTACAAAGTCAAAATTGCTCGGCTAACTTCATGAAGGTACAATACTCTTCACGAGCAAAATTCAGTTTTGGTAGCGATAAACGATGCATATGTAGAAACTTGCGGATGCGTTGAATTAAACCATGTGCCGAGTCGATGATCTGTAGAATTGAGTTCCATAGAACGACTGTATTGTCGCTCTGAATCGGCAGAAAATGCCTCAGGCAAAGGTTGGACTGTTCACGAGGGAAGAATACAGGAATACTTTAATTTCCAAATTATGTTTTATTTTCATATTTCAATTTTCCTCTGCTCACTCAGCACACTGGCTTGAACTATTCACGTCCTCTGGCACTATATACTCAAAAAAAAAAAAAGAGACAAATGTGTTTAAACGGACATGGCAGGGCAGGGTGATGGTTAGATCGATAGCACGACCCACACAAAAAAAAATTGGGTCTGGCTGTCGATGTAACGCGGCACGAAAAATCGCCCTGTATAAAAAAAGAAAAAAAAAGATCAATAATCATGTACCTTCGCAACGTATTGTCTTCTGCTGCACCTTCTTCACATGCTATGTATTTATTTGTCTGTATCTTCGACTTCTTCTGATTCGTATGTGTTTATATTTTGATCTCTTTGGACGCATTACCGATATTCAGGAACGCGGTTTGGTAAGTCGATGTCTAATCTGGACGATTCCTGATGTAGACGTAGACCGATTTGTCTCTGGTATCTGTCGTTTCGCTCAAGGACCTTCGTGTACTATAGTACTAACGATACAGTGGGCTTAAAAAAAAAACTAACACTCAAGGTGGCTATAATCGCTAACTTTCCTTTTGCAAGCTTTGATGTCTGGATTATTTGGAAATGCCTTTAGTAATTTTATCAAAATGTAGACCTTAGATTTAAGTTGAAATCAGTCTGTGCGGAAATAGATTTCACATGCATGCAGCTTGCACAAAGACCGCTCGTCCCTGGGCTTCGCGTATTTGTTGGGTTCTCATGCAACAATAACTAATTATCTGTTATAATTGATACTTCAATCTGATTAAACGTGACATTGCAAGGAGAAAAAAACAACCCAATTTGAAAAATTGTCACAATGGGTGAAATTAGGTAAATTAGTAAATAATGAAATGAAATATAAACGAAAAAGTTATGAAACAATACTTCAAGACTACAAAAAATCATGAAGATGTGAATTTAAAAAAAAAATTCTCTAACACTTATAAAATCGTAACGTTTTCATTTATTAATTATCTGTAGTCTAAAAATATAGAAGAATATTCTTAAGATGTAGTACGTTTAGAAAAAAAAAATTGGCACCTTACAACGAAGGTATCCCAGGTGCCCTCACCGATTTTAATAATATTGCAATATGCTATACTAAATTAAAAAAAAGAGACACGTATTTTTTTTATCTGCGGTAAAACACTTCTAGGGGTTGAAATAGCCTCCTAAAGTAGGAGTCGAAAAATAGTGATTTAAAAAATATTTATGTATTTCTATTACCGGCAATTTTATTCATCGGTCGGTGTGTTCACTTAAATACCAAATTAAACCAAATTAGAAAACTTGCATATTAAACTTCCGGATTTTTCAAACATTTAGTTTAAACTGCTTCAATTTTTTATATTGTAAAATCAAACTCTAGCTTGCTAAATACCACAGGGCCACGACAGTTGAAAATAATAAGTTACTGATTTTATTTTCCTTGTCAAATAATAAATATGATGGAGGGTATGCTGGAGTAGATTTTGTTATCGACTTTGATTGGCAAAAATAGGCAAAAATATAAGACAGAATATCTTTTTTTTTTCACCTTACTGTTACCCCCTTAATATACCATTTTATGTATATAAGCTTTCACTTTCTGCAAATGAAAAAGAAAAATGTGTTGCTGTTACGGTGTTAAAGTTTTATTCTGATTCACATATTCACATTTTTTATTTAGTCCATTAGCTGGATACCTTCATTTTGTGTCGACGATCGAAGATACTAAAGATAAAACTTATAGTTTTTGTCGTAATTTAGCTTGTTACATTAATTACCTCACAATTAAAGAAGGCTACATTGAGGAATTCCACACGAAGTGGGCCACCAACCCTGTTACGAGATGTCACAAAAAAAATGTTCAAATCTTTTTTTAGGGCGTTGCAGAGTGTTCGGAACATTTACAAATTATTTCAAATTTTTAAATCTTATATTTCACCCAGAATTAAATAATAATTTTTTTATTTCTGTGTCTCTTCGATTCGCTGTTTATAAATAGCGATGCATTGTACAAGAGAATGTTTAACATAAATGTAGGTCTTAAAATGTAGTTTCGAGTAAAAAAAGTTTTATCAGAGAAATAAAGCGAACATTTATTTCGTTTAGAGGGCCAATCTTAATTTTGATTTAGGTTTGACAAAACTTTTGTCATTATGTATACAAAATACAACAAAACAAGGGCATAACGGCAAATTCATTTTTTTTCAATTGGTTTAGTCGGGTTAATAGCCAAAAAAATTAAATCGACCTAACAGTGATAATTTAAAAAATAGCGCTTTGCATTTCACGTGTTTGAGACTGTCAGAGCATCTCATCTAAAGCCTAAAGTTTTTATACATAATAACAAAAAGTTTGATTAAATTTGGAGCAAAATCAAGACGGCCCATAAAAAAAAATTGTTTTTCTTAAAAATCCATGAAATTTATATTGCCCAGCTACGAATATTTTTGAGCGGAAACTACATTGAAATATCTACTTTCTGTGTTTCAATGTTTTATTTGTACAATAGAAAGCTTTTTTTGTACAGCGAATCGAAAAAATACTATACAATTTAAAAAAAACAGTATTTAATTCTGCTGGATATATGAATAAAATTAAAAAATGTAAAATAATTTGTACATGTTCTATATATTCTACACCAATCTCAAAGAAATTATAAACTTTTTTTTTTTTTTGCGACATCCGGAAATCACTTCGTGCGAAGTGCCTCGTTATTTCAAATGTTACAAAAATATATTAAAAAAAAGAAGCTTAGATTAAGATGTAAAAGTTTTTAAAGACAAAAGTAAAAATCGATTAACTGGGAGAAAATACAAGAGGATTAATAAAGTATTTTGTGTACGCAGGCTTTGCGTACGTAGGTGGTGCCTGCGTCGTTAATAAACGACTGGAAAAGGTTAATTCGGTCGCTATTATCGAGGACACCGGTGGATTCAGTGGGATCATTGTAGCCGCCCACGAGGTTGGCCATCTGTAAGTATCGTCTTCTTTCGAGCTAAAAGCTTAATATGCCGTCAAGGTAAAACAGATATGAAAGAAAGTTAATTAACACTTTATTACAGCTTGGGTGCCGTTCACGATGGCTCGCCACCTCCCAGTTACCTTGGTGGACCAGGCGCGGAAAAATGTCGATGGGAAGATGGTTATATCATGAGTGATCTCAGACACACGGAAAAGGGTTTCAAATGGTCGCATTGCAGCGTTTCTTCCTTCCACCATTTCCTAAAGTGCGTCATATATTAAAATCTAATTAAATAAATATATAATACTGCTACATATGAAAAAAGAAGTAGAACCTTGCAGATTTGTTTGTGCATGACAGGCATTTTCACCGATTCTCAATTTTTTTTTCACAAAATCGCATTCACAAGCTTTTTGAAATTTTTAAATCGTCATGAAATTTAAACCTCTCAACCGATTTTCTTCAAATTTCTACTCAAACCTTGCTTCACGGTGCTCAATGCGTGAAATAAATTTGAAGCCGGTATCTTTTAATTTGTGCGAGCTAGAGCGCAAACGTGATTTTTCAAAAAATAAAAAATGTTATTAAAATTCGAACTACTCGAGCGATTTGTGCCAAATTTGAATTAAACCTTGTTTTATCATATGTCTACAAGTAAAACAAATTTAAGCCCGATATCTCGCAATTCGCGCGAGTGAATGCTCGAACGACATTTTTTAAAAGTTAAAAAACGTTTTAAAATTTGAACCGCTCGACCGATTTGCGTAAAATTTATACCCAGATCTAGTTCTAGTACAATCCACATGTGTGCCAAATTTGATTGAAATCTGCCTAAAAAAGTCGAAAATTTTCCTTTTCGCGACAGCAATGTTTTGCTTTTTTTTGGAGTAACATCGAAATTTATCAACATAGCGATCGTTCCTTAAAATAAATTCATCTTCGATACTCAATAATTGTGAAATCACGTGGTAAATTGCAGCCGGTCATCCCAGAATTTAGAAAAGTAGAAGTGTTTACGGACATTGTTTAAAAAAAAAACTAAAGTTGCAATTCATAACGTGGAAACGACTTTTTTCAACATTTCCAAAATGCTGCGAATCGGCTGAAAAATCCAAATTTTTTTCAGCCGATTCGCGTCAACTGCAATACCTAAAATTGTATGATGGCCCACTTGCGAATCAAATTTGAGGAAAATACATAAAAATTTGCAGTAGTATCGTGCTTAAAAGGCAATTTGCACATACACACATACAGACATTTCGTACAAATCACTTTACTCGATGTTTAAGACCATTCTGAGTATGCTGACATGAAAATCTTGAAAAAAAAAACAATTTCACGAAAACAAAGCTTCCTCTGTGAGGAAGCAAAATGAATTTTATTTAAACATCTCAGTGTTTAAATGAAAAAAATATCTATAATACTTTTTAGATCGATGAACCATGAATAGTCATTCGAGGCTCCTTTATTACATGTTGAAAAAAAGGAGTTTTAGATAATTACTGGATATTCTATATGTTCTTTGACTAAACAAAATGGAGGTTTGATTTATTAAATAGTCACTCAAAAATTAAGACAAACATTAGACTGCGTGAATTGTAATTCTAGAAATGCTTTTTATCGTCCGATTTAAACTTAAATGAACTTCCAAATGTCGCTTGACCAAATATTGCCCCGATAATGTGAAATATCTCATAAATTCTTAATAACGAATACTCATTACTCAGTATTCATGAATATTCAACCTTCAAATTATTTGCAATACATGTTTATTT
The DNA here is from genome assembly GCA_964016905.1 of Perithous albicinctus. NCBI lineage: Eukaryota > Metazoa > Arthropoda > Insecta > Hymenoptera > Ichneumonidae > Perithous > Perithous albicinctus. The sequence continues at coordinate 12,496,929 of OZ024689.1, read as the reverse complement.
GAACACTCTCATCAATGGCTACATCTGTGTATGAGCCATTCCATACCGATTTGACCAAAATCTCGAGGATTTGATCCTATTTTTTAAAATATTACTGCTCCAACTCTGAGAGGCAGCCAGAAGTTTTAATAGATTTTTTTAAACATGTTTAATATAATAATGATGATTTAAAATTAACATATTGTTAGCAAGAATTTAAAAATCCGAAAAAATTCTCAAAATCTCTGTATCTGATGTCAATATTTTTAAGCTTTGGCCCAAAGTGGGCCGGACCTCGCTTCTATTTTTTTATAATTTTTTTTCAAAAAGAAAAATGAAAAAAATTAGATGCATAAAAGTAATTTCACTGCAGACTGTTGCTTGAACATTTCTACACGTGTTAAACCTTCGGAGAATTTTTTCTGACTTTTTCAAAGCGTCCTTTTTATTTATACATCTTTTTTTACTTAATAGATCGCTTTGAGAAAATCTGAAAAAATTCTCCGATGTCCCAACATATAATGTTCAAGCAACAAGCCTGCAGTGAAATTGTTTTTACGCATCTAATTATTTTCAATTTTCTTTTCGAAAAAAAAATCGTCAATAATAGAAGCCGCATTCGCCCCACTTTGGATCCAAGCTTAAGCTTTTCTTAAAATATGAATATCTGATACAGGACTTTTGAGATTTTTTTTCAAAATTTTAAATTCTAGCTAACAATACGTTGATTTAAAAATAATTATAATTATATTAAATGTTTTAAAAAATCTAATAAAAATTCTGGTTGCCTCTTACAGTTAGGGCAGTAACATAAAAAAATGTGGATCAAGTCCGAGAGGTCGAGGGTCAGACCCAGGTTAAATCGGTATGGAATGCCCCGTATATAGTACATAATTCATTCCTGGATAAATTCTACTTCTGACAACGAGCAATAACTTTTACAAAATAACTTGACATGTTGGGTGACAATTGAGCGATAATTGTAAACATACGATAAGAATAATGTTAAAAGTGGGTAACTTATCACGTTATATCCTTGAAGTCAGAGGATTTATTGTCGAAACAAAAGTGTATTGAATCACGATTGACTTTAGCATTCGTAACTCTTCGTTACGATATTTATCGGTCAACAACGGCGCATCGTAGCGGAATGAATGTTCAATTACGTATGTGTTGGCAGTGGCGATACGCGACGAGAAATCGCGGAATAAAATGATTGGTCGGTTAACGTAAATCCAGGTGGTCGTGGATTATTAAATGTCTTATCGATCGAACAACATCTTTCTCACCTCAAATATATTTTCGTCTGTTAAACTGAATGACTTGTGTAAAAACCAACATTCTTGCTCTTCTTAACTGGAAATTTATTTATAAGTTCGCAACCGCCGGATTTAATTGAACCAACAAATTTATTTTCTTAGTGCAGATGATGAAATTCATTGTGGGATATGCGTTTTGCTACTTTGAATACGTAAAAAAAAAAAGAAGTTGCTAAGTTGAACTTTGCACATTGCTTCCTCATTAATTTTTTTTTTCACAAAGCGATCTCTATGAGGAAGCTTATTTATTAATTTTGGGTTCCTCATAGAGGCAACTTTGTGAAAAATGGAAAAGGGATCTGTTAAAACATGAAAAATCTCAAATTGCTCCAAAATCAAAACCCATTTACCGATCGTCATCAAATTCGGTACATAGCAACAGTGAATATTTTTCATCTGTGTTTTTCATTTCAAAAAAGTTTTAATTCATTAATTGTTAGTTGACCTGAGTTATAAGAAAAGGATAATTTTTTTAAAATTTAAAAATCACGTAAAATCTTAATCGCTTTACCGATCATTACCAAATTTGGTACATAGCAGCGCTGAGTTTTATTTATTGTCTGTAGAAAAATTCAGTTGATTTGTTGATACTTAACGTGAGTTAGAGCAAAACATAAATTTTTCAAAAAATTCAAAATCTTATAAAATCCGAGCTCCTTTACCGATCATCACCAAATTTGGTGCATAGCAGCATTGCATGTTATTCTTCATCTGTAGAAATTATCGGTTGATTTCGTGAGATTTTACGGGAATTAGAGTAAAACGTAAATTTTTTGAAAAATTCAAAATCTCATAAAAACCGAATCTATTTATAGATTCGCCCCAAATTCAATACCGATCCTTCTTTAAGACTGATTTATGTATAAAAAATTATTTAGCTCTATCGCTAAAAATTTGCGGAATACAGCGCGTATAAACATTTTTCGAAAATTCCAAAGTTAAATAAAATTTGAAAATATTTTTAAATTTTTTTGAAAATTCTCACAACCAATCGCGTCTACCTGCCGCACATGAGTGCCAAATTTTAGCCCGAATGTTAAAACCGTTCTTGAGATATGCAAGTTTAAATTTTGAATGCCGGTCACACACATACACACACACATCCATACATACATCTTTTCTAAACAATTTTTCTCGACGTTTTAGACAATTTTAAGCAGACCGACTTGAAAATCTCGAAAAAAAATTTTTTCACGAAAACAAAGCTTCCTCTATGAGGAAGCAAAAATAAAATGGTATTACTATTTATCAATAAACTTTTTTTTTCAGTGGTGACACAGCCACCTGCCTTTATAACGCGCCACATGAGGATGAGGCACTGCCCAGAGTCTTGCCAGGAAAATTACTGTCTTTGGACGCCCAGTGCCGAAAGGATCGCGGAACAAGCGCGTGTTTCGTAAGTATAACTTTGCCCAAATGGCACACGTGTCTTATTCTTCAATGCAGAATGCTAAAATAATGCTATATTTATGCTTCTTCTTTACTCCGACAGAAAGATGACCGAGTTTGCGCCCAACTTTTTTGTTTCGACGCCGGTTCAGGTTATTGCGTGGCCTACAGGCCAGCAGCTGAGGGCTCGCCTTGTGGAGATGGACAGGTGAGTGGATCAATGAAAAAATCAGTACGGTAGATGTACTGGATGAGGCCAACCTTACGATTTTTTTTCAAACTTAAACCTTGTAAAAAAACGGATTTCATCTTATATGATCTTGCTGATAACAGGATATAACTTGGATACTAAATCGGTATGATGGAAGACATATAAAAAAAAGCCTGCAAAGTAGAACCTTGCAAATTGCTTCCTCATTATTTTACATTTTTTTTAAATGTTGACATGTATGCAAAGTAGAACTTTGCAAATTGTTTTCTCTACAAAGCTTCCACTATGAGGAAAGTACGTTTATCTACTTTGGCTTCCTCATAGAGGAAGCTTTGTAGAGAAAACAATTTGCAAAGTTCTACTTTGAATACATGTGAACTTTTTTTTAAATGCAAAATAATGAGGAAACAATTTGCAAGGTTCTACCTTGCAGGCTTGTTTGTGTGTAGTATAAAAAAATATTTAAAAATTTGTCTACTACGAAAATCGCATTCACAGGCTTTTTGAAATTTTAAAATCGTCATGAAATTTTAACCTCTCAACCGATTTTCTTGAAATTTGTACTCAAACCTTACTTCACGGTGCTCAATACGTGAAATAAATTTAAAGTCGGTATCTTTTAAATTGTGCAAGCTAGTGCGCAAATGTAGTTTTTTAAAAAATAAAAAATGTTATAAAATTCTAACTACTCGAGCGATTTGTGCCAAATTTGAATTAAAACCATGTTTTATCATAGTCTAGAAGTAAAACAAATTTAAGCCCGATATCTCGCAATTTGCGCGAGTGAATGCTCGAACGACATTTTTCAAAAGTTAAAAAACGTTATAAAATTTGAACCGCTCGACCGATTTGAGTAAAATTTATACCCAGACCTAGTTCTAGTACAATCCACATGTCTGCCAAATTTGATTGAAATCTGCCTAAGAAAGTCGAGAATTTTCTTTTTCGCGACAGCAATGTTTTGCTTTTTTTGGAGTAAAATCGAAATTCATCAACATCGCGACAGTTCCTTAAAATAAATTCATCTTCTATACTCAATAATTGTGAAATCATGTAAATTGCAGCCGGTCATCCCAGAATTTAAAAAAGTATAAGTGTTTACGGACATTCTTGAAAAAAAACTAAAATTGCAATAAAATTTGAACCACTCTATCAATTCTCACCAAACTTGGCACCAATCATGGTTCACTTGTAAGTTCGTTTGTGTTCAAAATTTCCGCCTGATATGTCGTAATTTACAAAAATTATAGCGTGAAAACGTTTTTTTCAACATTTTCAAAATACTGTAAAATTTGAAATTCTCAATCGATTCGCGTCAACTGTAATCCCAAAAGCCCAAAAGTATGATAACCCACTTGCGTATCAAATTTGAGGAAAATACATGAAAAATTTCGATAGTATTGTACTAACAAGGCAATTTGCACATACACACACACACACACATACACAAATACAGACATTTCGTACAAATCACTTTTGTCGACGTTTTGGACCATTATGAATAAGCTGACATGAAAATCTCGAAAAAAAAAATCAAAGCTTCCTCTATGAGAAAGCCATATATATATATATAACTTGGATACTTCCACATAAAAATATCTACATTTTGAGAAAAGACAAAACAAAAGAATACTTATCCAGACTGCCGTTTTACCTGCTGTGGTCATTATAACGAATTTTGACAACTTTGAACGCATAAATATACGAACTCAATGTACCAGCTGAAAATGGAACCGATCTAAGGCTGTTGATTGAGCATTGGCTCAGCGTTGGAATAATCAAAAGAATGAATACTTTTCGGCTCTTGATCGCAGCCCTCTTCAGTTATTTATTGAGTCCTGTATGTGTTGTGTGGACATAATGTCCATCAATATGTTGCAAACTATAGCAATAACAGTTGGTTGGAAAATGTTTAAAATCCATGGGTTCTAGGTAGAGTCGTCTTCCGGATAATTTTAATACGTCGACCGGTTAGGGGAGAGTCGAACCCATGAGTCACGTTTTCTCGAATAGCGTTAAAACGTTAAAATATCAATATTCTGAAATGTTAACTTTGTCACAATGAAGGCTATACACTGTGTCGATTGAGTCATAGCATAGTATTGCTAGTGATAAGCTGTGAGAAAAAAACGAAATTTTAAAAATGATATCACATTGTATTACACGTTGATCAATTGCATATTACTGAACGATCCTTAGAATTATCAATCATGTATTAATTTACTTAAAGATTTTAATGGTTACGTCATGGGGGATGAAAAGTGAAAGATTTGTACAAATTACATTTACATACTCTACACATAATTTAGAATAAAATTGCAACTATACACCGGCCATAACCGGTACATAAACCAACATTGTACTGTCGTATTTCGACTTTTTGATTTTGAGAGAATATCTCTTCGAAAAGGAAATGCCAGCTAATCATCATTGCTCGCGTGATTTCAGTACTGCCTAAGTGGAAAGTGCGTGGCCGAGCATGAGAACATAATTCCAGACTACACTCAAAATATACCAACTTACGTACGTCGCGACAGTATTTACAGCGCTGCAACGCAGAATCGACCGGGTTTTGGTCAATACAACAGTACAGATTACAGGTAAACGATTGGTTTAAGCTTTCGTAGCTGACGTAGAATAATCCTCACGAGAATAATAAGGCAAAAGATCCACTTTCGAACGCTTTAACGTCAAAATCGTCAATATTTTTTGTGATATTAAAGTTTATTATTGTATATGATTATCGACGTAAATCCTTTGCATACTTGACGATTTCGCGAGTCAAATTCGGAGTTTCATTCAAAATCTTCTTTTCTTTTTTTTAAGTGGAAACATGAAAAGGTATAAATGCACCACTTTCGGAACACCACTCTCTTATTCCATTTATTTCTGGTGTTTGCGTGTTTTTCGCTTGTCACATCTGGTCCCGATTTCGAATTATGCAAAATCGAACTTTCGTTAATGTCTCAAGTGGGCAACCAAAAGATCAATAACAATATTTAGATTGAAATAAAATATACATTCAATCTAATAACATTGATCTGAGCCCTTGAAAAACGCGGTAAAACTGTCAGAAAAAATGGGACGTGGTGCGAAATTGGGTCTCTTACCTTATCGGTTAAAAATAAGATACAGTGGAAAACGATAAAAAAATTAATTTAAGAAATATATTTTATATACACATTTCTGTGACATCCATTTTTTAGAGCATGATATATTTACCTTGCATTTTTTTTCGGTTCCCACTCTGATTCAAGTATAGATTTTTATATAAAAACAAGCCTCACGATAGGGGGATCTAGGAAAAAATGGTAAGTGCCTTACTAAACTTTTACGCTCAATTCACGAAGCACTTAATTTTTGGAAATTTTTCCTTATTACTTGGGCTTAAAAATCGAGTGAGGCTTACTTTTTAGAGGTTCACTAGAATTTCTAAAATTCAAGAAAGTATAGAGATGCGATTTGTAAAATGTATAGAATTCGTAAAAATTTAGAAAACTGGAAAGAATTTGAAAATTTAGAAAACTGGAAAGAATTTAAAAATTTCTAAAATTTCTAAAATTTCTAAAATTTCTAAAATTTCTAAAATTTCTAAAATTTCTAAAATTTCTAAAATTTCTAAAATTTCTAAAATTTCTAAAATTTCTAAAATTTCTAAAATTTCTAAAATTTCTAAAATTTCTAAAATTTCTAAAATTTCTAAAATTTCTAAAATTTCTAAAATTTCTAAAATTTCTAAAATTTCTAAAATTTCTAAAATTTCTAAAATTTCTAAAATTTCTAAAATTTCTAAAATTTCTAAAATTTCTAAAATTTCTAGAATTTCTAGAATTTCTAAAATTTCTAAAATTTCTAAAATTTCTAAAATTTCCAAAATTTCTAAAATTTCCAAAATTTCTAAAATTCCTAAAGTTTCTAAAAGTTTTAAAATTTCTAAAGTTTTTAAAGTTTCTAAAAGTTTTAAAATTTCTAAAGTTTCTAAAGTTTCTAAGACTTCTAAAATCTCTAAAATTTATTTAAAAATTTACTTTGTAAAGAAGATTTTTTTAGATAAGACCCCGTTTCATGAGGTTTATTTTTTAAGTACAAATCTATGCATACTTAAACGGGATGGGCGCCGTCAGAAAAAATATAACGTAAAAAAATTAAACTGTAATGTTTACATTGGGGTAATGGATTTGAAGCTATAATGGAATATGTTTGTATATGTTATTGTAAATGGTATTTTAGTGTATATCTCGATATGCTCCACACAGGTCACCATGGGCTGCAACGACACAAAGCACGACACAGACAGTGTACAAATATTCAAATCCATACGCCAATTCTCCCCTCTATACAGACACAACAAGAACGACGCGTCGCAACTTTTACACATACAGTACCCAAGCGACACCGGTATCCGTAAGGACAACCGACTACAACGCTATCAATGATTACGATAAGACGAAGAATCGATATAATTCGTATTCGTCGCCTCAAATCAGTACAACCACGACAAAAAAAGCAAATAATTATTACAATTATCTGTTCAACGTTTATACATCACCGTCAACCGCGAGTACCTTCGTACCTTCCAAATTATATGGCAATACGAACAATGCGTTACATCAGAAAATAACACCGTTCAAATATAAAAGTACCTCAACTACAGCTTCGTTCGCGTCTTCGATCATCGGAAATCAATATGGCCGACAGAGTACTACCGGTCGTGGTAAGAAAAAAAAAAACAACAAAAAAAAAACGAAAAAAACACGAAAATTCAAAATTCCATCTCTTGAACTATTTTCACTTTTTCGGTTGGGTAAACTTTGACTTTTTTTTCTAAATTACTCACGTTTCACGTTCGTTTTTCTTCTACAATTGTGGAGCATGCGATTCTCTGCGGAAAACATTTATGGCTATAAGCGATCTGAAAATAGACGTCATCAAGTCTCTCACTCACTATATATATAAACTATAGAATAATTTATGATTATCTAGGGATGTCGGTATTTCGTTAGTCTTCTTTTCGCTTTATCGATAAATTGGAAGCTTTGAAACTCTTCATTTGAAATTCTTCAGCTTTAAAATTCTAATTTTTAAAAAATTGTATTTTAAATAATTATACATATACTACGTGAAAACTGGACACTTTTTTGAAAATATGAATACAAACTTTTGTCTCACATAGATATCCACAAGAGATACCCATTTCGCTTTCATTTACTCAATCCGAATTGATCAGGTAGCAATTTAGGTAGCATACGATGTAAAAGCTCGTGCCAGTGGGTATCTTCATCATAGTAAAAACAGATTCAGTAATTATCGTCCACCTGGGAAACAACGTGAAAATCTTAAGTCACGTATTTCTTAATAAATCACCTATCAAAAAAAAAAATATAAGGGGCCACATGTAATTGATACAATTTGATGGCTTGTCCATTTTCGAAATGGGAAGCAAAAATTTTCATAGAATGAACTTTCGTAAGACTATGTAATCTTTACTTTTCTCTTCATTTTGAAATAAAACAGACCCCCGTAAAAAGAAAATGTCTAGATAAATATGATGTCCCAAATAAAAACCAGTAGAAAATTCAAAATCCACAAACGATTTATTTTGCCTCCTAGATTTTCATTTAGTAATTATCTCTCATTAGGGTAAATTTATCCGGGTGAAGATTCTGTGGTTTTCTCTGAAACTCTAATTAAAAAAACCAACAAGATTAAAATGTGGTTCCACTATATACTTCTTTATACATGCTGTAGGAAACAACTCACAGTGCCACCTCACAACTATTTTACTCTACTTCCGTTCACAACAAAAACTCTGCTACAAGCTAACTTACAATAAGGATATCGCACATTTACAGCACAACTATAAAAAACTCGTTCTATAAATACTGTTCATTTAATTTTTCAACACACATTCACAGACCCAAAAGGTCCATAAACGATCCGGAGGTCATTGTCCCCCGTCAAACAATCAATTTTCTTTTCAGCAATAATAATTCATAAAACATCAGCACCTGAACTCTGGACTTCTCCAACGTTAATCATCGTTTTACTATAAAACATTTCAGGACTTCTTCAACGTTATTCACATCACTCTACTATAAATATTTCAGCACTTATCCAATTGTTAATCATCACTCTACTTCACATATTCTTTATTTTCCTACGCAATTACTGGTTTACTTTTGCCTGCTAGATAGGTAAGATGCATAAATAAGAAATGAAATCGATTATCGTAATTGTACCAACAACTCTGTTGGCACAGCTTATCACATAAAAGCGATGTTAGCACAGTTTTTTGCAAAAATTCTTGCCGCACCTTATTGATGAATATCAGTGTGTGTGTGTGTGTGTGCGGTTATAGCGTGTATTGCTGAACATATTTTTATCACGGGAAACAATAAATTGCTCTGATATTTGCACTGAAAATATATATTTCCGATTAGAATATTTTGAGTAATGGTCCGTTTTTAACGACTTCGCATGATTTTCATTTGTTTTATTCCAAAACATTGCCACTCTTTCAATTTTAAAATTAAATCCACACATACGACTAACGATGCTATTAATTTTGTAGCAAAATAAAAGTGGCTTTTCATGGAAGATAACATAATTTTTTTTCTTTCTTTTTCTGAATTGTCAAATCAATTTTTCAAAAATTTCATTGTAAACCTGTCAATGCTTTACAGTATTTTTTTAGATGTTGTATTTGAAGATCTAAAAAAGAAATCAGAGCAAGTACTGTTAATAAAGGTTTAATAATACAGTCAGGTCATTGGTTGGTGCGAGTCCAAAGGTTTTGAAAATTGTTTGGACCAATTTTCAAAATTCAAAACTTTATGTCTGATTAAAAATAAAAAAATGTATAACAATCAATTTACAGAAAATTTCTGAGGTCAAGAGTCAAATTAGTCATTTTTATTAGATCTTGATGAATGAAAGTACATTTTCTTTCTGAAAAGATATACTGTATATTCACCGACAAACATTTTTTAATTATATTTATTATTAGAAAATGACAGCCATTTGTTTATTTTAAAAAATCTGAAGCTACGAAAATAATTGAACTTTTCTCGAAATTTAGAAGTAAATTTAAGCAAATTTCTTGATCTATTCGTAAAGCATTATTTAACGAACAAAAGTAATTGTAAAAATATATCTCATGTGTTCTTGTCGTAAACTGAGTTATTTTTCTGTAAAGTGATTGTTGTACATTTCTTAAACTTAAACCAGGAATTCATAAATTGGGCTACCCTGCTTTTTTTTTAATCTTGAGACTCAAATTACCAGACTGTACCGCTGAAGCCTCCTTAACCAGTACTTAAATCTAATTATGAAAAACATGAAAGGAGGTCAGAAAAAAACGTCACTGAATCGACAAAGAGAAAAAAATGATTAACATCTTATTAACTTCGATACCACTTGTTACACCAATGTTGTCATATTTCAGTAAATATTATCAATTTTTCATACTTATGAGATAAAGGAGCTTTATCAATTTTTGGAAGCTCATATTTTGAAGAATTTGTTATAGAAAAATTTAAAAAAATAAAAGTGTAGTCTTTCAGTCTTGGTTATTATAATTTAACGCTAGTTTTCACATTAGAACGGTTCTGGCAATAAAAATGAGAAGCTCTGCTTAATGAAATAAAGTCAATATTGAATTTAGTTAATTGAATACTTCATAAAATCTATAACAATATGATAAAAAAAAAATTAATGCAACTTATCTTCTGGCTAACTATTCGCTATCTTCTAATAATTCATGAAATTGAACTCTATTTTTTTGTTTTTTTTGTTGTAACTAATTGTTTTTTTTGGATATGATTTATAGAAACAGGGGACGGTGAGTGCACGGATTTGGCATCAGACTGCGCGGAGCTGATCGACAGGCTAAGAACGTGGCTGTGCCATTTGCAATCTGTAAGAAGTCGTTGCTGCGCGTCCCTGAGGGGGGTTTGCGACGGCTAAAAAACGAAATATCGACGAAGAGATCGAAGGAAAGCAGAAGAAACGCGAGTTACCGCGAAGTCCCTTTCAATCTCGAACAGTGTTTTTCATTGCGCTTAATCCCACATCTACAAACACGTTTGATCGAATATCGTCGAAATCACGTATCGATAAAAAAAAGAAAAAAGTAAAAAATGAAAAATTTAGCACCGTTCCAAGGCAGAGAGACGGAGCAAAAACTATATAAATATATATAAATACTATTTCATGTATGATGGATATTTTTATAATGTGGAATACTCGAAGGAAGTGAACAATGAGCGCGTTTACCATCGAAAAATGTTAACACGGAAAAACATCGAACTTCGAGTTTCTGCGCAGACGACTGGACTCATTATTGATTAATAATAAATAAATAAATAAAAAGGGTTGAGAGACGAGTTTAATGTGAATGGAAGACGAAACACGTAAAAGAGAGCGCAAACCTAATTCCTCGTTACCGTATACACGATATGCATAATATTACGTAGACGCGATATGTTTTTTTTTTTTTTTTTTTTTTTTTTACTTCGGATAAGATGTTTTACCCAATAGGAATCGCGAAATTATAACTTGAAATGGGCGTTTCAAGTGTAAGATGCCCTCGGCTCTGTTGATGTTTAAAAATTAAAAGAATAACTTCAGCGTTATACGCCGAGGCGGTCTTTTTTTCAGTGATTTTCGTGATTTTATTATACACCCCCGTATTGTTTTTTTGTGTGTAATTTTAATTGATATATTTATTTGATGGAGCTGAAAGTTCAGTGCGCCGAACGATGTGTGCAATTTTGTGTAAGGCAACAAAAAAAAAACAAAAATATACAACGTTGGCGAAAGTTAAAAAAAAAAATGTAATGTAAGAATAAATCATAGTGATTAATCAATTGTCTATCATCCGGTGAATTCCCATTCTGAGTAATCCTTCCTCATCGCTGTCTAAATTGTAAATACTGTTAAGCAGAATTATTTATTTATTTATTTATTTATTATGTGCCAATTTAAATATTTAACATGAAAATCTCGAAAGAAAAAAATTCATGAAAAGAATGCTGCATCTATGAGGAAGCAATCTTCCAATTTATCCATCACCTTTCCTTCGACCGCTCCTGAAATCGTGGCTCCGAATTTCAACATAAATCCAGTGACTTCGTATTCGCAGCAAAAGAAAAGAGCAGGCTTCGCCCCCCCTGCGCGCTTCGCGCGCCAACCCCCCGTTCTTCATATTTCTATATTATAAAAATCCGGGCTCAAGAGGCCTTTTGGGGACTTAGAAAAATCCGGGCTTGAGAGGCCCTTTGGGGACTTAAAAAAATCCGAGCTTGAGAGGCCCTTTGGGGACTTAGAAAAATCCGAGCTTGAGAGGCCCTTTGGGGACTTAAAAAAATCCGAGCTTGAGAGGCCCTTTGGGGACTTAGAAAAATCCGGGCTTAAGAGGTCCATTTGACATGGAATGCCCTATATATCCTACACAGCGGCGACGGCGAGATATTTTTATAATATAGAGAGATATATTTGAGTGGTTTATCGGCACTATATTGTCAACAAATTATTAGTCCCATTCAGTACTCGGCCAGAGTCAAATCGGATGTTTATTCACCAGGTGTACTTTACATACTGCGGGGATGTGCGAAAAAGCAGCTGGAGATAGCACAACGTATCCTTAATAAATCATCAAGTATTGTCATAACTTTGTCACCACAGCTGTGAATCTTCGAACTCTCGAAGGGAGCGTCACAAAAGTCCATTCAACGCGAACAATTACGAGAAAAATGTAGTTACTTTTGAACATACAACGTTTTTCAAGCATCTTCTCACCAAAACTGCGCATTTTTTTCAAGTTGATTTTCCTCAAGGGAGAATTCTAGTCTAGATGTTGCATTTTTAGACTATTTTTGTTATACTAGCTGTTGCAATAAGGTGAGAAGCCTCCAACTCATCGAAAGTAAAAAAACGTTCATTAATTTTAATGTTCAAAATTGAACATAAAACAACACTTTTTTAACCATTTTGCTTCCTCATAGAAGAAGCTTTGTATTCGTTAAAAAAAAAAATTCGAGATCTTCATGTCAGTATACTTAAAATTGTTCAAAACATCGAGAAAAGTGATCTAGAAAAACCCCTTAAGTTTATTTATTTCACCGAAAAAAGCAACCCAGAATTTTTTCAGATTTTAAAAACTATATTTAGGTGGTGCCCACAGCCTGTAAAGTCACGAAAGGAAGTGAAAATCTCATATATTTAACATTAGGGAGGTCCTCCGACAAAATCATCCCTGGCACCCCTTACGTTTGTTCATTTAACCAAAAAAACGCACTTCAGAATTTTTTTAAAGTTTGTAAATTTATGTGTAGGATTTACCCAAGTCCAGGGAATTATAAGGGCAGATGTCCGACGACATCTGCCTAGCTATATGAAATTACCACTGGAAAAAAATCGGTTATTTTTTTTTATGTGCATTTTTATGTTTAAAAAATGCCATACAGTCGAAATCGAAATTTAAAAAATTAAGGGGTTTCAATTTTCCAAATCAATCAGAATAATTTAATTTAAAAAACTGACAAGCTTGTTTGTTGAGAGCTACAAAACTTAAATGGATACCAAAAGTCGTTGACCGCTCCCTCCCTTAAATGGCTCTGGACAGCTTCTAAATATTTTTTTTTTAATATGAGAAAATTCTGAATTGCTCCTGTCTTCAAAATGAAGATAGTCAAGGAGTGTCAACTAGGAAAAAAGAAAAAAGGTTTTCTGGGACTACCCATACAATATGTGTATGTATGTATGTGCAGGGCTTCGAATCGGTTGTATGTTAAGAACCGTTCGTAGGATCAAGCTGAAATTTGGTAAACGAGTAAAGCTGTTTTCCTGCTTCGCTGTTCTAATTTTCAATAAAATGTATACACCAATTCTTATTTTATGTAATTTTTCATTTTTTGAAAAAAGGGTGTAATTGCTCTAACTTTCGTAAAAGTTCGACGATTTAACTAAATAGTTCTTCATAACTGAAGATACTTTCAATGTTATTTGGTATTGAATTTCGACAAGATCGGTAGGCGATGCGGATTTTATGGAGTTTTGAAAAGTTCGTATTTTTTTTTTTAAATGACTCGAGAACGGTTCAAGTAACTGATCTAGAATTTTGCATAAAACTTAAACCGAGTGTGTCATTGTTTAATAGCAAATTTAGTCTAAATTAGCAAAGTAGTAAAGATTTTATAAAAATGTGCTTTTTCGTAATTTTTTTGAAAATGCTATAACTCGAGAATGGTTCAAGCAACTGATCTAAATTTTTCCATTAAAATTAAATAGAGTATGTTAATGCCTGATACTGAATTTCGCCAACATCGACAAAGTAATTAAGATTTTATAGAAATTTGCATTTTCGTATTTTTTTTTTTAAATGCTATAACTCGAGAATGGTTCAAGCAACTGATCTAAATTTTTCCATTAAACTTAAATAGAGTGTGTTAATGCCTGATACTGAATTTCGCGCAACATCGACAAAGTAATTAAGATTTTATAGAAATTTGCATCTTCGTGATTTTTTTTTCAAACCGCTATAATTGGAGAACGGTTCAAGCAACGAATCCAAAATTTTGTACAAAACTTGAATATAACGTATCGTTGTTTGATACTAAATTTGATGAAAATCCAACAATAAGATCATATTTCAGAGATTTTTTTTTGTACGAAGCTTCCTCTGTGAGGAAGCCAAAATTGATCAACATACTTCCTCGTAATTTCATGGATTAAAATCCATTGCCACTACTATCCAATCAATTCTTATACATTGGTCGCTACACACATCACTTAGCAATGTGCAAAGTTTTACTTTGCAGCTTTTTTCTCGACGTTTTAGATCATTTTGAGTGCAGTGACTCAAAAACCTTGATATCTTTGATTCCCATAAAAAATAAAGCATCCTCTGTAAGGAATCATAATTTTCTTTAAAATTTCCTGAAATCTTTCATTTTTCTTACAACATTAAAAGTAATGGATGCTCGAAATACGTATATGAAACTTATTCGTCATAGCCCTACGAAATATATACGATGTGTGCGCAAGTGTTTTCTATTGGACCTCTCGACGTCATCGAAATATCGCACAAAACATTACAAATTGCGGGTGTGATCGTTGATCGCAACATTCTCACGGTGTGCGTCTGCACGGTGCCAGTGCTGTCT
The DNA here is from genome assembly GCA_964016905.1 of Perithous albicinctus. NCBI lineage: Eukaryota > Metazoa > Arthropoda > Insecta > Hymenoptera > Ichneumonidae > Perithous > Perithous albicinctus. Next base: position 12,481,867 of record OZ024689.1, on the reverse strand, counting down.
CTGTTCACCCAAACGGGTCAGTACTATTTGCGGGATATTTTTTTATCGCCATATGAAAATTTATCTAAAAAATATATTGATATTAGACGCGTTTTTTACAAGTGTAAAAATGAGTGAAGAAGTTTCGATTTTTTTTTCTAGTGGGTCATCGTAACAGATATTAGAGTGAAACAAAATCGTCGAGATGTCGCACTCTTTCAATATTCTATATGTTGCTCTTCTGCCGTTCGTCTTCTCCATACAGGTAATAACAGCAATCCGTATCTAAGATTCTTAAAGAGATTTGGAATTTTTGGTCTGAATTAAATACTCAGTGAAAACTAAATTGTGTAGTCTTAACAGAAATATTCTAGCATTATACATCCACAGGAACTTTTTCATAATTTGGGACACATTTTTCAGTCTGTTTCTAATTTTTTAGAAAAAAGAAAAACATCAATAATATGTTACAAATTGTGTAACTACATTTTACACAACCAAAAATGTGACAAAAATATAATTATTTTTTCAATTCGACACACTTTGTTTATATGTTGTATACATTTTTTGTGCCATATTATATTTAACATATGTGTAAAAATTGCACAATATTTGTGCTACTTTTCAAATTTAACAGAAAAGTTTGGAAAATACATGAAATTTCTGACAAAATTAACACAAAACAGAGTTTGTTACTTCGGAAATTTGAGACTTGGTTTTTACACCTCATTTTTTTTACTGTGTATGACTAATCCATCAACTATAAGGAAGTAACGTGTAATGTGTACTTTTGAACCTTTTTACTTCCTCTGATAGAAGAAGCTTTGCTTGCAGTCATTCTTTTTTGTCTGTTGAGATTTCAATATCAGATTCAACTGATCTGAAACATCTAAAAAAGTGGACACGTACGTAATAATGCTGAGGAATATTTTAAATGTAATTGCGCGAAAAAATTTTTAAATTTAAGATCATGCAAAATAAATGGCCTGGAACTTGTAAATTATTCAAATTGTATTGATCCAAAGTTTGCCTCACCAATTTCAAAATATGTTTTTCTTACCTGCCATAATTGTCGTTAAAATACTTTAGGACACTTTGTATTGTATGCTTTCTTGAGCACTCGATATTCGTTAAAATTTCGTTTTTAGTACGCATTATAAAAATGTGTATTTTATTTAAATTATGTACTTAATGTTCGACTGCTATGGTGGAGTCTTTCAAAATTAGTAATCGCAAGATCGATTCACTGATTCATTAAATTTAAAAACAAAATTGAATTTTATAAGAAATTAAACAATATTCTTTACGCAGCGGGTTTAACCGACAATGTGATATAGTGTTCTGGCACATTCATACGTATTCGGAATCTCCGGTAGGCGTAAACGGGATTTCATCTTTATCGGTTAATGACGCTGTTACAATTATTGTGAACCAGAGAGAGAAAAAAGAACAGAAAATTATTAAATCAATAACTACGACTATTACATTCTGTGGGAATATAAATGAAATAAAATATAATTGAATTAAATAAATCGAATTAAGTCGGCCACAAAATAAATTTATTTACTTAATTTTAATAAAATTATTTTTCGAAATGCCGGCCTAATATGATTTATTTAACTGAACTATATTTTATTTGATACAGACAAATTTAAATTGTTTTTAATAAAGTTTTACTAAAAAAATATATACCTGAAAAAATATCTAAAAAATCTCGCGTTGCATACAAACATTTTCTAGCAGTTGCCCATCGAAAGTTGCTGCTTTTTCGATTTTTTTCTATTTTTTTGTTGCTCTTGAAAAAATGCCGAAAAAAATCGATGGAATCGCCTGCCAACTTCGACTCGGTTAACAACAATTTTTCTTTTCGAAAAAATGTTTTTCAGAATTGTTTCAAATTTCTAAAATGTCTCGCTCGATAATTTGAAAAAATCGTAGATAAGTTACAATGTGAAAAAAGTAAAAAAATGCCGTTTTAGGCACGCAAATCATGCGTAAAACTTCCATTTTTACACGGAATGAAGTAAATGTATTTGTCTCGAGGTGCCACCGCGCCTCTTGATATAATCGTTTCCCCGGTAAATGACTTGTTAGCATCGATTAATTACACCGGATCTGATGATCTGAATGAATCTATCATTAGATTACAGCAAATACAAGACACCGTATCATAAGCGCGCTAACATTACAATAACTAATGGATAAAACTCATTCTCTATTTTGTAGATTCACCAGCATATGACCCAGGATGAAGTTTTACAAACATTCCAAACAAGTCACAATTCGGGTATGTTTTAAATGTAATTACATATGATTTAAGCAGGTTAAAGCGTTCCGCCCTAAATATTTATCAAATCTTAATATACTAAATTATTATTGATTGAATGAATCAATATAGCGTTTTTAAGCATTTTTTTCATCGTTTTTTTAAAGTGGCCGATTTATTTATGAAATGACGAAATGCCTACTTGATTAAAAAACCATTTTTTGAATGCCATTTTTTTTTAACTTAAATAGAAATAGATGTCTTTCACTCTTACGGAAAAAAACACTAAATGGAATTACGAAAATTCTAGTGAGGAACCATAGAGGACCTTTAGTGTTTTTCCGCGAGTGTGACATTTTCACAGTGACAGACTTAATGATGACACAATCTGCAATATTCGTGACCTAAAAACTTGTTCCACGGAGCGAGGAAAACTCCGACACACGTGACCGAAACTGGACCCGCCAGGGTTGACCGAAATTGCGGTATGGGTATTAGAAAGTGACCGTAAACCCTGCAGTATAGAGGCATTATTGAAATTATAATTTAAATATTATGTCCTAATAATTGATCTTAAACATCGAATGAATCGTATTCAAATTGCTTCATTGCATGTATATATTTAAATGGTGTGTTTTCGAAATTTAATGTTAGAATTCCGTTTATGAATAGCAGAAAACCACGGTCCGTGGGCTCTAAACATGACCCAAACTGGACCGTTTACCTTACTCATCGAAAAAACATAAAAAATATACGTCTTCGAAAAGTGCCACTGATCACTTGATATATTTTATTCCACAACCGACCGAAATGGCCACTTTTTGCCCCTAAAAATCGGGGCAAAAGTAGCATATTTTCAGGCAAAAGTAAAATCAGCGGGCTAAATTTAAATTTTAAATTTAAATTTAAAAAAATAAATTTACAATATTCGTTTTATAATAGATACAGAATCAAAAAGTGGCCACGGTCGAGAGGGGAATAAAAAAACGTGTCGTCTCGTCTTTCCAGAGTCAAGAAGTGGCCACAGTCGAGAATAGAATAAAATACAATATGCAACACGAGACGAAAGTAGATTTTTCCCTCGGGTGATTACTGCCCTCGTAAAAAGATTTTTCCCTCGGGTAATTACTGGCCTCGCTTCGCTCGTGCAGTAAACGCTCCCTCGGGAAAAGTCTTTTCGTTCGGGTAGTAAACCCACCCGCGGCAAAAATATGCTACTTTCGCCCCTTGTTACATAATGTGCTATTGATACATATCCGTCACTATAAATGAGTCTCTGGTTTATAAACACGTGCTGTAACAGAAATCACACTTATATTCACTCTTCTGTATCAATAAATCCGTGAAATTGGATAAAAAAGATAAGAAATATTTTAGCACTGGTTGGACTAGTTTGTAAAGCCCGCCAAGTTAATTAACAAATCAATAAAAAAAAAAGTATTGAAAACAATGTTAAACGTGTGTTTATTTTCTGTAGTTCCGGAGTATGAAGTAGTGCCAGTATTCCACAAGCTGGAAAAACGCGATGCGGCCAATTCGCCAAAAGCAATAAAAGTCAATGCTTTCAACAGGACGATAAGTCTTTATTTGCAGCCCACTGAAGGGATCCTAGCAGGGATGCATACACCGGTGTGGACCGTCGTGGGAGATCCCGCATGGCCGGAAAGAACGAAATACGAACGCGTACCAAATGTAATTAAAAAAGAATATTTCTATGGAAAAACCGGACTATCGAGAGATCGATAAATTTATTAAATTTTATTTCAACAGGCATTCAATGACATCGGTAAAACCTATCAGGATCGTTCAAAAATGGCAGCTATCGTCGCATTCGAAGGAGAGGGAGGCGAAACAATTATCGTAAGTTCGAAATGAACATATGAAAAAAAGATATAAGAAACACTGGTACATATCGCTTTTACGTCTACGATATATTTTTATGACGAAATTGGGTCTTCTACAAAAACTTTAAATCAGTAGAATCGATTAATTTACAAAATAAACCGCATTAAGAAACCGATTCATGAAGATGTGATTGGTTAAATTATTTATATTTATTTAATATGAATTTTTAAATATTGATGAAAATTCAAATTGATGAAAACGCAACGCTATTGGTGCCCGAGCGTGTGACGTCACGATGTTGTATCGTTGCCGCGCGCTTAGAACCGTCGCCCGTCGTAGTGGTTTCGTAACGTGATTGAAATAAAATTTCCAACAAGAAAATCGTGCCAAATGTGGAAAATCGCCTAGAGACAGGCTTCGTGAAAGCAGATTCACGAAACCCGACAAAAATCGATATGTTTATTTATTAGTGAAAAATCTTTTGATTGTTACTTGTTACTCGTCCAAATTATTGAATATGGCAAACGAATAACAAAAATCACGAATAAAATGATGAACAATTTTTACAGATCATCACAAAAATCGTACGGCGATCAGGCAATAGATTATGTATGTCTCGAAAGAGACGAAAATTTGGCGACATAAATTATAAAATGTACAATATGTCCTGAGGATCGTGTTCGTAACAAAGATATAGATCAGCTTCTCCTCGCGGAACGTGTTGTCGCCGCGTTCATGTTTATTTGTAATTATTATTGAAATACCGTCAAATTAAATAAAAACTAAGCTGCAGTTCGTGCTACGCCTGCTACATGTGTTCGGCAACAACATCGTGACGTCAGATCGGTTCGGGTAAAGTCGGGCATTGCCGGCGCGTTCAAATAATTAGTTGAAGAATTGCGTTTTAAAGTTGCTGTATCTTTGTATCAAGTATTTCATATCTGTATCAAGTATTTTGCAAAAAGAAAAAAGTATATTCACAAATTCATATGCGCTCTAATCATTAGCAATATTTTCTAAACCGACTTAAAAACCCAATTCGAGTAACAGGAAAAGTCAAAGAGGCAGCAGTGCCTCTCCCAAAAGAAAATAAAGATAAAAAATGTATTGCAATTTAATTCTTTTAAATACTTGGCGTTGAGAGTCTTTAACGCAAATTTTGATCAATCTGATGTAATAAATTTCAGACGGGAAATTTACTCTCCGATCTAATTGTTCGACCTATACCCCATCGTCTTCACGATACTGTTTTGAGACAAACGAGAAGCTCAGATGATATGGCTGAAGAAGGTTTCCGGCGATCTGAGCATCTTCACGTAGTCTTCAAGAGACACGAACCTCTAATGAATTCGACGCATAATGGAATAAGTGAGTCTCGAATTTTCTACTAAAAGGTCGTGTGAAAGTTGTCTCGATCTCTCAATTTTCTAATATCCCAACGTGGACCCCGTTTAAGTAACGATGCGAAATTAATTACATCAGTGAACTAACATCATGTAAATAAACGAAATATTGCAGACTTCCAATTAGAAGAATCCCAAGATTCGAATATAAAAAAAGTTGTAGCAGTCCCATTTTATATAACATCATTTTCTGCTTTAAAAATGTAGCTGCATTCACATCAGGAGATATTTTTATATGATTAGAAAATCACTACAACCAATCAGCCGTGAAGGATCTTTTAAACGATTTTTTAAGAATGTTTTAACTCGTTTTCATTTTTACTGAAATCCATGGACCAACCTCCCTCCCATAATTAAGTACAAAAAAAAAACAATAATTTCCAAATTTAAACAGTTGTCCGATCGTAACAAGAAAATGTTATGTTCCAGAAATGGTACAACGTGATAGGAGAAATTCTGGAGACAACGTGAATGAGCGATCTAAGAGAAGCATACCGGACATAATTTATCCTGAAATCTTGATAATCGTTGATTACAGTCTATACAGGTAAGTTTGTTCAGCTTTAAGATCAATATAAACAAGGTCGGGCTTTGCGCATTGCTTCCTCATTTTCCACCTTTCACAGAACTACCTCTACGCGGTGATGTGATCGCCAATTTTGGCTTCCTCATAGAGGAAGCTTTGTGAAAGGTGGAAAATAAATTAGCAATGTGTAATGTCCAATTGTACAACCTTGTTTTCAATAATAAGTATCATAACTTTTGAATTCTATTAATGAAAAAAAAGTGCTCCATATGAAACTGTTTCCAAAATAAATTCTTAAATTATTATTCAAAGATGAAAACACGACGCACAATGATGACGAAACAACCAGGACAACTACAACTGAAAATTCTCTGAAATAAGAATATAATAATTCTCTGTGTTCGATTCTCACCAAATCCAACGGCACATTCTGTTCAAGTTTTATGCAAAATTTTGGATCAGTTCCATAAACCGCTCTCGAGTTATAGCGTTTTCAAAAAAAATTACTAAAATGCAAATTTCTATCAAATTTTAAGTACTTTATCGATTTCGCCCAAATTTAGTATCAAACATTTACACTCTCTATTCAAGTTTTATGCAAAATTTGAGATCAGTTACTTGAACCGTTCACAAGTAGCATTTTCAACAAAATTTCGAAAATGCGAATTTCTATAAAATCTGAACTACTTCATGGATTTCGCCCAAATTCAATACCAAAAGTCGCACCACTTCGACAATGTTTTATACCAGGTTTCAGCCCGATAGCTGGAAATTTGTTCGAGTTAGAGTGTTTACAGACATTTTTCAAAATCTTAAAAACTCTATAAAATCAAAATGCTTCAATCAATTTTTCTGAAATTTATACCAAAAAGACACTTGCCTGCCCTGTATGCAGGACAAAAATTTGAGATGATTCCGTTGAATAGTTCTCGAGTTATGGTAACATGAATTTTTGCTCCTCTATCACACACATACATACTTACATCCGAACACTTTTTCTAAACCACTTTTCTCGACGTTTTAGACCATTCTGAGTATGCTGACATGAAAATATTTAAAAAAAAATTTTTCACGAAAACAAGGCTTCCTCTATGAGGAAGCAAAATGCTTCCATATTCTGAAAAAAAAAAATTTAGTGTTCTTGGGAAAAATGTCAAAGATGCCACCCGATATGTTCTCGCGTTCTGGAACGCAGTGGATCTACGTTACAGACTGCTGGAGGAACCACGGATACGTTTAAATATCGCAGGGATAATAATATCTAAAGTAAATGGCCATTACATCAAATTCTTAGCTTAAATTGCCAATGTTTGTTAAATAAATATACACGTTTTTGTTTTTAGCAACTCGGAGGCACGCCGTACTTGGAGGATTATAAAAGAGGTACTACCGAAGTGGATGCCGATCTCGCTATAACAGCTATGAGCCATTACTTCTATAAAGAATCTTACAGATTTCCATTCTCCACCTACGATCTGGCAATCGCGATGACGCAGTAAGAAAATTTCCTTATCATTTCGGTGGTTTTTCTTATTTTATTCTTTTCAACTACACCCAGAAAAAGTATTTATTTGAATCAAAGAAATTTATTAGGGACAAAGTCGTTTTTTATTTCACTCGAATAAAAAATGTCTTTGACCCTGATAAATTTCTTAGATTTAAATAAATACTTTTTCTAGGTGTAATATATACATGATAAAAATAGTTAGCAGTGTAAGCGGCCGTCATTTTTGTCAACGATGATGTCAAGAATTTTTGCGGCTACGACTCAACCAGTTCTCGGCAAAAATAATTCTTAGTTCAATTTTTACGGTTCAACCCTGGTTGTGGATCTTCTTCAGAATATATTTCCACGCCTGTCATTAACATTGCGTACATCGTTCTCTCTCCAAAGAGGCTCAGCTAAATATTCCAACAGTTAGGGATCTTTTGGCTTCGTTGAGCAAGCGCAGCTAGCTTTAGTTAAGTGCGCTTACACAAGGAAAATCAATTGACGAAAAATTGTATTATATGGTAAATATGTCGATAACACACTGGCGATGTCGGCGTCTTTTTTGTATTCCCACATTAATCACTATTATTGTTTTAAGTTTTTCCCACAGAATTTTGTATAGAACCTCCTGAGGAGGTTGGAGAAAAAATTACATGTTGTATTGTTATATATTTAAGCGAGGATAACAAGGTATGGAGCCCAAAAGTGATAGCAATGAACCTGAGAAAAACCTTGCAAATTGCTCCCTCATATTATCTTGTATCTTTGACAAAGCTTATATTTTTAAAATAAAAAGCTACCTCTACTAGGAAGTGTGTTAATCAATTTTGGCTTCCCCATGGAGGAATTAAGCTTTGTAAAAACAAATGTTAAATATGAAATTTTTCATCGTTAGTTTAGGATCTAATTTTCTACAATCATTTACAGATTAGATATGTGCAACGTGGAGTACAACGAAGTCTGCAATCCATCGACTCTCGGTGAGATATCATAAAAATAATAAAATAACGAAATTCTATGGAACGATTAATTGAAACGCAAAAATTCATATATAGGGTATGCGTACGAATGGGGCACCTGCAATAGAAGTCACGTTGACATGAACACCGAAGCTGTGGGAATAGTCGAAGACAATGGTGGTTACAGTGCTATCATTCCTGCTGCTCATGAAGTTGCTCATTTGTTAGTTTTTAATCATTTAGAATGCAATAAGTACTCATACACTATGGTTGAACATTCGTTTTTAAATTATAGAATGGGGGCGCCGCACGACGGGCTATCGAAAACATTCGGTTGTTCCCCTTGGGACGGCTATATCATGTCAACAATGCTGAATTTTCGCGAGAACAGTTTTCAGTGGTCGAATTGCAGTTTGAAGTCCTTTTATGAATTTTTCAGGTTGGTATTCTGTTCCATTTACGTAGATTTACTTTGACGGATGATAAAAACTTTTTAACTGACTCAGCGCTTTCTTAGGTTTTCTTATAAAGTATTCAGTGCAATTCTATCGTTATTAAAATATACATGATTTTCAAAAAAATATCAAATTAAAGGAATTGAAATGTAAAAAAAATATTGTGTAGGAAATGTATCCTATTATCATGGTTTTTTAAAGATTTTACAGCAAAATTAAATTTTTTGAGCTCAGATTCCTAGTGAACGTGTCGAAAGCTATCAGGTTCCAGTTTCATGAAATTCAAGTTCCTTTTTGCATTTTGAGCTCCCTGAGTACCGAGTATCATCGACATAAAGCCAATTGTTAGAATGTTTCAATTCGATATTTTTATTTTATTTAATACGAGATTTGAATCAAATTAAGCATGGAATATTTAATTCCAATCAAAATCTTTCTCGCGTGACATCTCCAGGGTCGAATGAGGGTTCTAATAATGAATTCCAACCATTTTACGACCATCTTCTGAGACGTCTAAAGTTGTTTGATCGTTGATTTCCCCAGACCAACCGTACTATACCATCTTTTGCATGAAAAGTTTAATTTGGTTTATATTCACAATTCTAACCAAATGAGATTTAAAATTGTTAACTCGAACCAAATTCCAGCTTAAAAACCAACTTTTCCGTGTCAAGCTGATGCTTCACTTCGAGAAGTTGATGTTTCGGGTAGCCTGTAGGAACCAATGACAAATCAACCTTCGAGGAAGAAGGTCGGCCCTGTTTGAATTACTGCGTCAAACTAATACTTATATATAATCTAACTTTATATAACTGTGGAATCAATATAAGTTGGAAGTTGGTTGATTTCGTTAAACCATCCGAAGAAGCATCCCTTAGAAAATTGGAGTATAAACTGGTTTGGCGCCACTAATCGACCGATTGATTTTCCATTGGTCGAAACGCGAAAGTTAAAATAAGGGTTCAATACAGAGCGATTTATGGAATGATATAGCACGTTTTCGGGAGGCCGGCTTCTCCGGTTAAAATATTATCACATTTTTCATCAAACATATCAAACTCATCAATAACAACTAAAACTATTAAAAAATCACCATCATTCAAATCATTCACATCGACAGTATTTTAACCGGAGAACCCGGTTTCACAACTAATTCTCATAAGGACGTATTTAAAAAAAATGTGAATTTTAAATAAAAACGAATTAGAGGTATAACTAAATTTGAAATCAACATTATCTGTAACAATATTTTCCAAAAGACATATTGACAGATAAGCCTCGAGAAAATGCAATGAGTGGTTTTGATATTTGTGTAATCCTTCACCAAAAAATAAAACATTTCTGAAGATGACTCAGTCATGAGTCGAAACGTAAAGAAAGTATTTTCATATCACAAGGCCGCTGAAAACCGCAACTTCTCATTCATTATCATATCACCGACCACAGCCTTACAAACATCATTGTTCAATACAGAATGTTTGATTTACTTTATTTGCCGCGTAACTAATACAGCTGAACGGAATGTTTCGAAACAGTTTACCTGACTCCTCGTGCGTCTTTAACAAGCCTAAGCCTGACGATCCTATACCACTATTGCTGCCTGGGAAACTCCTAACGTTAGACGAACAGTGCGAAAAAGTTCGTGGCACGAAGGCTTGTCACGTAAGTTATTAACATTTGAGTTACTTTGAAATTCGTGACATTACAGAAACATTGGTCTAGAATCGTAGATACGTCATTGCAATTTCATGTTCCTGAATTTTTGCAGTACGACGAGTCCGTCTGCACGAGTCTCAGATGTTATATTCCTCAGCTAGGAGGTGAATGCAGGGCCGTGAGCGCAGCTGCTGAGGGCTCTTTCTGTGGGAATGGCATGGTGAGTTTATAATTATCTCCCCTAACCCTGACTACTCCCTTGCTGCTGGAGTAAGTATACCAAATGCATTTTTTTCTGTTGATCATTTAGTGAAACCCCGACAAAAGAAAATTATCAGTTCTGATACCCCGAGAGCTTGAAAATTATCGGCTATTTTCCGATTGTTTTGTTGCGTAGCAACAATTGAGGTAAGCTTTGCTTTTAAAAAATCTCGAACGCACATCGCGAGGGATTTTTGATCAAAGCTTATCTTAATCGATGCTACGCAGGGAAACAAGAGGGAAGTACCCGATTAATTTTCAAGTTCCAGGGGTATTCGGCTGATTATCTTTTCAACCTCAAATTCGACCAATAAGATTGTGGCACTTAACATTTTCGTGGAAAGGTTTTGTTTCGAATTTTCTGAATATTTTTATATTTAATACAACACAATGAAAGTTACTGATTTGAGATTTGATTTGAAAAGTTACTGATTTGAGATTTGATTTGAAAAGTTACTGATTTGAGATTTGATTTGAAAAGTTACTGAATTTTAGTTTCATACGTTTCGATCCTAATCTGGGCCCTGTTCACTCATGGTTTTTATTACATAAGTTTATATATGTCAATTATGTGAATTTCTTTTCTTCGTCATGTAAGTCAAAGTTTTGGTTATTTAAAACGTATAAAAAAAATTAAAGAATCTATTCTTTAACCTGGCCGCCAATAGCAGACTGTCCTCCATCTCGTTAATAATTCCGACCACAGCAACAAACAACGAAGTTACAGATTCATGTTAAAATTTGTACAGGAAAATTTCAACACCAAATCGCTTTCTTTGTTCACTCATATCGATCATCACTTTGACGCTTTAAACATTCGCATAGGTTTACAAGTGACAGAAAAATGATTGTTTATCGCCTAGCAATCCAGCCGGGAAATTTTCGAAAAATTATCGATATAATTTCGACCAAGTTGTACCACGTGATGTTAAATACCGCGCTCTTATTGGTCTAAATTGGGGTTAAAAAAATAATGAAAAAAATGGTTTTTTCTCAGAAAATCAATTTTTCTGAAAAAGTAATAATAGAGATGCAACTACTTTAAACTCGAAAGTTCGTTAAAATTAGAAATTGTAAAATATCAGACTAATTATAAGAAATATCTGAGAGTGTCCGAAATAAGTGACTGATTTGCCGGAGAACGGTTTATACCGGATTTTCGATCACTGTCTCGGACCCCGAGATGTGTTTCGTAAATTTCCATTATTAATATTGTTAACAATATACGGTTGCTACTCCAATACTATGGCTTATATGGTGTAAGCCATAGTAGTATAAGCCATTATATGGTATAACCATAGTATTGTTTCCTGGTTTTCACATTTTAAGTTTATTCTAGATCTTATTAAACACACTTACCAAATTCGGTATTTTGGTTGTTATTTCCATTATTGTTACGATTATACCGTTTGTATTTACTGGTAGCAAGCTAATCGTATTTCAATACGTGGACAAACGCTTTGAAATTGAAATCACTAATATATTGAAAAGAAAAAGAAACGAACGACACTGGTGATCAAATTGAATTGTTTTCATAGAAAACCTTCAAGCAATGTCCCAATATCCGACTAAGCGAACACGGTTTATTTTTTTCTGTGATTTTACGTTTTCTAAACATCATGTTGCGTATACAAAATTACTATGTAAATTGCCAAATCTTATATACAAGTGTAATGTATTTTTTACCGGTACTTTTGACAAGGTTATTTGATATCGTAGGCGTAAGAAATGTAGCAATAACTGCGGATATGAGAAAAGTCAGTCATCACAAATTATCTTTAGCCCGAGAAATCAAACTTTTGTGAAAAATATAGCGTTTGTGGCAATCTCTAACTTTTTGCTTATGGTAACCTATTCGGTCTTGTTCCATAATCTTAGCGACGTTTTATAGCCCATAGTCAACATTTAGTTTTATATAATTTAATCGATTAAATTCACTTTTGACTTTATCACATAATATCCGTCCTCCGCTTTCGCTCCACGCTGGCATAGTTGAATTGTATTCAACATGGTTGTCCCGAAAAAGTAATCCTTGTGAACCTATTATAAGGGGCAAGTGAAATGCTTTGATCGTGATATACAAAGATTAAGGTGTTGCAAAATAAATCGAAAATTCCTTCTTCGAGGATATCAAAAACATTAATTTTGAATAATAATAATAATGACGGCAAAAAGTTGTTTATAAAATAGTCGTAAAGGAAGTTGTTTAACAAATTCTATAGAAATCTTTTTTTATAATATTAATTGAAGTATATGATTTTTCCAATACATACGACTGTTGTTATTAATTTTCTTGCAATTGTGACATTTTTTATTTTAAATGTTCAATCGCTTTGAGCGACCTCTATATTTTTTGTTATTTTCAACGAAAAATTTCAGGATCTTTATTTTGACTATATTTCGAAACACCGTAATCAATTATTTATGAAGCCCTTGTTTAAATCTCACCTTCAGTACATTTGTTGCGTCGAATTTTTCAACAGATTGTTTGCGCGTTTGTTCTCTGTCTATTGTGAACGATGCGTTCATCATCGTCAAGTGCAAATTAATTTTTTCGTGCTCTCTCTTCATCAGACCTATAAAACATACATCGTGTTCACTGCAGACATCGGCAAAATATAGATATTGAATGATAAAGTCTAATTTTCTAATACAAGGCATAACTCTGAATATTTGCTAGCTTTCTAATTAACAAACGGTGAGGGTAACAAATAATAAGAGAAGTTAATTTTTACTGTGTATAAATTTGACATATGATCTCACCTTCTTCTACAAAAAAGTCGACTATCTTTTCCGCTAATTCTTGCAGCACATCGTTATCGGTAGAAACTTTACCGAAAATAACGCTGACTTCCGAGGGATCGTCATTAAAGCATTCCAAACCCTGTGCTGTTATTTTGATCGGTTCATATTTTCTGACTATTGGCCTGAAACGTAAATAACGTTCATAAAAATAATTTATTCATCAATATGTTTGTTCAATGTAATTTGTTCTTTTCGATCAGCATTGCCATTACAATATTATGTTTTCTTTGCATTTCTCAAGAGCATCAGAAGCTGCTTTAATTTCTTTGTCGTCCACCAAAACCATCATCCCCAGTGTAAGATGCATTTTCTCTGCTTTTTGAAATATTCCTTCGTGTACACCACGGGAACCTTTGCCCGTTTCGTTGAGTACTATTTTCTTAAATTCCTCGTAATTTTGAGCTATGTTTTTGTCGGTCATGGGTATTGATAGGAAATGCGTGTATGCTAGTTTCTTCTTAGAATTCTCGATGAGTAAATCTATTCGATGCCTCGCAGATAATATTGATGTTTTTCTCGATCCAATTATCACTGTAAGCATATTCGAATCAAATATATTCACATAGTTATATTATATTCAAATATGTTCACATAGTAACTTAGCGAAAAAAAAAATCTTCAATTCTCCACTATGAATAAGGCACGCATAATTTGCTGCGTAAAAGTTTGATGAAACAAAAACAAGAATCTACGAAAAACTACCCGAAAGCTACATCTATGAGAAAATGCGAGATATGGAACATAGTTCGTAGAGACTGTTGTATATTCCTATAACGTTCTACTATCACTAGGATATCGGTAAGTTACGACCTTCTATAACAAATTACAACAATTTACAAACTTGTTGCAAATCTCGATCTGTCTCATTGGTTGTTATAGTTTTTCGAAATCCTAATATCTCAAATATATTATGAATGATAACTCGTAGTAAATTGCAGTTTTAGCTTATAACTCGGTATTAAAATATTAGTATTCATAGGAAGCCAATAATCTATAACCTTCTATGATAATGTACAATTATCTACTAAAATGTTTTCATTATTCTATCAAATGAAGTTTATCGATAATTTCTATGAATGGAATTTTCCATTCAGATGGCTTTTTTCAATTTTATTTTAATTATTGGGCGAATTTTCAGCGTTTTACTCTGAAAATATGCGCAAATTTTATTTACCACGACATGTTTTATTTGATTTTTTAAAAATTTATTTGTTTATTCACGGGTAAAAACCCTTTTACAACGAGTAATACAACTTTGAGTATAAGAAATAACATTAGATAAAGGTATGACTATAATTAAGTAGCACAGCGTAAAATCCATCTGATTGATTAATTAATCCATACTTAATTAATGATTTAGTGACTGCAATCGTAGAGCCGGTAAGTAGAGAAACACATGGTTGCATTATTCATAGCGAAGAATTAACTAATTTTCGAAATTTAGAAAAATTTTTTTTCTTAAATTAAAACAAAAATAGGAATTATTCTCAGTCCATTCTGGAACTACAACGGAAATACTTGTTTTTAGTCCTAGATTTATGGGAAAAACTTCAGAACTTAAAACCTCGTTAAAATTAATTTTGACTCAAAAGTTGTGGAAAAAGAAATATTTTATAGGATAAAACAATTGATAAAAATCTGAAAAAAAATCCTCTTTTTTTGGGCCAAAATATGGGTCAGGCCAATGACCAAGTGAGTTGACTGGGAATGCCCCATATACTTTGTTACTTGACATAGAAAGTTATATATAATCATAAATATTTGTACTTTATATGTTTATTTTTTTCTTGCAAAAAGTTCTAAGAATATTGCACTTGATTATTAAAAGTTGCACAAATTTTGTACAAGAATCAACAGGTTTTTATGAAATCTACAAGTTGTAAATATTGCATAAAATTTATTCTAGTAATAAATAATTTGTGGTTGAAAGTGCATACTGAATAATAGATTTTTTTCCTACTTTAATTGTTTTAAAGCAATTCTCAGCCAGTCACTTTTCTTTGAATAAATCGTTCTATACATACTTCCTTATATTTTCCAAAAATTTGTCACTACAATGATTTTGTTAAACACAGAAATTTTTACTTAAATTGTTTCTCAATTCCACAGTCATTTAAAATATTCGAATATTATTCAGCAAATTAAGATGCTATAATAATATCCGTTTTAGTGGAAAAAAATATTACCCTAAATATTTTTCTTACCTACATCACCATCTGCACCCAATTTTGGTATTTGTATTGAAGTTTTAGTCTCATTTTCCAGTTTGCTGCGCGTCATTCCTCTTTGACCTATGATAAATCGGTGGAATACTCTGAAAGATATATATATCATCAGAAAAATCAACAGCCATAGAATATTGTTGACAAAGAATAGTGTTAACATTACTTGGGAATATAGAAGGAATGTCTGTATTTGCCTCCATCGATAGATATAATTTCTAACTCTGCAGGACAAGTATCTTCATTTAGATCACAAAATTCCTCTGGATTAGAATCCTCCATGTACGGAGCTCCTGCGTCGTCCTTGGCTGACCAAGCGTTACTTTCAAAAAATCTGTAGCATCTTCCCTCGACCCATTCTAATTTTGGCTCCAGAACATCCATTTGCAATCGTTTCAGTTAATCAATGTCCTTTGATAATATTGCCAAAGTATCTATAATAAAGTGATGCAAATAAAATTTACGAATAGGCCTAAATCCATATCCTCGTCTTACAGCAACTCTAGCTTTAAACTAACAACAAAATTGAACTTTAAACCAAATGATATCATGCCTTGAATCTTATGCAGATTTGAGAGTCTCTTTAAAATACAAACATAGGATTATATTATACATAATTTCAATACAAATTCAATCTTAAGTTTGAGATGCTGTAAAAAATCTGACCAAACTTTAAATCAAACAAAAAGCAAACATTACTTGAGATATTGAAAAGAAAAAAATCAAAATGAAATTGACATTGAAATCAGAATTAAGATCAAATTTTACATTCAAACTTTGAAAACAAAAATTAGTGAAAATAAACTGAAATTCAATTAAAGGGATTTTCAAGTTGGCTGGATATAGATAAACTTCATTGTCTGATTACAGTTAAGCAGTTTTTATAGTTGCTTCAAAAATAACAGGTTACTCATTTGTTTACAGTTCAAAATAATTTTAAAGTTATTTTTAAATATAATTTATTGAGTGATAAACGAGTGAACTGCATGCAGGAATTTATCAATCTTGATCAACCCTATTGAATAGTTTTATTTGCAATTTCTCGTGAAAATCACTTTAATATCAATTCACACATTAAACGATAAAAATATTAATTGAAATTCAAGCATTCTTTACTTTCTCTTGAAATTTAAATAATATTGCATTTCATTTGCGGAATAAATATCGGATAAGTAAATAATTCACGATATGCTCAAAGCACTTTTTTCTTCACTTGCTTTTTTTCGATTGTTCTTTTACAAAGTTGACAAAAGAAGAGGCAACTTCTTGATTAATTTTCTCTTGCAACGATTCGTTAGATAAATTTATATTTATAGAACTTGACGGACTCGAATGATTTACTATTTATTTAGGAAAAAAAATGCCAAGTATTTGTTGTGACCACGGTGAAAGAAGATGGACCGGCCTAGCCTAACCTAACATTTTCCGCTTTTTGTCGACGCGACACCTAAGCGCAGGGCCGCCGAACGAGTGTCACGTTTTTCATTCGTCGAGATAGTAATACTAGCGTGAGATTCGTGAGCTTTGTGAAATCCACCAATTGGGTTTTTAAGTCGATTTAGAAAACATATGAATTATATGAGAAAGTATGTTGATCAATTTTGGCTTTCTTATAGAGGAAGCTTCGTAAAAAAAAGCTTTGTCAAAGAGAGAAAATTGTGAGGTAGCGATTTGCAAGGTTCTACTTTGCAGGCTATTGTTTGAGCTCGAAAATTATTTTTCAAAAAAATACAAAATGTCATGAAATTTGAAACGCTCGACCGATTTACGTGAAATTTTGACTCAAACCCTGTTCCATGATAGTCCATATGTGAACAAAATTTAAAGCCGGTATCTCGTAACGTGTGCAAGCTAGTGCGCGAACGAGATTCTTCAAAAAATTCAAAATGCTATAAAATTCGAACGGCTTGACCGATTTGCGTCTAATTCGTACTCAAACCTTGTTCAATGGTAGTCCATATATGAAATATATTTAAAACTAAATCAGCAAAAAATTTCGAAATTTTCTTTTTTCGTCACAGCATTTTTTTTTATTATGCAAAATTGAAATTTACCGACAGTACATTACCGATATATCGACAGTACCGATATATCGACAGTTCTTTTGACTAAATTCATCATTGATAATCAATAATCGTGAAATCATGTCGAAAATTGCCGCCGGATGTCTCAGAATTTACAGGAGCTGAAGTAGCAGACATTTAAAAAAAAATTCAAATTGTAATAAAATTAGAACCACTCTATCGTTTCTCGCCAAATTTGGTACACATCATGGTTTGATGGTAGTAAATTTAAGTACAAAATTTCGGCCCAATATCTCTCAATTAGCGCAAGTTATAGCGTGAAAACGATTTTTTCAAAATTTTCAAAATGTTGTAAAATTTGAATTTTCCGATACGCGTCAACTATAATCCCAAGCGTTGTTGTATGACAGACCACTTGCGTGCCAAATTTGAAGACACATGAAAAATTGCGGCAGTTATCGTGCAAACAAGGCAATTTGCACATACACACACATACACACATACAGACGCTTCGTACAAATAACTTTTCTCGACGTTTTGGACCATTCTGAGTCTGCTGACATGAAAATCTCGGGAAAAATATTTTTAGTTAATAATAAATTTAGTAATTTAGTGAAATTGCGCTAAATTTGACTCTCGGTCTGTTTGCGTTTTTTATGATGTCGCATTAATCAGATAATTCGTCAAACATATTTTTTCACACACCTGTACGTAAAGTTCGTACTTTGCTCCCCGGTGAGAGGGGCGAAAGTAAGTAAGTAAAGTGAGTGCTTTCCTCCCTAGGGAGGAAAGCACTCACTTTCGCCCCTCTCATCACGGAACTGAGTACGAACTCTTCGTCGAGGTGTGTGAAAAAAACGTATGTGCACCGCGGGCGGAGTTGACACTCCACTTCGTGTATTGGGTGCTACCCTCGGAAGGCAAAAAGTCCCTTCGTGACTTTTGCCCATCTCGGGCATCACCCGACACGCTCGCCAGGAATGTTCAACTTTCCGCTCTTGGTGCACAATATACTATTATTCCACATCCGACCGAAATGGCCACTTTTTGCCCCTGAAAATCGGGGCGAAAGTAGCATATTTTTGCCGCAAATCGCATTTGCGGGGCAAAAGTAAAATTGGCGCGAGAAAAATTATGAAATCGATTTTTTTTTAGAATACTATTCGTTTTATAATAAATACAGAATCAAAAAGTGGCTTTGGTCGAGAGTGGAATAAAATACTATATGCAACACGAGACGAAAGTGGATTTTTCCCTCAGGAGATCAATACTGCCCTCGCTAGAAGTTTTCTCCCTCGGGTAATTATTGCCCTCGCTTCGCTCATACAGTAAACGTGCCCTGGGGAAAAATCTTCTCGTTCGGGCAGTAAACACACCCGCGGGAAAAAATCTGCTCCTTTCGCCCCTTGTTGCATAATGTACTAATTCTGTCCTCTCCAATTTTCTGAAACTGTAATCTGAAGTATTTACATAACTGAGAGGAACATCCTATGCACATAGTCTCTTCAGATACTACTAAAATATGGTTGCAGCGTATAAAACCCTGCACGTTGAGCTTCCTCATTATTTTGGCCTCTCCTCAACTATGAAGAGAATAATATCCGATCAATACTCGAATAGTATCTCATCAATAACATGTATTTATTCGCATTTGATGAAGTGTACTAACGTCCACACAAACGTAAAACGGTAATAAACCAACAAAACATTTTCAGCACTGCATAAATGGCCATTGCATAAGCGAGAAAGCTACATTAGTTCCCTACACATTGAGTACAACGATGGCACCATTTCTACCGAATTTCAATAGGCCAAACTTTGTTTTTCCACCACGAACGCATCTTACAGACAGCGAGGAAAGCCCCGATGTGACTTCAACTACCGATTAAAACGATTGTATTCCAAGTAAGCGTAAGGTAAATATAAAATAATACTCAGGAAAAATTTACGGCTGCAGTTATTTTCAGTGGACACAATTTATTTAATCGTGTAACACATATTGATAAATTTACAATTAGCTGCCGAAATACTCACCGATATGGTATTTTTCTTTCAGTCAACGAGACCGATCTACGACTAATCAGAAGGTTTTATATACGTGTGGCATCTTAAACAAGACAACTCGTGACAAATTGCAATATGGGAACGTGCATACACAAGTGCCTTCTCCTTCGAACACATTTTTATCTCATAAAGTATTGTTAATAAACGTAGTGTCCCTCAACACTGAATAGCTATTTATAATCAACTATTTATTTATTTTCTTACTACTCATATACATTTGGAGAAAAATCTAAAGACTATCTAAAAATGTGTCTACGTCAAAAAATGTTATTACCTTCCAGGCCTGATTATAGATGAGGCTTATTTCTGTTCTGTAATATGCTTCGAAAACAAGAAATTATTTTACAAAAATTTAAATACTCGCGAGTGAAAAAGAAGCTTAATTGATGAACAAATTGGGTAAACAAAAAATTGTGAAATAAATAACAAATCGCATATAATTGACTGGAGATTTGTTTGTCATTAAAAGGTGGGTCGATTATCATCGCAGTAATCAAACATGCAAGTTTAATTTAATAACGTAATACACGATAAAGCGTGTGTTATTAAAAAGCTACCAATTTTACAAACTTAAATATGAAGGTTCAACAAAATATTGAGCTGCCCAAAAGTAATAAAAAATAATATTGAGAATTTGATTTAACCAACGCGTCGTCAAATTTCAAATGTCAAAAACCAAAGGTTATAAAGAATTTTTTAACTCTTAGTTAACTATTCATAAATTAATAGTTAGAATTTTCAAGCCTTAAATATGGAAACCATTTTTAGAAGACAAACATGAGTGTGTAAGTAAATTTGCGTCCGTGAAGGCAATGTTGACAGCTATTCCTCGTGCAGCCGATGCCTAAATACACCATAAATCTGTCTGTGTTGGCGACTTTAATGATAACTTCAAACCGATATTTCGTCCTTAATCTACGGTAACTTCATGCTTTTACATTTTTTTCGTATTCAGAAACGTTGAAAATATATAAATTTCTGTTTTTGGTATTTCTATCTTGGATTTTGGATATCTAATGATATGTACATGTGAAATTTTACGCTCATTTATGAATTCAATAATGGGAATTCGCGTAAAAAGTCTCAACTTCACGATTTTATATCTTAAAAAACTATACGGTTGGTCTGATTTAAATTTTAGATATCGCTCGGCTTGAAGCAGATCTATAATATATTTAAAACCTTGATTTGTATCTTGGAAAGCCTCTGGTGATCGACCCACTTTTTAAGGTGCAAAAATCTCTCGACTATGATACACGGATGAGGCTACTTAAACTCTGCTAAGCATAGACGGTTGCTAACAATGCCGGGTTTATTACCTGCACCGTTAGGGATGACGACAATCGATATAATCGGTGTAATAAAATGTTAAAGCTTTGGGTGCGAGAAGCTACCACGACCCTTCGTCGAAGGACAATACCATGCATTTAAATGATTGCAACATTGAAATTTGACAAAGAGTTATTGTCGTTGTGAGAAAGATTAAATATACGAATGAACAGGAGCAATTAACGGAATGCTGTTTCTTTGTTCACTGAGCACCATATTCCTTATATGGCTAAAATACCACGACCTTCTAATACCTGCCGAACAATGTTACTTATGAGGGTCATTCCAGCTTCGAGATGTCATAAAAAAGTACATGATGTGTTTAAGAGTGGTATAGAATATATACCAACTATTTTCGATTTTTTTATGTTATATTTCACCAAAAAATTAAATACCGATTTCTGATTTTAGTGTTTTTTTCGATTCCCTGCATATTAAAAAAACGATATATTAAACAAATAAAATTTCCAAACATAAATAATGTAGGAATTTCAATGTAGTTTTCACTCAAAAATATTCACAGCTGCACAGAATGAATTTCGTGGATTATTAAAAAGGAGAAAGATAAAAAAAATTAATGACTGGACCGTTTTGGTATGGTTCCAAATTTGATGAAAATTTTATTTTTATTTATAGATTCCGCAAAAAAATTGGCACGATGGCAAATTCATATCATCGCTAGAAACATTGAATCGGTCTAATAACTACATGAGAGGGAGTCGATTTTCACCTCGTTCTTCGCAAAAATCCCGCACTTTCCTCCCTCTTATAGCATAATAAACAATTTTTAATTTTTAATAGAAAGAAAAGTTTAATGCAAATGACGACGAAAAAAAATCTAAAAAAATATTTGCAATGCAAAATGAATGGTATATACAAACAAATAAAATAAAGATAATTGGACTTTTAAAAAAAATGAAAAAAGGCTTTAGATAGGATATGTTCCATGCAGAGAGCTTTTTTTATAATCATTATTTTTATATCAATTAAATTTTTTTAGCAATTCACCCGTTTAAACCTATCAAAGTTATGAATTTACCAATGAACATGCCAACTTTTTCGTCTTTCATTTCATTTGTAATATCTCGAAAACGATTAATTGTATTGATTTCATTAAAAAACGAAAGCCTGAGTGATGGTAGTGAGGGATTGAGGGTAAATATAAGTTAAATGAAATCTCTTATACGGGAGACCTCTCTCTCTTATATATTAAAGGAGATCAAACTGTAAGTCATTTAACGAAGGGTCAATTGTTTAGTCATATACCGCCCCGTAATAACTCTTATTACCAAGCTCGAAAGAAGCGATTACTAGACAATTGCAACCTCGGTATTTTCACAGTCCTGCAGTAACGCCTTCGAGGAGAATATACCCCATGATAATAAAACCGATTCCTAGTAAATTTTAGGAAAGGTTGCTAAAGTCAATGTTACCCTCATTATTTCTTTATCCTTCGCAACAAGCAAAACGTAGTGGGGAGAGTGGACGAAACTAATATAAACTCTCTGGAAACTCAAAATCATTACGATTCTCTGTCCACAAGTCATTCGTGACACTTCACGCAAGCGAGTCCTTAGCAAAACCATCGTTCAACATTTCCCTGTTAAACTGTTTCATGCTTTGCGTATTCGTTAAAGTGTAACAGAAACTAAAGTTTACATACAAAATTAATTTGTGTGCTTTTTGCATATAATTTGTGTTGTGGATTTTGATTTAATTTGACAAAATCTACGAACACTGTGAGTGAAACGTCTCATACGCTTTATATGTTTCAAAGTTCGTTGTGAAATAACATTATAAAAAGAAAAATAAAAATGTATTGCCATGACACACGTGCGCTCATAAAGGCAATACGAAAAACGGTTGCCCTAACGAGAATCAGAAGTGCTGTTATCGCAAGACGTTGCAAACTGGATTGGGCCTCGAGATTGAAGACTATGAATCTCCAGCAGGCTCAACATGAATTCAGATCAATCTTGCGACGTTTGACCATGAGGGTCATTGGACGTGTGTATGATTACCGTGCTTTCGATGATTCGAACTATGCAATCTTAATTGCCTGTGAGGTCGTTGTTGAAAAGGGTGGCGAAGAATTTTGTGCTGTACGCAAGCTTTTGGATCGCTATGAGAGGGCACAACAGGCGGTAAATCGGGCTGTTTCCAAAATTAAGAGCGTCAACGAATGCGATGGAAACGATCGTGATCACAACGACTGTGAAAAACACGACGATAAAATTGATGATGAAAACGAGAATAACGAAGGGAATGATGACACTGGACCAATCGATCAACTTGAAAGTCCGGCGTCTCCCGAACCAGAAACGGATAGCGATTCTGACAATGATTCGACGGTTAGTCGGTACAAGATTAATCCCAACTGGGACGGTAACTTGGACTGGTGGGACAGTGACGACGAAGATAGTGATTCGGATGAAGAGTTCGATTGTGGTCATTACTTTATGCGTATTGTAACAAATAACATTTTTTCTTGCGCAATAAGCTAAGCGATGAAATTTGCAATAAATTCAAAAAGATGACTCTTTTAAAACAATTGTTATCGCAAGAAAGCGCCCAGTTTGGGAGATTTGTAGATACCAGAATTTGTTAACTGTTAAAAAAAAAGTTGCAAAGTAGAAGTTTGCTCGTGCATAGCTTCCTCATCATTTTTCATATTGCAGAAAGTTTCTTCTATGAGGAACTATGTCAACCAATACTGGCTTTCTCGTACAGGAAGCTCTGTGAAAGTAAATAATATAGAGGAAGCTATGAGCAAGCTTTTACTTTGCAACTTTTTTTTTACATATGAGAGTGCAATTCTTCTGTATTTTTGACAAGCATTTCAAAGTTTTAATAGAAATCTGACCAGCTTATATATATTTTCAGTGAATTTGGAATAAATAAGGAATTTTGTCTGTTTCATTTGCGCAACAAATTGTATAATGTAATTCATAAACTTTCTGTTGACTAAAATGTCATTGAATGTTGCAGTTGGGTCTAAAATGTACTTTTGATGATTATTATCAAATCCGAAATCCTACCAGCTATTTATCTTATTGCCAGAAAATTGGTCTTTATGGAAAAACGAACATTAAGTAAGTTATGACAACAAAATTGTTTAAGTAAATCGTTCATTTGACAGAAGTACCTTCAGCATAACTATTTATTATAAGAAAATTGATATTTTTTATTGTTGCTAAATTTGTAACACATAATAAACTTTTTACAAAACTGTATAACTCAATATGTTAATTTATCTCTATATATGTAATAAAAAAGAGCCGCTGCCGCCGTGTAGGATAAACGAGCATTGGGCTTAATTCCCAATGCTCGAATTGGGAAAGTCCCCCAAGGGACCCAGGCCTGAAATTTTCTGAGTAATTAGAGAAATCCTGGCCTGGAGGAGGCGATATTGTGAGACTTAGAAAAATCCTGGCACCGAAAGAAGCTCATGATGAGGAATTTAAAAAAATCTTGAGCTTTAGAAAAATCTTAGTCCCGAGGGGTTGGTAGTAACGCGGGACATAGAATAATCCTGGGACTTAGAAATATCTTCGCCCGAGGGGTGGGTATCGCGAGACTTCCGAAAAACCTGGCCTGGAGGGGGGCTCATAGAGATTGTTTAGAAAAATCCGGGGACTTAGAAATATTCTGCCCTCTAGGGGGCCCATATTGGGGACTCGGAATAATCCTGGCCTGGAGAAGGAGGATATTGTAGAACTTAGAATAATTCTACCCTGGAGAAAGGGGTAGGAAGGGGGCGCGGCCCCCCCCTAGTAGTCAATAATCTGTTTTCTCAGTACGTTGAATAATTACAAATTACTGATAGAATGATTCCTTTTCTTTTTTCACATTTTCTATGAGTAAGAAAAGATTGTTATTGCCCCGAATTATTATTAACAAAATAAAAGTTTGTTATTGTTTAAATTGTTAAATATTAATACATTTGGATAATTATGAAAATATCAGAGGTTAAAAGAAAAGAGCTACTGTATTAGCTATGTTTCATACATACTTTTAGATTAAAGACTTTATATTTAAAAACACTACTACCAATATAACTGTAATATCTTAGATTTGATGTCATTATACTAGCAGATCTCATAGATTCATCAGGTTCACCACCATCGGGTGGAAAATGTGTTTAAAAAATACTTCAAATTATTGAAAATGATTTTATCTGCTCTACAGAAATTTATTCGAAAGTATGAAGAGAGAGTACAAAAATATATTAGTATGTAGATTCTTATCAGTTGGCGTAGAAGTAATTATTCAACAAGTTTAACCTCGATTCCGATCTCGTCATGAAGATCTTTCTTGCTACCTGGAAAGCCTTCCAGGATACAATCTATAATCCCGGTGCAAAGTCGCTTCCTCTTGGCGTACTCGCGCGAATAATCGTCCATCATCTTCTCCGCTTTTCTCTTCTCAACGCCCAAATCTTCCGGTTTGCTTCCTTCCATGAGATCGTCCAACTTTTTCGTCAACTGTTCTACAGTTTCTTTCAATTCGTTCCTCATTTTGAGGGCATCATCTAAACTGGGCGTCGCTCGTACCTCATTCAATTTTGCTTCTTGTGCGCGAATCTCTCTTTCGACTTCCAACCGTTTAGCTTCGACTTCGTTCGCGTGAGACTTAAGTTCCCGATCAATTCGGATCAACTCAATCGCATCCTCTTGTGAGCTCTGAATGGCGCAGTAAATTTTCTGATTTCCATAAACCTGATGCAAAAATAATATTAAAGAATTGTTTTAACATTATAGACAAATATATGGAAGCTTATTTTTTTACGAATACAAATTTTGACTCTCTTTTACTTGAAGTAGTCTCAATGAAATTTATTGACACTTTAGAAATTAATGTAGATTTCATGCAGAGTTGCAACCGTTCCATTACGCTTCACGTGCATAAAACCCTTCGTTTTCACAACTTGTGAAATACAATTTTGTACAATACTCGTTGGGGAATTTTTTTCTTAACTCTTAATTTAATTTTCATGGGTTTATTAATTAGTACATTACGACACGAGTGCGGTAAAATTATTTCTGACGGCTGTGAGTTTGTAGCACGAGCCGAAAGCGAGTGTTGTAATCACACGAGTTAAGAATTAGTACATTACGATACGAGTGCGATCAAACTGTTATGCCACGCTGTGCGAGAAGTGCCTTCTTCTCGCACTAGTGCGATAATAGTATATTACGATACGACTGCGATTAAACTTGTTCTTGACTAGAGTGAATTGCAGCACGTGACGAAGACGATTGCAACAATCACACGAGTTGAGAAAAAGTTTCTCGCACGAGTTTCGTATACAACTTTATCGCACTAGTGCGAGAAGTAAGCACTTCTCGCACGGCGTGGCATAAAAACGATTTTGCTTCTTGTGACGTTTATGAACTATCTTAAGAGTTATTATTATTATAAATACAATTAAACACACCTTCTGGAAAATTTTGTTAGTATCAACTAACTTATCCAGTGCATTCTGTACAACAGCCTTGGCATATTTGTTATCAAGATTACTGACAATGCCAGTTATATTGCATGGTCGGTTTTGAAGTTTCAGATACTCGTACACTGCCTTTGTTGCCATATTAATTTTTCAAAGTGTACCTAGAGAAAAAGTTCACTGCACTATTTTATGAATGGACCATGTTTAATATTAATAACTCTAAAAATTGTGATTTTATGAAAAGTACAGTTTTCAAGAGTGAGTGTATTTGTCAACCTCTGGCAACAAAAATGTCTAGTATAGATTTTGATAATCTTTATCATGCTCCTGATTTTTAATGAATGTTTTGCCAAGTTGGAAAAGCATGCAGGTAATTGCCAACAAATGAGCTTTTGTATTGTCAGAATAATTTGCTAAGTCCTACGAATGTGTGAAGCTCCTAATGTAGAAGTTATATATATGTAATATACTGATTCTATTATTTACTTTATTCTTTTAATTTTATATTTTGTTAACTTTAACATCTGTAATACAACCGACTAGATAATTTCAAATGTTTCACCAAAACAATTATATTTTTATGTTGTGTTTAGTATTAAGTGTATATCAATGTACAGATATGTGATTGAAGACCAAACACCATCCCTTTGGAATTGGTTTCTACCTAAATCAAATAAATATATGATAACGATGATGCATTTAAAAAAATAGAGAACTTTTTTAGACATTTTGCTGCTGGCCTTTTAAACAAATACTGAAGAGTAAAATGGTAAATGAAAATTATATAATAACAATATAATGTAATTTCGGCATGAAAATTTATATTTTTTAATCTCTTTTTTCCTAATAAGAGAATCTTATTTATTTTTACTTTTTGACTAAGCAGATCTGTTGAACTATTCAAAAATAATACTAAATTTCAATTTTTTTTATTTATATAAATTGCAAATAAAAATTATACTAAAAAAC
This sequence comes from Perithous albicinctus, assembly GCA_964016905.1. Taxonomy (NCBI): domain Eukaryota; kingdom Metazoa; phylum Arthropoda; class Insecta; order Hymenoptera; family Ichneumonidae; genus Perithous; species Perithous albicinctus. The sequence continues at coordinate 12,454,163 of OZ024689.1, read as the reverse complement.
CTTTATAAAAAAATGCTCAAAATTGCCAACAATTTTTTTTTCTGTTTTTATACTCTGCACACTTTTGAAAGAGAACCATCAGTTAGTTCAAACAATTCCCAAATAATTTTTAGTTAAGTTTGTGATAAATCCTTATGGCACGAGTGTCGCTTTTAATAATTTTTTGGAAAAACTGATAAAATTATAACTGATTTAAGAAAATTTATTTTTCAAATAAAGTGTGCAGCATTAAAAAATTGTTGTAGGTTGTCTTATTATACCTACATTATTTGGCAAAAAATCCTTTGTTTAACATATCAATAGAACATTTAAAAAAAATTAATACTTGCAACCAAGTTAGATTAATCTGAATATCTGTAAATTTGACCTGACTCTCCCCCCTTAAGCTTTTCCAGAATGGTAGGACAATTGTTGTCCCACCTCCTTAATTCCAATTAGTTTCCAATAGTTTAAACAAATTTTATAACATTAAACTTTTTAAGATAGGTTACTGATTTTTCTGGTATGAAAAAAATATATGTAATATATTTATTCCGGAAAGAGTATTAATTAAGACACTGGCAGAAATTAACAGCATAATAAAAGCAGTATTTCCTAAAAGGGTATAAGGAATTCCATTGAAAAATTAACATCAAAACGACTACTTTAATTCTGAGATTTTTTCCTTCTGTGTTTTGTAGTTTTTGATATATTGGCTTCAAAAATACTGAGTCCAAAATGTTGGATTTAAAAATTTGAACAAATGTGTAGAAAGTACAAAAAATCTAGCTTATTACAAACAGTATCAGAGTGAGTCAGAAAAAAAATGTGGTTGAATTAACACAGAATGCCTCATTAATAATCAACAGTAATTTATGATCCTTCGCCTAAAAATTCACTGAGTGTTATTACTGATCCATAGACACTTTGAATTTACCTTGTTTCTCAATACGTGAATTTATAAAAACACAACAACTTGCCGCCACAACATGTTTTATTTCAATTCATACAAAATTAAGTATACGCGTCGCTAATTAATGATCATTCATAATAAGAGCCTTTTGTAAATGTGGATATGGTTTTTGGAATATTCTGCTTTCCACGTAAAACCAAAATGTTCGAGGATTACGCTGTGCGGTAAGTGCGTATGTTATTATAGTGAGCCGGCGTTTATTTACAACAGTTTCGACACAATGGAAAGAGCTAAACACCAACATTACCAACAGATAAGGGATCAGACAAAAAAAAGTTTTGCGAATTTTTCACATCGGTAAAGGTACAAGTAACATTACCAGACAATTTTGATTCCTCGTAGAGACGGAAGCTTTGCTTTCGTGACATTTTTTTTCCCAGATTTTTATGTCAGGTTATTTGGAATGGTTGAAAACCCCGAAAAAAGAATTACGTAAATGTGGCCGAGTCGATTTTAACTTTAAAAATTTGTTGTAGTCGAAAAAGGTTTGTTTGTCGTTTGTAGGTGATTGTTAGATTAAGTATAACGTTTGTCGATCAAGCTGGTATCTAAAAAATGATAAATTAACGTTCACATGGCTGGACATACTTTTTATTATCGGTGCATTCCAGTTCTAAAGGTGCTCATATTCGATGCGTAATTGTTAGTAGCAGAGATGAAAGGATTTGTAGGTTCCATATTATTTTTTTTTTATTGAGAAAAATATAAAAAGAAGGGTTTACAGAATTTACCCACAAAACCCCGAGTGTCTTCTTACAGATTCCATATTAACCCTACACGGGTATACCGGTGTCTCTATAGACACCTGAACTCAGCTTTTGTCAGTTCTGCCACTTTTCCACTGTCGATAGAAACGGGTTGGCTTTTCCGTGCGTAGTACTTCGGTCCGATTAGGTGGCTTGCTAGATACTTGGCGAAGCTATTTCTTTGTTAACTGCTATTTAAACTGTATTAAAGCTCGAACCTGCTCCAAAAATTCTCGTATGCGACTTTCCAAGTTTGAAATTTGAAAAGCATTGACCGGTCGCGTAACGGCGCAATTTACAATCGCGATATCTCGCGAAGCCACAATTCCGTTTTGCTATCTATCGAAAAGCTAACGACGATTTATGATTGGCTGGAGCAAGTTACGCGATACGCAACAACACTTCATGTAAACGGCAGCCAAACTCAACAGCTGACCGGCGTAAAAGACCATTATTTATATCCCAAAACCCTAACCAAGATGGGAGCGCGGAGGGAGAACCGCATTAATCCATCGACAACAAAGATATCACAAAAAAGTTTGAAGAATTGGCTCAAGACAAACGCAAAATGGGATCGTATAGTCGCTCTATTCACGGATCCACGAAGATTGGCCTTCCTCGCTGGTCTCTTCGTCATATTGGAAATCATACTCAACATATTCGTCATCGAGACAGTGCGCTACACCGAAATAGACTGGCGAGCTTACATGCAGGAGGTCGAGGGTTTTCTCAACGGTACTATGGACTACAACAAGCTCAGAGGTGACACAGGACCGTTGGTATATCCCGCGGGATTCGTCTATATTTTTTCGTTGCTCTACTATGCAACCGATCGCGGCGTAAACATCAAACTTGCTCAATATATCTTCGCTGTATTGTATATAACTCTTCTGATGCTAGTTTTTCGAATCTACGCAAGGACAAAAACAGTTCCACCTTATGTGTTGATTCTCATATTTTGTACATCCTACAGAATTCACTCAATATTTATTCTGAGACTGTTCAACGATCCCATAGCAATGATCTTTCTATTTGCTAGTATAAATGCTTTCCTGGACGACAGTTGGTATCTGGGTAGTATGTTTTACAGTTTAGCTGTTTCGGTCAAGATGAACATTTTGCTCTTCTCGCCCGCTCTTCTCATAGCTTATCTCAGCAATTTGGGACTCTTAAAGACAATTGTGCATTTAGGGATTTGTGGGACTATACAGCTGTTACTCGGTCTTCCATTCTTACTCGCTAATCCATACTCCTATATCAGAGGGGCTTTTGACTTTGGTCGTGTGTTTGAATTCAAGTGGACAGTCAACTGGAGATTTTTGCCCGAGGCGGTATTTGTCAGTCCCAATTTTCATCTATCTTTGCTCATGCTTCATCTGGCAACTATTGTCTACTTCATTCCCAGCTGGATAACTTATATGAAATCTTATGCGGAGATTAAGCATGTGGAAAAGGACCTAAAGGTGCAGCTACGCAAAGAAGAGAATGTCGACATGTCTACGACGAGCCGATTGTTCGTTCTGCCACTGTTTGCCGCGAATTTTATCGGCATGGCGTTTAGTCGATCGTTGCATTATCAATTTTATATTTGGTACTATCACACACTGCCGTATTTGGCGTGGCATTCGAATTACAGTAATATGACGAGAATCGTTATTCTCGGCGTGATAGAACTATGCTGGAATACTTATCCAAGCACTGTATATAGTAGCGCGGCTCTACATATTTGTCATCTGATACTACTCTACGGATTGCACGTGAAACGCGTGAAAAATACCAAGGTTCAGTGAGAGAGAGACTGATAATCAAAGTTTTTAATAATTTGCGATTTGTGTGAGAGTTTTTTAAATATTGATATGTAATGAAGAGGAATGATTATACATGTTCCATGTTAAACGTGGGAGTAACGAATGAATCAGGCTAATTTGTTATGAGCGACGCATTTAAAGTCTTCCATATGTCACTGCATTGTAGATTGAAACAATTGTACTATATTGAAATATACAAGTAAGCCGTATATGTTAATCTAGTTATTTCAGTTTTACCCTATATTTTATTTAAGAACAGTGAAGCTCAAAGGAATCGCTACAGGGGTAATTAATTGAAAGTCACTTTTATTTCGTATAGTCCTCGGAGATGAAATATAATAAGCGTAAAGAGGAAAGAGAAAAACATTGAATTTGCTTTTGCTTCCTTAAGAAACTTTCTTTTCGTGAAAATTTTTTTTCCACATTTTCATGTAAACGTGTTCAGAATGTTCCAAAACGTCGAGAAATCACAGTTAGAAAAAATGGCCGGATGTTTGCGTATGCGTGTCTAAAATTTACTACAAAGTTGGGATGTAATGGAACAAAGATCTGTATATAAATTGGGCCAAATCCATGCAGTTCTTTTGCTTTTACACAATTTTGAAATTTTTCAAAAATGTTAGTACGCGCTCTGGCTTCTACAATTTTTGAGATATCAGTCTAAAATTTAGTACAGAGTTTAACTATTATAGATCGATGATTGGTATTGAATTTGGACAAAATCGGGTTAATCGCTCAGATTTTATGCGATTTTCAATTTTTTTTAAATGTCTACGCTCTAGTTCTACCAAATTCCGTGATATCTGCCTGATAATTGGTACACGAATGAACTATTATAGACCGATGATCGGTATTGAATTTGAGTAAGATTAAATCAATCGTTCGGATGTCATGCGATTTTCGATTTTTTTTTTAATGTCTGTATAGACTCTAGCTCTCACAAATTTTGAGATATCGGGTTGAAAATTGGTACACGAATGAACTATTATAGACCGATGTTCGGTATTGAATTTGAATTGAATCATAATTTTTATGGGTTTGTAAGTATAATTTTCTTTCATTTTAATAGCGCTGGAGAAAGTAAATAATGAGAGATTCCATTTAAGTAACTCCTTTGTATAAAAGTTTATTTTTATCTGAGTTTGAAATTCGTAGAAAGCCGTTACAAAGATTTCTTAATTCTAAATTGATTTTTCTGAAATAGTAACTTCAGTCGATTCGTGTACATGATTGGCTGGCACCTAGAGACTTTCCCTAGTTCAGTCACATTTCTGTCCAATTTATGTTTCGGTGGAAACTCAGTTTATCACTTATGGAGCGTACCGCGTAATTCGCTTCAGCCAATCAGAATTCTTCATTAGTTTTTTTCGACGGCAAAACGGAATTGCGGATTCGCGATTGGTTGTACAAGTTACGCTTTACGCAACTGTGCTCTTCTATATCCGACGGCAGCTTGTATCAAGCAATAAAAACATAAGTCGACGGACAAATAAAAACATCGCCCTCCAACCTCAAATTTCGAAACTCTAAATATTATAAAAATATTAATAAAAAGTACCTGTTTTCTGTCGATATACACACTATTAATTTGTTGATTATTAGGGTAATATAGTGAATTAAAGATGTTTGAGGCACACAGCATAAATGCCGAACATAAAGATCTGATCCATGATATTGCTTATGATTTCTATGGGCAACGCATGGCAACCTGCTCCAGTGATCAGTTTGTCAAGGTAAATTAGTTATTATAGTAGATTAACAAATGTTAAGGTAGCACGCCAGCAGAAAATTTGTTCTATTTCCTCCAGATTTCTCACAAATTGGCATTTTAAATATTGTACCTAAACATTGGAGTAATTTAAATAAGATTTACCATCTCTAAGCTGAAATATTTAACACTCAAACTTGGCATTATTTACATGTAAATCATGTATGAAGTACACAAAATAACATCTTTTTAATTGTACAATTAAAATGATGGACATGTACTAAATGAAAGCAGATATAAAGTAAGAGTGCTATACATGCTGCTTCTTTGTTATTAGTAAATATAGTAGAGAAGTTGGACTTTCACATAAAGTTATGTAAAAGAAAAGTTGCAAAGTAAAGAATTGCATTCTCATTAATTTCCATTTTTCTCAAAGCCACTATGCGGAAGCTTATTTATTATTTTTGGCTTCCTCATAGAAGAAATTGCGTAAAAATAGGAAATTAATGTGGAAGCAATGTGCAAAGTTCCACTTTGCAACTTTTTTATTTCATTAAGCAGGGTTTTTAATGTGTTATCTGTATATTTTTGGTAGCTGCAGGTGCAACAACACAAAAAAACAACAGCTGATATCATTCAAGTTTTATGCAAAATTGTGGATCATTTGCTCAAAACATACTCGAATTATAGCATTTTCAAACAAACTATGAAAATGCATATTTCTATGAAATCTTAATTACTTTATCGATTTTTCACAAAGCCACTATGAGGAAGCTTATTTATTATTTTTGGCATCCTCATAGAAGAAATTGCGTAAAAATAGGAAATTAATGTGGAAACAATGTGCAAAGTTCCACTTTGCATCTTTTTTATTTCATTAAGCAAGTTTTTTAATGCGTTATCTCTATATTTTTGGTAGCTGCAGGTGCAACAACACAAAAAAACAACAGCTGATGTTACTCAAGTTTCATGCAAAATTGTGGATCATTTGCTCAAATTGTACTCGAGTTATAGCATTTTCAAACAAACTACGAAAATGCAAATTTCTATAAAATCTTAACTACTTCATCGATTTTTCTCAAATTCAGCATCAAGTATTAACACACTCTATTAAGTTTTATGCAGAAATTTAGATCAGTTGCTTGAACCATTCTTGAGTTATAGCATTTAAAAAAAAAATGACAAAAATGCAAACTTCTATTAAATCTTAACTATATTGATGTTGCCTAAATTTAGTATAAAACATTATCACACTCTATTTAAGTTTTATGCAAAATTTTAGATCAGTTACTTGAACCGTTCTCGAGTTACAGTATTTTCAAGAAAATTTCAAAAGGAAGCAAATGTTCATAACTTTTGAATCCCTCAACTGATTCGAAGCAAATTTAATACCAAACAACCTTAGTGGTAACTCGATCGCTGAAAAATTGCGGCAGTTTTCGTCTGCCGTTTCTGTTCTTCTGACATTTCTAGACATTTTAGACTATCTGAAGTATGTTGACATTAAAATCTGGAAAAAAAATGTTCACGAAAACATATCTTCCTCTATGAGGGAGCAAAAGGAAAATATTTAAGAAATAAAAAATGGTATTTAGTAAATATTAACAAAATTTGACTAGTTGAGAAATTATAATTAAAATTTTTTTATATCATTGCTTCAATCTATTTTAGTATCAATTGTGGTTAATAACAAAGACTTATTGTGTAATTTGTCTGGCAAATTTTAGATGGCTTGCTTATTTAGAAGTCAAGTATTTGCAAGTCTCTTTACTTTCTCACATGTTTCCTATATAGTTAACGGTTGAAAATTGGAAAGTTTAAATTGCTGTAAATATTTTTACCAGTTGTTGCTAAATTGAATATCTAGCAAATTCTACTGACTAATGTTTGTTTTTGAAAAAAAAAGATCTTCATACATTTTGAGTATTATTTCAGAGTACCTTTGGTACATTTTTCAGATTTAAAAAAAAAAATCTATTTACATTTTAGAATAGAAAAATCACACTAGATAAATACTAATCAATATTTTTTAAGGATCGGAGCTAACGACAGCCACGTCCTTGTTTTGTGATATAAGACACCTAATTTTATCCAAGTCCAAGTATTTTCTTAAATTCCAAACGGCCATATTGAATCCGGCATTTTGAAATTAGAAAATTTTATATTAAATTCGGATTCCGTGACTCTACGAATAATGGGATATCCTTTTACATTTAAATTCAAATACTTTGGCCTTGACAAAGATATAGAAGAATGAGGAAGCAATTTGCAAGATTCTACTTTGCAAGCTTTAACTGATATCAAGTAATTATTTATTTGGCAGGTTTGGGATGAGGATGAGCATGAAAATTGGCACCTCACTGCTTCTTGGAAAGCACACAGTGGTTCTGTGTGGAAGGTCACATGGGCACATCCTGAATTTGGTCAAGTCCTTGCTACATGTTCATTTGATCGAACTGCCGCAGTTTGGGAGGAAATTGGTAGGAAATTGTTATAAGAGCATAACTAAGATTTTGAATCGAAGCAATTAAAGCTTCTTTTTTTCTTAGTTGGCGAAGGGTCTGGACCAGGTGAGCGTGGTATGAGACATTGGGTTAGAAGAACCAATTTAGTAGATTCACGAACATCTGTAACGGACGTTAAGTTTGGACCGAAAACGTTGGGTTTACTTTTGGCAACTTGTAGCGCGGACGGCGTCATACGAATATACGAAGCACCTGATGTTATGAATTTAAGTCAATGGACTTTGCAACATGACATCAGCTGTAAGCTTGCTTGTAGTTGCCTCACATGGAATCCCTCTTTGTCCAGGTAAGTTGTATGCATAGTCATTCTACCGAATATTTACCAATATTTGTATCTCAACCTCTCAAAAAATGACGAGTCATTCTCTCTCCATTCAATCACGTTTTTTTGTCATCCTACAAGATATTTCTCATAACTAGTCATATTTGATAACTGCATGAGAGTACTTTCTGTGATTATATTCAGATTTTTTATTTCATAATTTCAGATAATGTTGTATTTTTTTTCTTTTCACACAAATAGCTATTTTTTATCATTTAAACTAACAAAAAATTGGAGCGCCGATTTATCGTATTACATAACTGTAGTATTTATCATATTAACATAATAAATTGTGCATGAAATCCAAGAGGTCAAGGTTCAAACCCAAGTCAATGTGACGTGGAATCCTTAAGTCCCACGAGCAGTTTAACAACATTTGTTTCTACGCTCTAGATTACATCCGCCAATGATAGCTGTCGGAAGCGACGATACAGCCGCCTCAGTTGGTGGTAAAGTATTCATTTACGAATACTCAGAAAACAGCAGAAGATGGGCAAAAACTGAGACTCTATCGAACGTCGTTGATCCGGTTCACGACATCGCGTTTGCTCCGAATTTGGGTAGAAGTTTTCATACGCTGGCTATTGCAACGAAGGACGTTCGAATTATAACACTGAAACCAATGCAGTCAGTATTTGTCAAAGGATTAAATGTACAATTATTTTGAATGACTACTGCAAGACCATTTGTATTTTCAGGGATACCGCTCAAAGTGGACTGTCACGTTTTGAAATAACGACCGCCGCTCAATTCGACGATCACTACTGCACCGTTTGGCGAGTTTGCTGGAATATGATGGGCACCGTATTAGCTAGTTCAGGCGATGACGGTTGCGTACGTCTTTGGAAGGATAATTACATAAATATCTGGAAATGCGTTGCTGTGCTAAAAGGCGATGGTACTTCGGCCCAAAGTGCTGAGGTTCCACAGATCGCGACACCGCCGAACAACTCGGTTGCAGCTCAACTACCTCTATCTACCACCAGGTACTATAAATTGGGTTCCATCAGTCATCCAAATCAAGTACCGTGGCACTAAAAAATGTAAAACGAAGCCGCCGGTAAGTACGTCTCAGAGTACGTGATAAATACACACAATTTTCAATCGAATCGAAGAGATCCCACTAGCTTCAGAATGAGAAATAATAAGTCACTAAATGTTCCTTGAACGTTGATATAATTGGATGAACTTATATTGTTAGCTCCGAACATTGCAACAACAACAAAAATAACAAAAGTTGTAGTCCCTAAAATGTATCCACTTCTGACTTCCGATCAAAGTAATACAGCATTTGTTAAGTAAAAGAAGAAAAAAAAAGTGTAAAGTGTAAAAAGTATCCGCCCTGACTTCCGAATGTTCTACTCTGCTGGTGAGAAGAAATTCTCTGTCATTCTGAAATTGTTCTTTCTTACAGTAGTATGAAACGTATAATACGATTTTTTTTGCTAATAGAAAGAAAATCTATATTCCAGACTCTATTTCAGACTAACAAAGTATTGCTTCATTGATAGAATGAGATCATTAGAAGTCAGATAGTGTGACTTATATTTTTTATACTGGTAAATAGTTCTTTTTTTCGAATATAATAAATACTCAATAAAGCTCTGTTACTTAATGTTTTTTTTGTTTTCATTCTCGAAATACTGGAACCCATTTAACGTAATTGTATTATGGTTGTTCAATTATTCCTCATGTAAATAACCGGTGACGACTTGTTAACAAACAAAAAAAATGAAAATATTGGTTATCTAATACTCTGAGCCGATGCTTCTACTCTCTAAGCCGCATCACAGTGCGCCTCCCCATACTTTAAGTTCTCTTATCTCAAACGACCCCGTATTTTAACTGGTTTCTGTAGTTGATGTATTTTGTGCCAACTCAGCCACTTTTTTTCGACCCTCTCAGATCTGTCCTATTATCAGGTTTTCTAATGAATTAAAAAAATATTATTCTTACACAGTAGATACATGGGTTTATAAGTAATTTCTTTTGTAATAAAAAATATTCGAAATCCCCAAAGTTATAGCGTTTTTAAGATTCACGCGGGAATTCACCTATTCAAACACGTCGAAAACAAAACCCTGAGTTCACCGAAACTGGGTTTTGACGGCACGATGTTGTTGCCGAGCATCTGATGCACCGTAAACCAATTCAAATTACCATTTTTAAGGATAGTAACGCGAAAATGGCTTCTATTACGAGATATCGTCAGTGTTTCGTGTCGTTGTGCGCAAATACGACAAAATGTGCACTTGATGAATTTAGACACTTTAAACATATACATTTTTTCCAAACTGTTAGAATCTGCTTTTCACAAAGCGACGAGAGCAAAATTAAAATCGTGCAAAAAATTTCGAAGCTGGAACTATTTTCTTTCTTCCAAAATTACTTTGTGTTTTCAATGAAAACATATACGATTTACACTTGCAAATGAATTATAATTTTCCAAAACATTTTGTGAATATTACACGAAAATGAAAGTGGCTGATCTGAAAGAAAATACAATCTTTACATTTTTCAATGATAAATCAGCATTATCAAAACTATAAAATTATTTGAAATACTTCATTGAAAAGCTGATGTAAAACTATAACTTTTATGGTGACATATTTTTGTTTGCATCTTATAGTTTTTGAGAAGTGTTGACTAAAGAGAAAAACAGCGGACGGTCAGAAAAATGGCTAAATTGGCACAAAATTTCTCGTATATCGGTTAAAGTACGGGAACGTGTACTGTATTCTTTATATATTTCTTTCTCTTGGCTCTTTTATCAATGAAAAAAAATCACGCATTGCGTAGATATGTTTACAATCATATTGCATCACATGCGGAGAGTAGTTCTCTAGCAGATATCTACTACAACTTGCAACAAAAAGTGACAGAATCAAAGTAAAATATATTACAGCGATATATAATTTTGAGAAAATTTCACACCGCACCGTTTAAACATTCTCGAATTTGTAATGTATATTTATATTCAATAAAACAAAAAGTTCTTTATATACATTTTATTTTATTTTTTCCGTTTCCTCTTTCACACAAAACCGTGTTTATTCTTTTTAATTATCAGCAATCTTGTGTATGTGTCACATTGTTTTCGGTTTCAGGAGTTTAAACATTGCCACAGTTACCGCAGAGAGGCCCTCGATTAACGTAACAGTCGGTAGCAAGTGGCAGGGACCTGTTATAAAAGGTCGTTTTAGTAAAACTGTGTGGCTGGGTAATCCAAGTGAAACGTCACCATCGCTGCCTCCGATATTGGATCGTCCTAGACCCAAAAAATGAATTAAAAACACGAGCGTTTGTAAATACTCACAAAACTATTAACCACGGACAACCAGCTACTTAATGGAAGTGAACTTTTTTTTCTACAACTTTACTGTTTACAATTAAATATGTGTGATATAATATAAGGTAAATGGCTCAGTTATCGGTAGTTTTAACGAAACTGTGACATTAAAAAACTAATATTTCGGGCATTCCATACCTAATGTACCTGGATCTGACTCTTGACCTATCGGTTACTCGTCACCTTTTTAAGCTGAAAAATTTTCAAAAAAATCTGTACCCGATATCAACGTTCTTGAAGGGGACTAAGGGAGGTATAAAAAAATTTAAGTTAGCTCGCGTTTGAATATTTGTAACAAATCTATGGATGAATGTAATTGTAAAAGACTTAGTTAAGAGTACTAACTATAACATTACGAAGTACGAAAATTCATCAACCTCCTTGTTCCTAGGCCGATAATACTTACGTATCAACGTAATGAGACAGATGTATTAAAACCCGGTATTGCCAGAATTTCGTTTTTCTATTTCTTCTCCACCCTTCTATCTAATATAGTAGGAAAATTGAAAATCGTGTTAAATATCACGTGTTAAATATGGGGAAACAAACCATTTAGTGCTTGGTACTAAATCTATTTTGAGTCAAATAAGATTTGTTAAATATTAACGAATGTCAGCGAGCTTCATTTGGGAAAATTCAATATTATTTAGCTCAGCTGAGATTCAATAAGAATAACTAAATGGTTTATTTCGCCACATTTAATACTTGATTTGTTAACTGTTTTTTTTTTTAACAAACTTTTATCACAGCGTAGGAGCAGAAGTCAGTCCATTGTGAGATGTTGGTTTAACGTTTTCGTATGTGTTTAGAGCATTTCATGAAAATTCATGTGCGCCCTCAAAACCTCACCTCTGTTGATTTCTTTTCAAATATCAAAGTATGTTGTAGTCTATCGTAAACAAGCTGATATAAAACCATTATACGAGAAAAAAAATTGCATCTTATAATTATTCAATATTTTCAAAGTAGTGGTTTTCTGCTGATATCTCGGGATTGGAGTAAAAGCTATGTAGAGTAAAACAGAAGAATACGAGTAGGTATGCAACCACTCGCACACGCTAGATGCAGACGAACCATCTCCTAGTGCGCAAATTGGAAAGATTAAACACAGTATAGAAAAAAGCAAGTGAGCACCAAGCAGATTACCTGCGACACACCCACTCGGGTACGCGCGCCACACTGTTGAAAATATTTAAGGTCAAATTTATAAACATGTGCAGGAAGCACTTTTACAGAAACGAGTATATTAAATTTAATATATAAGTGGTTTGCAAAATTACTACACTTTGTAGTAAATACTTATGAAGATTCGCAAGTTTAGTATGAAAATTAGGAAATTTAACATGAAAATTTGTAATTTTACTACACTCGTGTATGAAATTTAATAGATCAGTTAATGAATAAAATTTCCGGTAATGTAAACTCGTAAACATATTTAACAGTGCAGATACAGGCGAACCAGCTCCTAGTGCGCGAATTGAAAAATTGAGTCTGCAGGGTGAAATTAGTGAAATTAATGATTTGTTACGCCAATTAAAATGTCGTTGCATCGAATATTTTATTTATAATACAAATACAATACGTAAAATGATTAGATTTACAACGTAATTCATCAATTGGGCCATATTATTGGCTGACTATTCAGGCTCCTTGAGTCCACAGTATATTTCATATCAAAATTCGTTCAAAACAATAACAAGAGACGAATATCATCCACAATATTAGTCATTCTGAGCATTCTATTTGAGGCATCCTCTGCCAGTTCAGCCACTTTTATCTAAATCTCTGAGATATTTTCAATAAATAATCAGACCAACAGAGTACAACTTGAGTACTATGTGAAATTGTTTCGATTTTTAAATCCAACATTTCCGGAAATGATGAGTTTTTTTAAGTTAACGTATCTCGGAAAATATAAGACATGGTTTAAAATTATCTTTTCAGTAATTCAAGTATGACCAACATTATTTTTTTATGACGAAACATCATTGTCAGTTTGATACCGTCATATGAAAAATTTGTTTCAAAAGCTTATATAAAATTACATCTTTTGTTATGAGACATTTTTTCTATAACTTATAGTTTTCTAGATACGTTAACCTTTAAAAAATACAGTATTTTCTGCAATGTTGAATTTGGAAACCAGAAAAAAAATCGCGTAATAATTTACCATCAAACGTGGTAAATTGTTAGAAATATTCCAAGATAATGCCGAGTCACGAGGTTTAGTCTTGCGACACAGCGTAAAATTTTAATTAATTACTATGTGCATGCAATAATGAATTGCTTTGAATTAAAAGGTACTATATATTTATACATACGTATATATCATTGATTACGTTCATTAATAAAACTTACAACAGCGTCCAAAAATTCAGCTGGTTTTTCTGACTGTACCCAATGACCTGCTCCCATGATGTATTGAAATTCGGCATTAGGAAATAAAATCTTAATCTTAGAGTGATCTTCTTTTTTAATGTAATCACTGTTCCCGCCACCGAGAAATAACGTTCGGCCATTGAAAACTTTGGATTCACTTTTAGGAAACACCGCGATTTGGTTTCCAAAATTTTCGGCAAGGACTGGAAGATTTACACGCCACTTATACTTTTCTGGTTCATGCTCCACAAGATTCATTAGCAAAAACTGAAAATAAAATAAAAATTGCACTTTAACCTCGTCATTTTTAGCTTAGATTTTAAGCTCATTAAGTACATCAAGTACAATTAATGAAAATTTGTTATATTCGTTATGTTTTACTTCTCTTGGTGTAGTGCGTTTAGTGCGGTTGATTACATTAAACGGGCCAAGTTAACTAAAAAATCAATATCTTCGAAAATAACTTCTCAACCAGTTAGTTGATCAAAAAAAATATAACGTTTTTTAAGCGTTTTTGTTTCCTCATAGAGAGCTATGTTTTCGTGGAAAAAAAAATTCGAAATTTTTATTTCAGTATACTTAGAATTGTTCAAAACGTCGAGAAAAGTGGTCTAGAAAAAATGTCCGTATGTGAGTATGTGCAAGGCTACAAAAATTTAATCGGTTGTATTTCAAGAACCGTTCGAAGGATCGAGCTGAAATTTGGCACACAAGTAAAGCTGCTTCTGTGCTTCGATTGTTCTAATTTTCAATAAAATGTATATACCAATTTTAATTTCACATAATTTTTTATTTTTTGAAAAAAAGGCGTGGATACGTTCAATATTCTTTGGTATTGAATTTCGACAAGATCGGTTGGGCGATTCGGGTTTTATGGAGTTTTGAAATTTTCGCTTTTTTTTTAAAATGCTATAACTCGAGGATGGTTCAAGTAACTGATCTAGAATCTTGCATAAAACTTAAATAGAGTATGTCATTGTTTACTACTAAATTTCGGCGAAATCAGCAAAGTAGTAAAGATTTTATAGAAATTTGCAATTGCAAATTTCTTGTAAATTTGAAAGTAACCGATTCAAAATTTTGTATAAAACTTGAACAGAATGTATCTTTGTTTGATACTGAATTTCGTGAGAATCCAATAAAGAGATCATATTCCAGGGAATTTTTATTTTTTTGTACGAAACTTTCTCTATGAGGAAGCCAAAATTGATCAACATACTTCCTCGTAGTGGTAGCTTCATAAAAATTCAAAAATAACGAGGAAGCAGTACACAAAGTTCTACTTTGCGAACTTTTTAAAATAATTTACTTGAATAAATTTGAATTTGCATTTTTAATCACCCTAATTTTTGGGGTTGTTATCGGAAGGTAAATAGGTTGTGATGGTTTCGAGTAATGATGATTGAAATTTTTTACTGAGTTTTCTGGCTCTGTGAAACATTGGATCTGCTTATAGTTGTTTCACGGGTTTGATGGGTTTTATAAATTATTGTTTGGGTGGCTAACCGTGGTGTGTGAATAATAAAAATCATTTAAATAATTTGAATAATTCGAACACTTTGAATTATTTAAATTATTCGATTTCTTTGAATATTCAAATTCGAATTGTTCATATTCAATTCATAATGAATTATTCAAGTTTTTGAATTTTGGCGCATCCCTAATTTTTTATCGATCTTATCGTATTTACGTCAATGAACGGTTGCAATTTCTAATGGTCATACCTGTCGAAGGGTTTGAGAGTGAATATACTTTGCGAGCTGACGATCAATTTGCTTTCGGGTTTCCGATAGAGATCCTTCCGACTTGATTTCGATAGACAGCATTGCGTCAAATATTTTACTCATTTCCGACAGACTGTTACTAGTTCGCACCGGCGACATGTCAACCACCACCAATTTTTCAACTAGCTCGGGATAATTCAGAGCTACGCACATCATTGCTGAACCGCCCATGCTATGTCCCAATAATATCGCTTTCTCCAGTCGAAGATTTTTCATAAGCTGAACAACATCTTTCGCCAAATGGTCATACGTCATATCAGAGGAATGCGGCGATTCGCCATGATTTCTCGCATCGACAGCTATCACCTGCAATACATATTTATATTTCTTATTTGTTATGTGTGAAAACTAACGCATACCTTTGATTTTCTTCACTATCACATATCATGTACAGTTTTTCTCTTTGTAGATATCTTTAGTTTTATGCCCTTTATTTTATACAAGCAATTATATAGAAAAAGAAAGTTCAACAACAGTTTGCCTATCATCAGTCATGTTAAGAAAAATTCAATGGAAAATAAATTATATCTTAAAAATAAACTACTGTAATAAAAAAATTACTCATTACAAGTAACAGGGTACAACTGAAGTAAAATAAAATTACTCCAAGTAGTCGGAATTAAATTAAATTGAAATGTTAATTAATATTTCCAAAATCAAATACAGATAGTACAAAAAAAATTCATATATTGGTTTTGATTCTAAAAATGTCAAAATTTATATTATTCTCAAAGTTGAAAAAAAAAATCATAAATCAGCATTATAGCTAAATTATAGAAAAGGTGATTTAGGAATTATTTGAGAAGCAGAGATTGACATACTGAAAAATCTTTGAATATGTTAGCAATAATCTTGTTATAGTACAAATTGTCAGAGAAATATTTTTACCAGGGATAGAGATGTTAGATGCATAAATGTAAAAACCAATTACCAATTTAAGAATGTTAACAAGAGAATAAGTTACCAATCTGATAATCACAAATCTAGTTTTACCAAAAAACGCACTTAATTTTATACACCAAATTGAATAGGAATAAGTACAAATAAAATATAAGTACCTTACGTTCGGTTCTCTGATTGATGGACTTAGCTAGACTGTTCCAATTTGTTTTAGAACCAAATAAACCATGCATTATCAGAATCGGAGCTGCAATGCTGTCCACTTTGGCTTTTAACGATTCAGTAGATGATTCATAGAAAGTATATGCCAAATTTACAGGACTTCTACTAGAATAAAGAAAGGAAATTCATATAATACCGCCATTTTTACGATAAAGAAGTTTGTCTTGTTGAATATTTAAGAGGCAGTGTCACTTCCCCCCTCCACATTCAAAATTTGGAAACCTATTCTCTTCCATATAACTCGACAGATTGGGCTGAAATTTTGAGAGAATTCGCGGAAAAACGATACAATTGGGATAAGCTTCTGGCTTCCCGAAACTCGAAGCCGTTTATTTTTCAGGAATATCAAAAACCAAAATCGAGATTCGGTGCGAGAGAGACAGTCTTATAGGCGTTTAGCATTGGACGAAAAAATGTCCACGCGTGTATTATCTCTTTACTTTGTTATCTACTTCTTAATACATGAGACATTCCGGACAAAGTGGGACACCTCTGTTTTGAGATGTCACGAAAAAAAAATTGTACATTTTTTTCTCAGTGGCTTTGTTATTGTAATATACATATCGAAATTATAAATTTTCTCGATTCGCTGATGTAATTACTTACTAAGGACAAGAATTGCTTAATCTTCTTTTAAGTAAATGACGATTTATTCGAAAGAAACGTATTGCAGATAAATCAAACTGTCCCAACTTGCGGGCACTATTTACAAACGCCATTTTAGGACTATAGATTAAAAACTAAACAACCCCGTTGATTTATCACAAAGGTATTGCAGTGTGTAGTGAAGAAAAAAAATTATGGACGTATGATCTTATAATTACGAAATAAGAGGTTATAGTTAACATTAGTAAACAAAATTTCTTCGTCGTTGTTTGTGGCTGGTTCCGTTTTTCGTACTTCAGCGGCATCTACCATACGATCATTTACTCTGTAGCGTAAATTGATTTGGCGCGCGAACGCACCAACTTTCTTTTTTCAGATTGATGATTGAGGACATATAGGGGAGACGATTTGATTTCACAGATTTGGAGCAGCAAAATAATTTACGATGTTTAGAAGGATAGGTTGCAGCTAATAAGAAAATGATAAAAGCGATAATACGGGATGACGGTGACACTTCTAAATATCACACTGCTGTAATATAAGAAGGTATCAGAAAGGTATCAGAATAACACCGATAAAAATGATCACTTGCAGAAGTAGAATAATTAAAAATTACAGGAATGGTACTCGTGTGTATACGTTTGTATACTGTAGATTATTTTTAGGTATTGATATGGCGGTTATTAAAAAAGAAAACGATTTGGCAGTTCGATACTAATATTGGTAGTTAATAATAAACGCTGTGTTGATTAATGTCAGAAGGTACGATGACATAATATAACACGACAAAATATTACACCACGAAATAACCCATTCATAACTAAAATATTACGACAACAATATACATCTTCGAAAAAAGATATTCTCAATTAAAAATTTCAAAATAATATTGATTTTAATAAAATTCAGAAAATTATTAGTCCTAATTGACTTGAAGTTGACAAAGCAATAATTTTTTTTTAATCAAATTCAAAATTAAACCTGCTGAAAATATTGTTATTAAAGATAATAAAATCTTTTTTTTTTTCTTATTATGAAACAGTTAAATCGTATTAATAAATAAATTCCTGCAGTTACTAAGGATGAAGACTGAATTAAAATAGAAAGGGATGTAGGAGTAGCATTGCCATGTGTAATTAAGAAGAAAATGGCATTTGAGCCCTTTTAGTAATTGAAGTTTAATATTATTAGAATATATTTTTTTCATATAATTATAGAATTAATTAACATTATTTCTCTTCATAAATTTAATGAAGGAGGAAATCTGACTTTTCATTTAATCTGGTCCCTCGCAGACCTCCCAACTAAAATCCAACCTGAAATCCATCCGGACGCTTGGTGCGCCGTTCCAACGGTTGGACTTAGGACGGTTTACGATTGGAATTGCAAATTCTAACTCTCATCCAACTATCAATTTAGTAGAAAGGATCTACGTTGGAATTTCCAATACCAACAGAGATCCAACCTTTCCGTGTAAAGGCTTGAGGGTTTCAACAGGGTTAGAATTTACAATTTCAACCGAGAAACAACCTTTCTGTGTGAAGGCTAGAGGGTTGAATGAGAGTTGGAATTACCAATTCCAACCTTAATCCAACCTTTCTGCGTTAGTGGAACTCGACTTTACGTAGAAAAGTTGGATTAGGGTTGGAATTATAAATTCCAACCTTCATCCAACCCTCGAACCCTCACGCGGGAATGTTTGATCTCGGTTGGAATTGCGGATTCCAACCCTCATTCGACCCTAGAGTCATTAAACGGAAAGGTTCGTATTTCGGTTGGTTGGCGAAAATCATCTATAAATCAACCTTCGACAAGTTGAAGATGACTTAAAGTTGCAAGTTGGACTTCAGTCGGATTTCGGTAAAACGATCGTAAACTGCTCTGTTAATCCAATCATTGGAATCGCGCACTAATTGCCCGGTTGGTTTTTAGTCGATTTCCATTTGAATCGACCGAAATCTGTCTAAGTATCGATGGAAATTGAACGACCAACCAAGATCCAACTTATAATCCGACCGAAATTCAGATTTGGGAGGTCCGCGAGGGATCGGGGGAAATAAAACGGTCTTCCACAACTGATATGGCAGGCTCGTCTAATAGGTCTACAAATGTCACTACAATTTAGTAATGTACTATATTTAGACGACGATTTCAAAGCTCTCATCAATCATGACATGATTTACGCCACAGATGAAAACTACAAAAACTGCCTTGACACATTACAACGAGGACCAAATTCTCTAGTCGAATGGTTAGGGAATAGAGGCCTGTCAATCGCCCCATCTAAAACAAAATTGGCTGTGTATTCCACAGAAAACAGAATACACCCACAGAACACTTCATTAAAATCAAGGAAGACACCATCTCTAGCGCACGAACGATCAAATTCCGGGGCGTCACATTAGATGTAAAACTCACGTGGACCCCATTTATAAAAGAAACAAGAGACAAAACATCTCGATGTAACAACATAATAAAAATGCTTTCAAGACACAAATGGGGGCTCACCCTAGCACTCTCATATATGTATACAGAGGACTGATAAGATCCAGACTGGAATGGGCCATCTATATGTAATTTCTCAGCTAGCAAAACCTCCCAAAATGTTTTACAAAAAATACAATTCGCATCATTCAGAACCGAAGAATATAGCCCGAGACCTCGCGAAAGAACCGTCGCCAAAGGTCACAGCAGAACTTCTCGCTAAACGATATTTACACAGAGCTCACCAATTTAAAAACCACCTCTACCGGCAGAACTCGTGCTCTTGGAGTTTCGTCAGTGCAAAAGACGCGATATACCGGAATATGTTCAGTCGTTTTCATATACCAGCAATAGAAGCAAATAAAAGAAACATCTGAAAGAGTAAGAAAAGAGGGCTTGGCGCCATGCTACGATTTCCCCGTTGCTCCTCAATTAGGAAGCATACCGCTGAACATAACGGAAGAAATACAGACGCTTTCAAGATGGGGAAAGGAAAAACCAGTCAGGCTGGCTTTCGTTATATCCCATCAATGAAAATTGAAAAAGGCTTTTGAATCGCAGACATATGCAGCATATTGGAGGCTGAGGCCCAGGATCTCATCCGGGCCCTTAATTTGCCAAAGAGCATATCAATGGAAACATTTTAATCCTCTCAGTCTCGATGTCTGCATTGCTTTCTTGCAATCACTCTGAAATATCCATTAAAACCAACAACACCATTCTGGAAATCGAATATTTAACATACAGCATTAAAAGACTGGGAAGAAAAATCACATTTCTATGATGTCCGGCGGATATCAAGATGCGCCAGTTTGGAGAAAATCTGGACGACATAACAAAAGATTACAATCCCTTCAAAAGAATCGATAAGGATACCTGGAACAAAGAAGAAGAAATGCAACGCAAAGAATTCCAAACAACAGGAGTCCACTGTGAAACACATGAAGAAATCCATAATCGGATGAAAAGAATCCGGTCAAATAACTACTAATGAATATCTGCATGTCTATATGCGGTTAACCAGTTGAAGAACTATTAAATCATTTGTTCTAGGCGTGATGCCCAGAAACACATCTCCATTCCTCTCAACTCCGTGAAAAAATGAGTGAATAACCAACATCTACCCCCATATATGTCATTAAAAACATAGATTTCTCAGATGAAATATTAAGGTATTAAAAAACGTGAGGAAATTTGCACGAAATATAGAATCAATTCACTCTCTTTTAAAAAAAATTAATAACGGCAATTTTTAAACATACAATAAAGAAAACAAAAAGACAAGTAAAACAAAAAGCTCGGATTATAGACAATCTCAAGCCCCAACAGTTTTCAAACATTACCATTTGGTAACACACACATATAACCCAATAGCAAGGCAAACCAAAAAGTAAACAAACATAAAGGCGTAAACCTCGAGATAACAAGCAGCAACAAGTTCCTAGCATCTCGAGACTACCTCGGCACAAAATATGGCTGTCCACAATCCACGACGAGCACAGCAACAGTGGAACGACATAAAACTTATCGACCATTGGCTAGCTTAGTTACAATCCAGCGCTGCAAGTTGCAGCAAGGAGCTAACCTGTGCAAGAAAGAAAGAAGAGAAAATTCCTATATTTCAGTCCCTTGTTTCAGTGTGTTAGTGTTACTTCGTCAGCTGACTTTGTTATCTTTACTTAGCTGTATGCCGGCGATCATGGAGGTCTAAATTATATGCTAGGTTATCTTTCGGTAGTACAAAGTGATCATATTTTTGAGTGGCACTCGATGATTAAAAATCGGAAATAGCGTTACACTGTAATTCTGAATAATCGATGGGTTATCGCGAGTATGAAAAATGAAGGTGTCAACTTATAAATCATTTTATATATGTAGACGTTACTTCAGCGAGGGACTGCATCAACAATCATTAAAATGGATACAACCTACTGGTTTCACAACAAATGTTTCGGTTTATAATCCAATTAAAAAGTCTAATGTGCCGCTTATCCTGAAAAACAAAGGAATCGTCAGCTGGTATATGTGTGGACCTACGGTATATGATTCTGCACATATTGGACATGCATGGTAATCGGCATTTTAAATAATAATAATAAAGAAGTTTTTTTTATCATTCCGCTTTCTCGTAGAGGAAATGTTTGTTTTCATGAAATTTTCGTCTTCGAGATTTTCGTGCCAGTAATTACTCGGAATGATCTAAAACGACAAGTGATTTAGAAAAAAATTCTATGTGCGTGTTTGTGTGTGTGTGAATTCGGTTTTCTATTCGCTAGTCTATGGACTTATAAGTAACAATATTACACTTTCAGCTTGTACGTTTAAATAAATGTTCTTAAATTGTTGGAGAAAATGTGTGGCGCGACTTTCCGTTCTTCAATATTTAATGTATCACAAAAAAGCTGCAAAGCAGAACTTTGCACATTGCTTCCTCCTTAAATTTTATTTTTCACAAAGCTAACTCTATGAGGAGGTTTATTCGTTAATTTTTGATTCCTCATAGAGGAAGCTTCGTGAAAAATGTCAAAGACAATGAAAAATGTGTATCTGTGGTCCAATGTTGTTTACACACAGCGAGACGTGTACTAGCTCCAGCAACGTGAAGCGAACTCCAGACCGACTTGTATCGGCAAAAATTTGTTTGTTGTTTTTCCCGTGCCCACTGGCGAATGCGATACAGTAGAGGGTACGTTGGCTATGGACGAAACTTGGGGGGGAGGAGACTTTGGAAGGAATTGGGATTAGGTGGAGTCAGGGACAGAAAAAGGGGAAGAACCCTGTACGCTGGAATACATATAAAAATATTAAAGAAGCAATGTACAAAGTTTTACTTTGCAGCTTTCATTTTCAATTTGTTACCTCCATATTTTTGGTAGTTAAAGGTGCAACAACACAAAATGAAATCACAATAATTAAATATTACTTTCTACTCTACTTGCGTGCAAAATTTAATATATATATCCATGGTGTTGTTCTGAAGTTATGGGCAATTGTATTTTGATACTTACGGTCATTGAATATAAAAAATGCAAATTTCTATAAAATCTTTACTATGAATTTTGCCTAAATTTAATAGTTAAACATTAATACATTCTGTTTATGTTTTATGCTAAATTTTAGGTCAGTTACTTAAACCGTTGTCGAGTTATCGCATTTTCAAAACAGTTACGAAAATGTGAATTTCTATAAAATCTTAACTACTTTATCGATTTTGTTCAAATTTAGTATTAATCATTGACACACTCTATTTAAGTTTTATG
This sequence comes from Perithous albicinctus, assembly GCA_964016905.1. Lineage (NCBI taxonomy): Eukaryota > Metazoa > Arthropoda > Insecta > Hymenoptera > Ichneumonidae > Perithous > Perithous albicinctus. The sequence goes on along the minus strand of OZ024689.1, from coordinate 12,431,118 downwards.
CAGCATTTCAAATTAGTTACTAACCATGCTCGAGTTATAGAATTTTCAAAAAAATTACGAAAATTTAAAAACTCCATAAAATTGGAACTGCTTTTCTGATTTCACCCAAATTCAATACCAAACAAGATTAAATGTACCTACACTTATGAAAAACTATTTAGCAAAATATCGTAAATTTTTAAGAATTTGTTATTGGTTTTGGTCGTTTTTTATAACATTATTGTTGTTAAGCCTCGACGTATCGACCTAATTTTTATGGATGGAATTTTTGACACGCGTTCTCGGGGTCTGAGATATCGGTGTCGAAGATTCTGATGTTATCGACAATCCTACACAGGAAAGTTTCAAACATATTTCGAATCCTTGAGTTTTTATTTAGTTCGCTCTAATTGCTCCACCAGTTCATTAAGAATCATATTTGACGTTAAACTTTGAAAGGAATCGTGAATTAATGTCGCCATAGCCACGGTGGTGTAATTGGTAACGCATCGGACTAGTGATCCGAGGTTCCCGGTTCAAACCCGGGCTGTGGCGATATTTTTTCACGATTTATTTTAATTGTAAAAAATGGGTCGCTCTGGTTGCTCCATCAATTCTTAATGAACTGGTGGAGCAATTAGAGCGAACTAAATAAAAACTCAAGGATTCGAAATATGTTTGAAACTTTCCTGTGTAGGATTGTCGATAACATCAGAATCTTCGACACCGATATCTCAGACCCCGAGAACGCGTGTCAAAAATTCCATCCATAAAAATTAGGTCGATACGTCGAGGCTTAACAACAATAATAAAATATCGTAAATTTTGCAAAAGTTAGACCATTCAAAACCTTTTTAAAAAAAATTCAAAAAGTTATAACATCAAACCTTCTCCATACATTTTGTCAAAAATTGCAATAATCAAAGTCGGTCTACTGCTTCACTTGCGTGCTAAATTTCAGCTCAATCGGTTGAACTGTTTTTGAACTATAGGTGATAGAAATTTCCAAGCCATGCACACACACATACACAGACACAATACACACGATCATTTGTTCTAAATCACTTTTCTCGATGTTTTGGGCCATTCTAACAATAAGTGACTTGGCATGAAAGTCTTGAAATTTTTTTTTTTACGAAAACAAAGTTTCTTCTATGAGAAAGCAAAATGACCTTGTCATATCACAGAATTTCTTTTTTTTTAGTACATACATAAGGTTCGATGTAATCAGAAGAATACTTTGCAACTTTTTTGACATCAATGTTATATCAGTGATGGGAATAACAGATATCGATGACAAAATAATAAAACGATCATTGGACACTGGACAAGAATGGAAGCAGCTAACAAAACAGTATGAACAAGAGTTCTTCAGAGAGATGCATTTGTTGAATGTGTTACCATCTTATTTGTACTGCAGAGTAACGGATTATATACCACAGATTGTTCAGTTTGTTCAAACGATTTTCTCTATGGATGCAGCATATATCGGCAAAGATGGTAAGAGTTGTTCACACTCGAAAATATATTATTACTAATCTATAATATGATAAAAGGCAGTTTGTGTTTCCTTGGACAGAGACACTCACACTTACACCTCACACACTTTTAAAAAAGAGACTTTTGAAAATGAGGACCTGAAGGGTCTAATAACGAGACTTAGAAAAATTAGGGCCTCGGGATTTAATAGTGGAACTTAGAAGAATTAGGGCCAAACGGGGAGGATTATAGGAGGATTTATAAAAAATTAGGGCTTAGCGATTGAAAGGGTTTGCAGGAGGATTTATACAAAATTAGGGCTTGGGAAAGGAGAGGGTTTACAAGAGGATTTATAAAAAATCAGGGTCAAATGGTTTCTTATAGGGGGACTTACAAAAATTAGAGGCAGAGGGGGTTTCATCGGAAGATTAAGGAATATCGAGTAAAATAGAGTGGCTCTGGGGTCTCGCTCATTTCATTCAAATTTTTTCTTTTAATACTTGGCGTTACGTATGATTTGTAAAAAAACTGCGAGGGCGCGAAGCACCTGAGCCACAATGACTTGCTAGAATTATTATTATCACTACTAATAAATTTTTGTAAATACCGAGTCTCATTCGACGATGAGGAAGCCAAAATAATAAATATCTTTCTCATAGAGGCAGCTTTATGAAAAATTGGAATTTTCAAAATTCCTCTTTTACAACTTTTATAATTTTAATAAATTTTATATGAGGAAACAATGTGCAAAGTTCTACCCTCCAATTTCTTTTCTTTTCTTTTCTTTCGAATTTCTCAATCAAGTAGCTCTTAAACTGGCACAATAAATTTAATTTAAAAAAATAGAATTCTTGATATGAAGTCGCTATAGGTACGAGTAGACTAATAAATATTTGTTCTTTTAGGATCCGTATACTTTGACACAAAGAGATACAAGAGATACGGCAAATTGCAAAAAGCACAACCAAGCGAGACACATCTGGTAAAAAGGTCAACCACAGATTTTGCTCTGTGGAAAGCATCGAAACCTGGGGAACCGTTTTGGGAAAGTCCATGGGGTCCCGGCAGACCAGGATGGCACATCGAATGTAGTACAATAGCCAGGTACACGATATAAAGCTATACCTATAAATCTTTCTGCTTCATTCCGACTAACATGCATTGTGTAATAAAATTTTAAAAATCTTTTATTCATCAGCACAACGCTAGGAAATACCATAGACATTCACAGTGGCGGCATTGACTTATTGTTTCCACATCACGAAAATGAAGAAGCACAATCTTGTTGTCATCATAACGTAGACCAATGGGTCAACTATTGGCTGCATAGTGGACATCTTTACTTAACAGGAGATGAAAAAATGTCCAAGAGCTTACAGAACACTATAAGCATAAAGGAAATACTTGAAAAGTACAGCTCCAATCAATTCAGGATATTGTGTCTGCTTACACATTACAGAACTGGTATTGGTTTCTTGTTACTTTTTTTATATATAAGAAAAATAAGAAAAATTCTCTGTGCGTGCAGCAAATTTTGTTAGACTCATTTAGATATTTCTCATTATAAGCCAAATTAGAGAGCAATTATAAGGTACTTTTTGTCATTTAAAAAAAAATATTTCCCACATCCTTAAACATTATTGATACTACTGTTTCCAATAGCGTTAATGATATATCGTATCAATACTTTTTTTCTAGGTATTGAGTTTTCACACGAAACAATGCAAAATGCCGTAAATGTACTGAACAAGTTGGAATATTTCCTAAGTGATTGCCGCAACTACGTCTCTGGAAAATTAACTACCGGAATTGTAGATGAAACTGTAGCATTACGTGTAAGTATACACTCTTATTATGCTGTAAAATTCAAAGAATTTCTAGACATATGTGGGGATTCCACTTTTCAAATCGCCAGAGTAGAACAGATCGAGGTTCCGAAGGATTAAAATAAATAGCACGCCAAATCCTATGAAACGGCAACCATTATCTTGAAAAAAATATTTTAATAGATTTTTTAAAATGCTATATAAGTTTAGGGTAAATAAAATCTCAAGTTTTGTTGCTGTTTCAAGCTCCTCAATGCAATGCCCGTTAGGGCAGTTAAAAACATACATACACACAATTTTCATAGAATTATTTGTTCTTAAAATGTTATCTAGGTTGTCATAAAAAAGAATTCTCGAAAAAACGGACCTGTACGATAATGTTTAGTACTGTCGCATCAACGTCAAAATTGTTACAAAACGGCTATTTTCGGCAATTTTTTGTTGTGCAATATTTAAGTGCTCATCGATTTTCAAGTTTAGGATTTTCTGGCGAATTCGAAGGCTCGTACGATTGAATTTAGTAACCGTCGCATTGATTTTGAAGTTTTTAAATTAAAAAAATCGCTCAATATATCGAGTTACCGAATTACGATGACGAAATTTTAATACTCATAGATTTCGCACAATACATTTAACCGAGTTTAAATTTGTATAAAAACGTTTGTGACGCTATAATAAACACATTTCTTCCTAAAAATGAAGAGAAAAAAACGAAAATTAATTTCGAAGCACGCTAGGTGCCATGTTAGTATGCTGCAAACTCTAAAAATTTTCGAATAAACATTAATCATTTCTTCTTTGTTCAACGCGACTTCCGAAGACGTTGGAAGTTACGAAAGACAAAGTTTACGCTGCTCTAGCAGACGATTTTGATACAACGAAGGCGGTATTTGCAATTCAAGAACTTGTTGCAGTGGTAAATAAAATGTTAAAGCAAGAAGAGGTTCGTACAAAAATTCGATAGATCTGTTATCTCGTTACCGATTATGGCGATATCTATGTATTTTGATAATTTTCCAGGGTGTGAATACTACTTTTCATAGCAGAAATACGACGTGCATTGCTGCAGTTGCTGAATATATTAGAAACACATTGTCGGCCCTTGGTATTTCGGATATCGTGGGCGTAGAAGCAAATGATAATCAATGGAAGGATGTTATAGACGGTTTCGTGAAATTTAGAGAAACAGTACGAAGCAGAACAATGGCACAGGACGTGAAAGATAAATACTTACTTCAGGCTTGCGATCAGGCCCGGGATAATTTATCTGCCTGCGGCGTCAAAGTTAGAGTAAGACTTATTTTATTTTTCATTTTAACTGCAGTATCTGTTTAATATATATCTAAAAATTGGGTTATATGATTCCAACAAATTTGCCATCTCTGCATTCATTTATTTATTTATTTATTTTGCTTCCTCATAGAAAAAGCTTTGTTATTATGTAACAAAAGTGCGTTTCATACAAAAAAAAGTCAAAACTCTACACTCTTCAAACAGTCTTTATCAATTGTGCTAAAATTTCGCACGTAAAACCATTACGATGCTTTGTTTGATACAAATTATGCACTGATTTAACCATCTGCTTAGTTTATATTAAAATTTATTTTATTTTGTAAAAAAATGGATTTTCACTCTAGCTGCCGCAAACTTTTTGCTCAGGTATATTCGGTATCAAATTGATTAAAAATTGCACCTGTTTCGCGATAAGTTATCGTTATAGGTTACAATGATTAGTAAAATATTTCAGTTTCTGTGTTTGAATCTGTATTATTTTTCATCTATCACAAAGGTTCTTCTATGAGAAAGCCAATGATCAACATATTTCATCATAGTGACTTTGGAAAAGGCCAAAAATACTTAAGAATCATTGTGCAAAGTTCTACTTTTCAACCTTTGTCTTACCTTTGCATATTTCTGACCTGTAAAATGAAATTTCATTCAGATGTAAATAGGTCAATCAAATTTTATGGAAGTCATTGCAAAATCACTTTTTTTCTTAACTGTACATCATCGCTGACTTGGTTTTCTCAACTTCAGTAAGTGAAAAATGATTTTTAATTATATTTTTCATGAGATTCGACACTGTTAGAAAATTAAATCACTTTTTTTCACCCAAATTATTCGGGTCCCATAAAGCAGGCTTTGCATAAACTTCTGTCTTGCATTTGAGTGTATAAAAATCTTAAAATCGATTTAAATAATTCATATTCGCTTTTCACTCACAGGATTTGAGAAAAATTCCCCTTCCCCTTAAGAAGTTAAGATTTTCGATGGCTTTTCTGTAAAATCAGCTTGTGAATTAATTAATTAAATCTGAATTCATTTTCTTGATGTAATCCATAAAAACCGCATTTTTCGTTTTTTTACAGCTATAAATAGGATTAATTGATTACGAGATATCACAGTTTGATTTTTGTTGTTGTTAAAGTAACAGTTATTCCGTCATATATTTTTTGTTATTGGAATATGGTAAATATATTGGAATCATTTAATCTGATTTTTAGACATTTTTTGAAAAACTTTTTTTTTTGTATTTCAACTAAAATAGAATGCTTCCTAGGAATCCCTCGTACAAAAATGTTTGTACTAATGAAGCGTTCATTCCCGTCTTTTCAGGATTACAAAAATACGTCAACTTGGACTCTGACGAAAAATTAAAACCTCATCAGCTATATAAAAATATAAAACAACGATAACACGTTTTGTAAAAATCTGTATTTATAATTATAATATACGTATACAATATACAATTATACACATACAAGTGAATAATTTAATCGACCCCATTCGAGATCTTAACTTTCTTTGAATCACCTCCAGTATTCTCTAGACTCTTTCGTTTTCGCTCTAACTTTCTTTCGGCGAGCGTTTTTTTCAGACCTTTCATTTTTCTAGTCTGAATACTGTTAATGTTTTGTGCTCCCATGTGTATACGACCGAAAGTAGAACCAAGTTTATCCTTTGATATATTCTTCTTCTTCCGTACCTTCAGGTCCTTTGGTTTCTTACACGATTGTTTAAACAGATCTTCGGACGCGAGTTGTGTTCGTCTGATGTTTAGGTCAACGCGAGGTCCAATTTCGATCAATTCTATCCTCGGAATTCTTGTACCAGACTTCTTCAGTGAAACCCTGGAATTATTTTTACGTGGATTAGTCAAAGATTCAGACCAATAGGATTTACTCGTGTATTGTTTATGGTTTGTAGTACCGTTTTAAAAGACTATTAACCGCTATTTTTTTTAAATATCATATACTAATGTATGAATCAAGCTGGCATAGCGCCAAGAATGGTGCAGTAATAGGGTGGTTAAAAAAAAAAAGATATTTTTGCAAATCCCATTCGTCATTTAATTCCCTGCAAGCTTTTTACTAAAAAACAATAATAGGCTGGAAGGAGAGGCTTGTACAATTTCTTTACATTGATGTCTTCATTATTTTCAATCTGTAAAATTTGGTACACAATTAAACATTTTACGGAATTTAAATAAATATTTGCAGAATTTCTAGGAAAATTGGCAGTGTTGATATCGAATATTTCGAAAAAAAAAAATGTATTCAATAACAATATCGTGCGATTTCGAATTGAAAAAATATATTTTTTTTTTACTTTTTAAATATTCGAGTTGCACATTACCGATTTTTCTATGGTTTATGTACATACCCCTGTAAATTCTGCAAAATTTGAAGTAAAACTGAAGATGCCGCATTGACCGAAAAAAAAAATTACTGTATTGCTCGAGAAATAACTTTTTTCAGTCCGATCACAAAATTATTATTGCTTTCAAAAGTTCATAAAAAAGTAAATAAGAATTATCTCATATTTGAATAATGCATTTTTTTCCTTCCAAAATATTAATGGTTTTAAAAAAAAAGTAACTCCTACGTTTTTTTACAAGAAAATTCCGGAAAAAGTTGGCGGGAAAGGCGCTTCGGTACTAGTAAAATCTAGCTAACTATGAAAAATATCTAACAGGATCAGCAAATAAGTGGTTGAACCGATAGAGAATGCGTTATGTACAACAAATTGTATAGGCGTCTACTTCTATATGAGAATGATCAAGTGAAAGGGTGCAAAAATTTCAATGAGAAACAAAATAAAAATACTATTTTTTTTTAAATCACCCTAATAATTACAATAACAGGCAAAAACAATTGATCGCAAAAATCGGATATATTAAATATTCATGTATAAAGTAAAGGAATTGGTAATTATAATATCAAAAGTTTCATGTAGATCTTCTTTTTTTTCAGCAAATGTTATTGATTGATATTGTGGTACCTGTAACTTCTAAGTAGAATGTTGTTTTCACTGGCAGTGAAACTGAGTACGTGTTCCAATCCCTGTAATCTAATATTCTGCACATGCTCCCTCTGAAACATATCGACTAAAAGATTTCTGATCCTTCCATACTGATAGTTGTTTTCCCACAGCTCTCCATTAAATACGAGCATAGGCTTCATGCCTTCGGCTACTTTCTCCACTTTGAAGTCCTTCAAACTCTGGAAGTTCTCGATACCAAACTCTGCCATGTCTAGTATAGAATGCTCGAACATTCTGCCCATTATAAGATTGTTAGGGCGCTTCTTGTTGTGCGAGACGAACATAAATAATGGCGCGTTTAATTTACGGGAAAACTGTTCGATGGGCGTCGCATCTTCGAAGGGCCTTATCGGATTCTTTTTCTGCATCAATTGTCCATCTGGTTTTTTGAGATTGTACTGCAATGAAAAATAACGCACGAAATATAATTCCTATGTATAATATACATAGTCCTATCCGCGGGTGTACAACAATGAGTGTACCCGAATTATTTATGACGTTATTTATGGTTCATAGCAATTACACCTGTGTGGGTTGTTTTGCTAATTATCAAGATTTGGCATCCAATTTTCTATGAGGGGGGGGCTTTCAAGTTAAATTTCTTTTCTTCTCCCGACTCAAAAAGTAGTGTCAAATTGTATAAACAATGCTCCTAAATCATCTGAACGTAAAAAAAAAATATTTACAATTCACTACTGAATTTTGAAGAAAAAAAAAAACTTGGAGGAATTTGACCCAAGTCCCTTGGGAAACTTAGAAAAATTCAGGCCAATGCTTGATTATACTATACGGCGGCAGCGAGATATTTTTATTATATAGAGAGATAACAAACTCAGCTAATCAGTAACATGCTCTGTGTATGAGAATTCATCAACTTCTCAGGTTGTTTGAAATTTCACGATATTTAAGAAGTTTTACGACTTTGCAAGTACACCCTGTAATCATTAAGAAGAAAATATAATTTTTTTTTTTCAATGTTGTTTTTGATTGCCTGTTTTTTTTTGTAAGCATTTACAGGAACAGTTAATTCTTTTTGAGTCATTGATTGTCAGAGTCAGATATTTAAGGGACAGAAATATTATCTTGAACTTTGTTCATACTCACTTTCAGATTCACAAACAAAACAGCTACTTGCCAAAAGTCTTGGTACACAGAATTGATTAAAAAAATCAGAAACTGTTTAAAGAAACAATAATTTAATTTGTTCAGGTCAATTTTATAAATAACTAATTTTACAGTTGTTTAAATGTATGCTTTATAATATGAAAATTTGATACAGATCTCATTGATGATAAAATGTTTGTTGTCCAATTGTAATTAAACGACACACAAATCTACTGTATCGTCCTTAGTAGCTCCAATAGAATGTTTATCTAAAGTATATCATTTATCGATACTTACCAAATCTTTCATACAATCGTTAACAGTTTGTGAAGCTGTACTTCCCTTGATGCACAGTGTTTGCTTGGCATCTTCTATTAACTGTGGCTCCCGCTTTAATATAGCTCTCTTTCCTTTGTGGGACGTGGGTTTTCTGAATCATTTTTTTTTATTGTAAATTAAGAATGCTGTATATACCATAATATTAAATGTTAAGGGTCAACATATTTTTCAAGGCAGCAAATTTCAACAATTGTTTCTGATAGTATTTTGAATGCAGAACAAAAAAAGTATATAAGAGGCATTCCGTTCTGGTTCAGCCTGTTTAGAAAAAAAAAAAAATCCAAAAATAAGATGATATAACAGTGACACCAAATGTCAAATTTTAATAAAACTTTTTGGTTGGAATTTTGAATTATTTATTACTTTTCACTAAAACATTTGTATCTCAAAAATGGTTTACCATAAAAAATAAAAATATGCGTTATTTTATGGCTTATAAGAGGAACATTTGTTGAAATTTCGTTGCATGATTCTGAACGAAATTTATGGCAAAATAAAGAAAAAGTTCATGTACTAAACGAAAAAAATAGGTTTTTGTAAATATTTCGAGGTTAGGATATAGAATTTTCGACTTACACGACTCTCTTTATTACAGGCATCGTAACGTTGCTTAGATTATCCTTAAAAAACTTGTTGCCCGAGTATTACAGTTACAATTGTTTATTTAATTGCGTAAAAAAATGTCATTGCTTAGGAATGCGCACGTGCTTCAAAGGTAACGCAGTGTAGAATTGTGTACAATGATAACACGAGAACCAGTGATATAAAACGTGGTTTCATACCACTGGTTCTCATAGCAGTAAAGTGACGCGTCACATGACCGCTAAAAAATGGCTAAATTTCTGCGACGCGCATGGAGGGCATTTTTCTAGCTATGTAAAGTTAGCCGTGTCAAGTTAAAAATATATATTTTAATTATGACCAATCGTTTAGTGGTCGTTTGTTGGTGAATGTTGATCTAATTTCATCGTTTGGTGGTCAATGGTTTAATTACAATAATTTTTTTTTTAAATTGACTGAAAAGTTAGCTCAACAATTTCTCTATTCTTTAAAACGCTTCTAACTAGGCTTAATCGATGCAGAATCGTTCGGGGATTCCAAATAACACATTTAAAATGCTCGGTGGTCGCTCGTTTGGCTAAAGCGTGGAATATTAGTGCAATTTGTTCTAAATATTCCAACGCTATGTGGGTGGCTTTCGATCACCAACGACAACAGCATCAAGATCATTATTTTAAGGGGATTTCATTAGCCAACGATGCTTAAAGCCATGTGAGTAACTCACGAGCTTTAGAATGTACGGCAAGAAAAATGTTTCAGACAAAGCGGTAAAATAACTGACCATGTTTACCACTCACATCATACATGTGAATCTACCCTTAGATTTTCTCAACCACGTGGGTGTCAAAGAAAGATGGCATCCGTGGCGTCGGCGTTGGAAACGAAGCCTACGCTTCCATTTAAATTCCGCCTCCGTTTAAACTCAACCCTCCCTCTTGAAAAAATCACAGCCCCCCCCCCCCCCCCAACCCAGCCTTTTATAAAATCGCCAATTCTCAAATAACCTAATTAAATAACAAAAACCAAATAATCTTACCCTAAATATAAAACAGTAATGCCAGAAGTTCGAAAATGTTGTGGGCTTTTGGGTTATCTCACAAACACTGTGAAAACCCGTAAAAACATAAATAACCATCAAAGATTGATAGCGCTGCAACAGCTCGGTAAAATAACCGATCACGATTACCCCTCGCATCTCTACATGTGAGTTCGCCTTTAAATTTTCTCGACCGCATGGGCGTCAAAGAAAGATGGCGTCCATCGCAATTAGAAACTGAGCCTAACCTTCCATTCAAATTCCGCCTCCGTTTAAACGCCACCTTCCCCCTCGAAGAAACCATAGCCCCACGATTTGATAAAATCCCCAATTCTCAAATAACCTAATTAAACATTAGTAAATAACAAAAACCAAAAAACCTAACCCTTGTGATGAATAAAAGGGCAATGCCAAAAGTTTGAAAAATTCGCGGGCCTACGGGTTATCTGACAAACCCCGTGAAAACCCGTAAGAGCCTAAACAACCACCAAAGGTTGGTGGCGCTGCGATAGCTCCGTGTGTTGCCGTTTTTCTCGTGAATTAAATGGCTGTAAGGTCGGCCATGATGGCTTTAAACAGGGATCGTGTCACGCAAACATGTTTTCAAAGTGATATATCTCGTGCGGTGATAGAGTGAGCGTGTTTAAGCGCGATGGCCGGGCAACGATGAGGCCCTGAGGCCGCCACCGCGCCGGATTAAAACGGCGGCAGGGCAATTCGCCCAACGACCGTTTTAAAGCAAAAAACGCTTCATCTTCGTCCCGTTCCCGTGTGTGTGCTCATCGTGTTCATCATTATCACCGTCGTCGTCGTCGTCGCCGCCGTCGTCGCCGCTCCGTAATTTCAACACGATCTCAGACATAGAGTGTGCTTCACGTCACCTAAACTCTATTTTGCCTCTCAAAAACATCAAAACTCAAAGCATTAATAACCATCAAAACATCGAAGAGAAACAAAAAAAAAAAAAAATAAATAAATCGACATACCTATAAAACGAAATCGATCCTGGAAACCTGAAAAAAAAAAAACTCAAAAGGAAATAATATACATATATATATATATATACATATATATATACATATACATAGAAACAAAGTCGCCTGTAGTTTCCGGGAAAAAACTTTTCAACCGTTTATTTTCCTTTTTTTTTTTAGCTTTTGGGTTAGACGTTTGTGAAGGAGAAAATCTTAACCGTCCCTGTTTATAACTTACCTTGCTCTCTCTCTCGCTCGAGTAAGAGTCTTTCTCGTAATTAAGAAATATTATTGCGAGACGAGAGCGAGAGAGAGAGAGTGAGATATATAGAAGTGGATTTATATTGTGAAGCAGCAGTTTTGCCATTTGAGGGAGAGCCTGAAGCAAAGACGAGAGGAGAGCTGATTCAGCGGATCGCGAATACATCTTCGGGACCGTTAAGTAGCGACATTTTTGTGAGTGCGCGCGCGCCGAACTAAACGAAGCGACCTCTTTCGTGTTACAACTGAACTACTCAACTCCCACTCTCTTAACTCCCCCTCTCTCTCTCTCTCTCACTCACTCTCTCTCTCTCTCTCTCTCTCTCTCTCTAACGTTTATTGCGCGTGTTATATAGAGTCTAACTCTACCAATACATTGGAGAATTCGAGAGACGCACGCATTTGTGTTAAAAGGAAAAAAGGTTCGGGGAGAGGCGCGAAAAATTATATATATATATACATATTATATATATATATATATAGATACGATATTACTGTGAGGCGCTGAGGTTGTGCTGATCCAGGATGAGCAAGCTGTCGTTCAGGGCGAGAGCCCTTGATGCCTCAAAACCAATGCCGATTTATATGGCTGAGGAATTGCCCGATTTGCCGGATTATTCGGCGATCAATCGTGCTGTACCTCAAATGCCTAGCGGCATGACAAAAGAGGAGGAATGCGTAAGTTCTCTCTCTCTCTCTCTCTCTCTCTTTCTCTGTCTGCTGTCTATCTGTGTCTTTTTTTCTCTCGCTTTGTGGCGAAAAAAGGGGAGGGGTAAAAAATTGCGCGAGATTCTCGATGACAGTGCGTGACAACTTTTGGAATTTCAAGGAAACTTTGTTTTCGATTGTTTTTTGAGGTTATCAAGGGGTGAGGTTCGACTCTGGTGGATATTTTGTTATTGATAATGTTTTTAATTTCGGACGCCATTTTGAATCGGATACCACGTAAAGCATCTAACGCTATCTACCGGTCGCGGTTTTTGGTTACTTTTTTGGCTTTTAGGTGGCGCTTTTCGGGGCGGTTTTTTGAATTTTCGTTGTTGGGATTTTTGGTTTGAGTCTTTTGGGTTTTGTATTGAGTTTGTATAGAGTTTTTTTTAATGTACTTTTTTTTTAGTTGCTTGTCTTATTGCTTTTATTTTTGTCTCACTTTTCGTCAAAATAGGAAATCTAGTTGTCAAATTTCTGAAAGAATTGTTGGGGTTTTTGATTTGAAGTTTTTGGGTTTTGTGTTGAATTTAGAGTTTGTATAGAGTTTTTTCATGTATTTTTTTTTATTGCTATACTCATTTTTATTTCTTCACTTTCACTTTTTGTCAAAATATGAAATATTTCTTTAATTGTCAAATTTATGAAAGAATCATTAGGATTTTTGGTTTGGGGTTTTTGGATTTTGTATTGAATGTAGAGTTTGTATAGAGTTTTTTTGTGTATTTTTTTTTCATTTCTTTTCTCATTTTTATTTTTTTTCCCTAACTTTTTGTAAAAATAGGAAATATTGGTGTATTTTTCGAATTTCTGAAGGAAGTTTATTAAATTTTGTATATAGTTTGTAGAAAAGAGTACAAATATGTTGCGAAAGAAAACTATACATTTTTGGTGAATTATATTGTAACTTTTTTTAATGATATATTTTTTATATTTAATAGGGAATAAAGACCAGTATTTTTGTTTGTAGTAAAATTATTATAAAAAGACCTTTTTTTTTGCTTAATTACGTTTTGTTATAATTTTCTGTTTTACTAAAAAATTTTGGTTACTTTTTGGTAATAATAGGAAAAATGTATCCAATTTTTGAATTTACAAGAGAAAGTTGTTAAATTTAATTTTTTTTGTTTGTGGAAAAGACAACAAATTTATTGTAAAGGGAAATAATATATTTTTGTAATTTTGTAAATGAAAATTTTCTTATGTTGAATAGAGAAGAAAAATACCAGTATTTTTGTTCCTAATTATTATAAAAAGACCATTTTTTTTTGCTTAATTATTTTTTTTATCATTTTTTTTTACTATATTATGGTTACTTTTTGCAAAAATTCATGTAATTGTCAAAATTACAAAAGAAATCTGTTAAATTTAGTATTTTTTTGTAGAAAAGGAGAAAAATGTGTTGTAAGAGAAAATATTATATTTTTAGGAAATTATTTTTATACTTTTTTTTTATCCAAGAAATTGAGGTTGGGGGTGATGGATTAGATTTTATATTGTAAAGAGAATAAAATATACTGGTATTTCTGTTTCTGACAGAATTGTTATAAAAATGCTGTATTTTCTATTTTCCATAATTACTTCTTTTATGCTTTCCTGTTTCATATTAAATTATGATTATTTTTTTGTATAAATAGGCAACATTTGACTATTGTGTTAAAATGAAAATTGGCAAATGAAATTTGTTAAATTTAGCATTTTTTGTTGTAAAGAGAAAGAAAATATTTTTGAGAAATTTTTTTTAAGCATATCTAAAATCATATCTAAAATTTATATGTTGAATAAAGAGTCAAAGTACCATTATTTTTGTTTATGGTAAAATCTATATTTAAATACTGTTTCTTTTTTTGCAACCTTTCTATTTTGTTCTTATCATTTTGTTTAAATTAATTTTCTTGTTAAGTTAAACAAAAAAATTGTGAACATTACATGACAAAAAACTTTCTATTAAAAGCACAAAGCAAATTTTTGTTTCTTTATTTTTGAATTTTTGGGTAAAGAAAAAAATGTTTTTTTTAATGCAGTGTTAAAATACCAAAAAATTTTATTCTCATGAAATTGTTATTAGAATCCTGTACTTTTTTTTGTAACTACTTTTCTAATCATTTCTTTTTTTAAATAGAATGTAATTGCTAGTTTTTCTAAAAACAGGCATATTTCTCATATTGTTGAATTTCCAGCAGAAATTTGTCTTTTTCTTTTTTAATGATTAAAGAGATATGCTGTTAAAGGAAATAACATATTTTTGAAGAATTGTTATTACACTTTTGTTTTTTTGTAAAACTAGAAGCAGAGAATTTTTCCTATTTTTTTGTTGAATGTAAATGGAATTTTACATATTTTCTTCTCTTTTTTACAGGAACATCATCTTCAGCGAGCGATATGCACGGGTTTAATCATTCCTACCCCGGAGGTAACGGACCTTGCGGATGCAGAAGCCTACGACAAAATATATCCTGCAGATTACAAGTTGCCTCGCCAACTTATTCACATGCAACGTTAGTATTCCATAATAATTCCCACCACATAGCATTGATATATCTTTCAAAATACTGTAGAAATATCTTTCATAATATTGTAGAAATATTTCTCAAAATATTGTAGAAATATTTTTCAGATTATTACAGAAATATTGGGAGAAATTTTGTATTAATCTATTTACAATCTTATAATTGCAGTAGATTTTTTTTTGATAATCCGAAAAAAAAACTAAGAATTTTTAAGAATAAAAATCTTATTTCCGAGTTTTCATATCTGAAAAAATTGTCAAACTTAATATTTTTAAATTTTAACCACAAACTTATTGAGATGTTTATCAAATTTGTTTTTACTATTATCATTAGTTACATGACTAAATAATTCGTCATACTATTTATATCGAAATCATGTTTGTAACACGAGGAAGCAAGATAAAACCTTATATTAATTTTATATGAAGAATATAAATTTTTGAATAATTAAATTTACAATTAAAAAAATTAAAATTCCATTAAAGGATTTATAAAGAAAAAAAACCACCTGAAACCCAAAAAAAAATCTGCTTACTTTCTTCATAGGCTTAAATATTTTGTTATATTGTACTTGCTATTATGCATTTTTTTTTAGATATTTAGATTGAAATGAAAAATTGTAAATTGTACATTTCAAATTATCATTTAAAATTTATAAATTTGTTATATATTTTGATTATTATGCAGCGTTTGCTATGGAACAAGATATTCCCGATTACGATATGGACTCGGAGGACGAAAAATGGGTCGGTGTGCAAAGTCGAAAAATGGATCTCACGCCTCTTCAGTTCGAGGAGATGATGGATCGTCTTGAGAAAAGTTCGGGTCGTACAGTTGTGACTCTGAACGAGGCAAAGGCGTTACTCAAGGAGGACGACGATCTCATTATCGCCGTTTTCGATTATTGGCTCAACAAGCGTCTCAAAACTGTAAGCAAAAACATATATATAAAATTATTAAATTATTTTGAAAATCCAAAATTAACGAGAGTTGTTACTTTTTATTTTAAAGCAACATCCGCTACTTCTCACTGTAAAAACGGAGCATCGTCTTGGCTCAGCGGCGAATAATCCGTATCTTGCGTTTCGTCGTCGTACGGAAAAAATGCAGACGCGGAAAAATCGTAAAAATGATGAAACGAGCTACGAAAAGATGCTCAAATTACGGAGGGATCTTAGCAGAGCAGTTACGCTTCTAGAATTGGTTAAAAGAAGAGAAAAAACCAAGCGGGAACATCTTCATCTTACCATAGAGGTTTACGAAAAGAGGTAAAAAGAAACACTTTGTTTTTTGTTAGCGAGGCTTTGTTTTTCGGTAAACGGTAAACTCAAATGATTCTAGTACCAAATCCTTAAAAATCGTATACATTTACAGAATTAAATTGGTATTAAAGCTGGTGAAATTGAATTTATGGAATTCTGCTCAAAGTTTTAAAAAAATTCATGAGACATATTTTTACGCTGTTTCATAGTAAAGTTTGTAATTTTTTTTTTTTACATTTTGTCGAGTGGGAGCTTATTTTGTTTGTTGAAAGATGCGTTATTCATTGTTAAAAAATTGAGTCATATATTTATTTTTTTATCTGAAGCTAAGGAAATAATTAATCTTTTCACCTAATTGAGAAGTGAAACGAAGCAAATTAATCGGGGAATCGTAAAACATAATTTAACAAACAAAATGAATTGACATTTGTCATTTAATTCTAAGAAAATAAAAAAAAAATTTTAGACGTTAGATAACTTTCATAAGTTTAATAAAATTCATAAAATTCATAAGATTCTTAAGATTCGTTAGTTCTACAAATTTCATAAATTTTACGAATTTCACAAGTTTTATAAATCTTATAGGATTCCTAATATTTACGGATAACTGCTTAAGGTTAAAAATAGTATATACCGAAAAATTTACAGAAAATAACTCAGTTTACACCAAGAATCTATGGGACATATTTTTAGGCAGTTTTATAGATGTTAAATTTGTCATTTTTTTAAGATCTTGATGAGTAAGAGCTAATTCTATTTGTTGAAAGACACGCGATGAATTCGCCGATAATCATTGACAATAATATTATTGTTATATATTACACTATTACAGACATTTGTTTATTTTTTTTTAATCTGAAGCTACGAAATTATTTTATCTTTTCTCCAAATTTATTAAACAGGAAATATTGACCGAAGGATTTTTCAAACTGAATATGATTTCTTTTTTTTTAGGTATCAAGCGCAAGATTTCAGTGGTCAAATACTTTCGGAAGTTTCTGCGTTGAAGACGGCGAGACCTGCATTCGCACCGCTTTTCACCAATCAATTCGGTGTTCACCAGAATTGGGCGAACAAAGTCTCCAGCAAGGTAAAACAGTTCTTTGGAAAAAAAAATTGCCTATTGAGTTAATGAAAATGCTGTTTTGTAGCTTACATTAAAGTTTTAAGGAAGCTTCAGTGAGTCATACTAGTCATCCGACCATCTAATTTCAGATCATAAGAATGCCGTTCGTAAATTCAATTATACACGGTTGGAAGAAAAATGTAATTTTTCAATTTATACAATTAAATAGAGAGCTCGCAGTCGTTCATTTGACACGAGTGCCAACTTATAGTAACTTCACTTAATGAGCCTCAGGCTTGTATATAATAATGTTTTAATGCGATGACCACCAAACCGATGAGTACCAAAAATATCATGAACAATATTTTTTTAAAATTTCTTTATGATATAAATCTGCCCGATTCATAGAGCATATTTCACGTATAAACTTGACAACCGTGTAAGTTTGTCGAGGTTGGTATTATTGATATCAACCTCTGTTACCCGGTAACCGGAACTTGAATGCGATAAGAATGTAAAATTGTCATCGCCGAAGTCTGGTGGAAATCAAGAGCCACGGTATAAAAGACGTATCATTAGAAAAAGAAAACTCGAATAGCTCGAAAATCTTTCGGCAGCTGCAAAAAGTCTTCAATCCGCCAAAAAAACATTTTGAACGCTTTTTCCTTCGTATAAAGTCTACAAAAGAAAATACAGTAACTATATTATGTTTATTTGTTTCTCTATTCTCCGCGTCTTTAAATAATATTTTACTGCTCTCGTAATGTTTGACAATATTTTACTCGGAAAAAAAAACTTTTTTAAAACGCCCCTTTTTCCATCACAGAACCATACAGCAATGGTTATAGTTTGTGCTTTTTCATGCAGTCTCTAAGTTTCCAGACAATATTTTAATCCTTTGGTGTTATCACCAGCATCCAAACTTCAAATTACTACGCCAAATATATTCGTGAGATTACGTTTTGACTCGCAGACAACTTTCCCGTATAGCATTCTAGAACAGCATTGTCAAATTTCGTGTATACGATCTCCGCGAGACTGAAAACTGCTCTTGCCCACCTGTTAGAAATCGGGTTTTCTCTCATAGCTTACGGTAAAGTGTGAATTTTCTTTCAATATTTTAAACCGAATATTTCTCTACATTTTTGACACTGACCCTGTACGCCATCTTCCGTATTACACATTTAAAAACCACATAAACTGGGACGATGGCGGAATTTTCCATAAGAGATTTTACTAAAAAAGCCATATTTTAATATCGAATATCTCCGAATCTACACCGCGTTCAGATTTATCTCAACGGTCAATAATAATTAATTCTAGAGCATATAAAAATTACGTGATGTAATTTTCAAAAATGGCATTCGCTGAAGCCTCCTTAATAGAATAATTAAAAATTTAAATAAAATAATTTTAGAACAAAATAGGAAAAGCTTTGTAAAATGGAAAAAATAATGAAGCAGCAAGGTTTCATTTTGCAGGCTTTTTTTAAATATACATTTCGATGGGTTTTAAAATGAAAATTGATTTAGAGTGTTAATGTGTTTTTTTTTATTGTTTTTGAAGGACGAAACGCTGCCGAGGAAAGAGAAGAGACAGTACAAAAAGCGAAAGCACAAAACGGAGGGTGGTCGTTCGTCCGGTGGTGTCGAAGAGGGTGGCGTTGGCGGCGTTGTACGCTCGGGAGCCGGAAGTGGAGGCGGAATCGGTACTGCTGGTCGTGACAATCGAACGAGCGGCAGCGGAAGCGTTGTGGCTGTTGGCGGCGTACTAGGAAGCGGGCTGGACCCGCTCGCAAGCTCCGACGACGAGACTATTCCAATAGCATCGCATTCGCACGAACAACCATCGTTGGCGTCGGATCGCGACGACGAGGATAACCTGGAGACCGAGGGACAATTCGCCTTCCGGCGAAACAGAAATACCAGTTATCTACCGGTAATTCTTTTTATTTCCTTATTCAGTGAGGAGTTTCTTTTCGTAAAAAAAAAATCGAGAAATTCAACAATGTCAGGGTGAATACAATTCAAAATGTGTTTATAAATAAAGCTGAAATTTTACATCAGATTTTTAAAAAATGCACTCCTTTAATATCACTTTTTCAATCTTCAGGATTGAATATTTTAGAAAATTGCATTTTTTTATATTCGCGATTTACGTTAAAGAATAAAGATTTAAGCTTAAAATAAAAAACAACGAATTTCTAACTCGTTAATTATTCAGTAATCGATGAACATTTTTTTAAAACTACATTTGCGAATTGAAAACATTTTTATGAAAAAATAGAAATTGATTTTTGGAACGCGAACTTTCAAATATTTTCGTCCCTTTCCCTACATTTTTTTTAAATAAATAAAATAAAATTTTTAATTGTGTGTTTTTTTTTAATTTATAGCCTGTATCAGGTGGCTTTGGAAACTGGCCGTGGTGTGACAGAAGTGAGGGGGGTTTGGCTGAAAAGAAATACAGGTTTGCATTGACGAGCATAAGCAAACCGACACCCAGATGTATAGGTTTGGCTCGTCGGAGGATGGGACGTGGCGGAAGGTACGCCTAAAAATTAATTAATTTTTGATGGACTTCTTATTTTTCCTTCTTATCCGAGCGATTTTGTAAAACTACTTTATTTGCGTTGCAGAGTGATACTGGATCGTTGCTCCAATAATATAGACGATATATGGTCGACTCTGGACTTTACGATCCACGAGGCAAAGCCGGAGAGCATAGCCGATCCTACAGCAACCGCGACGACGACAACGGCGCTCAAAAAAGAATGGTTCGTAAAACGAGAAAAGAAACCCTTCGATAGACTAACAATCCCACCTAATCATAATTTTTCTCTTATGAACGCGCTAGTTTACGGTCCTACAGATGGATTACTTTCTAACAATCGAGATCAATTCTACAGATCGATTTTCTTCTAACAATCTGAATCAATCCTACAAGTCGACAATTTTTAAATAACCCAAATCAATCCTAAACATCGATAATTTTCTAACAATCCAAATCGTTTCTACAAGTCGATAATTTTCTAATTATATAAATCAATCCTACAAGTCAATAATTTTCGAGTAATCCAGGCTAAACCTACAATTTTCTAATAATCCAAGTCGAGCCTACAAATCGATAATTTTCTAGCAATCTAAATCAATTTTACAGATCCGTAATATTCTAAAAATTCAAATCAATCCTATAGATCGATAATATTCTAATAATCCAAATCAATTCTACAGATCGATTGATTTCTAAAAATTCGGCAGTCCTATTGAAAAAAGAAATATTTGCAAGATATTTGCATTACAAGAAATACGCATATAAATTGAAAAGAATTTGTAAATCTTTTTTCGCAGGTTACACTTTCGACCAAAGACACCGCCAATCTCGGCTCACAGTCCAAGCGACGCGAGCAGCACAGCAAGCGACACGGATTCCGAGCCTGAATACACAATTCCAACAGGAAGCATGTCACGTCTTCGTAATTGTTGCGGCATTAATACACAATCACACGAACAGCAGCAGTTACATAATCATCATAATCATCACCATAATCATCATCACCAATTGTCGTATCCATTCCCAGCGGAAGCTACGTCGATATGTGTCGATATACTCGAACCCGACAGACCAGGCGACGATCAACCGCCTTTTACCTCAGAATTCAACATAACCGATTATTTCACTTACGATCCATTAACAGACTTCGATCTTGGTTTCGCGAGTGCAACAAGTGCATCAACCTTAAGTGTAACCTCGAGTTTCGGTGTCGGTAATGTTAATTCACCGGAAAAAAGTTCGACAGTCGGTTCGTCGCGTTTCAATATAACGCCAATCGTAAATCCAATTTTTGCCGCCCAAAAAAAAGACAAAGATGATATTAATACGGCGATTAATGTGTCAACAACGTCAACGACAATTAACAATAATTCCGGAACTGTAAATACTTGTCCAACGATTATTTCAACGTCGTTTACGCCAACAACGCAATTATCATCTTTCACAACGCCGTTATCGTCGTCAATGGGAATTTCGACAACGAGGAATAATGATAATAATATGAGAAATACGATAAATAATTCGGCTACGCAGTCTTATGAGTTAACGAATTTATCGCGTAATCAAGGAACGGGTTCTTCCAATTCGTGCAAACAGCAATTATTTCAACAACAACAACAACAACTACAACATTATCAGAGACAATTGACAAATAGCAACAATGTTGTTGCCGCTGCTTCGATACTCTCGAAATCTTTGACTAGTCCCACGAATAATAATAATAATAATAATAGAAGTGGCGGCGTTCTTTTGTCATCATCGTCATCGTCTTCGTCGTCTTCTTCGTCATCCTCGTCATCGTCTTCTTCGCCATCGACTTCAACATCGTCGGGAAATAATGTTGGCTTAAGACACTTTTCCGGTGGTTCTTCTTCCGCAGTTGTGAATTTTGGTAATGGACATCAAAACGGTCCAATTTCGAATAATTCGCAAAATCTTCATAATCAACATTATCGTCAAGAGCAACAGCAGCAGCATCATCACCATCATCATCATCATCATCATCAGACTGGCAATAGTTTGATTGGGACGGTTAATAATACTGGGAATTTCGGGACGGGAAATAATACCGGAAATTTGACGAATCAGACGATTATTATTGCACAGAAACATTCGCCGTCCAATCTACTGCCTGGACTTATTGCACAGAACAAATTGGCTAATTTAGCGAGACAACAGCAGCAGCAACAACAGCAACAACAACAACATTTGCAGATGCAACAGGCACAGGCGCAGGTACAATTGTCGAGTCAGAGTCAACAGATTCCGGCGTCGGGGGAAATTACGCTTAATAGTAATAGGTGAGTTTATTATTACTTTTTACTCACTTTTTCATTTTTTTAAATATTTTTTCTTGGGAATTTCACATTATCTCTTCCAGTTTTGTTTTATTTTAAGCATTCATTCATTTCTGTCACAGAAGGCACAATTTTATATGTGCCTTATACGTATAAAATGTAGTTTTAGTATTGAAATCTAATCCAAAAGCTACACTCCTTCTGACACTTTACCTGAAACATGAAAAAAGAATAAAACTGATTTTGACATTTCAGGTAAAGTACCAAAAGCATTGGTATTTTTTTTTCAACTACAAAACCAAAACTATATTTTATTCATCGTAGATACACAACAAATTTTGATCCGGTCCATAGTCTCTATAAAAAATGATTAGTTTCTCATTACATATAAACTGTCCAAAAGAGAGTTGTCTGAATATACAAACATTTTTGAACGAGCCCATAAATCATTGAGAAATATATATATATGAAATGTAGTTTTTGTATTGAAAATCGGAATAAAACACCAACTCCTTTTAATACTTTACCTGAAATGTGAAAAAATGGTAATAAGCGTATTTTTAATTTGCAGACTGATTAAAAAGTTATTATGCTTTAGTCTGAAATGTACAGATAAACTTACATGCAAATAGACAGTAGACGATGAATAATTCAGTACAGCAGTGCCTTTTAAAAAGCCGACAATTATTTGTTTTATTGTTTTACCTTAGTAATCATTCAAATGACATGAAAAAGCAGCTTTGATTATAAAAAATATGGATCAAGTAAAATACGAATCTTGTTGCACACTAAAAAAAAAGATTAATACAGAAGGAATGAGTTTAAACGATTATCAATTAGGAATGCACTGATAATTGTTCACACTGAACGTTAAACACAAATAAACACTAACTCACGGTTCAGATTTCTTATATATATATTTCTTTTTAACATACATTTTTTTTTTGCGTTTTCCACGTCAGCTCAGCCAGTTTTTTAAAAACATTTATTATTTTTTTGAGGCATTTCACGTTAGTTTAACCTGTTTTTAGGAAGAACTAAGGTGGTCTTTATTTTGCGCAATTGCGATTTTCTTCTCACACTCGATACTTTTTCCTTTCGGGGAAAAAAATTCTGCTGCAATTTGCAGTTAATAAAAGTTTAAATCTCAATTCCGACGGGATTTCCAATGGATTAAAACTTAAATCTAGATTTCGAAGGAATTTGGAATTTATTCTGATTTAAATCCAGATTCCGAAGGATTTGTAATTAATTTAGGTTTAAATCCAAATTTCGATTGAACTTGTCATTGATAAAAATTTAAATCCAAACTCCGACCGAGTTTGTAATTAACTAAAATTTAAATCCAAATTCCGACAGAGTTTCAAATAAATTTAGATTCGTTGCCAAATTCCAACGGAATTTGTAATCGATTTAGTTCCTAATTTCAGAAGAAATTAGCATTTGAATGAAAATAAATTCTAATTCGAATTCTAGTTGTACATTTTTTAAGTTTGAGCTTCATCTGTGTCATGTGAAATTTTTTCGCTAAATTTGCAAAAAAAAGTCTGGTATTTTTTCTTATTAAAAACCAATGTTAAATTTCAAGGTGTTTAGGGCACAATTTTTTTTAAATCGCGCACCAACTAGATTAGCAAAATAAAACATTCCACTTGCAAAAAATGATCATTTTTTGTCCTTGACCAGTAGTAATTTTTATAAACGTCAATTTTTTTAGATGTGCAATTTCTGCACCATTTAATTTTTATGATTTTTAAGTGATTCGGTCCGTTTATTCCATTTTTAAAAAATATAATTTATAATACTCTTTTCAAGCATTCAAATTTGATATAAATTTATAAAATTTTGTCTGAAAAACTTGAAGTCATTAATATTATTTTTTTAAATCTTTGATGCAGTGAAGGATTGGACTTGATGGAAGTGGACGGAGTTGGCGAGGGTTCAACGAGCGAAAACGCGAAACAACAGCAGCAACAAGCCGCTCAACAGCAACAACAACAACAACAACAACAACAGCAGCTCGTACGGGCTAACAAGACTAATTCACTCGCTATGGAAGTGACATGATGCCTGCTGTCGGCCCCCCCGTTGACAGCCTCGTCTCGTCGATGGGGGCTTCGCTAAAAAATTCATTTTTCAAAAAAATAAAACAACAAAAAAAAAATCAACCGCAAAACAAGCAAACTTTGTGTTGTGTCGCTGCTGCAATTTCGCGCGCTCTGTCAGTTAAATTTTTTAACTCCAAGAGGAAATAAACCAAGAGTAAATCGAGTGGAAAAAAAAAATTACAGTTTTCCGTCTCCGTGGCTCAAGGAAAAAAAACCAAAAAAAGAAAATGAAAATGTCAATCTTAATTTTCCTTCAAATGTCCATTGACTCGATTTTTTTTCTTTGTTCGCAAAAAAAAAGAATTTTTATCATCTTTTTTTAATTATTTGAGCCGACGTTTCTGGAATTCTTGGGGTAAAAAAAAGCCAATTATTTATCGTGAAATAAAATAGAAAGAGAGAGAGAGAGCGAGAGAGAGAGAGAGAGAGAGAGAGAGAGAGAGAGGGAGAGAAAGAGAGAAATGACGACCGATGGGTAAAAATGTGCAAAGAGAATGTGGAGATGAAATTTAAAAAAAAGGAACAATTTGTGTGAAAGTGCGATGCGAGAGTGAGAAATATAAAGAAAAAAATCGTTGTCGTCGTCCAAAAAATAGGGACAAGCTTGGAATGCATTGAGAAAAAGTGTGAGAGAGAAGAACATAATATTAAAATATTAAAAAAAGGATGGAAACCTTGTAAATATAAAAATAATTACGCTTACTGTATCTCTTAATTATAGGTGATTAATTAAAACAAAAAAAAACACACATAAATAAATAAATGTAATTAAATGTTGTTGCGGTAGGTGCACAGCGATGTGTAAAAGAAAAAAAAAGCAAACAAAAAATTACGAATAAAACGGAGAGCGAGCGAGAGAGAGAGAGAGAGAGAGAGAGAGAAGAACGTGTGCGAAAAAAAGAAAAAAATAGAGCAAGAGAGCTAGAACGATGTAATGAAGCGAATCGTGAAGACGAATGATAAATCATTTAAAAAACAAAGAAAAACAAACTACAAAACAAGACACACAATTTTAGGAGGAGAATAATAAAGAAATTTTATCCTGGATCGATGCTAACAATTGTCATTTCCGTCCTATGTTATTCATTTTATTCACTTTTTTTATTCTGATGATTTATATTATATTGAATGAAAAAGTAATAAATACGCAATGCGAGTTACGTTATTTTTTAATGTTGCAAAAAAATCAAGTATGTGGATTAAAAACAAAGTTTTTAAAATAAATTGACGGATTAAGGAAGTTTTAGCGGGTAATTTGAGTACCAAGACATTGAAAAACACAAATCTCATAGATTTCTAAAATTTTTTTGAATGTCATAAATTTCACGAATTTCTAAGAATCCCATAAAATTTTATAAATCTCTAAAAATTTCATGAATTTCTAGAAATCCCATAAATTTCATATTGCAGATATCAAACCAAGTGAAACCGAATTTACAGATTCCTGCTTAAAGTTTTAAAAAATGTACAACAATCAATTTATAGAAAAACAACTCAGTTTACGCCAAAAAATCTGTGAGACACATTTTTACGCAGTTTTATAAAAATATTCGGTTGCAAATTCTCATTTTATTTTTAATCAGATT
Source organism: Perithous albicinctus (assembly GCA_964016905.1). Taxonomy (NCBI): domain Eukaryota; kingdom Metazoa; phylum Arthropoda; class Insecta; order Hymenoptera; family Ichneumonidae; genus Perithous; species Perithous albicinctus. The sequence goes on along the minus strand of OZ024689.1, from coordinate 12,405,146 downwards.
TCCAGGCTTCATTTGGATGAATAAATGACGAAACATTTTTAGCGCACAAAATCAAGCATACAATTTTATTTCTAAATACATGCAATTTATAAGAACAAAGCACAAATATTAACATTTTTTTAAATATCTGAAAAAACAATTTATAAGCGTCACAACATTTTAACATAATTTTTTATTCCTTGAGAATCTTTTCATTCCATAAATTAACAACATTCGGTGAATTCCGTTTTTTAAACAAATAATCAGATCGATTGCATTTTTCCTCAAGGATCTGTAAACAAAAATATATAATAAATTTAGGTTCGAAAACAAAAAATTGTATTCTCATTTTCTTTAAATAGAAAATAAAAAACTACAATTTTTTATATTCAGATCTGAGTTTTTCGAAATTATTCAATTCCATGTAAATTTTTGCTTGGCGATTAGGAAACTTTTTTTTTAGTCGATAAATCCGTAATTACGAGAAAATTGTTAAGAAATTAGTTTCTCAATTTTTTTTGTAACACGGCAAAATCTTTCATCAAGTTTTTTTGTTGTTGAAACCAAATTTCGGATTAGCCAGTGATTTCCTAGTTGATGGTTCTTTGGTAGTGGTGGACGTTTTTATTTGGCCGGTTTTAAGAGTCGGAAGTGCCGATACAGCGCTTGTATTTCCGGAATTTTGGGAACTTCCGGGTTTTTGAATGCCGGTAGTATTGACGAGACTTTTTGGATCCGGAGAGACTCTTCTTTTTGCAACTACAATAACACGTTCTTCCGGTGGAATTGAGGATGGTGAAGTTTTTTTTGTTGTTACAGCAGAGTTTCGATCTTTAGCGACGGAGAGTTTAAGATTTTGACCCGCGAGAGCTCCGAAACTCTTTCGACGTCCTGGAATTTTTGAAAGTGCGGCATTATTGTTGCTACTCGTTTGAATATTTCTCTTTGCTGCTGGAACTGAGCTCAACGGCGTCGAGGATAATTTTGACAGTGCCGAGCCAACGCTTCGCCGTGTTATCGGAGATTTTCCTGGCAATGACAAAGTCTGTTTTCCAGTTGCGGAAGTCGAGAGAACTCGGCCTGGCATCGAACAACTTGAACCTGGACGTGAGTTCGGAGCGTTTGTTGGACTTATACGCAAACTTCCGCTGCTGCCGCTCTTTTTTCTTGATACACTGCCAGTCAAATTTAAACCACCGCCTGTGGGCTTAAGAAATCTTCCTTCATCTGAAAAAAAAAAGAAAAGTTCATTCTATTTTATTTTATTTTTATTGTTGGGGGAAAAAATGATTATATATATAATTTTATATGAGGTATTCTCGGCCAAATCTTTCAACATGAATTTTTCTATTTTCACTTGACTTTTAAACATTTTATTCTGCTAAAAGAAATACTCTGATATATTAAAGATTTTTTTTCAAATCCAATTTTTATTCTAAACTGGAAAAAAAGATTCTTCATATTTTGTATAATTTTCTATGAGTTATTCTTGGCCAAATTCTTGAATATGAATTTTTCTAATCTGTCCTAATTTTTTAAATATTATTCTACTAAAAACCACTAACTTTTTAACATTTTTTTACTTATCCAAAAACAAATTTGAAAATCTTTATATGATAACATTTTGATCGAGTTTGAATGTCGGACAAAATTCTAAAAAACAGGTGGGAGACAACGAAGTTTTCTCGTTTGCGTGTCTGTCAAACTTTCAAGTTAAACTTTTTTTTTCATAATTTTACAACGGTTATAAAAACCTCTTTTTTTTTTAAATTCAAATATATTTCTATGTAAAAAAAGTTCAGTTAAAAAACAAGTAAAAAAAATGCGTTGTTTTTAAGACATTTTTTATTTTCTTTTTATTAAAATGCCTTTCCTATTTTCTGCATTAAATCAAAAATTTTGTTATCTTAAACTCGGTTTTATGGCATTTTTTCACATTTTTAAATAAAAAAGAATTGAAGTAGTGTTTCTTTAAAGAGATACAAAATAACATAAAAAATATTGGAATTAAGATAGCCTCTTAATATTTTCTTCCTCAGGAATATTTTCTAATAGTAACATCTATTTCTTATATAAAAAAAAAAATTTATTGTATTTTTTTTATAATTGATAAAAATTAAACTGACCATAATTCGGTGAATTACGTGAAAGTGGTGATCTCTTGCCGAATAAAATTTCTACTGCCTTTTCGAGTGATCTGTGAGCTCTGATTACGTGCTCGGCAAGATTACCAGCTTCCTCTTCGCTTTGCAATGATATCTGACCGAGTGAGCTGCAAAGCTGATTAAGGACAACAGGAGAGCTCGCAATTTTGGGTGGCGATGGACGAGGCTGATCGTCGTCGATGCTCCGGCAATCTAAATCTATAGTTTCACCCCAATGCTTTGGAGTAAGACCAGTAGCAACGCCACAAATATTATCCTGTTATAATAAAAAATAAACCAATAAACAAATTCTCTCTAATGTAATAACAAATGTGCAAACAATCGTCAAAATATATATTTTTTTAATAAATAAATTATTATATATTTTTTAACTTTAAGCTGAAAAACGTAAATTCGGTTTCATTTGATTTAATACCAGTTTCGTTTTAAAAATGTGTGCAAACAATTTTCAAAACGATTTTTTTTGTAAATTGATTTATATATATATATATATTTTACTTTAAGCAGAAATCCATGATTTTGTTTTCACTTCATTTATTATAATTTTCTTTTTTTAAATTCGTGCAAATAATTTTTAAATTTAGGTATCCGAAGGAACAGCTTAAGAGTTTATTCTCATTTGAATAATACTGAAAATTTGATAACAAGTTTTAAAAAAAAAGGTATTTTAATATACCTTGACTAATGTACGAGCAGCCCAATTGTATCGACGGGCAGCGTTGGTTCCGGTCACAGCAATTTCCGGTTGTGTGTGACTACGAACAATGTTCATCGAATCGTTTTTAGTGACCTCGTCGTTGACAATATCCATCATGTCTCTCGTACTACTAACTCGGCTTAAATTAAAGTTTGAATGACTCTTGTCGTTTTGATTCAAATCGATCGATTTATCGCCGATGATACCGAGCAGACGATGAATCACTTCGCTCAACATTTTCTTCGTCTCTTTCGACACCGGAGGAAGAAGATTGCTGCCACTCTCCTCAACCTTGTTGCTGCTTACCTGTTCGAATTTACAAGTCATCGTAACTTTTATGCAACAAAGAAATGTTAATTTGAGCGATCTTATTTATCAATTTTTGTTTTTTATTATATTATTTTCCGATTGATTTTTCTAAACGGTGCTTTGATCATTTAGAAAAATCCTGAGATCAAGATATCAATAAATTGTAGGACTTCAATTTTTTATTTCAATAATAAATATTTGAAAAATACAACTTTTTCTACAATTTGTTATATTGGGATTTCGTTTCTACATGAGATCAGAAGACAAAGCATTGATTCATGAGTTGGAACTTAAGATCAAAATTAAGATAGAGAAAATTAAGAAAGTTAAGTTCGAACATGAGATCGAATGTAAGATCGGACTTATGTCGATTTCAAGTCGGATTTAAGTTGGATTTAAAATCGGTTTTAATCAGATTTAAGATTGGGTTTGAAATCGGATTTATGTTGGATTTAAAATAGGATTTAAGATCGGATTCAAAATCGGATTTAAGATAGGGTTTGAAATCGGATTTAAGACTGGATTCAAAATCGGATTTAAGATAGGGTTTGAAATCGGATTTAAGACTGGATTTTAAATCTGATTTCAAATAGGATTTAAGAACGAATTTGAAATCGGATTTATGTCGGATTTAAAATCGGATTTAAGATTCGATTTGAAATCGGATTTAAGATTCGATTTGAAATCGGATTTAAGATTCGATTTGAAATCGGATTTAAGATTGTTTTTGAAATCGGATTTAAGATCGGATTTAATATTGGTTTTAAGTTGGATTTAAGATCAAACTTACGATCGGATTTAAGATCGAACTCGATATTTGATTACTTCTTCGATTGATCGACTTAAAAATAGCAACCCTAATATAGATAGAAGTAAAATTTAATAAATAAATCTCACGACTGTTGCTGTAGGTCCAGTGCCTGTGACGCTCCAAAAAGAAGCATCCTTAGCATCCTCTGAATTGGGACACTGGCACTTGACATCATCCATTTCTAAGCACGCTCTCATACCCGAAGTGCCGCACTCGATTATTACCCTTATGCCCTCGTTCTTTACCTCTTGCTTCTCGTTATTGCAACTTTCATCGATTTTCTCAAATTCTCGCAATTGAAAACCAATTGACTGAAGTAGACAAGCTAGGACTGGTGCGTCCGGCTTTTCTTGAACCTGAACCAACAAAATTTTCAATAAACATCGTTTATTTGTTGAGAATATAATTTCATTTCAATTTCAACAAAAAATATTTTTAAATCAAAGTGAAATACAATATCTATAAGAAATAATTTATCTTTTAAATGTTGTCATTTTGTTAGCTGAGAATAAAAAAAAAGACGTTGTATTTTATTTTCAATTAATTTTTTTACTCATTATTTTTATCGTGTAATAAATTTTCAATTTTTTTTTCTGGCTCAATAACGTTAATATCTTTTATTAATTCATCAAATTGGTTTTGATTTTATTTTATTTATAAGTGAAATTCGTTGTTAATGTATTGTTTTCTTAGGCTCCAACAAAAACTGAAAATATAAATATTTTTCTGTAATAAAAGTAGCGCAAAAAGATTATTATTATTATTATTATTATTATTACATTTTAAATTGTGAATAATCATAATAGTTATTATTCATTATTTCAGTAATATTGAGTTTTTAACTCCTATACTTATGTATTACTATTATTATTATTATTATTATTAAAAGTCACTGATAAAATTAATTATCGTTATTTATTTAATTAATTTTGAATTTTTTATTACATGACGAATAATAATAACGATAACTTATTAAAGGCGTTAAAAAAAAAAATTACTTGTCTTTGTAATGTTTTAAGAACTTTGTTATTTTGTAAGGAAGAATAACTCACGTCTTCGGACATATTGGCATAGAACCACTTGACCGCCCATTGAAAGAACTTTCGTTTAGCCGGTTGAGCTTGACCGCTAGGACCTGCATATGTGCAACTTCCAGCGCTGCTAACTTCCATATTCCCTTTTTAATTAATTTCTAATGAATATTGCATTAATTCTAACTCGCGTTATTGTGGCTCGTAGAAAGAGTAGAACGCCGAATAAATTAGCCGAGATATCGGTGCCAAGAGAATAGACTGAGTTCGTTGAATGTTACTTTCAGACTTAATAGAAACCTTTGCAGCATTTATTGTGTACATTTTTTTTTCGTTCAAGCTTTCGTGATCGATTATCTATATAGATCATTTGAATTTTTGAGCTGTGAAAATCGAAGTTGCGGCATCTAGCGGGAAACCACTCGTTTCTTAATGGGCGCCTGCTAATACGAAAAAACGCCGCAGAATCTTGCTGCTGGATATTTTCTGTTGCTTTTATTCGATTGTACGATAATCGATGTTTCTTTTTCGTCGATTTGATTAGATTCGATACATCGATTTACTTATAGCGAGGTTTTCGCAGTTTTTTACTTCAGTCGGTAAGAAAAACCCTCCATTATCATCAGTAGGTACAATTGTTACTATAGGTCGGTAAGATTTTGCCATCGGTCGGTAAGAATTGGTTTAATTGCCGTTTCGATTCTTTCGGCAAAATATCGATTATGTAGAATCGATTTTTCATATAATCAATTATTTCCAAGTTGATGCTTTTTTCAAACGCCGCACATCTTTATATTTAATTGTATGTTATCCACAAGTGTTAATAATTTGGGCATGAGGTTGCACATGTCATCCCTAGATGCCGATAGCCAGTATACAGAAAAATAGAAAAAAGAAAAACACCGCAAGATGGCGGCTGCGGTTAACATCCAACGATAATTAACTATATATGGCACTGTTTTAACCCAGATTGTTAACCCATCGATTCCGCAGTTGGGAACAGTTTAGATCTTTCACTCGTTTGCTTATTGTTCATCGCTGCGAAGCTTCTTTTCGTAAAGAGTTAAGATGTTTGCCATAAGACGCGCAGTTGTCACCAATGCCATGTAAGTCTTCCAGATTACGTCAAAATCACCGGTTTATCAGTTGTTATAACCATATTACATAATTCATAATCCAAGTTTCGCAATTGCGCCGGTAGCGATCATCTTTTTTTTTCTCTAGAATTTTTCTAATTTTTTTGTTTGTTGACCAATCAATGCAACTTGGACATTAGAGAAAAATTCGACATTTTTTTTCCATTTTTTTACATACAAAAATGGTACATTTTTTTATTTTCCTAAAATTGGTGGTGTGTAAAATTGGATTATTATCATTATTATCATTATTATCATTATTATCATTATTATCATTATTATCATTATTATCATTATTATCATTATTATCATTATTATCATTATTATCATTATTATCATTATTATCATTATTATCATTATTATCATTATTATCATTATTATCATTATTATCATTATTATCATTATTATCATTATTATCATTATTATCATTATTATCATTATTATCATTATTATCATTATTATCATTATTATCATTATTATCATTATTATCATTATTATCATTATTATCATTATTATCATTATTATCATTAAATTAAAATTTAAGTATTTTGAGATACAGATTTAAAAAATTTATTTTTATATGCAAAATGAAATCTATATTTGTTTGAATTCACAATTTTTTTTTAGATTTCTCTGACAATTTTGAAATCTCTATTTTTGTATTTTCTTTACATCATCTTTTTGTCAAACAGTTGGTTTAATAGCTTTAAAACTTCTAACTTATGTCAAGTCTTGCTACAAAAAATATATTTATAATTTAAGAATTTTCAACCATTTATAAAACAGAAAAAAAATTGTAAGGAAATTAAAAAAAAAATCATGTATTCTTTATACGCTTCTTTTTACTGTTTGAATTTAGTAAATCTTAAGTTTTCCAGTTGAAAATATAGAATTGGTTTGTAAAGGATCTACGAGGACCCATTTTTACTTGTCTTTTTTTTTCAGTATGAAAAGAATTTTTTTTTACTTGGTGTGAATCAAGGTTGCCAAAACTTTAGACTAGTATAAAAGATTTGAAGGTTGCTGAAAGAAATAAACAAAATTAAATTAAATATAACAATCTGATATGATCAAAGATTTTTAATCTACTGGTTAATATTAATATTTATTCTTGAAACTCTATAGAATTAACATTTCTTAACATCCAAATTTTTTATATTAAATTCAAATACATATAGAAATATATTTTTAAATATTTATCACCAGTCTAAAAGTTAAAAAATTTGCCAACCTGTTCAAAAGAAACAAAGCTTATTGGTGAAAACAAAAATAAAAAAAGTACAGAACAAAATGTAATTATCCTATTCAAGGATTAAAAACTACAAAACAAAATCATTTTAATGCATTTTTCGAAATAATTGTCATCAACACCTTTCTTTATCTCATGGTCAAGATTCTCTGTAAAAAAAGTTTCAAGAAATTTAATATACTTTTTGGATAGGGAATAATGTATATTAAATATGATATACAGATTTCTGCACAAAAACTTGTTAAACAAGTATATTAATTTAGCAAATATTTTGAAAAAGATATTCAAAGTTACATTCCCTCAGTTTCAGTTAATCTCGTATTACTGCACAGCATTGATAAGAAAAGTGAAAAGTTTGAAGAATATTCAATAGATAATAATATAACTGATTTTGTTGTTAAAGTTGCAGAAATTCGGAGATGGCTACCAGATGCAAACACACACTTCCGGATTTGCCTTACGATTACAAAGCTCTTGAGCCGATAATATGCGCGGAAATAATGCAACTCCATCATTCCAAGCATCACGCGACGTACGTTAATAATTTAAACGTTGCCGAGGAGAAGCTGAAGGAAGCCGTTGCTAAAGGCGACGTAGGTGCGCAAATAGCGCTAGCACCGGCGATTAAATTTAACGGTGGTGGTCATCTCAATCATTCGATCTTCTGGTCCAATTTGACCCCTAGCAGTACGAAACCAGATGGTGAGAAAGCCAACCACAATCGCAAGTTTAAAAAATAGATAGCGAGATCTTCTATTTATGTATTTATTCGCTCGCACTGTATCGACGATCGATGTATCGCGACAATATCGGCAATAATCGATCGATCGAATGAAACTATAAAAATGTTCGATACATCGAATGCCATCGAGGATCCCTTAAAATATAGGTTTTTATTTTGTACATAATTTTATTTAAAATATGTTAGATGCACTGCTGAAAAGGATTCAACAAGATTTCGGAAGTTTGGAGGAGATGAAGAAACGACTGTCGGAGACGACTGTTGCGATTCAGGGCTCAGGATGGGGTTGGCTGGGCTACAATCCTAAGGAGAATAGGCTGCAAATCGCAACCTGCGCTAATCAGGATCCTCTCGAGGCGACAACTGGTCTTGTTCCTCTTTTTGGAATCGACGTTTGGGAACACGCTTATTACATTCAGTATAAGAACGTCAGGCCCGACTACGTAAAAGCAATCTTCGATATCGCTAATTGGAGCGATGTTAGTCAGAGATTCAAGAAAGCCGGTGGCAAGTGAATCGAAAGAATATAACGATACTTGCAGTGATTTTTTTTTCTAGATACGTAATGGCGTCTTATTTCTGATGAATCAAATAAAAAGCCTTCAGAAATTATACATATGAATTGTTCTTTTTTGTTCATGGATTCTTAGGCGCTGATCAAGCACCTCCATTTTGAACGAAGTACGAATTAAAGAATATTGCAAATTCGAAAAGTACATTTTGAATAGCATTTTTGAAATTATTCGATGAAATAAAATTAGGCAAAAGCTTAGGTATATGGTTGTTGAGTCTCTATGGTTACACCGACAGCCAAAGTACCGACAAATCAAAATGCCAACGAATTAATAAATTAAGTAAGTGAACTTTTTAGATTAATAAATTAATAAAATTAATTTGTTTATGATAGAAAATGATTTGAAAATTAAATAAATTGTGTGTTAGAGGGAGGCCTTCGCCCCCTCCCCCTCCACTAACACCCCCTTCTGGCCCTTGAGGCCGCCAAGGGCTGCCCCTCTGGACCCCCAGTTGGGTTCACGAATTTTTTCCAAACACACTGACACACATGTTGCACGATATAGAAGGTATACACCGAAGGCAAAGCCCCCCATGTAACACACAATTTTTTAAATTGTCAAATCATTTTCTATTATAAACAAATTAATTAAATTAATGTATTAAGTTAACAAGTTCATTTATTTAATTTCTCAACTTGTCGGCGTTTTGAATGTCAGTACTTTCATTTTTCGGTATTTTGGGTTTTAATTGTAATATCCAACGGATACCAGTCATGATTGTCATAGTTACGCAGATAATTGATTGAACAATGGAATAAGATTAACGAGGGAAATTAAGAAGAATAGAAAGAAAGATATGGATATGGAAGAAAAAGATACGTGAGCTCGCATATGCGAGTAGTCGATTCAAGTATATTCGCACATTCAGCCACTAATCGATTAATATCCGGGAAACTGCTGATGTTAAAAGTCCCATACTTTTAAAGACAACATTGCACATTTCAGAATACGCTTTGATACAAATTTCTCGAACATCTAGATCAAAAGATATGTAAGCTTTTTTTATTATAAAATTTCTCGAACATCTAGATCAAAAGATATGTAAGCTTGAATATGCGAGTACATTCGTACATTCAGCCATTAATCAATTAATATCAGGAAAACAGTATATATTAAAAATCCCATACTTCACTATAATTGAAGACAACATTGCACACTTCAAAATTTGCTTTGGTTCAAAATTTTCGAACATCCAGTTCAAAAGATATGGAAACTTGAAAATATGCGAGATACCAAGGCGAGTGTATTTGTACATTCAGCCATTAATCAATTAATACCAGGAAAACGGTAAACGTTAAAAATCCCATACTTCACTATAATTGAAGACAGCATTGCATACTTCAAAATTTGCTTTGGTTCAAAATTTTCAAACATCCAGTTCAAAAGATATGGAAACTTGAATATATGCGACATACCAAGGCGAGTGTATTTGTACATTCAGCCATTAATCAATTAATACCAGGAAAACGGTAAACGTTAAAAATCCCATACTTCACTATAATTGAAGACATCATTGCATACTTCAAAATGTGCTTTGGTTCAAAATTTTCAAACATCCAGTTCAAAAGATATGGAAATTTGAATAATCCGAGATACCGATGCGAGTGTATTTGTACATTCAGCCATTAATTTAATAAATGTCAGGAAAACACTACACATTAAAAATCCCATACTAAATTACAATTAAAGACAACGTTGCATATTTTAAAACATATTTTGGTTCATATTTCTCGAACATCTAGTACAAAAGATCTATAAGCTTGAATATGCGAGTACATTCGCACATTCAGCCGTTAATCAATTGGTAACAGGAAAACGGTAAATGTTAAAAATCCCATATTTCAGTATAATTGAATACAAATATTGTATACTTCAAAACATACTTTAGTTCATATTTCTCGAACGTCTAGTTGTAAGGATATATGCAAGCTTGAATATGCAAGTAGGCAGTCGAATCCTCATGCGTTAAGGGTTAATGAATGGAGTAGCATTTGGTGGAGTGGGGATAACAGATGCGGAGTAGAGCTAGGCGAAACGTATAGGCAGTATGGCCGAGGCGTCGCAGCTGATTTTTCCCGTCATCCTCAAAAATTCGGTGAGTCAACCGACGCCCCTCAACGTCTTTTATTTTTATTTATACTTTTTACCGATTAGATTGCTCACGCCATTTGTAATTAAAAAAAAAAAAACATATGTATCTTCGATATTTTTTTTGTTCTTTTTGGAGCTACTTTATCATTGACCCCTCTGTGACAGCTAAACTGTCACAACGAGCTAAACGTCAGCGTGCTCTTTAGTAAAAAAAAAAAAAAAAAACACTTCCGTCTTTGCGAAAATTTAATTGCCAACCCACAAATTGCAAATATCCCTTTTGCAAGTGAACGCTGATTCGATATTTCTTTTCTTATCCTGTAGATAAGATATTTATGTGGAATACTATTATTATTTTTTAGCATTGGGATAACAAGAATCGTGCGCATGCGCGGCTGCATTTTTGATTCGTTATGAGGGAGGCTCCCGCTTTATGCTATTGGTACTGCATTTCATTCCCTAGGTTGCTACCTTATGTGATCTTTTTTTTATCACGCATGCGCCAAGTTCTGCCTTATCGACTGTTGTTAAAAAATATTACAAAAAAAGATATTATAGAAACTTTTGTTCTTTGCTACAAAAAACATGTTTATAGAAAGGTTTTCCCGAAAAAACCTATGCACAAACATGTCACCGCGAAAATATTTGAAATTTGAAACAAGTGCGCTTCCCGCCTAATTTTAAATTTGAACTTCAGTATTCTCTGCAAATTCAATAAGCTTTTTACAATAACTCTTTCGGATATTTTTCATAATTGGTCAGTTTTTACTAACACTTAATGGAACTTTCTGAGCTTTTTTTTCGATTGAAAAAGAAAATTATAAAATGCTGTATTTTTTTTAAATTCCTCGGCATAAAATTTCTATCTGAATATCTAATTTTCAAGATATTTTTCAAACGAGCAGTTTTTATTTTCCTGGAAAAAAAATCTTTTTTGCAAAAGAACGTCATGTTTTTTGCACCATAAAATTTACACACCCCCGAAAAAAATGCACATTGCAAGAATATATTTTTCGGTAAATCTTTGACCCTGAATGGTACCGATTTGTATCAATTTTAAAAAATTGTATCTCTTCAAAGAAACACTGATATTTTTTCAGACATTTTTTCGAAAGCCAAATTTTTTTTATGAATTTAAAAATTTCAATTTTTTTCATAAAATCGAGTATACGATGACAACATTTTTAAGCCTATACAGAAAGTGGGCAGAAACCATTTTCATTGGTTTCAAAAACGTTTAAAAATTTTTTTAAATTATTTATAAATTTTTAGCTCGAACAATCAAGCTGAAATATTTTATATAAATTGTATTGTATATAAAAAATATATTTTATACAGTATCTGATATAAAAGTATCATATATGAAGAATAATATATATTTCTGTAAAAAATTACATTTTCTAAATATTCAAATTAATGAAGCATCCAATATAGATCTATATTTAAATATTTTTTTTTGTATTAAAAAAAAAGCAGTCTTTCTTTCAACAGGTATAATAAACTAAAAAGATAACAGAATCTTTATAAAAAAAAGTATTTGGAAAATATATTAAAAAAAAAAATAAAATATAAAATATATAAAACAAAATATGTATTTCTGTAAAAAATTATTATATTTTTCATATTAAAATTAATAAACCATTCAATATGACCTTCCAGCATAAACCATAATAAAAACCTACTCCTTTAAAAAAAAAAAAAAGATACAAATTAAAAATATCAGTGTCAAAGACCTCTTGCTAAAAATGTCGTCACTGAAAATAACCTATCAAGCCCAGTGCATACATTTTTTTTTCCATCATCGAAGTAACCATTTCCAAAGAAGCATCCTTCACCGTTCATGTTAGGCTTTAAAAAAAGAGTCCCGACATTTATAAGTCATCCCAAATGCGACTAGCACAATATCCAACAAGCAGGCCGAAAGATAAAACTAGGATATCGAGTAGCGATTATCGGTGGGATGGGGAGGGAGGGGGGAGGGGCGGGGAGGGTAGGGGGGGGGGACACGTCGTCAATGTATTCGACAGTGTTGTGCTATCTGTATATCGATTGAACTGTAGGAATTGTCGGACAAACGGCGCCGCACCCCCACCAGCCATCGCATTCGCCCGATCGTTTCGTCGTGGTGACGTCACGCGGCGTCGCCGTCGGGATGCCTTATTGATTTTCTTAAGGGGGCGCCACGATGGTGGGGGGTTGTGGGGCGTTGCGGGGGTGTCGTTGGATTGGACATTGGTCGATGACTCGCGCTTCACTATCCCTTAGCTGAGGTCACGTGATGATAAGGCGCATGCTCGAACAATCCCCCACCATTAGTCACTCCAAGTCACCCTTAAGGAATATCCGGTTGAGAAAAGAGCCGCTGGAAATTAAACGCGCTTGGATCGCAGAGCCCACCTTCAGTCGGGCTGAGTCGTCGTACGACCTTCCCCTTTTTTGCTATTCTTTCCGCTTAATAGCCAAGAAATAAACAAAAAAAAAAAAAAATAATAAGTCACCCAAAGGAATTTAAAAAATACTGACATGCAATAATGTCCACGATAGCGGTGACGAGGATCGTTGAGAAATATCAACTCGACGTGAGTGGCGCGATTAATTATCGCCTGGCTTTTGGTATCGGACGTTTTTTAATACGTCAATAGGGGGTGACATAGTGTGAGTGGGTTGCGTTATCACCGTGGGCATCTTTGTACGAGTGTGCCAAGTGCGGTCGTGGGCGTTGAGGGTGAGGGGTGCGACGAAGACTCACGTCGCCAGGGTTGAATAACGAACATTAAGAAGCTACGGAATACGGGGTAAGAAGATTTTTCTTTAAGGCGAATTACGTGGATTGGTTTCGCTATTGTAAGCTTGGGGGATGATGGGTTGTTAGTTATGGGTGACCTCGCATGGTGATAATGAAAAAAGGATTAGAAGTTAGGAACTGGGAATAGGGGTAGAGTTAATGTTATTCGTAGAGTGCGAAATTTCGTTTGGGAAATATTTCTCGTCTTGATTAATATTGTGGTGCGTTTTTCTTTTTGCAAAAGGTGACGTGGCGGGGTGATAATGGAAGAAGAAAAATGAGATGGGTAGAACAGGAAAAGGGAGAATTCAATGTTGTTCAGAGGATGCGAAATTTCGTCTAAGGGAAATATTTTAGATTGTTTTATATTGTGGGGCAGGGGGTGATGGGTTATTTTATAATTGCAAAAGGTGACATCGTAGTGGAAGAAGAATGAGGAGAAAATGGCAGAAACAGGAAAGGGATAGACTCAACGTTATTCACAGAGTTCGAAATTTCCTTTGGGAAATTCTTTTCGTCTGGTTTCGCATTGCTGTGTGGATTTTGTTTCCTGCAAAAGGTGACATGGCAGGGTAATAAAGGGTGAAGATGGTGGAGACAGAAAAAACCGATGTTGTTGAGAGAGTGCGAAATTTTATCCAAGGGAAATATTTTAGTTGATTTCATATTGTGGTATGGTGCTCTTTTCTTTTTGCAAAAGGTGACGTGACAGGGTGATAATGGATGAAGAAGAATGAGAAGGTGGAGATAGAAACATGGAAAACCCAATATTGTTTAGAGGTTCCGAAATGTTGTCTAAAGCAAATATTTTACTCGGTTAAATATTGCAGTGTTGGGAATAATGGGTTATTTTTTTCTGCAAGGTGACGTCGTATGGTGACAATGAAAGAAAAATAAGAGTAAGAAGGTAGAAACAGAAAAATAGTCAATCCAATGTTGTTCAGAGGGTGCGAAATTTTGTCTGACGGAAATATTCTATTTGGTTTCATACTGCAATGGTGCGGATGATGGGTTATATATTTTTTTCTAAAAGGTGACATTGTGGGGTGACAATGGAGAAGAATAGGAAGGTAGAAACAGAAAAAGAGCCAATCCAATTTTGTTCAAAGGGTGCGAAATGTTATCTAAGAGAAATATTTCATTTAGTTTCATATTGTAATGGTGGCGGTGATGGGTTTCTTTTTTCCAAAAGGTGACGTCGTAGGGTGACAAGGAAAGGCGAATAAGAATAAGAGGGTGAAAGCAGAAAAAGGGTAATACCAGTGTTGTTCACACAGTGAAAAATAATGGTGAAGAGAGGTTTTTTTATTGTATTCGTGTTGTGGTGATGGAAATTATGGGTTTTTTCGCGTTTATCTCGATTGGGTCGCGGGGCTTGGTCTATACTACTGTGTGTGCTTCTCTCTGGCACCACGCATGGATCGATCAGGCTAACGCTACTGCTGCTGCTGCTGCTGCTGCTGCTGCTGCTACTCCGTGGCTTTGCTTCCAAGGGTTGTTTTCTTCTACTCCCATGATTCCGTTGGCAAGAGTTCGCGAGCGTTCAAGGCCTGCCAAAGCTTTTTGCTGCTTTAGTCACTTCCATAACAAAGAGAAATCGAGAGGTGTTTATTTTTCAATACAGAAGAAGCCTTTGAATTTTTTTTTACCCTTTTTGCTAATTTTGCTTTATTAATGCACAGTTTTTTTTAGCGAGTCGATAGATAGGACATTAGATCTGAAATATGGTTTATATGGCTGCCATAAATAGAGTACGTGCTATTTATGGCTGCCGCAGAATTAGTCATTGGTCATTTTACCGTTTTTATTAGTTTATATTTACTAATGCGCAATATATTCAACGGTCGGATGAATAGAACGTTAGATAAGAAATATGCAATGTGTGGATGACCAAAATGGGCCATTTTTTGGTTTGTCTTATGGCCATAATGGAATAATAAATTTAAAGGGAAATTAGATTTCTTTTTTAGAGTGCTGCGAAAAAGTGATGGTGGTTTATTTTGGGTCTGCTAAATCGAGTGATGATGGCTCCCAAATATTGACATTTTTGGACTGTTCTATGGCTGTAATGGAAAAATGGTTTTAATAAAAGATAGTTAAAAAAAAGATATTGCTAGTGCTGTGAGAAAGTATAATGAAGCTTTATTTTGGACCTAGACATTAATCGAGTGTCTGTGGCTCGAAACATTACATTTTTGGGTCATTTTCTGGGCTGTTTTATGACCATTATGGCATAATGGTTTTAACGGGAATAAATCTTTTTAATAGAATGCTAATGCTGTGAGAAAGTAATAGAGCATTAGTTTTAACCAGGACAGTAACCGAGTGATTATGGCTCCCAAACGTACAATTTTGGGCCATTTCCTAGGCTGTTTTATGGCCATGAGGGAATAATGAATTTCAAACGAATTAGGTAGTTCATTTTGAATCAGGATATTAATAAGAGTAATTATGGCTCCCAAGTATAACATTTTTGGGCCATTTTCTGGAATTTTTATGGCCATAATGGAATAATAGTTTTAAGGGGAATTAAATACTTTTTTTTCATACATTGCTAGTGCTGTGAAAAAGTAATGAACGTTTATTTTGCGGTAGAAAATGTACTATGGGTTTATGGCTACCAAATATGCAATTTTGAGGCATTTTGTAGGCTTCTGAGTGAAATTCGTTGAATTTTGTAAAGGAATTTATTTACTGGTGTTTATTCATAAATAAGGATGGACATTAAACTAAAAATATCAGATATTTGGGTACCAAAAACGAACATTATTTCGGCCATCGTTTTGGCCATAATACTATTATGAGTTTATGGGTAATTAGATCCATTACAATAAATTACTACCACTGTGAGATAGTACTGAGTTTTTTTTTTAACGGAGATATTAGGGGACTGTTTATGGGTGCCAAAAATTCTTTTTGGATATTTTAGAAACCTCAAATTAAATTTGTCATATGGTACAGCGCTACTTGTCTGCGATCGACGTATTTCTGTATAGTTGGGTCAGACATCATTTGGCCGACATGTTTTTATGGCAATAGAAAATAAATATGGCCCATAAATGTGAATTCGTTTTAGGAGTAAAATATTTACGAAACTAAAAATCAGGTTCTCATTCGATAAAAATTAACGACACATTTTATCATCAGAAAATATATATTTTTTTTTATAAAAAAAACAGTGTCCTATTTTTTTTATCAATAAAAATATTCATATAAAAAATTCCATTGGTTCGTAATCTAAATATAAAACATTACACTTTGCGTTTTTGACACATATTTTTCGCAGTTAAAAAAATTATGTTTGGATTTTTTTTAGCTACGAGTTAAAGTTTTTATATGACTGAATATATTTTGAAAATGTTAATACATTGACTTATAAATAAATAAATTTATAAAATGAAAATTTGACCGAATTTTCATCATGGAGAAGTTAGATTTAATGCTTTATCGCGTATTCAAGGTCTTTGAAGCCTTGAGTGAAAAAAATTCTACAATTTACATGTGCGGGTCGTCGTTTATTACACGCCACAAAAGGCCTTCGTTTTTCGTGTCTTTTTTTTAAATGTAACCCATGTGAGCAATTGAAATAGAAAAATGTCTGAATGTCCTCGAGTGTCAATGGCGATGTGGGTGGAAGTGCAAGGACGTTTTTTTATTCCACCTCCACTATCGCCACCATTTTCGTAGATAGGTATAAATCTCCTGAAACAGTACCTTAAGGCATTGATTCTACGGTTACTCATCGAATGTGGAAAATCAATCCTTCGAGCACTTTGCACAACATAGTGTTGCAGGCGTACAAAGACGCGCGCGCGCATCTTGTTACATCTTCCACTGTAATCGTTAATTCTTATTTTTACAAACTAAAACAAAAAGCCAAAAAATTGCAATAAACACATTTTTATTAAATAAACTTAAAAATTAGAGAATTATCAGCGGAATTAAAATTTTGTTTTAAAGTTAAAAAAAAAACGTAATTCATTGTTTGTGCAAATTTATTATAAATAAAAATATTAAAAATTTTTTTTAAATACATAATTTGGACTGAATAAATGAAAAAATGTATCTCAGCAACATTCGGATTAAAAAAAAATTTAGTAGAAAAGGCAATTTTTGTGCAAATTTGTTATACAACATTCTTATTTATACAAAGTAAACGAAACGCAAGAAAATTATAGGAAATAAATTTGTATCAAATAAATAAATAATATTCTTCGAGAATTTTCAGCTGCATTAAAATTTTAATTAAAGATAAAAAAAAACGTAATTCAATTTCTGTGAAAATGTATCATAAAGAAAAATGTTAAATAAATTAAAAAATTATCTCAGCTAAATTCGGATTAAAAAAAAGTGGTAGAAAAACAAATTTTTCGGAAAATTTATTTTACATAATTTTTATTTATACAAAGTAAAAAAGAACGCGCAGGAAAATTATAAAAATAATTTTTTATCATATAAATAAATAAAATTCTTAGAGGCCTTCCGGCTGAAATAAAATTTTAGTTTAAAATAATTAATAAACGTAATTAAATTTTTGTGAAAATTTTTTATACCGGAGAATGTTGTAGATATTATCTGAAAAAAATTAATTTGTTTATATTTCGGACTGAATAAATTCAAAAATGAGACCACTTTGAACTAAATTGAGATTTTATTTGAAATCAAGTAGAAAAGGTAATAATAAGAACAATAACAACTTTTTGTGGATTTTTTTTCTAATTTAAAGGAATTAATAGTTCCTTTTTTTAAAATTGTTTTGTATTTTCGGATCGAAAATTGTTTATCGTCTATTCATATTAGTTGACTCTCATCCAAATTCAAATTCTATTTTTAATTAAAAGTAATTTGTGCAATAAATTTTCTGAGAAATTGTAATAAAAAAAGTTGTAAGAAAATTGTGAAAATTTTCAAAAATCTATTTGTTTATATTAATTACCAAAAAATGGGCAGTTTTTTTCAGTGACAATTTGTCAGAAAAAAAATTAGATCTATAATTTATTTATATATTTATATTAAAAAATAAAAAATAACCTTAAACGTGTATGATGTTAATAAACGAAAAAGTAATTGTCTGTAACCAATTGCTGCAAAGTAAACAAATTAAGAAAATTATTATTATCTTGATTGATTTGTTTGAGTCAATATTACGTTTGAGCCACGTGGGATTTTGACTATCGGTGCAAGTTGTGGAATCCTGATTATTCAGCTTTTATTTCATCAGACGACTAGTAGTAAATGTCAGTTTGGGCAGACATTACTCCTGGCTAACCAAGAGCCAGTACAAATCAACCGATTTAACGTACCCTAATTTTTTTTCGCTGCTTAATTTTCTTCAAATACATGATACTAAAATTATCAATAAATATTTATTAGTTTTTATTAAATTCAGCAAAAAATATGCAAAAAAGGACAATAAATTTATTATATAAAAAAAATATTTGCCATAAATATTAATTTGAAAACATATGTTTTTTTTAGGTGTTCTTTTTGCATTATAAATAAATAGATAAATAAATTAATGATATGTGAAAAATACATACTTTTCTTAAATATGAATTCTCCAAAAATTCGGCAAAAATACGAATCAAGGGATAAAACATTTTTATAAATTCAAGATGAGAGTTAAACAAGATAATTAAAGAACGTAGATGTACACAAAAGGGGCTAAATAATTTATAAATAAAAAAGACATATTTTTCTTAAATATTAATTTTTCAAAAAAATAATTCTTTTTATTTTTTATTTGTATGTTAAATAAATAAATAATTACTTTAGAAAAAAAATATTTATTTTCAATATTGTTGTTTCAAAGAAATGCTTTTTTTTATTTCAATAAATAATTTTGAAAAACCATGTTATTCATAAATATTAATTCTTAAGTACTTTATTATTTATATTTTATAAATTCAATTAAATTTTAAAAAAAACGAAATTCTATGTTTACAGAAGGTGAAAAAGTGACGAGATCTTGAGATCCAGCTGCCCCTGTAGAAGAAGGGTGCAAAGATGTCGTCGGTAAAGGTTGCTGTTAGGGTTCGTCCCTTCAACAATCGTGAAATATGTCGGGAAGCACAATGCATCATCGAGATGACCGGAAATACAACTTGTAAGTATTATTATGAACATTAATTATAATTATTAAAAAAAAGGGAAAACTCGAAGTTGGATGGAAGAGAGGTGGTGCCCACGGCTTTCTCGTGCTCTCGAAAGAGCTTGCGGATCGATAAAGTGCATCGCTGCCTCCGGTGAGAGGTGACCCAGCCGAAGCGTCGAACCATATATATATATACATAAATATATATATATATATATACATGTATATATATATATAAGTGTGTATATATATATAATATCGCCCTTTCGCCCCCCTTACGATATCACTGCTTTCAGCCTTCTCTGAAATAATTGCTGTGGCATAATTTCGACGAATACATTTCAATACTAATTACTTTCTCAGCTGCTTTTTTTTTTGCTACCAAAAAATAATAATTAACGAGCTTGTATTACTGGTATTTTTTTTCACTGAATTTTAATAACTTTTTCTAATTAATTTTTATTAAGGGAGAAAAAGCATTTTTTTTGTTTCACAATTTTTTACTTTATTCCTTTACTCGTGATATTTGAATAATAATCAAATTAAAACTCTACTGTAAAAAAAAAATAATTACTTCTGAAAATAAAAATTTGTAGGAATTTTCTTTACTAACTATAATTTTTTTTTAGATTTTTAAAAATAGAAGTGCGTTTACCATTTTTTATTTTTCGACCTTCGAGCATTTTTTTACATTATATTTTTTAAAAATTACACGTTCAGTTTCTTGAAATTGTATTCACAATTTTAATACCTGAAAAATAATTACTTATTACTTCTAAAAAAAATTGTTTATGAAATATATTAATGCAGCTTCTTTCCTGTCAATGAACCATGTTAATAAAATTCTGTTCCTTTTTTGTAAGAGGTTAAAAAAGTAATTGTTAATTAATGTTTATTAAGGGAAAAACGTATTCTATTTATTTATATCATTGAAAAGAAATCTCCTTGTCCGAAAATAACAAATTGTAGAAATAATTTTATGCTTTTCAATATTTTAGTAATTAAATGTATTAAAGGATTTTTGTAAATAATTCTCAAAAATTAATTGCTGATTTCATTTTGTTAATTAATTAGCTATAGTCAATCCGAAGGCACCACCTGGCACCAAAGACGCTATAAAAAGCTTCAATTACGATTACTCCTATCACTCGATGGACGTAAGTAAATTTCCACAATTAAACAAATTTATTTTACAGTCAGTGAAAATAAAAAACAAATGTATATCTATTTTTCAATTTTTTAGCCGAGCGACTCGAACTATTCGTCGCAAATAATGGTCTACAAGGACATTGGAGAAGAAATGCTACAGCATGCATTCGAAGGTACACCCAAAATTTAAAAAAAAGCATTGAAATGAGAATTTTGTAGATATTGAAAATTTCGACAGGACACTAAATTTATTGATATACGTACGACTAAAATAAAAAACATTTTTACTTAAATATAAATAAAAGAATTTTTAAGCAATTTTGTAAAAATTGACAATTTCAACAGGATACAACGTTTGTATATTTGCGTATGGCCAAACTGGTGCGGGAAAATCTTACACGATGATGGGCAAACAGGAGGAGGGTCAGGAAGGAATAATTCCACAAATCTGCAAGGATTTATTTCGCAAGATAAGCAGAAATTCGAGCGAGCAGCTAAAGCACTCGGTTGAAGTGAGCTATATGGAAATATATTGCGAACGTGTTCGAGATTTGCTGAATCCGAAGAATAAGGGAAATCTTCGTGTGCGAGAACATCCGCTGCTTGGCCCTTACGTTGAAGATCTTTCGAAACTCGCTGTAATGTCGTACGAAGATATTCATGATCTTATAGACGAAGGAAACAAAGCCAGGTAAATGAAAATTTAATTTTCTGGCAATAAATTTTATATTACAATAATATACTTTTTTTAATGATTGAAAAGTCTCGAATTTTGAATTTTAGTAAACGTGTTTCACATTACAAATAGAAACTTTGAAAATCACTGAACAAACAGTTTTGCGAAAATAGACGTAAAAAAATTCTCGAATATAAAAATTTCGCATTTAAAAGTAAATAAGTTTTAAAAAATTGAGTCTATTTGACAATTTTTCTTAAATGAATTTATTAATCATCATTTGGCATCGTTATTGCCAATGACTTTAACAAATATCAAAACAATTATTATATTGAGATACATTAAAAAAAAAAAAATGATTTCAGAACCGTGGCGGCGACGAACATGAATGAGACTTCGAGCAGATCGCACGCAGTCTTTACGATCTTTTTCACGCAACAGAGACAGGACAGTACGACGGGATTGGTGACTGAAAAAGTGAGCAAAATATCATTGGTCGATCTTGCCGGCTCGGAGCGCGCTGATTCGACAGGTGCAAAGGGTACGAGGCTCAAAGAGGGCGCTAACATCAACAAGAGTTTGACAACGCTCGGAAAAGTAATCAGTGCACTTGCCGAAATCGTGAGTACATTAATTAATTTATATTTCATTCGAGTGTAAATCGCTAGAATAGATATTTATAAATGTTAAATGCTTTTCCTGCTATCATATTGCTTCGGCGAATCTTGGATCCTTAGGCGGTAAGTAATTCCTCGCTAGGTTACAAAAAAAAGTACATATCAATCGAAAGCAATTTATAGGAAAAATGCCGCAGAAATAATGTCTGCGAAATAAGACATTTTTTATTTTTTATTTTTAAAAATGTCCAAAGTCGGCTGAAAATTGGTCAAATGGCAACGACGCCACCTGGAGGGAAGCTATGCAAATAAAAAGCTGTGCGATATGAAAATTGATTTTATATTATTTTCAAGCGATGGTTCAATTACTTCACTTTTACTCTGTCGTTTGACACCATGATCGACTCTTTTGGTGGTTTAGTTTATGAGTTATCGCAGTGTAAAATCGTGAGGTGGAAATCAGCTGCGATGGTAATGGCTGTTCAAAGAAGACCTTCTTATTATGCTATTTACCAAGATTCTCGGAGTCTTTTACGCAACAACAACTTATGCAGAAGCTGAGGTTTAAAAAAATGCATTTACTGTCTCATCGATATAGAAATTTCGAAAAATTACCGTTTCTGGATTTCTGAAACCGATGAGACTGGGGTAAACACTTTTTCTTTTAAGCCTTAGCTGCCACCTGAGCTATTTTTTAAAGAAAAGATGCAAAGTCTTTTTTAAGAGTGAAATTAAAAAAAAATAACCTTTGTTGAAATGTTTTACACACAGTAGATCTCGCTAATTACCATATCGCGATTTCAAACCGCCATAACTCGTAAAATAATCAACCGAAAAAGTTGATCTTGGTCTCAAATGAAAGAGTAAAAGTGAACTAAGCGAAAAAAGCTTGGAGACAACATAAAATACATTTAGCATCTTTGTGAGATATGTTTTTATGTGGAAGTAATTAATTAGTGCCATCTAGATGTCGCTGATTCCCATCTCGCGATTTTTAGCGGTCATAAATCGTAAACCAAACAACCGAAAGTGTAATTTTTGGTCTCAAATGAAAGAGTAAAAGTGAACCAAGCAAATAATGCTTGCTATTAACCTAAAAAGCATTTTGTATCATGGTGGGATATGTTTCTGTGCGAAAGTGATTAATTAGCGCCATCTCGATAGATAATCTAAATATCGATTTATACTTCAGGCGACCAAGAAAAAGAAGAAGGCGGACTTTATACCTTATCGAGACTCTGTTCTCACGTGGTTGCTGCGCGAAAATCTTGGCGGCAATTCCAAGACTGCTATGATAGCAGCTGTCAGTCCTGCTGACATAAATTACGACGAAACATTATCGACACTCCGGTAATTTATCCACTGAAATTCCTTAGCCTTTACTTCAATTCGTATTTCTTCCTTCTAACAAGAAAAAAAAAAAATTTCTTCAAATTGCAGATACGCAGACAGAGCGAAGCAGATTGTCTGCAAGGCCATTGTCAACGAAGACGCTAACGCGAAGCTCATTCGCGAGCTCAAAGAGGAGATACAGAAATTGCGAGAGCTGCTTAAACAGGAAGGAATCGATGTTCAAGAAGGTGAGTTACGATTACCAATCTCGATTTTTATGATTATCGGTGATAATTAAAAGTAGCATGTTACTTCTCGGTATATCGAATCCTTTTATTTCGTCGTTAAAGGGATTGAATCACCTAACAAAAAAAAAATGACTCATTCTATAAAACAATCGATGTCATAACAGTTGTTGAATTATTTTTGAAAACTAATTAATTATTTATTTTTTGGCGTTATTATTACATCAAGATTTTTGTCTCTTGTTACAAAAAAAAATTATTTTAAGACTTCAAAAAATATTTATTTAAGTTATCATCGATAAAAAAAATGTCCTCAATCCCTTTTTTTTAGGTGATTCGCTTTTATTAACACGAGTAAGATATTTATCTCAATAACTTTATTAAAAAATCGTTATTTAAAAAAACTCTCAACTTCTTTTTTTTAACTTTACAAAAGATATTATGTTTTGCAAAATTTAGTTACGATTTTTTTTTTCGTATATCGAGGCAAATTAGTATAGATTTAGCATTACATGGTAATCCCGATCCTCTTTAATTTCCCTAATATTTTTATATTGCTGTTAACACTGAAAAAATCATGTGTGAATTTTATTGGATTTTTCTTTTGTGCCTTGATGTATAAAAATAATTTTTTTGCATTTAAAAGATTCGAACTTTCATTAAAATCGTGATTTCGAAATAAATAATATATCATTTATTGATAAATAAATAATAATTATTAAGAATCGTACTAAAAATTATAAACACCCTTTCATTTTATTATTAAAAAAACTAAAATTCTGCATTGAAAAGCCGGAAGAATTATAATTTTTCTTAACTGAAGTTAACATTTTTAAGTGTATATTTAATTTTTTTTTAAATAAATTAAGACAGGCTCAAAATTTAAAAATCGAATAAATATCGCTGATGTATTTTTTTGTGATAAAAAAAATATAAAAATATTTAGGGAAATTTAAGAGGTTTGGATTTCATTGTTAGGGTCATTACGGTGAAATGACCCAAATTTTGTTTCTTCTTACGTTAAGTTAAGATAAGATAAGTCTAAGATAAGAGCGCCGATATTGGTGGGATTTTCACGAGACTCGGCACTTACAATTGCTCTTGTTTCTTTCTCTGTCCCCGGTCCCGTTGTGCTCGACGTAGGGCCAGATGGCAAAGTGTCTTATGAAAAGAAAGAATCTAGTAAGTAGACAGGCACACAGTAATGGAAGAGAATGCGATAAATTGATTTTTTTCTGGCAGAAAATCAAGCGCCTCTTTAAAAAAAAAGAGGACGATATTCCATTTTTTTCATTATCTATATGACACGTATTTTTCCAAATGCTGAAAATTCTTATTTCTATCGGCTTCGTCCCTTCGCGCGTGCAAAGAGCTTTCCTCGTTTTATAATTACTCAAGCTTATAAAAAAAAGGTCAGAAAATACAAGAACAAAAAAAAACAAGTTTCACACGTTAGGTTTGCATGGCAGAAAAAAACACGTACGCCGTGTTTAGCGTGGAAATAAAAACAAATCAAGCAAGCTGCACCCAATTATTGGCTTTCGATGTAAACACGCGATAACGCCTTCCGTTATCCTGCAAAACTAGAATCTCGTTTAATGACGTTACAAATGTTTTTCCAGGAGACGATCCGGTTATAATTAAATCGTCAAAACGCGAAGAGGACGTCAAGGAATCGCGACAGAGAATTCCGTCGCATCCGACTTCGACATTCGCCGAGGATGCGGTTGATCAGCTTCAAGCTTCGGAGAAACTCATTGCCGGTATGATTTTAAATGGTCAAGTCTAAATGGTAAAGTTTGAATGGTTGAATCTAAATGGTCAAGTTTAAAATTGGTCAAGTTTAAATAATCAGGTCTAAATGGTTCAGTCTAAATGGCCAAGACTAAATAGTCAAGTCTAAATGGTCAAGTCTAAATAGTCAAGTCTAAATGGTCAAGTCTAAATGGTCAACTCTAAATGGTCATGTCTAAATGGTCAAGTTTAAATGGTCACGTCTAAATGGTAATGTTTAAATGATAAAGTCGGCAGGGTAAAGTGTGAATGGTCAAGTTTGAATGATAAAGTTAAAATGACAAACGCTGAGTGATAAAGCTTAAGTATATAATTAAAATATTTCTAAAATTCAGAATTGAATGAGACCTGGGAAGAGAAATTGAAGCGAACCGAGTCAATACGACTGCAGCGCGAAGCTGTCTTCGCCGAGATGGGTGTGGCCGTGAAAGAGGACGGTGTCACAGTTGGCGTATTCTCACCGAAAAAGACTCCACATCTTGTGAATCTGAACGAAGATCCACTGATGTCCGAGTGCCTGATTTACTACATCAAAGATGGTTTTACGAGAATCGGCTCGGCCGAAGCTAATATTCCACAGGACATTCAGCTATGCGGTCCTCATATTCTTAGCGAGCATTGCGTTTTTGAGAATCATGAGGGTGTTATAACTTTGATGCCGAAGAAAGGAGCTCTGATATACGTTAATGGACGCGAAATTTCTCAACCTATTGTACTTAAAACCGGTTCTAGAGTTATTCTCGGACGTAATCATGTATTTCGATTCAATCATCCCGATCAAGGTAAGCAATTCGTTTTCTTTTCTTCTTCTTTGCATCCTGATAGTTTGGTAATAATTAGTGACTTTTTTAATGGGTATTTTAGTTCGTGAACGCAGGGAGAAAAATTCACCGGCCGAAACACCGGCAAATGGCGAGACCGTCGATTGGAATTTCGCGCAAATTGAGTTGCTGGAGAAACAGGGTATCGATCTCAAAGCGGAAATGGAAAAAAGGCTGATGGTACTTGAGGAACAATTCCGCAAGGAGAAGGAAGAAGCTGATTTGCTATTCGAGGAGCAACGAAAGGTCTGTTGTGTTTTTTTTTTAAATCAATATTTCCTTTAAAAAAATCATAATGCTGACCTGGCTAGAAAAAAAATCGAGGTGGGGTAATTAGAGTATTTATGAAAATTAAAAAAAAGAAGTTTAGCCATCTGTAATCGATCAAAAAATTCTCTGCTCACTTTCCCGCGTAGATTATGCAATTTTTATATCTTATACCCGATTTTATAGAATTTCATCAGATTTTTTAAATTTGGGGGAAGAATTTGCAATTTCAAAATTTATACAAAAATGTTGAATTTTGATGAAAAAAAAAACCCAAAAATAAAAAGAGGAGCTAAAAATTATAAAACTTAAATGATGCAGCAATTGCTTTCACCTTGATAAAAATGCCTACAGGACAAGCACATTAATTAAATTTCTTGTAGGTGGAATTTTTTTTTGTAGCTATGCTCATCAATGCAAATATTTTGAATATTTTACACTTGTCGTAGAGTTTAGATTGCATCTGTGTAACAAATTCATTTTGCAAAGACATATAGAAATTTTTATTTTTAACGATATTTCTCAAAAAATAATGCCCACTTTTGCAGTAAATTTTTCTCTCTGGTGTAATCTTTTAATTATATTTCCTTGTAACTGCAAAAGTTTTCAGAATGGAAATTTCTGTACTCAGACCAGACAGAGTTGTCTTCCAAAAAAAAATTGTCCTTACAAAAGCAATTTGATCTATCGGTGCAACCTGTGTAAAATATAAAAAAAATATTTGCATCAATGAACTTAACTGCAAGAGAGAAAATAACACTTTCAAAAATGTTTCAATTTTTTTGATTTCACAATAGCAATTTTTATCAACATTCAGAATTTCATTTTCATAATTTTTAGGTGACCCTCTTAATTAATACATACATAGACAGATATTTCTTGTGTCACGAAGAAAGTGCGCATTGCTTCACATCAAATTCTTGTTGTGTCCTTTTTTACTTTCTTTTTTATTAAAACATTTTTTTTAACAGAATTACGAAGCTCGAATAGATGCTCTCCAGAAACAAGTCGAGGAGCAGAGTATGACAATGTCGATGTACAGCAGTTACACACCCGAGGATTTCAACAATATTGAGGAGGATATATTTGGTGAGTAATAATTTTTCCATCGAATATTATTAATGCAAAGTAAAAAATAATAAAGTTAGAGATGCACGCTTAAAAAAAAAAAAAAAAATGCTTGGCCTACTTTCGCCATCTGACTGTTTTGCCTGGTGATGGCTTGCATTTCAGTCAACCCATTGTTTGACGCAGAGAGCAACTGGAGCGAGCGCGAGTTCCAGCTGGCTGCTTGGGCATTTAGAAAATGGAAGTATCATCAGTTTACCAGCTTAAGGGACGATCTATGGGGCAATGCAATCTTTCTTAAGGAGGCTAACGCCATTTCCGTCGAACTCAAGAAAAAAGTAACGTTTTTTTTTTTTAATTATTCAAATTATTTATTTATTTTTCTTAATACACAATTCACTAATTGTGTAATTTTTCTTTTCCATTTTTTTGTTATTCAGGTTCAATTCCAATTTACTTTACTCACCGATACGCTGTATTCGCCTCTGCCAGCCGATTTATTGCCAACTATGGAAGAAGATGAAGATGAGGAACGACCATTTCCTCGTACAATTGTCGCTGTCGAGGTTCAAGACACCAAAAATGGCGCCACTCATTACTGGACACTCGACAAGCTTCGGTAAGAAGAAAACAAAAAAAAGCAAAAAAAACCTCATACATATTTAATATAATCACAGAATGTGTAAATAATAATGAAATTTATAAATCGTGCCTAACTCCATCTCAAAGGCAAAAGACGTGACATGAAAAATCGAGTTTTCAATCAAATATGCGAATAAGATTCGTTCGTCGTAAAAAAAAGAGAAGAAAACAATGATAATAATATTGGCAACAGTTGTTTATAATTTTGTAGAAAACAAAAATTATTTATCAATAATTAAAGATATTTGAAGAATTAATTTATAAATGAAAAAACTGCATTTTTTGGTTTTAGATAAGTTCCTAATTTTTGTGAATATAGTACAAAATTATTTATTGTTAATTAAATACTTATAATTTTCTGCACAAAAAAAATTGTTTTCGTTAATTCGATAAAATTGATACTTGCCAATGATATTATTGTAAAAAAATGACATTTTTCGATGGACGAATCTCTTTAAAGGTGATTTATTGAGTTATTAATTGAGCGACTAACAGACGGAAGTAAATCTCGTTTTACTTAGACAACGCTTGGAGCTAATGCGTCACATATACAATGAAGACTTGAGTGCCAGCAGTCCGGAGGCGAAAGAGGATATATTCCAATGTCTTACGGTCTATCATCATAATCAGAGGTTCTCGCTAGCAAATCTTTTGCCTTCGAGGTTGGTGCTCGGTCGCGCACGAAAAAAAAACAAAAAAAAAAGAAAATAATTAAGTAATGAGTAAACCTCGTACTCACCAACTTTTATGTGAAAACATCTTTTTTTTCGAGTTGTTCCTAGAATGCCGGGATTGTCGATCGTAAAATTTTTTGACCATTTAAATTTTCAAAAACGCCATTAGGCTTTTTGGGCATTTTTGGCCATTTCACTAAATCTTCAGAAGTACCGTTTTGCTTTAGGACACTTTTTGGCCATTTCACTGAATCTTCAGAAGGACCGTTTTGCATCAGGACACTTTTGGGCCATTTCTTTAATTTTGAGAACAGTCGTTATGTTTATTAGAGGATTCTTGGCCATTTTACTGAATTTTTGGAAAAACCATTACGTTTTTTTAAGAACACTTTTGGCCCATTCCACTAATTCTTCAGAAGAGCTATTACACTGTTTCAGGACACTTTCGGCCTTTGTACTAAATTTACTGAAGAGCCATTATGCTTTTTGAGGGCACTTTTGACTGATTAAATTTTCGGAAGGGTCATAACATTTTTTGAGGAGACTTTTGGCCATTCCACTATTTTTGGCAATTTCCAGAAGGGTCATTATGTTTTTTGAGGACAATTTTAATTTTTCAGTAAAAATACTGAAGGGTCATTACAATTTTTAGGACCTTTTTGACTATATATTTCACTAAATTTTCAGAAGGACCATTGCATTTTTTAAAGATTTTTTGGCCTTTTCACTTAATTTCCAGAATGACCATTACTTTTTTTGAAGACGCTTTTGACCATTTTAGTAAATTTCCAGACGGGCCATTACATTTTCTTAGGATCCTTTTGGCCATTAGACTTAAATTCCAAAAGGACCATTACACATTTTTAGGACACTTTTGACCATTTCACTAAATTTTCAGAAGGGCCATTATGCTTTTTCAGGATACTTTTAGTCACTTTACTAAATTTTCAGAAAGTGGCCATTATGCTTTTTGAGAACACTTCTGAATGGGAGTAATCCCACTAAAGATGTTTTCACATCACCAAACAACAAAAAAGCAAATAACCTATCATCGAAGCAGAAAAATTCCGTATCGCCTTGAAATTTCAGATACCAAAATTTATTATAAATATTTCTTCAAAAACCAAAATAAAACTAAAAATACAGCAAATATATTAAGTTCTAAAAAAAAAAATTGCCCATCGCAATTTTTTCTCACAATAATAAAACACTTTGATTGACCATCGCCCAGATAACTTAAGAAACAAAACCACAAAATTCAAAACGAAAAAAAAAAGAAGAAATTTCAAGGTTTCCACACGCATCACAAATCCGCGATTCTTAGCGTTTTTTTTCTTCTTCTTTTCATAATAATCCCAAAACAGCCCTGCCTAAAAATAACACCATTTCAAAATGAATGTCACGATCGCACGAGCTTAAGCTTTTGCCTGATCAGCTTCAGCTCAAAAAATCAATAAGAATTGCATACGCTAACTCAAAAAAAAAAACTGAGTTAAGAATGTCGCACAGCGTATTCTTGCATACATTTATTCTTAAATCACAATTTGACAGTGCTATTTTCCCATAACACCATTTGTGTAATTTTATCGGCGGACAAGGCTTTAAAAAAAATATTTGTATTTTTTTTTTACATCTCAATTCAGGCAAAGATTGGAACTCATGCGTGAAATGTATCACAACGAAGCTGAGTTATCGCCAACATCGCCAGACTACAATATTGAGAGCATAACAGGTGGTGATCCATTTTACGACAGATTTCCATGGTTTCGCATGGTCGGAAGGTGAGCAGAAAAAAATGTATTTCTTCAAAAGCGATTAAAAAAAAGGAATTGGGCAATCTTTTTATATATAATCTTTTTATATATACGTTAATCAATCAAATTTAATAATTTAATTTAAAGGTCCTTTGTGTATCTGAGCAATTTGATGTATCCGGTGCCATTGATTCACAAAGTTGCCATAGTGAACGAAAAAGGCGATGTCAAAGGTTATCTCAGAGTTGCAGTACAGGCAGTTGTCGGTAGGTATCGCTAAAATTTCGTTCTAAACTAATATTTTTATTTTGAGCCTTAAATTAGGGTTGCCGAATTGTTAGGACATAATCGATCTTTAGAATCGATTTCGATTGCCAAACGTAAATCGAGTACGAAAAGAAAATCGATATATCGATAAGTTGAGTAAAAGAAATAAATCGATACATCGATAAGTTGAGTAAAAGAAATAAATCGATACATCGATAAGTTGAGTAAAAGAAATAAATCGATACATCGATAAATTGAGTACAAGAAATAAATCGATTTAACGATAAATCGAGTAGGAAAAAAAAATCGATTTAACCATTAATCGAGTACAAGAGAAATTCAACCATAAATCGAGTGGAAGAAAAAAATGAACCATAAATCGAATATGAGTAAAAATCGATTTAACCATAACTCGAGTAGAAGAAAAATCGATTTAGAGCATAAATCGAGTAAAACAAAACATGGATTCTATTACAAACTGAGTTTGAGAAAAAATCGTTCTATCGAAATTTTTTTTTTCAAATTGTTTGTTAATGAAATATATAGCGAGTAAATCGATCTTGCGCCTTGTGAATAGATTCAGTCAAATCAACAAACCCGTAAGAATCAGTAAAAAAAGCAATTAATTTCTACACAAAATATCGATTTAAAAAAGGCAACCCTACTTTAAACCTTTAAATTCAGAACCATATAAGTTTTCCATTTGAATTTTTTTCTTACAATGAAACTGTGATAAAATAACTTTCCATTTGAATGTTATAAATTTTCAATTTAAAGCATACAGCAACTTTTGTATTTCGTAGATTGAAAGTTATAATTTTGCATTTTTTTATAATTAATTAGTGCATTTGTAATTTCGCAAAATTTAGAAAATTTGTGTTTTCTCGTAAATCTAGAGAATTAATGTTTATAATTGTACAAAATTCGAAGAGCCGAAAGTTATCGACCGGAAGTACTTTGACGAATCCTTGTTCTAGAAGAGGAAAACAGTGAATACTCGAGTGGCGTAAGGCAGTCCGCTCGTATATCCTTCGAGGACGATTTATTCGGGAGTCAAGGACGTCAGGGTAAAAGGGCGACATTATTGGCACAGACATTGGACAAAAATCAGCAGATAATGATGCAGGAAGAGAGAGTCGTGGAAGGACAAACCGAGGTGAAGGATTGCGTTAAAGACGAGGAGGAAGTTGGCGACGCTGATTCTGGAAGAGGCGACAGTTCCGTTTCAAGCGATACCAAAGAAGATGAACTTCCGGATCATCTTCAACCTGGCGCTGAATTCACATTCAGGGTCACTGTTTTACAAGCTATGGGAATTTCCACCGAATACGCGGATATATTCTGTCAATTCAAGTGAGACATTCATTTTAATTCATTATTTAATTATTCTTACATTCCAATCAATCTTTTTTTTTTTTACAAACGGAAATACTGATTTATGCCAAAAGAAGATTTTATCGAAAAAATGAAAATATATCTTTTTTAAGCAGTAATTTCGTACGTATTAGAAAAAAGACGCTCTCAAACAGGTGGAGTTTGAGAATTCACTTTTGATTTTTAAAATTTTCGAAGCGGTGGGATTTTTTTTTAAATCTTTTTTTTTTGTCAAAAACTGCTTTTTTCTTTTTTTTTGTTTAACTAAAGAAATATTAAATTTTGAGAAAAGGTGCACAAAACGTGTTTTTTTATGCACAATATTTTCTATTTGATTAAAAATATTAGCTGAGAAAATAAAGTCCAAGTTATTCGAAAAAATAGAATAAAATCTATTTCTTGTTCTTGTCAAAATTAAATTTTGTTCAAAGTGCATTAATCGATTTTTAAATGAGAAAATGAGGCATAAAGTAATAGTAGAAAACGAAAAATTTGAAAAAGCAAAATTCACTTGAGTCGACTAGAAAAAAAAAGAAAATTTTTGAGTTATTTGATAATTTTGAATTTATCAAAATCTTTTTTTCCAGCTTTCTTCATAGACACGACGAAGCATTTTCTACAGAGCCAGTGAAAAATACAGGAAAAGGAAATCCACCGGGCTTCTATCATTTACAAAACGTAACTACCAAAATGATCGAAAAGTTGAGAAAAAAATCATGAAACAAAAAATTAACTGAAATATATGTTTTAGATAACTGTTACCGTGACAAAGTCTTTCGTGGATTATCTCAAGTCTCAACCGATAGTTTTCGAGGTCTTCGGTCATTATCAACAGCATCCACTTCACAAAGACGCCAAGCTGGATTAGTAAGTCATTTTTATTTTTTACGATTTTCCTACAATGGTAAATCTGTACTTAAGGTGATCTACAAATCATGAAAACTAAATGATGCAGCAACTGTACATATAAAAACTTTTAGATTAATAAATATTACTACTGTGCAACCACAAAGAATGAACAATTTTTATAAGTACAGTATTTTTTTTCTTCTTATGTAAGTTCATCAATGTAAATATTTTAAATATTTTACACTTTTCGTAGAGCTTAGGTTGCATCGATGAATCAAATTCGTTTTGGAAGAAAAATTATTTTTATATACAATTGAGCGAAAAAAATGTTTCTCCGCAGGGAAAAAATTGGGCACATTTTGTACAAAAGAGAATGCCTCTTGCAAACACAATTTTCTGTCCATCGGTGCAAAATAAACTCTACGACAAGTGTAAAATATTAAAAATATATTTGCATCATTGAATTTACTTACTAAGTACTAAGTACTAATTTTTTTAGGGGACTCAGTCCTCTTAAGGAAACCGGAAGAATAATAATTTTCAGAGAGTTTCATTTATTATTCCAGTTGATCAATGAATAGGACTTTTGTCTCAAAGCTCCAACATTATTTGTACAATTTCAAAATTAGTGAATAACCCTGGGGATTATTTTTTAAAAAAATCTCTTTGCTTAGCCAATGTAGAATATTGTTACAAATAAAAATGAAACCTGACAGAGCAAAATCCTTTGATTGATTAATTCTGAATCACACTCAAAGTAAGAGAAAGATCCCCAAATGGATTTACAAGAGAACTGATTAACCAAAATTTATTTTAACAATGACAAAACAGATGCTATATTCCAGTTCTATTTAATATTTATCGATTGACTAGAGTAAAAAGGAAGAAATCTATGAAAATTTTAACGAATAATTGATATCGTTTAATTTGCAGCAATACAAGCGGAAATGGAAATGTTGGCAACATGATAAGACAACCACCAAAGAGAATGTTACCACCATCAATTCCAATTAGTCAACCTGTTCGCTCACCGAAATTTGGCTCTGTATTGCCATCGCCAAGTACTTCACACGTTCATGCAAAATACGATGTTCTTGTCTGGTTCGAGATTTGTGAATTGGCACCAAATGGCGAATACGTACCGTCTGTTGTTGATCATAGCGATGATTTACCATGTCGCGGTCTTTTCCTACTCCATCAGGGTATACAAAGACGTATACGTATCACGATAGTTCACGAACACGCTTCGGAATTACGATGGAAAGACGTGAGGGAATTGGTTGTCGGTAGAATTAGAAATACACCGGAACCCGAAGAGGAGGACAATGATTCATCGGTTTTGTCCCTTGGTCTTTTCCCTGGCGAATATCTTGAGATTCCCGGCGACGATAGATCGATGTTTAGATTCGAAGCTGCATGGGATAGTTCTCTTCACAATTCGGCCTTACTCAACAGAGTCACGTCGTACGGCGAGCAAATCTTCATGACTATTTCCGCGTATCTCGAGGTAAGAAGTTCACTCTTTCTTCGTGTGTTATAGTTTTTTTTTAAAGAAATTTTTACACTCTTGATTTGAGAATATTGCTTACTTTTTGAAAAAAAACTTTGTATTAATATTGATGTTTCTTATTGCAAAAAAAGAATTTTTTAAAATCTTGGTCGACATTTAAGTGGGTGAAAATTTATAAAATTTTGCTATGTACAGTATGTGAGTTTTTTTTTCGTTGGTGGATTTCGATGATAATAAGTTTTGTCCGATAGTTGGAAAATTGTGGAAGACCAGCAATCGTGACGAAGGACCTCAGCATGATTATTTACGGACGTGACGCGAGAGTCGGTCCTCGATCGCTCAAACATCTTTTCACAGGAAATTATAAGAATCAAGAGGCTAACAGACTGAGCGGCGTTTACGAATTGGTACTGCGTCGTTCTTCCGAAGCTGGTAAGATTTTTTTTTTTACAGGACGTTGGGTTGGATTTAGTCTACATTTCACTAGATTCAGAAGATTAAGTGGGTTGGTTATACAATTTATTAAACTTGGAAGATTTTAAGTGGATTTAACTGGATTCAAAGTATATTTTCTTAAATTCAGGGGATATTAAGTGAATTTAATTGAGTTCAATATACATATTTCTAAATTCAGGTGATATTGTGTGGATTTAACTGGATTTAAAGTACATTTTCTCAAATCTAGGTGATCTTAAGTGAATTTAACTAGATTTTAAATAGTGTTTCCTAATCCAGGCGGTGGTAAGTGGATGTAATAGGATTCAAGATGCATATTATCCTAAATCTAGGCGATATTAAATGCGTTTAACTGGATTCAAAGTACGTTCTCTTAAATCCAAGCGATGAAGTCGATTTAACTGGATTTAGAATAGATTTTTTTATACCCAGGCGATATCGAGTGGATTTAACTGGATTCAAAGTACGTTCTCCTAAATCCAGGTGCTACAGTCGATTTAAGTGGATTTAAAATACATTTTTCTAAATCCAGGCGATATCGAGTGGATTTAACTAGATTCAAAGTACATTCTCCTAAATCCAGGTGATACAGTCGATTTAACTGGATTTAAAATACATTTTTCTAAATCCAGGCGATATCGAGTGGATTTAACTGGATTCAAAGTACATTTGTTTAAATCCAGGTGATCTTAACTGAATTTAACCGGATTCAAAGTTCTCCTAAATCCAGGTGATAAAATCGATTTAACTGGATTTATATACATTTTTCTAAATCCAGGGAATATTAAATATATTCAACTGGATTCAATGTACAATTTCCTAAATTTAAGTATATTAGATGGATTTCACTGGATTCAAAATACATTTTTCCTAATCCCGGTAATATAAAGTGGATTTAACAGGATTCAAATTACAATTTCCCAAATTCAGGTAATAAAGTGGATTTAATAGAATTAAAACGACGTTTTTGCAAATCCAGGTAATATTAATTGTATTTTAGTGCGTTCATCTGTTGACTGTTCATTGGACTGAATTTCAACATGTCAACATTTAACAACAATGGATTTAAGTTGGTTGATATTTTCGAATGTGACTTAATGGTTGTAAATAATGTGATTCGTAGGTGTTCAAAGACGCCAGCGCAGGGTATTGGACACAAGTTCGACGTACGTTCGAGGGGAGGAAAATCTTCATGGCTGGAGACCACGTGGCGACAGCCTCATTTTTGATCATCAATGGGAGTTGGAGAAATTGACGAGGCTCGAAGAAGTCGAGCGAGTTAGGCACACTCTGATTATGCGCGAGAAACTCGGAATCGACAAGGTCTCGCTCTGTAACAAGACGATGCACGATTTCACGAAAAGCGAGAAGGTACGGACGTCCCCGGTAGGTTTGCTTGGCTTCAGATCCTTCCGTGTCCTCGTCCTTAATTAAAAAAATGAAATGAAAATCAACACGAAAACGACAACACTGCACTGAATCCATTGCAGTAAATCCTCTTTGTCCTTGCTTCATTAAATTTATCATTTTATCTGCTTCCTGTGTTAATTCAGCCATATGTTCTATATTCTCATTTTTTATAATTAGCCAGATTTTAATACTCAAACTTTTTTTTCTTGAAGAATTTAAAAGATTTTAATTTTTTTAAATTCATCTCTTGGAAATGAAAAACCTTTTTATTTTTTCAAGTTCAGAATTGAAACATAAATATTCCATTGAATTTTTTTAAAAAAAAAGAGAACAATTTTGCAGATTGTATTTTACGTCAGTTGAAAAAAAAAACTTTGGGATAATTTTACAAAAAGTATTTTCGAGTAACAAAATTTCGTTAATATTGAGACATTTTTAAGAGGGTTAATAAATATGGCTAT
This sequence comes from Perithous albicinctus, assembly GCA_964016905.1. Taxonomy (NCBI): domain Eukaryota; kingdom Metazoa; phylum Arthropoda; class Insecta; order Hymenoptera; family Ichneumonidae; genus Perithous; species Perithous albicinctus. Next base: position 12,368,116 of record OZ024689.1, on the reverse strand, counting down.
ATTGACTTGATATAGGGAGAAAAGAAAGTTTATTTTATTTGGTATTAATTTAATAGCGAATTTTAGTGGATTTCTTAAAAGACTTATCTCTAGATTTTGTTTGGCATGATTCAGGAAGTCTGTAATATGGTGGCTAAGGCGACGAATGACGCACACGCGAGTCCGGTTAAGCTCAACAAGTCAAATTCATCGAAGGACGTTTACGAGCCATGGGAAATGACGGATCGGGAACGCGAATTGGCGACGAAATATATAAAGCTTATTCAAGGTAGAATACCGAACAAGGAACCGAGCATCGTACTCTCGGATGTTTCACCTGGCGAAGACACGATAACCGACATGTCAGCGTCAATGATATCGTCACTCGTATCATCATCATCACAAGAGTCAGTATACAACCAATCAAGTTCTTCTACCTCGTCGTCTCCGGGAACTTCCTCGGAGCAACAGGTAACATTTCTTGTATTGCCTGAATAAAACGCCCAGTAGCAAACGCCTCTAGCTCATCAATAAATATTGCCAACTTAACGTCCGATAAGAAACGACTTGAACGAAATTCTATGATAATAGAGCATTTTTCCATTTTATTTAACAAAATTATTAAATATTACTTTTTTTTCTTTTATATTATTTTAATTTTCACTACCTTATGGGGTTTAAAAAAAACGTGATATTTTTTTAATAGGGACGGAAAAATGATTAATATTTCGTAACTTAACGATCAGATAAAAAAAATGTTTAAAAAGAACATTTTTCAAATATTTCTATAATATTTTTTTAAGTATTTAAATATTATTCAATTCCATAGGTAGGTAGGTAGCGGCAATGAAATGTACATTTCATTGCCGCTACCTACCTACCTATTAAATACAGTGGTCGCTACTACAATCAACAAATTATTCAATTCCTCCAATATTTTTTTATATTCTTGTTATCATTGGAAAGAACATCAGTGATTATTATTCGATTTTTAATTTGACCGTTGTGCTGATCAAATGTTAATTATATTTTTTCTATTATTTTTATTTATTTTTCACGACTTCAGGTTTTTAAAAACGTGACTTTTTTATGGGGAAGAAAAAAATTATTAAATTAAAGTAAAATTATAATTTTTTTGTAACGTTCTGACGAGGTGAAAAAAAAGAAATACGCTTTTTTAATAATTCCATGATATTAAGAAAATATTATACTGAATCATAAATGATCTTATGATTTTCAATTAAATATTTTGTGTAATTATAGACTTCATTAAACTTCAAATTTTGTTATACGACTTTTTTTCTGTCACGTCATTTTCGAGATCCATTGACTTGAAAAAAATACATCATTTATTAAAATGTACAATTTAAGAAAGCTACATGTTCAAAAACTCTCCAATAGTTAAGAAAAAAAATTGAATTCTGTCGTTTCTCGTCGGTAAATATTTGTCTTGTGGACGTATATAAAATGCAGCCCGTTTTTGCTTTGAGGCTTTTCTTATCTTCACCATCGTCATCCGCTAAAAAAAAAAAATTCAATGGTTGCACATCGAGTGTTTTATCGCTAAAAGAAAAACAAGTGTTTTGCGGCGTTTTTGTTGTTCGGGTAGTACAAGAAGTGTTACTTGCAGCCTGCGGGGATAATTGTGAGGAGCAGTTCTAAGTCGTGCATCTTTAGGTTGAGTTCACCGGAGCGCGCGAGACTTCAGGAACTTCAGGAGAGCATGATGGTAGGTGCAACAGATACGTCGAGTCAATCGGCGTCATTGGCACCAGCGCCATTAGGTTCGTCCTCGCCGTTGAAGGAGAGTCTCGTGCTTTATGTACCGGAAGTCGAGGAAATTCGTATTAGTCCTGTTATCGCGAGGAAGGGATATCTCAATGTGCTGGAACACAAGACCAACGGATGGAAGAAACGATGGGTCGTGAGTATTTCCAAACATTAAACAAAAAACTATTTGTTTTTTTTTTCTTTCGGAAAATAGATTTTGAGGAACTTGTTTGTTTTTTAGGCTGTTCGCAGACCTTACGTTTTTATATTCCGGGAGGAAAAGGATCCCGTTGAACGGGCCTTGATTAATTTGGCAACGGCTCAGGTCGAGTACTCCGAGGATCAGCTTGCCATGGTCAAAGTACCAAACACATTCAGGTAAAACAGTGAGTTTGGGTTGTGAGTTATGAGTTGTGAACGTGAATTATTATTTGGCAGGGTGGATTGTGAGTTGCGAATTATGAATGTGAATGACAGGTTGTAAGTTGTGAGTTGCGAATGTGCATTATGAGTTGTGAGTGTGAATTATGAGTTGCGAGTTGAGTGTAAATTATGTGTTGTGAGTTGTGAGTTATGAGTCTGAGTGTGAATTATGACTTGTGAGTTCTTTGTTTCTAGTGTGCATTATAAGTTGTGACTGTAAATTATGGATCATGAGTGGTAAGTTGTGACTTATGAGCCTGAGTGTGAATTATGACTTGTGATTTATTCGTTTCTAGTGTGCATTATAAATTGTGACTGTGAATTATGGGTTGTGAGTTGTGAGTGTAAATTATGGGTCGTGAGTTGTAACTTGTGAGTTGTGTGTTGTGACTTGTGAGTTGTGACTTGTGAGTTGTGAATTGTGAATTGTGAGTTGCGAAATGTGAGATGCAAGTTACGAGTTGGGCTTTGCGAGTTGCGAGTTGTGATTTGTGATTTCTGAGTTGTGAGTTGTCGGTCTCAAAACACTCAAATAGCGATATCTCAAAAACGCTTCGACCGAACGTCCACATTTTTTGGCATAGAAATAAAGCACTATATTTTCTTTATTTGGCGGAATAATTTTAATTAAGTCCAAATGATTTCTTGCAATAATTTATATTAAATTCTAAATATTACGGAGCTTTGAGTTTCTTGAGTAAAAGACGTACAAGTTCTATCTTTTGAGAATATTCAGCAATGTAGTCAAATTTTTTGGTCAGCATTTCTTTTATTTGATCTCCTAGTTTCTACTAATCTTTTCGTTTTTTTTTTAAATTTCGCAGTGTGGTTACGAAACACAGAGGCTACCTATTGCAAACATTGGGCGACAAGGAAGTGTACGACTGGCTGTACGCTATAAATCCACTCCTGGCCGGACAAATTCGGTGGGTATATATTTGATTGTTTAATTCTTCTATCAAAGTAAATTATGTATAGACACTATAAATACTGTTGAAATGTTCGGAAAAGGTCGAAATTGGCGCGTAAAGGACCAACATCCGGTGCAAATCCATCGACCTTCGGTCTCACGGTAGCGACACCATCGTCCGAGTCAACGCAAACGCAGACAAAGTGAGTGAGGAGGGAATGGCTTGGCGGCGAGTTGGCGAATCTACTCGCTCTCGCCTCGAGAAAATTAATCGCGACTTCGAACGCGGCACTCGAGGCTCACGACTTTTGTAGCTTTCGATTCACGGTCGTGCTCGAATAACCCAAAAAGAAAAAAGAAAAAACAAGAGAAAAAAAATAATCGATTTATTATTGCGCAATCAGAAATCTTGCGAGACGGAATTACACGTCGAGGTATAAGTATTAAAACGCTCAAAGAGTTTGATAACAAAAAAAAGATGAAAAATAAAACGATAACTTTTTGTTTTTGTCGGAATTTTTGAGCGCGTTATTTATGAGACTGAAAGAATAAAAAAAGATCGAGTCTCCCCGGGCGTTCTAAAAAAAAAAAAATGTAAACGTGACTACGGTCGAGACTCGAAAGCTTTAAGAGTCTCGTTAATCACAATCCAATATTTACTATACCGAGTACCTCTATAGCCGGAACAAAAGAAGAAGAAAAAAAAGCCTAATTTTATTCGAATCAACTTATAGTGACGCTTCGCTTTATTGCAGCATTACATTGAATTGAATGAGAGATAAAGAGAAAGAAAAATGAAGTAATGTGGAAGAGAGAGAGAGAGAGAGAGAAAGTGAGAAATGAGAAAATCGATATCCTCAAGCTCTACAATAAATTATATACTAATTAAAAGTATGTATGTAACGCAGGCATTGTAGATACATACATACCGCATCGGTATACCGTTTTTAAGTTTTTGACAATTGGAAAAAGAAAAAAAGGAAAAGAAGAAAAAAAAAACAGAAGAATAATGTTTTTTCTCAATGTATAGAATTATCTTTATCGATTGTGTAGAGAATTTTTAAAAAGTTATCTGTTGAAGTTGGACTGTTGTCTGCGATTTGTTTGTTGGCACAATGGGCAAAAGCTTCTCTATTTTTTTTTTTTTTTTTTTTTTTCTTTTTAGACTAATTAACGTAGAAGAGATTTTTCTTCAATGATGAAAAAAGGCGGAAAAACAAAATTCGAGAGGGGAACGAAAATTGTGAGTTTTAAGTGAAATGAGACAACGTGATGTATATTTTCATCGAGTTTTTTTTTAATTTCGCTGCGCTTTTAAAAGCGACTATGTACGCGTGAACCTCGACTTTGTGCGCGTATTTTACACCCCCTCCCCCGCCCCTCTCCCAAATCAATGAGACACGAAAAATTAGTTGAATGACATTTTGTGATTTCCCGCCGTCGCCGCCGCCGCCGCCGCCTGCACCACATTATAAATGTCAAATCGTCGCACGTCCGAGCAGCTATAGTGGTCGTGTGCACGATTTAATAATGTAATTATACTATTACTACTCTTGTTCTTGACATAGGCGAGCAATTCTGTTGAATTTTGTGCAAGATTTTGATGTCGACGATTTACGAAGATTTTTAAACAAGTGCGCTGAATTATGCGTATTAGGAGACTACTGCGCAGCCCTTCGTGCATTAAAGCTCTACTGTGCAGCCCTTAGCGCATTGAAACGCTACTGCGCAGCTCTCTGCGCATTAAGAAATTACTTTGCAGCCCTTTTTTTTTATTGATCCGAAAAAAATTTTAAATTTTGAGATAGGACATTTTTGCTCGAGTTTAAAATTCTGCAAAAAAATGCCATAAAATCAGGCGTGACGTAAAAAAAAATGTAAACCCTACTAAAAATGTCGTTATTTAATAATAAATTTTATAATTTTTTTCTACATTTTTAGATCAAGGTAACAATTTTGGAACCTCATAAAAAAATGTGGGTTACAGAAAATCTATAAATCAGTGTTTCTTTAAATAGATGTAAAAATAAGTTTAAGAAACGTTTTTCTTAAACTTATTTTTTTTTTCCAACATGAATGAAAAATCTCGAGCACAAAAAAAAGGCGTTTGTTTGTTTGTTCATCTTCGTTAATAAATTAATCTGTAAAACAAACATTGGATCTTGCACAAAATAAAGACTGTTATGGAATTGGCTAATTAAAGAAAAAGACAGATATTATAACGCGAATGCGATTCGATCACGGGTTGAGGTTTCGCGGAGCGCACCATTAGATAATCGATATAATCATGTATATAAAAAAAAAGTGGGCAAAGCAAGAAGGAAGAAAAATAAAAACGAAGTAATAACGAGGGATCACAGAGAATTTGGGGGGAACAAAGTAGAGAAAAACAAGTGGGTGAGGGGAATTTTTCATTAAGTTTTTTTTCCTCTTCGTAATTTCGATAACTTTTTTTTTTTTAATCTAGTCATGTCCGCCATTCCGCGTTTGCGTCTCAGCGCCCGAAAAATTACCGATACAGAAAAAAAAAAAAAAAGAAATATAACATTTTATCCAAACTGATTATCGAAGCGAAAAAAAAGTAAAAAATAAAATAAAAAATATAAACAATAAAATAGTAATGCAAATCAAGGGCAAGAGCGCATTAACGATTTTATGCTTGCTGACTGTTGTAGCGATTTAATAGTTTTATTTTTTGTTAAAAAAAAGAAAAAGTAATCGAGAGCCTGGTATAAACGACGAGACGAAATACCTGTTGGTAAAAAAGAAGAAATAAATAAATGAGAAAAGAGACGAAGGCATTGCGATAACGATATTATCTATTAAGAGATTAATTAATTAACGATTAAATCACACACGATTATAATATAAGCTGTAATTGATATTCAACAAGATCTCTATGGATATAAAAAAAAAAAATAAAAAAAACTGTGAGGCACGTCGACCAGAATGTGATGCTGATGTTTGCTTTTTCGATGCTTAGCTGAGTGCTAACATTTTTGTTCCTTTTTTTTTTCGCTTGAGTATTTAGATTAATTGACGCTATAGAACGAAATGTTAAATAAATCAAATTTTAGCGATTGATCGATTTATCGACGAGTTGTGAAATTTCAGCGAGATGAGCAAACGTCAGCGACACGCTTGTCGTGAAAATAAAATAAAACATTATGTAAGGAGAAAAAAAAAAAAAAAATGAAAATGTACTGAAAATGGCTAAGGAAAGAGTTGACGTACGTAAATTTGTGTATTTCTTTTTTCAAGATGATAACTTAACAAATCATGCAAGTTGTTATTTCGGTTTCTCGACAATTCACGATGATGAAAAAAGAATTATACACTAACAAATACACACACAAACACACACACACACACACACACACACACACACACACACACACACACACACACACACACACACACACACACACACACACACACACACACACACACACACACACACACACACACACACACACACACACACACACACGCACACACATATTTACATACAATACACAACACTATTCCAAGGCATAAAGAGATGAAAAAAAAGAAACCTTTTAATGCTGTAAACGTGTATTTATTATACTGTATAACGATTACTTGACCCCCACTGTGTCACAGTAATTACTGTAAGTGGAAACATATGTAATAAATCGATGAATAAAAAGCTTACGTGCTTGAGAAATTAATTTTCTTTGGTTTATTGATTTTTTGTTGGACGTACTTCGGGTTTTAGTGACGTTTTGAAAAATTTCAGATTTTACCTTACAATTTATGTTTTTTTTTTGCTAAAAGTTGCTTTTACTTCTTCGCTTGTAGAAAAAAATGTAGGATTTCCATCTTTTTAGTGATTTTGAAATTTTTAAATTTTTAATGGAAATTTATTAATTTTCAATTTGTTTTTACATATTTGGGGTTGTTAATTTTTTTTTAAATTTCCAAACTTTGAATGGTAATTTTTTTTAGTGTAAGTTGCTTTCACTCCTTGACTTGGAAAAAAGATAGTGCACGTTCCATTTTTGTTAAGTGAATTTTTGTTATTTTATGAAAATAAATGAAACTTCTATAGAATATATAATAAATGAAATTAAAATTACGTATATTGGGTAATTTAAAAGTTATTTTTACTCCTTCCCTTGTATATCTTACATTACAGTACAATGAAAAATATTATAAAAACTGAATTTATTCAGGTAATTATTCACAATTAGAAATTTGTCCACTTTTTGCTTCCTCACAGAGGAATCTTTGTTTTCACGAAAAAATTGATTTTGGAGATTTTTATGTCAAGACACTCAGAATGATCGTCGGAAAAAGTGGTTTAGAAAAAATGTGCGTGTGCGTGTGCGGATTTTATGGAGTTTTGAAATCTTCGTTTTTTTTTTAAATGCTATAACTCGAAGACGGTGCGGGTAACTGATCTAAAACTTTGCATAAAACTTAAATAAAGTGTGTCATTATTTAATACCAAATTTAGGCGAAATCGATAAAGTAGTAAACATTTTATAGACCGATCCAAGTAGTAGTAAAGCAATATTTATTGACAGTGTACATTATATTGTTTTTTTTTACATTGTATCGACTTTATTTGGATTATATTTCGACTGTCTACAGGCCATCGATCGTAATCCTTTGCCCCATGTGTTCTTCGTCATTAGGGCGGGGTTTTTTTTTCCTCGTAGATGTAGCATTCAAAAATAATAAGGAAGCAATGTGAAAAACTTCTACTTTTTAGCATTTTTTCGTAACATTTAATTTTCTTTTCAAACATTAACAATTTTTTTTAATCTTTTAATGCTACTAAATTTTTTTTTTTACAATAAGCTGTCATCACTTCCCTCCTTGTACAATGTTCATTAAAAAAAATGGAATAAAACATTATTCAGATAATTATTAAGAATTTTCTTAATCTTTTTTTTTTTCTTGCAATAAATAATTTTTATTTTAAACACTAAAAATAATTTTAAAAAATCTAATCCAGCGAACAAATATTTATTCTATATCGTATTATTACTACAAGTGAAAAAAAAAAAATCTGTACAATAAATCGATGAAGAAATATTTGTGAAATAAATTAATTATTTGTTGAACAATAAAGAAGATTTATTGGCGAATTTTCATGATCGTCGTAGGTGTTTGATTTGAAGAACAAAGATCTTAGAAGAATGGCATCACTCGATGGATCCTCGAGATCATCTTTGTGTTTTATTGTCGGAACATTTTTTCTCCCATTGACATATGACGATTTTTCTCTCATCGTTTTAACGTCAATGTGATCGAGTGTCTGACACGCTTGATTGTGCATCGTACGGATCATCGAGTTCTTCACGTGCTCCTTGATAAACAATAATTTTTCCATCTCAAGTGTCTCTTTAGCCCTGTCGAGCTTTGCCTCGGCTATCTTTATCCTCGTGTCCCTCTCGATCAATTCATTCTGAAGCTGTATCTTTTCACGCAATAAATCCCTCACAGTTTTCGTGAGCTTTACAAATTCCGCTTCCTGTTCATTAAGCTGCTCCCCCAAAGCGTCTAATGATCTAGAACTCTGCTCCTTTAGGACTTTTTCCCGTGACGTCGCAATGTCCAGCTGTAATTTTTCTTATTTTCATATGGGGCATTTCATGCACATGACATACGGGAAGATTGAAGTATTTTTAACAAACTCGATTTGTAACCCACTCGAGACGAAAAAAAAGTGGGTTAAGACAAATGCTGTCGTCTAAGTAAAAAACAGTAAATAAATTTAAAAAAATAAAAATGATAAAATTACAGCGAAAATTTAGAAAAAATGCAAACGTTAGTAGAAAAGTAATTAAATTTTTTTCAATTTTTATTTTCAGTATTGTTTTATCATTTATTTGTTTCATTTTTTTTATTTCCAATTTTTTTTAATTTTTAAAGGAGATTAAAGATGAATAAAAATGATTACTATTATTATCAATGTCTCAATGTCCAGCTGTGATATTACTTATTTTCATATGGGGCATTTCATGCACATGACATACGGGAAGATTGAAGTATTTTTAACAAACTCGATTTGTAACCCACTTGAGACGAAAAAAAGTGGGTTAAGACTAATTCTGTCGTGTAAGTAAAAAACAGTAAATAAATAAAAAAAAATAAAAATGATAAAATAACAGTAAATTTTTTTAACGTGATAGATGTGTAACTTAAGACAAAAAAGTGGTTTAAGACGAACTGCGCCGTCTAAGTAAAAATTTAAAAAATAAACAAATACATAAAAATGACAAAATAATAGTGAAAAAGAAACGCAAAAGTTAGTAAAAACGTAATTCACTCTTTTTCATATTATTTTTTATTTTCACTATTATTTTATCTTTTTTTAAGCCTCATTTGAATTTTTTATTGAAAAATAATATTTTTAAGACTAGTCTGGAAATGGGGGAATAACTGGAACTGCTGTAAAAAAATTAACAAGATTTTTTCTTATGCAAAAGAAAACTGTTTTTTTTTTTTAAATCTGTCGTAGGTTATAAATTAATACAAATACATTCACGGCAACATTTTCTACTTTTGTCAATGACTATATGATTAAAAAAAATGATTTTATGTGTTTTTTTTTGTCGCGACAACAAAATAATAAGAAATCACATAATTATAATATAATCAGAAACACACATAATTGCAAAATAAATTAAAGAATTGTTTTTACACAAAATAACGATCGTAGCATAATAATCATAACTAGTGAAAAGAAAGTACAACTTCAATTTTCTCAGTACACTTAAAATAATAAAAAAAAAATTAATTAAAATAATTATTCTGCCACGTTCGTTATTTTGTGATAAAAACTATTCTTTAACTGATTTTGCAATTATGTGTTTTCTGATTATATTGTAATTATGTGATTGGTCATTATCTTGTTGTTGCGACCAAAGAACTCATAAAAACATTTTTTTTTAATTATATAAAGTTATTGATAAAATTAGACAATGTTGCCGTGAATGTATTTGTATTAATTTATAACGTACGACAGATTTGTAAAAAAATCAGTTTTTTTTTGCAAACAAAAATCTTATTAATTTTTTTTTACAGTAGTTCCAGTTATTTTCCCATCTCCGGACTAGTCTTAAATGTTGTTTTTTCAATCAAGAATTTACTGTAAAAATTTCAAAATAATCGGTGACATAATTTTTAAGTAATTCACATTTTTGTTGATAGTGACCAAACGAATTTTCAAAAAAGTCTGAAATTTTCGGTCGGGCATTCTTTTGTGCTGTCTTTCAACATACTTTGAGGAAAAAAAACAATTAAAAATATGAGGGTCACCCTGTCGATTTGACCTGGAGTGTGCCATATATTCAATAAATTCAATTCACAATATCCAACTGTAATATTATTTATTTGAGGCATTTCATGCATATAACACAAGATAAATTTTGTCGTCTGAGAAAAAAAAAGAGAAAAGATCAAATAACAGAGAAAACCAAAAAATAAAAAGAAGATGAATTAATTACGTTTTTACTAATGTTTGGATTTTTTTTAAAGGAGATCATGGATAAATAAAAATTATTACTAATTCTACTGTTAGTATTGAATTAATATATAAAAGCATGATAAAATAATAGTAAAATGTTTTGTCGTCTAAGTAAAAAAAATTACTATAATCTTTTCATTACTATAAAAATGATTATAAACGTTCTAATTAAATTTTTTTTTATTTGTACTATAATTTTATCATTTTTTAATACATTAATTCATTACTAACGTCTGCGTGTTTTTTTTTCGTCACCTGTTCTTTTAGTTGATTCTTTTCGATTTCGTGCTCCTTGCAATGAATTTCATAACGATTTATCAGTGCCTCGTTTTCTGATCGTATTTTCGCGAGCTCTGATTCAGCTTTGTGTCTCGCCTGGGTGCATCTTGTTCGTAAAAGTGATAAATAAAAATAGAAATTAAGGGACTCTGTCAATTAAAAAAAAACTTCTTCATTTAATTTTTTTTTATTATTAAACTGTTGTGTTTTTTTATAGGTGAACAAATTGTTGGAGTTGAATATGTTTTTATTAAATTATTTATTAAATATTTATTAAATTGAATATTAAATAAATTAAAATAATGTTAATTGGTAATCAAAGTTAGTAATTAAAATGCGAAGTCGTATCGAATAAACATAAATAATTTGTTCAATTTACTTTTTTGTATTATTATTATTATTAAACTTGAAAAAATTGAAACAAACATCAATTTTTAATCAAATATATTTAAAATTCTCAGATTTACTAATGGATCTCGTGAAAAATTGTATTTCGAAGAATATTGAAATTAACTGGCATTAAGTGGTTAAATTATTCATTTTATTTATTGTCCCAATTTTTATTACAATCAGAGAAATGTTACTTATTACTTTTTTTTTAAATATGATATAAAATATCGAGTTCATTCTTCCTTGCAAATAAAAAAATGCAGTGCCGAAAAGAAAAAAATTGTAATATTTTATTTTAACTATTTTTCAACTTTTAGCTTTAGTCAAATATTTTTGAATAAATTACTCAGCGAGCTTTGTCACCAGCTGTGCAATTCTTTCTCTGTCAGCCGGGCAAAGATCTTTGATATGGGGTTCATCCTGGTTCAAGTTATCCTTATTATCCCCTCGACACTTTAAACGTCCTTCCACTTCCATCTTAGCAGAATTATTTTCTAAGTAAAAAAGAAAATGTAAATCAGTAAAACATGATTTTTAATTTAATTATTTTGATTAAACCTTCGTCGCTTTTTCGTGTCACTTCTTGCTATGATTTAACAACAAATCCAAGTATCGTTAATCTAAATTTAATTGTTTATTAAAATAGCACTTTACTCGACTAAAAGTCAAATTATTTAGATGACGAACTTTTGCATTTCGCGTGACTTTTTTTTCACGTTAAAATTGTGGAGGGTAATAAATCATTTATATTTGCAGATACTGTTTTGTTTGGTTTTATTGCTATGTTCATTTTCATTCGCGTGCTATATGCGTGAGGGAGAATAATGAGTGACGTAACGACGTAATTACAGAGTTGCATTTAGCTTTTAATGCACAGTCATTACATTAAAATACATATACAGGCTTAGCAACATTGATCTCTTGTTTAATTTTTGTTACAGATTATGCACGGATTAACGGCAATTAATTGGTCCTCGAAAGACTGTGAATGAGACAGTTGGGATGGATAATTAACGTTAAACATTAATACTGATGCAATGTAGTACTACTATTTACACTAGAGTGTATAATTATATAATTATTACGCTATTTGATAAATATGCCATTTTTACATAAGAGGCATTTCGTAGGAAATCGCTCATCCAGTTTTCGAAGTCTTTTTAAAAAAAAGTCCATACATTTTTTAAAATGAAAAACACAAAAATTATATTATTGAACAAAAAATGTCCAGAACCATTTTGTCAAAATGTTGATTTTTTAAAAAAGATTGATGATATTTTATACGTTTTTGTATCAATGGTTTTAGCTACACATTTTCGGATATTATAAATGGCGAATTCAATATGGCGTCCCGAAATGAAAAAGTTTCTTGATTTGAATGAAAATTTTCGGATATTATAAATGGCGAATTCAATATGGCGTCCCGAAATGCAAAAAGTTTCTTCATTTGAATGAAAGTCGGTGTTTAGGGGTTTTCGGCGTAACTGATTGCCAATCGGAACTCAAGATTCGAAAATTAAAAATGGCGGATCCAATATGGCGGAACAAAATTCATAAACTCAAAATGGAGGATCCAATATGGCGGACCAAAGTGCAAAAAGTTACTTGATTTGGATAAAAATCGCTACTTGGAAGTTTTTGGGGTCGCTGATTACGAATTCTAACTAAAAATTCAGAAATTCGAAAATTTCAAAATTCAGGAATTCGAAAATTTCAAAATTCACAAAATTCAGAAATTTCAAAATTCGAAAATTTCAAAATTCACAAAATTCAGAAATTCGAAAATTTCAAAATTTACAAAATTCAGAAATTCGAAAATTTCAAAATTCACAAAATTCCGAAAAAAAAGTCGGTATTTGGAGGTTTTTAGGGTCTTCAATTACGAATCTCACTTCAACATTCAGAAATTCAAGATGGCGGAACCAACATGGCGGATCAAAATACAAAAAGTTATTTGGTTTTGATGAATTTCCTTACAAACAGGTTTTTGAGATCGCTGATTACGAATGTGAACCAAAAATTCAAAAATTCAAAATCACTTTTCGTACTTGAATGATCTGACAGTACCACTGAAGCCTCCTTAAATGACATACACGTTTAAAAAATCCGAAATAATTTCTAAACGCGACTCTGAAAACCATTTTTTTAAATGTATGAACTTTTTTTTTCAGACACCTCATAAATTGTATCTCTATGACTACAATCTTAAAGGTGAAGAAATTATATTTTTCTTTTTTTCCCCCACATTCTTATCTCACAGCTTTGGCTCATAAAAAAAAAAGTTTATCATCGAAATGCGCTTTGTTTGCTTCTCGAGAAATTCTGCGATTGCTCGGGAATTTGCTGTGGCATTAAAAATACATTATTCAGAAGTTTCATCTCATGGGGGAAATGACTTTGAAGCGGATTTTCTGCTTTCCGGGAATAGCAGTTTATTGTAAACTGTGAGGGTGAAGATCGTTTCAGAGGAGAGCTGCTGTGGTCTCAACGTTAAAAGCCAAGGGAATGGCGAGTGGGTGGAGATTTCAGTCTGGAGACAAGGAATTTCCCGTAGCTTGATAATGGAACAGGAGGAAGCAGCAATTCGGTGGAATTCGGTTGATTGCGGGAGGATTAATCGCGTTGGAGCAACTTTATTGCTCGTAAATGCAATGCAAAACCGGACAACCAACTACGATAATTTCCAGTCAAAAGTCATTTCTCACAACGATAAACCTATAGTTTCGCAATATTTATCATCATCATTAATTTTACCAATAAATTTTACGACCACGATAATATTCGCATATAATTGACAAACTTACAAACTAATAAAGCAAACATATCGAAAATTTAATAATAATAGTAAGAAAAATAGGGTTAACAATTTTTCGCTATTTAAGTCGTCAATTACCTATTGTGTGATAACTACACTTTTTTTTTAAGCGAACGCCTAATCCATTTAAAGCGAATTAAAGTTGGGTTTAAGACATACCTCATTGGTCAATAAATTAAATTATAATTATGTATCGATGGTATTAACATTATTACACAACAACAAAATATCTTCATATCTATAAACACAATAATTATAATTGATATGAGAAATAGGGTTAACAGTTTTTGACTATGTTTTTGATCGTGAATTTTTGTGCAGAAGGTTACTAACTAACGCCACAGGAAGCGATAACCATAATACATTTTTTCAAAATCTGCTCCCTTAACTCACTTAAAACTATTCAAAGTGGGTTTAAGAGATGACTAATCGTATACAAATGGAACAATATATATCCATACAATTTACAACCTTACAAATACATAACGTGACAAAAATATATTAAAAAATGTATACTCTTTATAATTATTGAAATAAAAAACAGAGTTAACAATATTTACCTATTTTGATCGTGAATTATAATGCAGAGTGTAGAAAACTAAACCCATGTTTTTTTCTTAAATTCTATGCCTAACCCACTGAGAAAGAATTAAAGTGGGTTAAGAACATAGTTAATTGTATATTAACGAAACAAAGCGGGGTTACATATATTAAAAGCTAATACCAATCGAATTCGAGTATAAAAAATTACAATTAACGATCATTATTCTGACAAAGCGAAAATTGAGAATAATTCGTTTGTGTTTTGATTAAACTCACTTAGTGCTTTGCTGGGAACAAACGTGACGCAATTTGTAAAAAGGAACGATTTCATAAAGTATTCTGAAAATCAGGTTTTTAACGGCAAAAAAACAGGGTTAACTACTTTTATGTATTTTGATCGTGAATTATTGCGCAGGATGTAAAAAACTAACCCCAGGATGCGAAAACCTCACGTTTTTCTTTTAAATTCTACTCGTAACCCACTTAAAATAAACTAAAGTGGGTTAAGGACACAATTAATCTTATAATAACCAAAAAAAATGGGGTTACATATTTCAGAAGCAACTAACAATCGAATCCTAGTATAAAAATTTACAATTAAAGACAATTATTGTACCAAAGCGAAAAATGAGAATTTTAGTGATTTGACTAAACTCATTATAAAAACTCGTTTATACAATAGTTTAGTGACTTGCTGGGAAGATACGTATCGCAATTTGCACAAAGGGACGATTTCATAAATAGACATATTCTGAAACTAAGTTTTTTTTACGAAAAAAAGTAGGGTCAACAACTTTTACTTATTTTGATCGTGAATTATCACGCAAAGTATAAAAAACTAATGTCTGGCTGTGAAAACTTCACGTTTTTCTTTTAAATTGTACTCGTAACCCACTTACAATAATGCAAAGTGGGTTAGGGATACAATTAATCGTATAATAACACAAAAAGTGGGGTCATATATTTTAAAAGCTATTACCAATTGAATCCCAGTATAAAAAATTACAATTAACGATTATTATTCTGACAAAGCGAAAAATGAGAAAAATTCGTTTGTGTTTTGACTAAATTCAGTTAGTGCTTTGCTGGGAACAAACGTGACGCAATTTGTAAAAAGGAACGATTTCATAAAGTATTCTGAAAATCAGGTTTTTAACGGCAAAAAAACAGGGTTAACTACTTTTACTTATTTTGATCGTGAATTATTGCGCAGGATGTAAAAAACTAACCCCAGGGTGCGAAAACCTCACGTTTTTCTTTTAAATTCTACTCGTAACCCACTTAAAATAAACTAAAGTGGGTTAAGGACACAATTAATCTTATAATAACCAAAAAAAATGGGGTTACATATTTCAGAAGCAACTAACAATCGAATCCCAGTATAAAAATTTACAATTACAGACAATTATTGTACCAAAGCGAAAAATGAGAATTTTAGTGATTTGACTAAACTCATTATAAAAACTCGTTTATACAATAGTTTAGTGACTTGCTGGGAAGATACGTATCGCAATTTGCACAAAGGGACGATTTCACAAACAGACATATTCTGAAACTTACTTTTTTTTACGAATAAGATAGGGTCAACAACTTTTCCTTATTTTGATCGTGAATTATCACGCAAAATATAAAAAAACTAATGCCTGGCTGTGAAAACTTCACGTTTTTCTTTTAAATTGTACTCGTAACCCACTTACAATAATGCAAAGTGGGTTAGGGACACAATTAATCGTATAATAACACAAAAAGTGGGGTTACATATTTTAAAAGCTACTAACAATCGAATCTCAGTATAAAAATGTACAATTAACGATAATTATTCTACCAAAGCAAAAAATGAGAATTTTTTTTGTGGTTCGACAAAACTCATCGTAATAACTCGTTTATACAGTAGTTTAGTGCTTCGCTACAAAGAGAGGTGTCATAATTTGTAAAAAGGGACGATTTATTAGACGGACTTTATTTCAAGCTCACTTGTGTCTCGACATGAAATACAATCGTCGAAAGCAATCCAAATCCTGAGTCTATTCTTTGAGAATATCTGGCATTCCCAGACGATGCTCAACTCCATTGTTATAAAGGGTAACCGTTGTCTCTTGTTCTTGGTGCTGTTGCTGACGTTGTTCCCTCGAGAGAAATTCACTTCCGGTTCCGGAAATACCAACGCCGCTCCGTGCTACGTTCCATCTCGGCAGATGAGTGACACCAACACGGCCGCTAACCCTCTTCGAGCTTGTGTGTCGTCTCGAGGACATTGAGAAGCTTTGGCCACGTCTATGAGATTCTAAGCTTGATCTTGATCTGTGCTTATCATGTAGACGACATAGCAGATATCTGATTCAACAGTATTGAAACGACTTATATCACTGTTTTTTTAATAAACATTTATAAATAATTATTTTGAACCATTATTCTTTAATTACCTATTGAAATACTTGCGAAATGTTCCACTGACACAATAAAGAGCTATGGGATTGATACAACTGTTCATAAATGCCAGACAAAATCCCAGTATGCGAAATGTGTGCCAAAAGTCGTTGTAATCTTTCTCGGCGTTTGGATTAAAGTAGAACCATAGCATGTAAACGTGTTGGGGAAAAAAGCACACGGCGAATACAGCGACGAATGCGAGAACCATACGAGCCACTTTCTTCCTCGCTTTTACCTGCTTTCCCTGTGGTGCAATTTATTAATACATTAAATATACATTCATTCTAGGTTTTAACAAAATATTCATTAATTAAATGTTCACATTACGCATACACGTAATTCAAAGTTGGATTTTTATTCAAAATTTTGTTCTCTCAGACGGGAGATAACTCTGAATGTTTTGTTGTAATAATAATAATGATTTTACGGGAATAATTGCGATTTTTATCATATTTTAAGATTGAATGAAATTTTTAGAAGTATTACGCTTAGTTGAAAATTTAGTAGAAATCTTTTTCAAAATATTTATTTAGTAAAAAGTTTTTGGCAACATCATTACCATCATCATCATCATCATGATTATTATTATTATTATTATTGTTATTGAAAATCAATGGTTTTCATATTTTCAACGACGTTGATTTTTTCTTAGATTTACATATACTATATATTTTTATATATTTTTTTCAGTGGTAAACTCAATTCAATTTTGTATATTATGCAGACATTCGATAGCTGAGAACTGTAGAAGTGAATTGTTTGATTAGAAATATGGTTTAAAAGTTATTGACAATTTTATTGAAAAAAGGCAAAAAGGTGTCTTTTTTAAAGATGAGATCGATTATTTTTTATACGTCAGTTGAAAATCATAAGTACAGTAGAAAACAAAATAAAAATTTTGTCCGACATTTTTTTAGCACTCGTTTCGAAAGAAAAAAATGCAACCCACCATTTCCCTTAACTAAAGATGAATTTAAAAAAAGAGTAAAGTACTGTTCCTTTAAGATTTAAAAGGGATGAAGTCGACTTTTTTTATAACAATTAAACGTTTCGACTTTTAAAAAATGATAAAATCACAAATAAAGAAGTATATAAAATTAAAAAATTTGCGAATCTTTATTAAATGAGGTTTTTTTAAATCACAGAATATTTTTATTTTGTATACTTCTTTATTTATGATTTTCTAATTAAAAGAAGAAAGTTTTCGCCATCGACCATCAAATTTAATTAAAAATGAATTGATTATTTATTTTTAAAATGGGCAAAAACGTGCGTTTTATTTTCTTTCATTCAAATTTTTATTCAATAATAAAATCCACTTTTTTGTTAAAAAAATGCTGCAAACGCAGAAATACAGATGTATTGGAAACAAAAAATTGTTGCCAATTTTTCTTCAACAGATTCAATTTGAAATTTAAAAAAAATCTAAAAATCCACCACCCTTAATTAAAAATTAATTGAATATGAATGGAAAAAAAGTTGCAATGTAGAACTTTCCACATTGCGTTCTCATTAGTTTCGATTTTTTACAAAGCCACCTCTATGAGGAAGCTGATTTATCAATTTAGGCTTTATCGTAGAGGAAGCTTTCTGTAAAATTTGTGAGTCATAACAAAACGTTAATTTTTTGAAAAATTCAAACTTACGTAAAATTCAAACTGTTTTACCGATCATCACCAAATTTGGTACATAACAGCGCTCAATGTTATTTTTCGTCTATAGAAAGTTTCAGTTCATTTGATGAGATTTTACGTGAGTTAAAGAAAAATGATTCTTTTTCGAAAAATTCGAAATTTCATAAAAACCGAACCTATTTGTCGATTCATTCCAAATTCAATACCAATCCTTCTTTACCATAGCTTCATTTGTAGAAAATTATTTAATTCGATAACTACAAGTTTGTGTAAGATAGAGAACATACAGACATTTTTTTTAAATTCAAAATTGAATAAAAAATAATCCTGTATTTGATTTTTTTCAAATAATCACAGACAAAGGACCTGCCCCACGTGCGTGCTAAATTTCAGCTCGATTGATAAAAGCGTTCTTTAGGCACGCACGCACGCACGCATTTTTTAGTAAACCACTTTCCTCGACGTTTCGGAGCGTTCTGAATGTCCTGACATTCAAATCTCGAAAAAAAATGTTTCCACGAAAATTGTTAGCAAAATAATTATTTAAAAAATAAAATAGGTGACTAACCTGGCCCTGTATCTCTCCAGGTATTTTTCTCGTGCTTTGAACAAGATGTCTCGCCATAAGTAGATAAAATATCCCGATAACAAATAGTGGTATAGCGTAATAAATGACAAATCGTGAAGCCACCACATATTTTGGATAAGACGAGCCAAACTCCACTGGAAATGGGTAACAGGCCTAAAAATAATTGTTATTATTATTGTTATTTTTTTTTATACAAAATTATTATTATTACTTTGTAATTAAAAAAAAAAAAAGAAAGTTAAATAAATGACATATATTTTTTTACTGTATAAATAGAAAATAAACATTACAAAATAAATTAATTTTCTTTATAAATTAAACTTTAAAAAAATGTTGCTATACAATTAAAATATCATCGTTGTATCAAAAGGAAATTAAATTGTTTCATACCTCGAAGCTAACTTCCGTGTTTATCTTTATTACTTTCAGATAAGAAAAAGAGGCTGGTATAGCAAATCCTATCGCAAGCACCCAGATAAGACCGGCTGTTATCGTTGTTGACCGTGGGGTTCGTCTTCCACCCCCTTTGCAATGAAAAAAGAAATAAAAAATGACACCACTTATAGAAGTCGTCGGGAACAATTTTATTTTCAAACCTAATAGGACCATTCCGTTACATTTGTTTAGTGAATTATTGAATTTATTTATTGAATAAAAAAACATCTCAACAATAAATGAAATCTATCGACTAAAAAAAAAAGTTACTTTTTATAAAAAATTCTGAAACATTTGAGAAAATTTGAATTTAGAACATATATCAATCTCAGATATTTAAAATAATTCAGGAGCTGTAGAATTGTCAAAAAAAAATGTCAAAGATTACATTTTTATATCACCTATTTTGAGTAAAAAAAAACTTTTTTTTTAGTCGATAGTTTTCCATTTTACTGCCAGTGAGATAAAGGATTTGAAAAATGATTGTAGGGATGAAAATTTAACTTTCGTTTCGAAGGATTTTTACCTGTGCCATGAAGCTTTCTCAATGGATCGACAATTGCGAAAAATCTGTCGGCCGATAATGCAGTAAGTGTGAAAACGGAAACACCGATTGATATGTCCTTGGCGCACTCGGATACTTTGCACAACCAGAGCCCAAATGGCCACGACTCGAGGGTGTAGATTGTGGATGTAAAGGGCACGCATGTTACTATCACCTGAGATAATGCGACGATTTATTACACATGGGACTTTTCATGCATTTTTAGAATTTTATTTTTGGCCTTAATTTATTTATAAGAAAAAGATTAATGACAATGTAACAAATTTCATACGATTTTTATATCAAACTGCGCTGTATAAGGAAAAAAAACATGGACCAGATTATTTATTTTGAAATTAGCTTAGAATGAATGAAAGATGAATTTTCATTGCGAATTATTTTTTTACTTAAGGCCCAAATAAATATAACACAATAATGGGTAACAAAATATTTTAAAATATTAGGGAAGTTAAAGAGGCTCAGGTTTAATTTTGTGTGTTATTTTTTTCGAAATCATACTTTTAATGAAAGTTAGAACTTTTTTATTCCAAATTTTGTTTTTATTAACAAAGGCTTGAACAAATATATAAAAAAATATTAGGGAAGTTAAAGAGGCTCAGGTTTAATTTTGTGTGTTATTTTTTTCGAAATCATGCTTTTAATGAAAATTAGAATTTTTTTATTTCAAATTTTTTTTTTTTTTATTAATGAAGGCTCAAGCAACAAAGATATAAAAAAATGTTAGGGAAGTTAACGAGGGTCAGGGTTCATCTTGTGTGAATTTGTATGGAATGTCCCATATATTGTATAATAATATACATATGTGTAGAGGGTTTAAAGGAGTGGAGTACTGCGTTGGCGAATGAGTTAAAGGATGAGGTGGCCGGTTCTTGATGGCAGAGATAAATTACTCAGAAATTTCATACAGAGTCTAGCACAGCGCAAGACGATAAATAATTCAAGTGTCACAATGCAATCAGTCCGGAAGTCAAATTACCTTCTGCAGATAAAACCACTTCCAAAAAAAGATTGCCTATATTATTCACGTCAAAATAATATTTTTGATAGAGAATTGAATTTTTTTCTTTTTTTTTTTTTATAAATCAAGAACGGCCAACAATAAAAATCTAGTAAAATTCACAATTCTTTTCAGTGATGTCAACAATTCAAAGAAAAATATTAGAAAAATTAAAGATGGTCAGATTTCATCCTGTGTGATTTTTATTTTTATATATTACGGTGGTCCATTTTTGTACGATTTTCTTTTTTACGGGCACTCTTCAAAACTGCTATCATGAAAAACGAATCCTCGTGAATCATCGATGAGATATAAAAATATGTAGCGGTCGCGACGGATTTTTTTTTATATTTGACATTTTTTTTTGTTTTTTAATTTTTTTCAGGGAAAATTCTCATGTATATCATTACATTTTTTGCATACGAAATAATTGCAAAAAATATGTTCTGTGAAAGAGAAATTTAGAGGGAAAATATTTTTAAGAAATTTAAAGGGCCATAAAATTTTTATACCTAAGCGAATTAACGCTAAATGAAATCCCACACTTTGTCTGACAATAGTCTTTTTGTAAACCAAATTTCAACTAGATATCTAAAAAATTGTGAACATTGGAAGCAATTAGAAACTTAAAAAAATTAAAACGGATTGACTCTAAATTCAATCCCAAATCTTGTTTATTGCAAAGTAGAACTTTGCACGTTGCTTCGTCATTAATTTATATTTTTCACTGGGCCACCTCTATGAGGCAACTTATTTATTTAATTTTGGCTTCCTCATAGAAAAAGCTTTGTGAAAAATGGAATTTAAGGAGGAAACCATGTGCAAAGTTCTACTTTGCAACTTGTTTATTTGAAGGAGCAGTTTTTTCAATTCCTTACCTTTATATTGTTTGTAGTTACAGGTGTAACAACACAAAAATTAAGCGTGCCACAAGCTTTTTTCGGAAATTATTAAATGAAAAATGAAATTATAAAAAAAATATAAAATAAAGAGGAGTTAATACTCCACTTCAGTGCAAAATTTCAGCTTGATACATCGTACCGTTCGAGAGTTATGAGGAATTAAATGATGGTACTCACGGCATTAAAAATAAAAAATGTAGAAACTAAAATAAAAACGAAACGACGTTACACACGGCTATGAAACGCCGTAACAAACATCGTTGCATTATATTTTCATTACGTACAAAATTTCGGGATATTTGATGAAGTTCCGTGGAAGCCAGAGTGAAATCGCTAATTTTTTTAAATAATTCGAAATTACGTAAAATCCGATCCGCTTTATCGATTTTTTAAAATATCTAGTTGAAATTTGGTTTACAAGTAGACAATTGTCAGATAAGTTTTACGATTTAATTGGCGTTAATCCGTTTAGGAATTAAAATTTCATGGCCTCTTCAATTTCGTAAAAATATTTTTTCACCCACCTGCACATAAAGTTCGTACTTTGCTCCCTAGGGAGTAAAGCACTCACTTTCGCCCCTCTCATCACAGAACAAAGTACGAACTCTTCGTGCAGATGTGTGAAAAAAAAGTATGTGCACCGCGGGCGGAGTTGACATTCCACCTCGTGTGTTAACACACACTCGCCAGAAATGTTCAATTTTCCGCCCTTGGTGCAGAATATACTATTTTCGCCCTATAAACTTCTCTTTCACACCGCACATTTGTCGCAGTTGCAATTATTTTTTAATCTAAAACAACCAGAAAACAACAACGGACTGTTGCAGTGATAATCACAACCCCAATACTCAAATCTAGCAAGAAAAAAATGTAAAGATATACACGAGAACTTTCACTGAAAAAAATAAAATAAAAATATATAAAACATGGCATCACGCCCCCTGAATATTTTTTTATCTCATCGATGATTTACGGGGATTTGTTTTTCATGATAGAGAACAGTTTTGGAGGGTGCCCCAAAAAAAAAAATATTGTGTAAAAATGGTTCACCCTATATATATATAATTTAAATATACATGTATATATACACACACACATTGAACGAGTAACAATAGATCTGAAGAATGAAATACTTGCCAGCAAGTCGCCGAGGGCGAGGGACAATACATAAGTATTTGGTACGTTTCTCATGTTGGCGTGACGTAGTATCGTTAGTACCAGGACCCCATTTCCGGTAACCCCGATGACGAGAATTAGGAGAAATACAATTGGTACAATATAAGTCTCCGGTCGTTCGATATACGGCGTGTAAGGAGTTTCTTTGATGTTCGTGTAATTATTGCTGTCATTATAAACAAGAAAACTTGCGTTGTTAATGTTAAGAGGAAGGCAAGTTGTACACGCCATTTTTATTTATTTTTTCTTCGTTTTCACATTTTACTATTTATTTCTTTTTTTTATTAGCCATTGGTAGAGGTCTTTTTTAGAGCCACACGAATTTATTCAGTTTTATTCGGGGCTGTTTATCTTCAAGGTTTCCATTGCAAATCTGAGATGATGCATAATTCCGACGTTCAACACATTCATTTTCCTCGCATGGAATATCGAGCCATTCTTCATTTTTCTAGTGTGCGAAAGATACAGCCAGCTTAAGCACAACATTTTATTTTCCATCCTTGAAGAAGCCTAATAATAATAAGAGTTTTTTTTTTTTATAAAATCGCAAAGTTACATTTTGTAAAAAAAGAATGTTTTAATAATTTAAAAAATTTGTTGTTACTACAACATTATTATTGGAAGATTTAAAAAAAAAAAAAAATTATAAAAATAGGGGACATTTGTGAAAAAAAAGTTGTTGTATCTTAAATGCAATATACGAGTTCCATCAATAATGTAATTAAAAAATTACCTTTAAGAAAATATTATTCTTAAATCATCCCTCTTCATTTTTTCGTGATATATCTGAAACGGAAAAGCGTGCCTATTAAATTATTATTATTATTATTATTATTATTATTTCTGTGGGTGAATTGTTTTTTTTTAATGACGCAAGAAGACGATGTTATAAGAAATAGCGCCGGGAAAAAAGTGAGAATAGAGTGTACTCAAGGCTGAGACTCATTTAAAATTTTTCACGTATAATAATAACATGAGACTGCTTTGCTCGAGCAGTGAAAAAGTACACGCGGGAGTTCTTTTCACCTGAAATTTTTTTCGCATTGAACCATTGACCGGAACAAATACAGACTCGTGTCAAAAGGTCAGGGCTAAGAAAACGACAAAAAGAAAATTCGTTTATACGAATAATTGTGTAATCGAATTAGTGCAATAAATTTATGTTATTGACAATGAAAAAAAAAAATAATGGTAAACCACCTTTTCTGCACATTATATCTTTACATATGGTCGTATCGTCAATCCTGCACACGCTCTTCCCCCAAAACTTTGTTTTTCATTCTTGCGATGTTCTATTCTACACATAAAAAAATATCGCACAAATAAACAGATCTACACACTTCAATCCTACATAATATTACGTTTGTTAACATACCAGCACTACTAATTTCAATTCTACACACAAGCCTCAGCCTGTTTATTTCAATCCTACACCAAAAGTCCCAATCTACACTTAAATTTTGCATCCGGCCCAAAACCCATATTTTCCACTTCTACACGGTGTATATCCTACACGACTATATTCTACACGCGATTTTTTCTCCAAAACTTTATTCTACACTCTTAGGATTTTCTATTAGACACAAAAATGAATATCACCCAATTTCCACCTACACAATACACGACACGTTATAGATCTACACACTTCAATTCTACACAATATTACGATCACTATAGTTCAAATACTAATTCTACACTATTTCTTCACTACCTATTGGGATTCTAAATAGACCAGCTCTTCATTTTCCAATTTTTCAATTCTACATCCAAAGTCACAGTCGATAAATTAAAATTTTGTACCCAAGCAAAATCCATACTTTTTTGCACGGGACTCGATTCAACACAATAAATCCTACAGAAATACGGTTTAAACGCTTTTTTAAAATATTTTCTTCACAACTGTTGCCCTAATGTGTATAAACGTCTGGAATTGCAAAATATGCAGGTGAAAAATTAAACTTACCCGCGTATAAAGTGAGAATTTCATGCACGAGTGAGGACGCGAGAAAACGAGGTTCTATAATGAACATATATACTGGCTCGTAGTTAGCCGGCTATGGCTTCGGCCTCTTGGGACTGTTTAAACTATCCACTTTGGCCCTTGTGTACGAGTTGTAGAGCGACTGAACGAGATAGAGTTAATTCGATGAGGCAACTCGACGGCAACTGTTGCATAGATAAACTACGTATATATCACGTACGTCCGAGCGTTGTAGTTGCGTTTGCCGGGATGCAAACTTTCTTGTTGGCTCAAATGAGTCACTTTAAATTTAATCGCATCCAGATAATGCTATTTGAACCAGGGCTCTTTTATTAAACATCAGTGGCAGTCACGCGCTTAACATTTAGACCAAATCTTCTACTAAGCTTTTTAACCGTATTTTCTCAAGAGTTTAATCTCCTCTACTCTTGACCTGGTTTTCCGTCATTTTTAATTACAACCCTTATTTTTGTGACATCCGTATAACATTAGACGCTTCAAAAAACTCTAATTAACTTTAAAGCAGTTTGCCCTTAAATCACTTAGAGAGACTGTGGTGAGTTTATTGAAAGCTGATTGATTTCACCGTGATGTACAAATTGAGGTAACGTCTTGGTGTTTTTTTTTTTATTCATTGATACATTTACAGAAGAAAGAGGGTTGATTAGTCTCAATATCAGAAGGAGGTATCTTAATTTCATTTATTCTGGCGAGGTTGAATATCATAATTAATATGAACTGTTTTGAATAACCACAGAATACAAAATCTACAGTTTTCTCATGGATTTTCGTCGCCTAACCCATTAAAAGGTAACTAAAGTGGGTTTATCCATATCCAACGCATCGAATTAAAAAAAAAAAGTGGGGTCACCTACTTCCAGCTACACAGTTGATCACGAACAAGTATTCAACTCAAAGACAAAGGTTTAAAATGTTCTACGGAGACGTAAGTCCATTATGTTAATTCTAACTAAGTTCAATACCATAATTAGTACAAAAACGTGTTTATCAAACCATAGAATGCAAAAACTACAGTTTTTTAATACATTTTCGCCGTCTAAACCACTAAAACGCAACTAAAGTGGGTTAATCCATATTCAACGCATCGAAATCCAAAAAGAAATGGGGTTACCTACTTCCAATTACAGAGTTGACCACGAACCACTATTCAACGCAATGACAAATTTTTAAAATGTATTCCAAAAGCGTAAGTCCATTATTTTATTTCTAACTCTTTTGAATACCATAATTAGTACAAAAACGTGTTTATCAAACCACAGAATGCAAAAACTACAGTTTTCTAATAAATTTTCGTTGTCTAACCCACTAAAACGCAACTAAAGTGGGTTAATGCATATTCAACGTATCGGATTCCAAAAAAAAATGAGGTTACCTACTTCCAATTACAGAGTTGACCACGCACCAGTATTCAACGCTATGACAAATGTTCCAATACTATGAAAAAGACGTAAGTTCCATTTTTCAAAGTAAATTGATTTCAAAATATACTTGAAGACTTTTACAACAAACTTTGGTGTTATATAGGTTATATTAGAATGTTTGAGTATCGAATAAAAAGTCTAAAGCCTTCGCGATATGAAAGGACGCTCAAACGAGGAAGTAAAAAAAGCAAACGGTAATGGATTTGCGTAAGCTTTATTGAGCCAAGACCAACGTTGGTTTATTCAGTAAAAGC
Source organism: Perithous albicinctus (assembly GCA_964016905.1). Classification (NCBI taxonomy): domain Eukaryota; kingdom Metazoa; phylum Arthropoda; class Insecta; order Hymenoptera; family Ichneumonidae; genus Perithous; species Perithous albicinctus. The sequence continues at coordinate 12,341,101 of OZ024689.1, read as the reverse complement.
TCCATCGGAGGATGCATCTGCAACGCCGTTGGTTTTTCATTCACTATTGAACACACGAAACGGAACTGTGATTCTCATGCTTCAGAAGAATTCAATAAATATTTGATAGTTGTCATCTTAGTACGATATTGTAGAGTATCTACTATAAATTCCGCTTGGAAATGGATACGCGTATTCTCGATATTCGTGCTATCATGTTTGATTTGAAAATCTTACGTAACTTACGCTTTAGAGTGGAATCTTTCGACAAGAAAAATCCAATAAAATTATATCTTCGACGCTTTAGAGCGATTTTATTTTTACCTTCTTCTCGAGTCGTCCTACCAACTCGACGCTTAACGCTTTTGCGGCAATATCGTATTAGTCTATTGGGAAATTGGAATAACGATCGGAAAAGTGGCGAGGCGAGAAAAAGTTTGTCGATGGGATTAAGGAAACAGCTGTCTCCGGTAACTCGAATAAAGTAAAATAAAATGTTAAAAAAACGAATCATTAAAAAATGTCAAGCGAACCACTCTCACTGTATATTCAAAGTGAAAACACTTTTTTACAATACAGTAGAATTTATTTTTTAAATAATTTTCTATATTAATTTTAATTTCATTATTGATTCTTGTATTTTTTTTTTGGTAAAAAAAAAAACGCAATTTTACGTAAATAAAAGTTTGTAATTTTCAAAATTTACAACAAAACCACTTTTCATTTTACACAATATTTCTTATCATTTTTACTAAAAAAAATTGTAGATTTACCAAATTTATAACAATTATAAAATCCTTTTTTTGCAACAAAAAAATCGTAATTTCGAGTAATTATGAGATTGTAATTTTCAAAATTTAAAACAAAAACACACCGGTACAAAAATCATTCGTTAAAATTTGTATTTTCATTTTTCAACAAAATTTCTTTAAATTTTTACGAAAAAAATAAAAACAACAAAATGCTTCTTTTTTAGTAAGAAAAAAAAATCTTAGTTTCGAGTAAAAATGAAAGATTGTTATTTTAAAAAAATCATAACAAAAATGAAATAGTAGACAAATTATCTGTTAAATATTTTTATTTTTATTTTTCGAAATATTACTTATAATTTTTACCAAAAAATTTGGTGGATTTAAAAAAAAATGAATAAAAATAATAAAATGCATTTTTAAGTACATAAAATGTTCGTGAATGTGAATAGTTTATAGTACAAGTAAAATTGAAGTACATTTTGTAATAATGTTTTTTATTTTCAATAGAAGTTATTTTTAAATAAAATATATAAATGAATAGTCGTGAGTTAAATCCGTAATTCCTATGAGTTCAGGAAAAAAAAATTATATTAAATTCCAGGAATAAGCTCATAATGTTGTAGCGTTCTCGGAAATGCGTCAGGAATAGCTCGTAGCGAATTGACAAGAGAAATCCTTTGCGAAATATAGTCAGCATTGTTATACATTTCACTTTAAAAGTGAGTTTTATGTGTGCCTCGTAACCGTGATCTAGCCTTCCGGGTTATTGGCAATTCTGACCTTGGACAATATTGTAACCAGAAAGTTTCATTCTACAGGAAACAAGTTCCGTTTTTCCAAGATAATTTTATTGGCGAAATGTCGAGACCATCGCTAGTTTTAACTATACAATAGAATTACTAGAATATAAACAAAAAAATAATGAGGAGGTTTTACTTTTTTTAAAAATAAATTTAAAGTCGCCCAAAAAAGCGTCCATTGTGGTATTTAAGTGCAGAAAACTGATAATAATACGGAAATAGTATATTGTGCAACAAGGGCCGAAAATTGGCGTTTGCTGCCCAGGCGAAGCGAGGGCCGCAATCACGCGAGTCGCGATCGCCATGTTACAGAAGATACTTTTTGTAACGAGTGCAGGAATAGAGATACTTTGAGTAGCAGTATTTGCGGGACGAACGGTGACAAGTGTGGTTAGAATTTTTCGGCCCTAGGGCAAAAAAGTTCACTTTTTTGCCCTAGGGAAGAAAAATTAATGTACGGCGTACGCGGAGACCGACTTTTCGACACTGCTACGAAAAGCGCCACTTTCGTTCCGCAAAACTGCTACGAAAACATATTTATGCAACTCAAAAGCCTTCGAAACTCCAACATATTCTAACGCTTTCTGCCTCAAACCCATTTAAAAGCTACTCAAGTGAGTTAATCGAAAGCTGAATGATTCAACAATGCAAAAAACGGGGTTAACTCATCCTGACTTCATTCTACGTCGAATATTGCACTTACACACAGAAAGAAAGGGTTAATCCCAATGTAAGAAGGGCGTATATTTATTTATTAACTTTAACACCGCCGCGAGTATCGTGATTAGTACGAAAACATAGTCAACTAACCACAGAAAGAAAAAACTATAGTTTTCTAATGTATTTTCGTCGTCTAATCCACCGAACCGTAACTCAAGTGGGTTAAGGTGGTTTTTCATTAAAGTGAAAAACAAAATGGGGTTACCTACTTCTATTCAACCCATTGATCGAAAGCAGTTATTCAGTACGAAAAACAAAACGATGATTCAAATCTCTCGCTCGATATGACAAGTTTTGCTTTGCACAGTGAACAAGTTTTCTCTTCCCAGAGGAATTCTCCTAAAAAAGAGTGCTAAAAAATCCAGGAGTTTTAACTTGTTTTTATAATCCCATTGATCATACCCACGCTTGATAAAAAAAATTCTATCGTATTCGACTATGAAAGATGGGGAAAAAAAAAAAAGGAAAAAGTTTGTAACACGTGGAGGGTGTGCTGGAGAGTAGTATAACGTTTGCTGTTCGTGACGTTGGCCGATGAGCTCGAGACACTTGAAGCTCGTCTGCCGGCCGTGAAGCTCTTAATGGAACGGATGCCGAGTTTCGAGTAGTTTGTCGAACGTGTGCAGCGAATTCTGCGACTCGACAAACCGGAAACTAGTGACATTTCAGGTGGGGAACCGCATTAAACCGCACAAACTTCGATACAGTCGCTGATCCTTGAAACATCATATTTTTACGACACAAATCTTTTTATTCTTTTTCTAGTATTTGACGATGACATTTAAATAGATAAATAGACAAATAGATAAATTGATAAATTTTCAGTCATTACGACATATTATTGTTATTGACTTTTTTAACGATCATCTTTCCTTATAACAATAAATTCGCCTTCATAAAATCACGAAAATATGTAAACTTACGAAATCGTTAGTAAAAACATCATCGTGAAGATTAATGATTCTGAAACACATGACTAAGGTATAAGAAATGATTAAAGATTGATTTGAGGGATCATCGTTATACCTGTAGAATGAAATCGAATATCCAAAACCTTCCCACCCACCTTAACCCCCTTTCTAAGCTATCGTTCACTCGTGACCTTTTATAACTCTCATGCTTTTTACGAGCTACTATATCATGGCGGCGCCTCTTCTACCCCCCCCCCCCCCCCCTCCACCCTCGCCCTATCCCCCCTCCCCCTTTAGCGAGGCAAGTTGCTGGCTCATGGACTCGGCTTCTTTCGCTGCTTCTCTCGTGTTTTTCTTCTTTCCATCATGAGTGGCAAGTCTCTCACCTCTCGACTCCTGCCAACCTTCTGAAGCTTTCTAAAGGGCGAGGTGGGAGGGGTGCAAGAGAGCGGTATGCGGGGAAACTCCGATATACCCCTGCTGCTGGGTTTCCCACAGGAGGACCGCGAAACCGCAAAGGCTCCTCATGTGAATATATACCGAGCACTCGACCTCGATTTATATCCGTGTCGATCCTTCCCACCCACGTGCAAATATATATATTCGATTTTTCGGATCAGGCAATTCAACAGGAGAGTCTTCAGGAGGTTAAGGTTCGGATGCTATGCTATCTGGGACCTTCCAGCAGGTCTTCGAAATTAATTAGTTCATTTTATAAAATTTTTATCAAGTTTCCGTCCGTTACATTATATTTTTTTTAGTAAATGAAAAATCATTTTTTTTTAAATGAAATTATATTTAATTACACTGTTAAAACGTTATATTTCGAAAAGGAAGATTGAGGTAATATTATTGCTTCCAGATAGAGAAAGCTTTTCATTTACATATGAAAAAAAAATTTCGCGATTTCAATGTCTGGATACTTCAAATTGTCTGAAACATTAAAAAAGTATTTTCGAAATAATGTCTGAGTCGTGAGTCGTGAGTCGTGAGTCGTGAGTCGTGAGTCGTGAGTCGTGAATCGTGAGTCGTAACTCATGAGTCGTGAGTCGTGAGTCGTGAGTTACAGGATCTATAAAAGTAAAACGCTTGTAACTAAAAAGCGGCTCGACGGATCGTTCTGAAATTTAACATCCAAGTAAAGCACACATTGGCCTTTATTTTATATGATTTTCGTCACAAGGCTGTTAAAATTTTATAATTTCTTCACAAATGTCGGTGACCACGGTAAGTGGAACAATTTTTAAGCGGTCCCCAAAAATACCAACGTGTATCTTTTTTTCATTCTTTTTAAAATATTAATTCAATGTTATTAAAAAATGTATTCAGAATATTTTTTCGTTTGAATAAATTTAAACTTTGATAACCGATAAAATTATTGATCCTTTTTTAAAAAAACAAATGTGCAATAATTAATTAATTTTTGAAAATGCTTTTATATAATGAAAACTTCATTATTTATTCAATGCCTTCGAAATCATCTTAAATAAATATTTATTAAAATAATGCTAAATATCGTAAAGGAAAAAAAAAATTGATTAATGTTCAAATATTTTTCAACCATAATTTTAATTATAAAAGAATTATTGTGTATTAAATCCTTAATCGAATCAATCCCACGTGAAGCGATATGTAAACATAAAAAAAAGTCAGAATTGAATAAATATTTTGTGCATCGACTTGCCCGATTGCAGGATAAAATAAATAATTTTTCAATTTCGCGTATTTGTTTTTTAAACGAGATGAAAAAAAAGCTGCGTGTACACAAGCGGTCTATCATTCTGGAGTGAAGTTATTTTATTCGCTGTTTCTGTGAATTAACGAATTCGTTTCATGGTTGCGCGTTTCAACTGCAGTAGCCGGGAAATTATTCAACGGAAGAAATAAAATTAAAAAAAAAAAAAAAACTTGCGTCATGGGAAGGGTGAGAAAGAGAGGAGTTTGTGGTGCACGGAAAACTCGTGAATAACATTACCCGAGGTATTCTAGGCTGCGCTTTTGCGTCATCTTCGTAACAACTCAAATGAAGGGAGAAAAATTAATTTAGTTTTCCGAGAAAGAAGACTAATATGCTAATTTCTATTCACGGATATAAATGAAGTTCCTTATGCTACGCAAACCCTAAATTACATTTATTTCAAGACTTGACAAACCAAAATTAACAAAAAATATATGTAATCAATTTAAAAACAAAAATGTTAAACTAAAAAAAAATTTTAATGGTTTATAAAATGTATTATTAACTTATTTATTTTTCGTAATTAAAAAAATGTAAAATTGTTAAATATTTTTAAACATTTACAGAATATAATCATTTGTTTTAGGTAATTAAAAAAAGAACACATTTTCCAGGAATTTGGAATTGAACGAGACTCCTACGATTGGTTTTTGAATTGATTGTTTAGATTTAAATAAATCGATTCTTATAGGCCGATTAAATCACTTAATTGATCTATAAAACATATATAGATCACAGGAAAAAAAATGTGGTGACATTCAACATCATTATTTTTTCCTCTATAAAGAATCAATTGAAATAAATGTAAGATTAAAAAAAATGTATTTTATTGTATTTTGATATTTTTAATATTCATAAATTTTACACAAAACAGTGTATAGAAAAAGCTCGACCTGTTAAAATACCGAATAAAAATTAATACATCTTATCACTTACATTACAATCGCTATTTACTTGCGACGTAACATTTACGAAACTGTTTGTGATGCTTTTGATTGTTAAATTTTTAAGCGAATGATTATGTTTACTTTTTACTCACAATTGCACTTCCTCCTCTGAGCGAAACCAAATAAGTAAATAAATAAAAATCAATAAACAAATAATTAAATAAATAAATAAAAGCATAAATAGAATTTTTTATTATCATTTGTTTAATTGATTTTAGTGCCTTTTCGATATCCTTATTAACAGGATTTGTGCAAAAAAAGGAAGAGAAATCTTGAAATGCTACAAATGCATTATACCCATAGCCAAGTCAAGACCCTTATTTAGCTTTTTTGCCTGTCAGAAAAAGAAATAGCGTTGTAATTGTGCTGACTAGACAGAACTAGACAGAACTTCTCTCTATATTTCGCAGGAATTATTCATCATCTCGACTCATGGGGGAAAATTTCCCTCTCTGCTATTTTTTTTCCTTTTTTTTTCCTCTCCAACCCCAAAATCCAATTCTCCCGACAGTTTTGTTTGAAAAAAAACAGCTATGCCTGGTGGAGACAGAAATAGCGATGCACCAGCGGGCTAGAAAATTTCGGATTTAAACGTTGCGATATATTTCAGTGAGAGAAATAATGAAATAATCGTTAGTGCGTTTAGAGCGGTAAACGAATTTTAACATGACGTAACCTCGATCGATTAATCGGTACTAGGGTGGGATACGTGAACGGAAGGGGAATGGCTCGTAATTAGCTTTGAAAATAATTTAACTCCAGCGAATCCGTTTTCGATGGTAAACTCGACGAATAAAAAAGAGTATGAGCAAAGGGGGTTGGTAAATATAATTGACGTTCGCAGCCCTTTTCCAATTGGGTTACATGAATGGACCGCGGTAATGGGATCTGTCGTGAACAACTGTTGAGGGAAGGTGTCTTACACGATATCCGATTACACGTTTCAATTCGGCTAAGGGAAACACACAGAAGCGTCGGATCGTTTTCCTGCCGTTGGTATCGAATTTCCTAAACGACGGTTTCAGCTGAAATTGGCAATAGCACTTGGGCGTGAATATCGTTTTCCATAATACACACAAGAGTTTTCCACCTTTTTAATGCTGTGTTCTCAATTACTTTTTTTTTTTTAATATTATCATTCAAATATTGGTTTTATTTCAATTTAATTGAACACACCTAAAATTTATGAATTTTTCATGTTTGAAAACTCACATTTTTTGTTAACGTCGTTTCTATAATTTATGAAATAACAAATTATTCTGAAATAATGGACGGGCCTTCTCAAATTTCTCAAATTTCTCAAACTTCTCAAATTTCTCAAATTTCTCAAACTTCTCAAACTTCTCAAACTTCTCAAACTTCTCAAACTTCTCAAACTTCTCAAACTTCTCAAACTTCTCAAACTTCTCAAACTTCTCAAACTTCTCAAACTTCTCAAACTTCTCAAACTTCTCAAACTTCTCAAACTTCTCAAACTTCTCAAACTTCTCAAATTTCTCAAACTTCTCAAATTTCTCAAATTTCTCAAATTTCTCAAATTTCTCAAATTTCTCAAATTTCTCAAATTTCTCAAATTTCTCAAATTTCTCAAATTTCTCAAATTTCTCAAATTTCTCAAATTACTCAAATTACTCAAATTACTCAAATTTCTCAAATTTATCTGAGTATATTAAAGTAGAACAACGATTGTTTTCTCAGTTAAGACTACGATGATTTAGTAAAACTGAAGTTTGAATAGTTCAATATATTCATTAAGTTGAAGTTAATATTGATTGGTAAAAAAGTGAACATCAGTCGACAAAACTTTTTCCCGAAAACTTTCGAAGAGAGCGCGACTAATATTCCTTCAAGTACGATTAATGCGATGTGGTCCATCAATTCAGTCAGATAATTACAGTTTTCCAATTTTCTCAAAGGCGCTCAATATTTCAGGCAAAAGTAATTTTGGTTTGGTTGCATGTAGCCATTTTGCATGTCATCCTAACTTTCTTTTCTCGAAGTTGTCTGTAAGAGGAAACAAGAAAGCAGATAGAAAGTGGAATAAATTCCATCTAACTTTTTTACGTTACAAAAAAAAATTAAATTTGTTTTGCTACATTTTGTAAAGAGTTAAATTTAGAAAATTCACGATAAAATAATCGACGTCCCAAACAGAAAGTACGAATCAATTTTCAGGAATAAATTTTGAAAGATCTAGAACTTATTTTGCTTTGAAAAAAAAAATTTAATATATTTTTTATTAATTATTAAAAGTAAAAAAAGATTAAAAAAAAAAATTAATTGTGGAAAAACGTACTTCAAAAAAGATTTCATGAATTTTATGGACAAAATATCAGTCTTTTGTTTTCATCATACTTTTATATAACAGTTGATTCGGGAAGGATTTTTATGGTCCAAAAAAAAAAAAGTGGTCCCATATGCCGTTGGGAAAATGGACATCCACTGTGGTCGATCCGCAATATTTCGGTATTTTATGAGTAACGAAAAGTACTGCCGCTGATGGTTAGGATGTGGTTTGTAAAAATGGGCAAAAGCAATAAGGCTCGTCGTAAAACGTTGATCCGGTATGGCGAGACCGTTGAGGACCTCCATAGGACAAGGGATATATATTCCAACTCGGCAAAGATAAAACACGCACCGGCTGCCGTTGTTCCCTGTTAATGCGGACTTTCTTTGATGGTCTCGATCCGTACCTATATATTTTACTAGCCAAACCAACAGTTTATTATATCCATTTTGACTTTTACAAACGGCCATCTGGCGCCTCATTTCTACAAGTCTACAAAAATATTTTCTTTTCTCTACGAACATTTATAATCATTTATCGATCTTTAAAAATATGTCGTTTTATTAATAAAACCCTGGCAAGTAGAATCTTATAAATTTTTTCATAAATTTCATAAGTTTCATAAATTTCATAAATTTCATAAGTTTCATAAATTTCATAAATTTCATAAATTTCATAAGTTTCATAAATTTCATAAATTTCATAAATTTCATAAATTTCATAAATTTCATAAATTTCATAAATTTCATAAATTTCATAAATTTCATAAATTTCATAAATTTCATAAATTTCATAAGTTTCATAAGTTTCATAAGTTTCATAAGTTTCATAAGTTTCATAATTTTCATAAGTTTCATAAGTTTCATAAATTTCATAAATTTCATAAATTTCATAAATTTCATAAATTTCATAAATTTCATAAATTATTTAATGTCAAGTAAAACCGAATTTATGCACTCGATATTTTATTTTTCTTTACGACCATTTGTAATTAATTATCGATCTTTAAAGATGTATCACACATTAATAAAAACCTAAAAATTAGAATTCTGCAAACTGCAAAAAAATAATTTTTTTATAGGGCTTGTTATCAAAAATCAATAAAACAAAAAATAGCCTTGCTAAATATGACTTAGAATGTCCGATATAATGTTTTTGCATTGAAAAGTCATATATTTACGGCGCTGATTATTTTTTAAAAATTTTTTAAAGGGGGTACTACAACGATATTAAAATTGAAATAAGGTTTATAAATTATTTTTTTTTACACAGATAGCTTTTCCTCGCGAACTAATCGAGACGAATTTTTAACGACGCACGGCAGCTTGCAGCACTTTTTAATGACGGGGGTAGTTTTATACGCACCCCCATTAACCGCAAGCCCACCTGGGATATTCATTTAAATTTCTTCTTATTTCCCTACTGCCATTATCTATTGGTCCCGGGGTGGAGAAAACCTGTCTACCTTACAGATAAACATAAAACATCTCCCTATATTATATAAAGATTTCGCCGCTGCCGCTGTCGTGTCAAGATTCAAAATTCAAGAATCGAGGGACTTAGAAAAATCCGGGCTAGAAGCGGTCACCCATCCAAGTACTGACCCCAGAGTTCATTACTTAGATGGGTGACCACACCTAGCACGCAGTTTTATAAGTCCCTCAAGGGCATATATAGGGAATTCCATGTCCAATGTTTCCAAGAACAGCATATATCGGGATTTCCATGTCAAAAGGGCCCCCAAGCCCGGATTTTTCTAAGTGGCATATATAGGACAATATACATTCCATATAAATTTTTTTAAATTGATATATTGATATATATCTCATATATATATGAGACATTCCAAGTCAAATCTTTTGGTCGTCGGCCTGATACCCTCGGATTCAGTTGACAATTTTTTTTTTTTGGCATATTTTGGTTGAAAAAAAGAGGATATTTTTTCAGCTTTTTATGGTTTGTTTTACCCTATAAAATAATTATTTTCCGTAATTTCAATTTTTTTTTAAATTTAAGGAATAATTATTTTTCCAAATTTTGAAAATTACCAATTTCAATGACAATTCAAATTCAATTTCAAACCATTCTTGTAGGAAGAATAAAGAAAAATAAAACATGTCGTTGAAAAAGAAAAATGTCCCATATTTTCAGACTAAAACGCTGAAAATTAGTCCAATAATAAAAATAAAATTGAAAAAAAGCCATTTCAATTAGAACGCTTCAGCGACCGGTTCTCCGTTTGTCAATTTTGACATTTGACGTAAAGAAAAAGTTTCAATACATCAACTTGGCCCGGTCCCAGTGTGTCTCACGAAAGCGACAGCCAGTCATAGCACGAATCAAACTGTGACAACGCGTGTGACATTTCGAGACAGTTGAGCCACCGAGTTTTAAAAGGGGGATGATTTCGCGAAGTAATGTGTTGTTCAATTTGTTTCATAAAATAATACATTTTTTTTTATCATATATATTCGGGATATTTTCCAAACAATATGTGTGTATATTATAGAGAAAAGTTTCCCGATGTTACAACATATTCTTATATATTATCTATTTTTACATATGGGGCATTCCATACCGATTCGGCCCGAGCCCCAACCTCTCGGATTTGATCCACATTTTTTTATGTTACTGCTCCAACTCTAAGATGCAATCAGAATTTTTATTATATTTTTTTAAACATTTCATATAATTATGATTATTTAAAACCAACACATTGTGAGCCCGAATTTTAATTTCTGAAAAAAAATCTCAAAAGTCCTGTATCAGATATCAATATTTTGAAGCTTGGACTCGAATTGGGCCGGATCTCGCTTCTATTTTTTTACAATTTTTTTCCAAAAGGAAAATTTCAAAAAAGTTAGATGCGTAAAAATAATTTCACTGCAGACTGTTGTTAAAAAATGTCTATGTACGTTAGGACATCGGAGAATTTATTCAGATATTTTCTAAATGATTTTTTAAATTAAAAAATAAATGTTAATAAAAAAATCACTCTGAAAAAATCGGAGAAAATTCTTCGAAGTTCTAACTCATATAGAAGTATTCAAGCACAACAGCTTGCAGTGAAATTATTTTTACGCAACTAACTTTTTTCAATATTCTTCTTGAAAAAAAAATTGTTAAAAAAATAGAAGTGAGGTCCTGTCGACTTCGGATCAAAGTTTTAAAATATTGACATCACATACAGGACTTTTGAGAATTTTGTTCAGATTTTTAAATTCACCAATATGTTGATTTTAAATAATCATAATTATATCAATTTGTTTTAAAAAAAAATTTAATAAAAATTCTGGTTGCTTCTTAAAGTTGTAGCAGTTATATAAAAAAAATGTGGATCAAATCCGAGAGGTTGAGGGGTCTGACCCAGGTCGAATCGGTATGGAATGCCCCATTCGTAATACGTAAACTTAAAAAAATATCCGTATTTGTTGCAAAATCGTAAAAGTCTTGTCTATAAATCCTAAAGAAAAATAGTAGCTTGGCCATGTTTTTATTCGCTTTTTTTTTTCATTTATCACCTTCCGACTTGGTTGAGTTTTGTAGGAAAAACACGGGCGCCAAGTTGGGTGGGCGACGTCAACAACAACGTCGACGACGACGACGACGTCGAGCATAGATAGAGACTAGAAGAAAAAAAAAAGAAGCATAAAGGAGAATTTATCGTCGATGAAGCGCTGTGAAGATGAATAAACAAAGGCGCGACTTGAACTAACTGGAATCCTGGTGTATCAAAGAAAAAAAAAAAAAAAAAAAAAAAAAGAAAAAAAAAATAGTTGGTCGAAGCTACTTGATGAAGAGGCGGAAGTATACTTCGTATAAGCTCTTCTAGCTCAAAATCGCAACAAAATGTGCGGACTGTTGAAATCAGCAGTAAAAAGGGACGGAAGCTAAAGCCTTTCCGCTCGGCCCCCTTAAGCTCAGGAAAGTACCGGAGAGCACGTAACTTCGAAACTCACTGACCATGATTTAAGTCCAGGATATTTATAAAAGTTAATGGAATGGCTCTGAAAATGTCGATTCAACCAAACTCATACCAAGATGTAGATTTTTATTTGAGGCTCTTCGGATTCAAGGACTTTGAAGTAAGTTACTCATAAATGAGAATAGAGAGGGTTAAGAGATTTTGTAAAGGAGTTATAAGAGGTGAGATTGTCTGTAAGTAAATTAAGATTAACTAACATTAAACGTTATGGGGTTAAACATTAAGATTTAGGAAAGTATAGTATTTTTAAATAACTGGAAAAAGTTTCGTAAGCTTTTTGTTTTTGGTGATTAGTAAATAAGTAGGTTAATGTTAACCACAGTGTAGTTGACGAAGTTGAGTATCAAGATTATAATAATAAGTGCGGTTACGATGAATTGAGACGTATTGCAAGATCTTTCGATTATTTGGTTATTTTTTTTTCATTTTTAATAATAAAAAGTGGGTTAAGTTTAACTTTACCGTAGTTAAGGAGGTTAAATATCAAATATGTTGCTGTTGAAAAAATTGTGAATAAGTATAAAAAGAGTTACAAGGCTTTTTTATATTTTGTTTCCTCATAGAGGAAGCTTTGTTTTCGTGACATTTTTTTTTTTGATATTTTCTGGATGTGCGTGCGCGTGTGCGTGTGCGTGTGCGTGTGCGTGTGCGTGTGCGTGTGCGTGTGTGACCGGCATTCAAAATTCAAACTTGTATATCTCAAGAACGGCTTTAACATTCGCGCTAAAATTTAGCACGCATGTGTGGCAGGTAGACGCCATTGCTTGTGAAAATTTTCAAAAAAATTCAAAAATATGTTCAAATTTAATTTAACTTTGGAATTTTCGAAAAGTGTCTGTACGCCCTCTAGCTTCCGCAAATTTTTAGCTATAGAGGTAAATAATTTTTTATCCATAAAGCAGTCTTAAAGAAGGATCGGTATTGAATTTGGGGCGTATCTATAAATAGGTTCCATTTTTATGAGATTTTGAATTTTTCAAAAAATTTACGTTTTGCTTTAACTCCCGTAAAATCTCACGAAATCAACTGATATTTTCTACAGACGAAGAATAACATGCAATGCCGCTACGTACCAAATTTGGTGATGATCGGTAAAGGGGTTCGGATTTTATAAGATTGTGAATTTTTTGATAAATTGATGTTTTGCTCTAACTCACGATAAATATCAAGAAACCTGAAATGAAAGTGAAATTTTCTACAGACGATGAATAATACTCAGCGCTGCTACCAAATACCGATCAACACCAAATTTGGTAATGATCGGTAAAGCGATTAAGATTTTACGTGATTTTGAATATTTGCAAAAATTATCATTTTCTTATAACTCGGGTCAACTAACAATTAATGAATTAAAACAAATCGAAATGCAAAAAACAGATGAAAAATATTCACTGTTGCAATGTACCAAATTTGATGACGATCGGTAAATGGGTTTTGATTTTGGAGCAATTGAAGATTTTTAATGTTTTAGCAGATTACATTTCCATTTTTCACAAAGCTTCCTCTATGAGGAAGCCAAAATTAATAAATAAGCTTCCTCATACAGATCGCTTTGTGAAAAAACAAAATTAATTAGGAAGCAATGTGCAAAATTCATCTTTGCAACTTTTTTACTGCCGGTTATGAACTATGTAAAATAAAAAGTGGGTTAAGTTTGGCAGACTCTTTTGCTGATGTTACTTTTTAATGCTTGCTAATTTTTATTCATAACAACTGGATTAACTACAAATTAGGTGACGAGGTTAAATATCAAGCTGGCAATAAAAAATATCAATTGTACGAGTGTTAATAAACACCATCAATACCAAACCAAAATCGACAGAAGTAATCTTAACCACGGATTTTCCGTTTTAACCAGTGTGTTAAGTCAATGTTACTTGAAGATTGCTCTCGACAACTCCTACGCCCATTAGTCTACGGTAAAGACAAACACATCTCGACGCAGCATCAAGGATTTTCCCAAGCCCTGGAGCTAAAAGGTTGAAAGCTTGAAGAAAGGACTATAACCACGGTCACTACATCTCGACTGTGTTTGTCTTCATGCCACTCCCGTCAACTCCCCAGTTCGTTTCAGCTTCCAGGATATACACCTATTTCTCGACAACTTTTCCCCCACTGGGAGAGATAGCATGCTGCCTATCTCCACCCTGTACATAGTTGGCTTCATTTTCATTTTGATAGAACCTTTCGCTTCAAAGCCCAGCAATAGAATAAATTTATCATCCCCCGATGATAAATCCGTCGCAAGTCGTTCGAGTGCTTTCGCTCATGTTATATTGCCGGACTGTTGCCATTTACTAAAATAGCCACAATTTTTATATTTTTATTCTCTTCGTACATTCGTCAAGTCCTCAAGCTCGATTTCATCGTTTTTTTTTCTGTTTAGTTAACTTTTGAGATAGAGACATCAATTTTTGGAAAAGTCGTGATTTTATGCAGATTCGCAAAAATCCTCTCACGGTCATCAAAATAAAAATTACGGGATGTTAAGTTAAAAAAATATATTTGAATTAGTTGAGACAGAAAATAATTTTTTTTTTAATTACTTTTTGTCATTTTGAACGGAGTAATATTGTAGAAAAATTCATTTTTTCGACATTGTTTTTTGTTTCAACCAAAAATGGTGTTTTTGTTTAGTAATATTATTAAACAAAAAACTAAAAGTAGCCTGTTTGTTTAATAATTTTCAAGGGATGAAAATGGTAGAAAAATTGTCTTTTTGTTTAATAGGATTCATTTAGGACCCAAGTCGCAACTTCAATAGCAACTTTAATCTAAAAATAAAGTTCGAACTTAAGTTACCACTGTGATGTAATTTACGTCACAACTTGAGTCCCAACTTGAGTCCCAACTTGAGTCACAACTTGAGTTTCAACTTGAGCCACAAATTGAGTTGTAACTTGAGTCAGAATTTGAGTTGTAACTGGAGTCACAATTTGAGTTGCAACTTGAGTCACAATTTGAGTTGCAACTTGAGTCACAATTTGAATTGCAACTTGAGTCACAACTTCAGTTCCAACTTGTGCCACAAATTGAGTTCCAACTTGAGTCACAATTTGAGTTGTAACTTGAGTTGCCACTTGAGTCACAATTTGAGTTGCAACTTGAGGCACAATTTGAGTTGCAACTTGAGTCACAATTTGAATTGCAACTTGAGTCACAACTTTAGTTCCAATTTGTGCCACAAATTGAGTTCCAACTTAAGTTACAACGTGAGTCATAACTTGAGTCACAATTTGAGTTGCAACTTGATTCACAACTTGACTCACAAAGTTGAGTGACAACTTGAGTTTGAAGTTGAGCCACAACTCGAGTCCGAAGTTGACTCACAATCCAAATCCCAAATAAGTATCGACTTAAGACTATAAATTCGACCCTCAGAAAAAATACGAAAATGAGTGAGTTGAAAAGCAAAAAAACATCAATTAAATAAAGTTTCTTGCGGTGCTTGAAAAGTTTTTGGATAAATTTATTCTTAAAACACCAGAATTTTAATGGCTGACTTGTTATTGACATATCACCATGGAAATAAAAAGACGCTGGCGAAGGATAGAGGACTGTTACAGTTCTTCGTTTGTATTATTGGAGCGAAGTTTTCGAAAGTTTAATGAGCTTTGCGCTTGAGGTAAGTACAACATGGTATCATTAGTGAATGCGACGGTGCCGTTTAACGTAATACGTATATAGTTTTAGTTGGCTGTATGTCATTTCCTGTTTCGGCAAAGCTGCACGGATAACGAAAAGTTCGAGTACCATGCGCTTATATACTCGAGGCCACCTCACCGATGCTAGGGAAAATCGTTTGTGCCTGACAATAACTTTTTAATTAACGCCAATGTGTCAGACGAATTTTCCTCACCTCTGATTATTAACAAAATACTACGGGGAAATTTCTCGTAATGTCGACCAGTTCATTTAATTATCACATATACGTGGAGCTTGTTTCAACTTTGCGAAATGAATTAAATTAATATAGCTCACCGGGATTGAAGTGATCGTCATTTAGTTTTTCTTTTTTTTAATTCAACCACCGCACTGAATTTTTGTTTCAGGAGATTATTGTGTACGATTTTTAATTATAAATGTAACATGTATTTTCAAATCACGAAAAAATTGTTTTTTTTTTTAGTAAATATATATAATAGCTAAAATGTATTGCAGGGATTTTTCCATCTGTTAAATCATTTATTAATAAGATTTTTTAAATATGTTTTTCGAAGTAAATAAAAATGTACTGATATAATTTTTTACAGAAATAAAAAAACTTCTTTCATTTCTTATCTTTTTTGTATTTCTAAAAATATGACTTCAGTAAATTTTCTTAGATTATCAATTATTCTGCAATTTATTTTCGTACATAATAGTTTTAATAATATTCTGTGTAATTATAGTTAACATCGTATAAAATGCACTCCTGTAACATACATAATTATTGTATAATATTTACGTGGAAAAATAAGTCACATGGAAACAAGTAATTAAAACATCAATGTACTCGATTTTGTTACTAATAATAATTCGAGAATTGTTATTAAAAATTGGTTTAAACAGTTTACCTCATTTTATTATAATATGGCATATATTTTTTGCATCAATTTTTTTTTTCTATGGGTGTCATTCATTTTTTGCTAGACTTTTATCTTTCCCACATAAATTAAATCCACCACTATCTATTTTACAATTCTGATACTATAATTGAATTCAGCGATCTCAAAAACCATATAGAATACCATAAAAATATTTTTCTTTTCTTTCAATTCCGACATATTGAATTTTGAAATAACGACGTCATATTGAATTTTGAAGTAAAACGCCGCTATATTGAATTTTGAAATTACTACGCCATATTGAATTTCGAATTAACGACGACATATTGAATTTTGAAATAACGACGCCATATTGAAATTTGAAGTAACGCCGCTATATTGAATTTCGAAATAACGACGCCATATTGAATTTTGAAGTAACGACGACATATTGGATTTTAAAATAACGACGCCATATTGAATTTTGAAGTAACGACGTCATATTGAATTTTGTACTAAAAC
The DNA here is from genome assembly GCA_964016905.1 of Perithous albicinctus. NCBI lineage: Eukaryota > Metazoa > Arthropoda > Insecta > Hymenoptera > Ichneumonidae > Perithous > Perithous albicinctus. The sequence goes on along the minus strand of OZ024689.1, from coordinate 12,323,934 downwards.
TCCGCTATATTGAATTTTCAAATAACTACGCCATATTGAATTTCGAAGTAACGACGACATATTGAATTGTGAAATATCGACACCATGTTGAATTTTGAAGTAACGACGGCATATTGGATTTTTAAATAACTATGCCATATTGAATTTTGAAGTATCACCGCTATATTGAATTTTGAAATAACGACGACATATTGAATTTTGAAATAACGATAACATGTTGAATTTTGAAATAACGACGCCATATTGAATTTTGAAATAACGATAACATGTTGGATTTTGAAATAACGACGCCACATTGAATTCAGTGATCCCAAACTATTAAAACAAAATCGTCCTGTAAATCCAGGAAAGTTTTTGCTCAAGTGCATGAAAAAAGGGTTTATAAAATCTATGAAACACAAAAAAAAATGTATAAAAGAAATGGCTGTATCGCTTTTCATCTCAGCTTACCAAGTACATAGCATGTGCTGAGCTCACCGGCTCCATGGAGCTTTGAGTACAAGCCGATTGTAATAGAGACTGTTGCACTACGTATATCAACAGAAGCTAGTATCAGCTATTGGATAGTCGTAGTCTCTGTATTCCTGTTCCATTGGCTATCCTAGCATTAGCCTTACCAACGTAATGCATGCAAACGCAAATAATCATTATTCATGAGATTATTCGCCTGATTGTCGAATCGAACATGTATGTCCAACCAGTGTCCACTATCTTTCCATTCCTACACGCTCAGAATTCAAATGAACCATTCAAAAGTAGCTTAAAATAAAAAATAAGTTTCTCGTTAAAATAACCTCAGCAGATGATAAAGATAATTAATTTTACTTGAAAAAAAAAAAAATTTATGCATTCATAAGACAGTTTTTTGTGCAATATCTTTTTTTACAAATATGTCGTATTATTTTATTAGTTTTAATTATTATGAATTTTATTGTTTTAACAAATATTTAAATATTTTTCTTTTTTCCGGATAAATATATATTTTTTATATTGTTACATATAGTTTAAATATTTTATTTTTAACTCCAATAAAAAAGACTGGATTCTTATTTCTCCATAACAAAATTCTCCGTTTTCAAAAATAATTTTTCTGAACAAAACTGTAAAAACGAAATTTAAAACTAAATTTCTGATCCAATAAAAAAAAACTGTATGGATTCTGCAAACTAGATGATATATTTTTTTTAATAACAATGTATTTTTTGTGTAGAATTTTTTAAAGCTTATATTGCATGAGTCACCGATGACTCATATTGAATAATATATTTTCGATGTTGTGAAATTGAGAAAACCTTGGAAAATCTGGTTAGGCGTGTTTTATATGGCTGTAACCAGCTTTTTGGGTCGTGAGTCTGTTTCGGTTGCAGAGGAATTTATTTATACGGTGTTAATTGGCGATTTGGTGCAGCAGAGGGAAGCTCCATGCATTGAGTCATAACTCGTTGGGTTTTGCCGCGCGAACACTCGAAACGCGCGCGGAGCTTTCAAACCAGAACAGGCAACCTGTATAGTTTACTGTTACAAGTGCGCGCCTCGAGGCCTCTAAAATTCAACATATACATATCACGCTATTGGTGTGCCCGGTTCTCGTATTTTACAACCAACGAACCACCTACGGCCAAACTAAATTTTTAATATCAACCTAAACGTCCGATGCACAAATTATTCCCAACAGATAAGATATCAGTCGCATTTTAAAACTACTATTATTGTCTCGTAAAATATAGAATTTTCATTTTTTTACTGCATCATAACATTTCTGTAAGAAAAAAAAATAAAATTCAAATGAAAATAAAATAATTATTATGGCTCCTAGAATAAAATATAATCAATAATATTAATATTTTTCAATGTACGTAACGCAAATTAAAATATTTGGAATTGTAAAATTATCAGATTCATTGATAAAATTATCTAAATTATCTTCAAATATTATTTTTATCACATTTTATAGAAATCAATTTCGATGTTTAAAAACAAAAAAATTATATTAATTAAAAAATGTAGTGTAATTTAAATGTAAACTGTACTTAGATCAAATAATTTATTTGCAACAGATTTATTGATACTTAAAATATAGAAACTTTTTTTACTGGATTGTAATATTTTTTGAAAAAAAATTATTTTTATTTTTTTTTTAATATTACTAAAGTTATAACATATAAGCAATAACATTTTTAATACATTTTTTTTTACGTATAACTAATTAAAATGTTTTTTTTCTTTATAATAATTTTTTAATGAACTTGAACTTTTTATGAATTTTCAAGCACACCACCAAAAATATTTAATTTAACACGAGTGACTCAAGAAATATTTTACAATAAATAAAAAAAAATTATATCTATATTTTTCTTTCATTATGCTCAAAATTCTAATGGAATTTGTATTAGAGCAAAGTTTTATATGACATATTATTTACTCAATCTTACGCAGGAATTATTATTTTTTCTTTAAACAATAAAATAAAATATTATTTAGACTGATAATTCAGTTGAATTCCCATAATTTTCCAAACAAAACTATTTAATTTTACATTTTTCCCAAATGCGGAAAATCGATAAATCCTTTAAACTTTCGCAAACTTTAATTTATCACTTTTTTTGTCACGTTTGTGCAGATAAATAATTATTTTCCAAAGACAATTTAGTAATAGTTAAATAAAATATTATTTATCTTATTACACAAGTGAAATAAGTATTTAAAAAAATTGTTCAGTTTCTTCAAATAAATAAAACGTTATTTATTGAATTCATACAAAAATTATTTAGAGATTAAAAAATTGTATTTTAACAACAAATCTATTTTAAAGAAAATCATTTTTTTTTACATATATTGTGTGAAGCAGAATCACAAAACAGACACGTATAAATAATATTAATTATTTTCTAAAAATGGAATTTGTTTTTTAACTCACGATTTATCGATGAAAATTTTCTGATAAATTGGACAAAACTGTTGAGATTTGTGAGAATTAGTTGAACACGAAAAAAATTGCACAGCTTCCGGTAAACCGTTGCGGTGGAGGTACGAAAAGCTACTGATGTCTATGGTTTGACGGTGCGCGGCAATAGCTACCACCCTCAACGAGCGATAAGAGCAGGGGTGGGGTGCGCAAGGATTCTGCTGTCGCTCCGTTTCTTTTTCCCCCCTTATACTCCAACTTTATAGCTGTGTACGAAGATAAATCGACAATCCAATAGAATATCATAACAATACATGATAAGAACGTGATAACAAATTTAATGAAAGGAAAAAAAATATTCATAGAAATTTGAAATATCTTTAAATTATGTATATTTAACATGAATTATTGGCAATTTATTAGTGCAAAAAAAAAGGTGGTAAAAAAACTGTATTCCTTTTGAAAATGATAAGAAAATTATTTATTAATGTAATTGAAAAAAAAAAAAAAAAACAAATGCAGTAAGTTTTATGTATTCAGCATGAATGATTAGTAACTTATTAGTGTAAAAAATAAAGCAGAAAAAATAGTGGATATATTTTTTAATTAATAATTTTTTTTCTTCACAAAAAATATATATTTATCATTGCTGAATTGCAAAACGTGATAAGAACGTGGTAAAAAATTTAGTGAAAAGAAAAAAAGTTCATAGAAACTTGAAAAAACCTTAAGATAGGTTGTATGTATATTTAACATGAATTATTGTTCATTTATTAGTGTTATCTATTTATTTATTTGTTTATTGTTTTATTGGCAGGAAAAAAACACGTTTACAATAAACTTCTATGTGAAAAAAAAGTTTAAAAAAATATTGTATTTATTTTTTTAATTAATAATAATTGTTCCCTTTTAACATTTATTTTCATTGTTGACTTATTTTATTAGAAGTGAAAGGATTACTTAAGAAGCAATAAGAAATGTGAAAATTATTCAATAATTTAATTGAAAAAAAAAAAAATGTTTAGGTGAAATTTTTTTTTTTTTCAAGATTTCCATGTCAGCATATTCAGAATGGTCTAAACGTCGAAAAAAGTTGTTCAGAAGTGTCCGGTACATGTATACGCACATCGTATGAAAATTCATATTGCCAAAACTCGGGAACTACTCAATCGAATCGTCTGAAAAAAATTTCGGTATACAGTACAGTAAAGTGTCTCTTTGGTATAAATATTATAAAAAATCGATTGAAGCATTTCGATTTTATTGGATTTTTTAAATTTTGAAAAACCTCTGTAACCACTCTAACTCGAACAAATTTCCAGCTGTCGGACTGAAACCTGGCATAAAACTTTATTGGGGTGGTCGGACCTTTGGTATTGAATTTCGGCAAAATCGATAAAGTAGTTTTTGGATTTTATAGAAATTTGTATTTTCGTAATTTTTTTCAAAACAATTGCAAAGTCGAATCTTGCACATGCGAAGCTTGTTTCATAATTTTTTTTCACCCGCCATCCACAAAGCTTTCTCTAAAAGGAAGCCAAAAGTAAACTACGTATTTTGTCATAGAGGAGTTTGTGACAGGCCAAAAAAAAATGAGGAAGCAATGTGCAAAGTTCGACTTTGCAACCCTTTTTTAAATTAATAGTAACTGATTAAAAAAAAAATTGAACGTATGCATTTTTTACAGCTTAATTATATTATTAGAATTCAGAGGATTAATTAGAAAGAAATGATAAACATAAATATAATAAGAAAATAATTCTAATAATAAATGTAAAAAAAACTGAAATTTAAATTTTTGTTTAATAAATAAAAAATAAATTATAAAAAATAGTGCACTTGAGACAATCCTGTTTATTTTTAAGACTTTCTGATCCCCCTATTCTTCATTTAATCGAATCTTTACTAAACTATACACAGCTTTTATTTTCTTTTTTTCTAGATCTTCGAAATTTTGTGATTTTACAAATCCCACTTTTTAATAATAAAAAAAAGATACATATCTTCTTAATTGTATATAAAACTGCACGAGAATTTTTTTTCTCGTTATGCATTCAGCTATTTATAAAAAAGGAATGAATTTTAATTGTCATCGATATTTTTAATTATTCCGTTATATTATCAATAGCAAAAGAATTCACAGAGAACAACATAAAAGTAGTAGAAATAATAGTGAATATTTTATTTCCATAAATAATGATTATGTAAGATATGTTTGTAATGTTTATTGTCCATGTATATTATTAGAAGCAAAGGTGTTAATTACGGAGTAATTGTTTGGTCATGATCGAACGTTTTCGATATACTGATATAGATTCAAGGATTCTCATCGGGAATTCAGGCTGGCTTTGCTTCAGTACAAATGCCAGGGGTAACACGGACCCTGGTGCGTACTAATACCCTCGATAACCAAACTAATTATCTTCTCCATTCACGAACTGCTTTTATCGTTCAAGCTTTTTTTTCTTCTCACTTTCTTTTTATTTCAGTTCGTGACTATTGCTGTAGAACGAAACGACAGTTTCCAATCTTGAGCGTGAAAAATCCTTCGTTCTTAACACCTCTTCGAACGTGTTCAGATCGAATTCTCGACTGAATTTATTTTATGAATAAAAAGTTAAGACGACAAGAAAAGAGAGTTATTAAAATTAAATTGAATTTACATAAATTTAATAAAATTAAATAAAAATTCCGAACCATCGAGATGCCACAAAACTCTCGTATTGGAGTCATCGCATTTTAGCTACTTTTTTTCTGACTAATGTGTTGTATTAATAAAATTATTGTATTTTGAAGCAATTATTTGAAGTCGTTAGATGGCTTAGCTGAAAATATTTCGTTTGAAACCAAAACGAGTCCTGTAGCTTCAGTTGTTTGAATAATATGGTCATTTGAATGTTGAAAAAACGCTGAAAAATTGCACATTTTTCTTCTCGAATCTGTCGCACGAAAACATAATCCGGTTTCGATTAATATTAAATATATGTATTTATGCATTTCAACAAAAAAACGATTAATTATATATTTAGGTTTTATTCTTTTTTTTTTTTTTTTGCAATCACGAATGATTGTATATACAATTTGTATGATAATACTCAGCCGGGTAATTCGACGAAAAAGGGGTTACGTGAATGAACTTAAATTGAATGAAAATTAGCGACAATCAATTGGCATTTGAACTCGAACATCTGTATCAGACAGATTGTATATTAGGATAAACACACTCAAATTTACAATCAGTCCACCACCCACTCCAACCAAATTAAGCAATTAATTATGTACCCTCCGGACAAACGGTATGTGGTATATATATATATATACACATATATGAGGTATTTCATATCAATTTAGACACACAAAAAAAATTCGAAACATTCAAAAAATGTCTAAAAATCAGTTTCAGTGGTTCCAACAAATACTCCAAATTTCAAAATAAAAAAAAAGAATTTCTACTCTAATATACCAGTTTTTCAATTTTTAAAATTTAATCTGTAATATCTTAGGAACGATTAATCGTATCGGCAACTCTAAAAACCGAAAATATGCGTTTTTCATGGCCCACATGAAAAAAATAAAAATTCAGAATTAATTGGTTAATTTCAGGCAATATTTTACGGCAAACCCAACGATTTTTTTTTACGTTTTGGACGCAGATATCGTCGTCGGAAAAATTGCCTAAAATTCTGCAAGTGAATGCCGAATTTTGAGTATTTTTTTATTTATCGGAAAATCAAGTGTTCATTAGTTACAGAAATTTGAAATAAAAAAAAAGAATATCCTTTTTTCAATGTCAGGACATTCGTCATTATCGGCAATATGAATTGTTTCATTAGGAAACACAATCTTCATAATATTATCGTAGTTTAATGTCGAAATATTTTATGTCTTAATATTTCATGATTTTTTTTTTTTTTTGGTTTTTGAAATTTTTTTTTTTTTAATTTTCAACATGACGTACAGTCATTTGCATCGATTGAAAAAAAAAAATTCAAAAACACGAAAAAAAGTATTGTTTGGTATTGCCACAAAATGTTGTCCGAAATTACTTAATTAATTCTGAATATTTTTTCTTTTAATGTAATCAAAAATGAAAAAATTGCATATTCTGGGAGAAAATTAAAAAAGGAATTGAAATTTGGTGTATCCAATGAAACCACTGAACCTGATTGACTGAGAAATTTCTTGAGATTTTTTTTTTGTTCCTGAATTGATATGAAATGCCCCATATATGTATTTCGCATAGACGCAGTCAAAACGTTTGGGGGGAAAATATCTCCTGCTGTTCAGTACGTACATAAATTCATCAATTTTGTCTATAAGAGAGAGAATGGTGTTATCATCTGCTGCTTATCGGTTTTTCGATTATGCATTATCAGGTATATGTCAACATTTTTTTTTTCGATATCTACTGTTGTAGGTGCAGATTTTTTTTTTAATCATGAAAAAGACACCGTCATTACCACAGTTGGATAAAACATTTCACAGTTATCGACATTCGGTATGAAAGGAGTTAAAAAAAAAAAAATTACCTGCCTTAATAAAAATTGCCCATAAAGGTCGAACTGAAAAAGTTGAATTGAAAGATTTTTTTTTATTATGAAAAAGAGCGCGACATTACCACAGTTGGATAAAACATTTCACAGTTATCGACAGTCGATAAGAAAGGCATTCAAGAAAAATTATACCAGCCGCAATAAAAATAGGTAAAAAGCGGTAAAATTGCCATTGGGCATATGGGAAACGATGATAAATTCAAATGGAAGATTTTTGCCGAGACCTTCTCATTGAGTGACCATTTAAACTCTTGGCCTACATGCATCCATAGTCGATGGATGATTATAGTGTACAGTCATAATATTATTAATGATAAAAATAATGCCCTTACGAGGCACTTTAATTAATTGTGCACAAAACTAGTGGCTTATGACTAATGTCCAGACAACTAACCACTAAAATAGCTAAACAAAAATTATTTAAAGCAGAAGACAAAATTAATGTTTTTCATTTTCTTTTTAATTACTTGATAAAAATAAATTCTACTAAAAATCGCGTGTAATAAAATCATGTAATAAAATCACCAGATGCGAATATAAAAAATTATGGAACTTACAATTTCTTAAAAATATTCTCTATTTTAAAAAAGTGAAACTAATACATTTTTTTAATATTCAGACTTGGGCAATTTTTTACACGACAGTAATATTGCTACGACAATCAAAAACTTATTATTATTATTATTATTATTATTATTTTGAATAACCGAACCTGATGAAAAAAATTGTGAAACGCTGAAAATTTTTCAAAGTCAAAACTATTGAAAATTTGATGTTTTTTTAAGTACTGAATTTTTTCAATTTTTTTTAAAGAAAAAAAAATGGAATTCACGACAAATAATAGAACGATTTTACAAAGTGTATTAAAAAGAGTCAATTTTCTTTTTCTGGGTGCAAATGAATAGTGAATATATCAGGGATGGTAGCATTAACGAAATTAAAATGAAAACAACTTACAGGATAATATACGCTACAATGTAGAGTAATGTCGACGCTGTAACTTTCACTGAAGCCTAAATAAATTACTCGACAAATTCGATAAAGGGTGAACGTTCGTTGGGACAGCGCGCGTTTAGTTTTTCCGCGATGAAAAAGTGAACTGCTCGGCACAAGAGTCACGAGCGAGTGGTTTGCGAGACGCTAATACGTCGCCAGGGTCGACCCAATCCTTCTTCTTGATTTTCTCACTTTTCCTCACGTTTCTCACCTGGCAATCGCGATAACAACGTTTCCACTTTTTTTTTTGGGAACTAAATAAAACAATACACAAGTAGCTTAAATTATTGCACTAAAAAAAAATTACTGTAAGCCGTAATTATTTTTAGTGTATTTTTTTTACGTAAACTGGTGTTTATGAAATTGAAACAAAATTTATGGATTCCTGTTTAAAGTTAAACAAAATTTCTAACAAATTATTTACAAAAAAAAATAATTTTATTTACGTCAAGAATCTATGAAATTTTTTTTTTTTCGTATTTTTTCGTAGTTATTTGAATTAATTTAATGTAATTATAATTGAATTAAATGGAAATTGAAGTAATTTCCAAGACTAAACATTTTTGAATAGACAAAAATCGACTCAACAAATTTAGAAACATAATACGTGCTGAAAAATTGAAAAACATGAATACAGTAAAAATAATTAATTTAAACAAAATATCATTGTTGACCTCTCATAAATTCCAACCTAAGAACAAAAAAAAAAGCTTCACTATAAATACGCAGACAAACTTCGTCGACCCAGCTACTCCTAAATCTCGAAAGCGGCTTAAGGTATTTGGCAAAAGCGTATAAGAGAAAAGATAAATTAAAAAAAATGCCGTCATGAATTTTTTGGAACGATTAGTGAAAGCTGTTGTAAACTCAGAACGTTTAATTCTATCGTCGATAGCGGCTGCGGAGAAAAGTTTCCGATACATGGAAAGTAATCGCGTATACATATGGGGCGTTTCATGATAATTCATACAGGATAATATTTTTTCTCTAATATTTGTTTATACTGTTGTTGTTATTTTAAAGAATATCTGTGATTTTTATTAGGTTTTTACTTTTAGAATGTATTTACTTTCTTACTTTAAAAAAAAATTATATCTGTACGATAAAAGATATATTAACAAAATTGCACTAGGCTTAAAAGTTCGAATTTTTAATGCTACATTTTTACGAATTTTTTTAATAACATAAAAGAGTCCGATATTTTTTTATTTATATCGAAATCATATTTTTAAAAGAATTAAGAATTTACTTAATTGTAAATTTTACTATTTAGTTTCTGATCACAATATGGGGTATGTAAAAGGAAAAGTATTACCACATTTTTAATTTATAAAAATGTTGACTTCCAGATTTTTATGGAAATAGCTGTTTTTAGGGTCCGAGATTGAAAAGAAAACGTTCATTCATTTCTGCCTGTCTGTCTGTCTGTAGCAGGTGTCTGTCCGAAAACACAATAACTTTTGTAAAAATTTGTGGACCGCAGTGAAATTTCGTGTTTGTCTTCTATGTATAAAATGTAGTTTTGGTATTGAAATCCAATCCAAAATCTTCACTCCTTATGGCACTTGACCTGAAACATGAAAAAAGAAAAAAAAACTGATTTTGACATTTCAGGTAAAGCACCAAAAGGCATTGGTGTTTTGTTTTAATCTTACAAATCGTTTAAATACGAATTGTTTGAAAATACGAAAACTTCTGAAGGCCCATGAATCACGGAGAAACTTATTGTGTGTGTTTTTATACGTGAAATGTAGTTTTTATATTGAAACTTAAAACAAAACACCAACTCCTTTTCATACTTTACTTCAAATGTGAAGATTTTTTTTTTAAATGGTAATAAGCATATTTTTCATTGGCAGACTAACTAAAAAGTTATTATGCTTTGGTCTGAAATGTGCAGACAAACATGCAAATAGACAACGAATAATTCAGTACAGCAGTGCTTTTTAAAAATCCAATAATCATTTGTTTTATTGTTTTATCTCAGAAGTCACTCAAATGAGATGAAAAAGCAGCATTGGTTATGAATAATACGCATCAAGTAAAATACGAAACTTGTCGCACATAAAAAGAAAAACAATTATTAAGACAGAAGTAATGAGTTTAAGCGATTGTCAATTAAGAATCCACTGATAATTACGTTAAACACAAATTTAAAAACGTTAAACAGAAATAAGCACAAACTCACGGATCAGATTTAATGTTCAGGATACAAACGCTTCTTGTTATTAATCCTGATACGGCATAACACAAAAATTAGGAATCTTCCGACCTGAACTTTCGATACCAAAAAGAGTACAGAGAAGAAAATTAATTCTGTCAAAACTATCGAAAAAGTAATCCATACTTTCAACAGGACGCCTGAGATAACAATCTATCTCGAAAACTATCGCGAAATTGCAAGTCAGGGTTTTAAATTTCACGCTCTGTGAGGGACGACTTTTTTCAGGTTTATTATTAACCGTTTCCATACAAATCGTTAATATTATTAAAAACGACTTTCAATTATTATTTATTTAAGAATTCTGCAAACATTTGAATCCCGGAAAACAGGAGATAAAAAATAAAGAAAGAACCTAAAAGAATGTAAAAGAATCAAAAGAACCTAAAGAACCCTAAAAAACCCTTGGGGGTTTTTTGTCCTGGGGTTTTTTTTCCGCCTACCCAACAATATATATCAAAAACTAAAATCACATTATTTCATCAAGTAAAGTTGTGAGTGAGTAATGGCGAAAATCAGAAAATTCTCAAATTGGAAACGTTGCTACACGTGCCAGATCTCTGGACGAACTTATTACTAGTAGCCAAAATAACAAATAGAGAACACGAAATACTTGTCAAGAAAGAAAAAGCTCATATATAAAACAAAAATCAAGAAACTTTAGCAATAAATGATCGAGTTGGAGATTTGTACTTCATGAGACAGAACACTGAGAATGCAAAAATCGTGGAAACGAAATACCAGTCAAAATCGAATCTTGAAGAATGGCACTGCAACCTTGGTCATTTAAAAGAACGAAGTTTTAAGAACACGGCAAGAAATGAATCTGTACTCGGACTCAAATTGGAAAAATATGAGCTTCTACCCCTCTGCGAAATATGCATAAAATGGAAGCAGACACAAGCTAGTTTTCCAAAGTCCGAACCAGGAAGAACGACCGAACTACTAGAGATTATTAACACTGACATTTGTGGTCCGATGCGAACAACTTCTTTGGGAGGAGCAAAACACTTCGCTGTTTTTATTGACGATAAATCAAGGTGGTGTGAAACATATTTCTTACATAAAAAGAACGAAGTCGTGGCCGCATTAAAAAAATTCAAAATATATCCAGAAAATCACAGCGGAAAGAAAATAAAAATGATACGCTCCGATAATGGCGGGGAATACATAAATAAAATATTTAGCAAATATTTAGATCAAAATGGAATTAGACGTAGGTTGACCGTGCCCCATACACCCGAACAAAACGGTATAACAGAACGAAAAAATCGTACCCTTGTGGAAATGGCTAGGTACAACATGATGCAAGGAAATGTACCACAGATTTTTTGGGCATAGGAAATAGCAACTTTGAATTACGTACGAAATAGATGTGGTTGTAAATCGTTGAACGAGGAAACAGCTCACAAGATATGGACTGGAAAGCGACCAACAGTGAGCCATTTTCGCATATTCAGGAGCAGATGTTTCGCATTGAATAAAGATCCACAAAAAAAAAATTACAAAAATATTCTTTAAGAAAAAATGAATATTCAATATAAAAAATTGTATATAAAAAAAAGTCTGAAATAATTCATAACATTTATAGGAGTATAACTCCCTAATTTTTTCAATTACAATTGTAACAATAGATTTCAATTATTTATTTGTAATTATTCAACTCACGAGTTTTTTTTTTACAGCAGTCAGGGGACGTCCTTTCTGATGTCGTTAACTCGTTCATTATGTAAAACGACAAACGACTCTGGCACTTCTATTTTGACGTTGTAAAAAAAAAAGTCCCGAGTCTTCTTCAGGAACCTTTTATTTACAATTTACGACACATTCTAAAATTTTCTAAATTTGTGCGCTTTTTCTCTTCTCACATTGAAATAATTATTAACTGACTTCTCACTTTCAATTTTTTTTCCACATGGATGAATTTTAGATCATACATTACGGACTTTCAACTATTGAATTCTGAATTTTTAAAAATATAATACATAATTTCGAACCGAGTATACTTGCGGATTAATTTTATTTTCTTTTACACTTAATTTTGTGTGCTTCTTTTCTTTCTTTTTTGTGATCTCTTTATTTCTATTAATTCTTTTATTTAGAGAAGCCGGTTGAACATATTCTATTTTACTGATGTACTTTTTTCTTTTGGAACTTAACGAACCCACCATTAATGAGAAGAGCACGAGGAAGACCAACTATAATTCGTACAGGAATGCCAAGTAGACCGAAAAAGATGTATCAAGAAGTGACCATTCAGCAAGAAGAAAAAATCCTGCAAGGGGATGAACAAGGGGATGAACAAGATGAAGATGTCGAAGAGGAAGATGAAGATTTCCATGGACCCAAAAGATAAACACGTAAATCTGATTCAGAGTCCAGATCCAATATGCGATATGCGGGGAGCTCTATTAACTCCAAATGCTGACGAATGGTTTGCAGCATTAAAGTAGCACAAATCAAGTGCAAATCATGGGGCACCGTAGATCGTTCGAAAAATGTTAAAGTGATCGGAAATCGACTTATACTTCGAACGAAATACAAAGCGAACGGAGAAGTGAAAAGAAGAAAGGCACGTCTCGTAGCAAAGGGATACACGCAGCAATATGGAGTACACTTTAATGGGACTTTTGCTTCGGTAGTACGAAGCAGATCTGTGAGATTTGTCATTGCTTTGGCAGCCGAACACAATATTTTCGTACATCAAATAGACGTCGTGGCAGCTTATTTAAATGGAAGAATCGGAGAAGAAGCGTATATGGAATTGCCAGATAATTTTGAAGAAATTTTGACCGAAATTATAAATGAAAGGGAGACGAGAAAAAAGATAGAAATGAAAACAGAAAATGAGATGTCAAGAGTATCACGCTTACTGAAATCACGTTTCAATGCAATCAGAAAGTATGTCTATTAAAAAAGGCATTGGGTTTACGGTAATCCGGAAGAAAGTGGCACAAAAAGCTGGATAGTGAATTGAAGAAAATAGGATTAATAACAGTAAATGAGAAGAATGCCAAATGCTGTTAATCGCAATATACGTGGATGATATATTAATTGCTTCAAATAACATGAAACTTATTGCCGAGGTAAAATCGAATCCCAACAAAACGTTCGAAATTAAAGATTTAGGACCTGTGCATTACTGCTTACGAATCGAATTCGATCAAAAAGAAAATACGATTACAATGTCACAGCAAAAATACACACAAGATGTTTTAGATCGATTCGGAATGACGGACTGGAAGGAAATCGCAACGCCAATGAATGCAAATACTCAACTTCGCAAATCGGAAACCGTCACCCACGAGGAGATGCAAAAATATCCGTATCAAAATTTAATTGGATGTCTCATGTACTTGTTTTTTTTAATAGATGTTTATCTGACAAAAAACAGGTACAGTAAACTTTGATATTATTAGCGAATTAGTATTAGCGATATTATGATGGAAATTTGGCAAATCGTAACTCGGGTCTGAGTCAACGTTGCCAAAGATTTTGACATTATCGACTTTCCTATATAGGATATTCTCTAACTATTTGGAATACTACATTTTTGTCCACTCTAATTGCTTCACCAATTCGTAAATTGATGAAGCAATCAGAATGGACGATTTTTGAACAATTAGAAAATTTGATATGGTAGCCCCGTAACGAACGTAGAAAAGAAGGCTAAACAATCTGAATGAATAATATCTACATGACTGCAGGCAGGCAACTCTCATAGATAAACAAAATATACGAAGGAAGATGCTTCTTATTTTTTTTTAAACATAATAAACAAAAAAATGTTATAACATCTATAGTTATTAACGATCTTTGAGCATAGGATCGCTGCTCATTGAGTAAGTAAGAGAAATAATTGTTCCATTTTTCCCAAAAAATCCTTACCGATATCTTTTGTACCCCTATAAACTTAACAATAACAACAGTGTATTTAAATATGTACATAGAAAAAAAAAGAATAGAGGATGAACTGATATATCAATCCAGCTCATTTTCTTTTGTCAAAAACTGATTGTAAAGCTCGATGCCTTCTAGATCTATCATACTGTAATTTGCAACCCGCAAGTTCTCTCATAAACACGCAGTTAGCGTTAAGCCACGAATATTTATTAAACTTAAGCCTAATTAAATTGTTACGATCTTTATCGGAGATAGATGTCGAATAGTCAAACTTTTTAATATTTTGAGAAAAGTCAGAAAATTTTAACGCAATATCCGCCTTATTACGCCGCCAATGATATATGACTGGAATATTGGGTTGGATATTGCAAATAAGAAATGCTTCCGGAATAACGTATCCATTCATTAATTGTCTTAGCATGATAAGGAATGTCAAGGATGACCCTCCTTATCATGATGACTAGAGTCCTCGCGATATTATTAGCAATATTTGGAAATTTTCGAAAATAATCTCTTGTCAACTTCAGTATGAATATGTCAATACGAGGAATATTCGCAGTATTATAGATACATGTCTCATGTACTTAGCTGTGTCAACTAGACCAGGCACAGTTTACACTGTAAGTTCTCTAAGTCAGTTCAATTCAAACTTTACAGCAGAACATTGGAGCGCAGGGAAGCGTGGTTCTACGTTATCTGAAAGAAACGAAAAACTGCGAACTTGTATTTAAAAAATCTGGAGAATTCTTAAAAGGCTTCACGCCGATTGGGGAGGGTGTATAAATGATAGAAAATCCCACACAGAGGTTACGCCTTTATTCTCGCAAATGCAGCTGTGAGTTGGGAATCAAGAAAACAGCGAACGGTGTGGAATCCGAGTACATGGCTCTGTCTGAAGCTACGAAGGAAGCTTGAAATATTTGCGAGGTTTTCTTGACGAAATCGGGTTGCATCAAGAAAAAATCGACATCTACGATGACAATCAAGGTGCTGAAATTCTAGTAAATAATCCGATACAGCTCTCAAGAACAAAAACATATTGATATAAGATATCATTTCATTCGCAACGCACACGAAGATTCAGAGAAATAAACATTTTCTTAATCCTGATTTCTTTTTATTCACAAAATAAGGGAGGTTTTTTTACTAAAAATATTTTTAAAGCTGTATTATTTCTGTCGAAATCACATTTTTTATAGAAACTAAAACTTTTCTTAAACCAGAAAATATATTTTTTTAAATTTCCAAAATAAAAATGTAATAAAATTCACAGATGTTATTTTCACTGATAAGAGCATACAAAATATTTTTAGCGACATTGAAGAGGATCGTGTTTTTCATCCCATGTAAAAATTACCATGAAAATCCCCATATATGAGGCATTCCAAGTGAAATCAGGGAGTCATTTCCCTCCACCCAGCGGATAATTGTGATTTATCATAAGATATCATTTCATTTGCAACGCACACGAAGATGGGAAAATTCGAGTAAAATACATGTCGACTCAAAATAAATGCCAATCTATGCACTTACAAAGGCGTTATTTGGACCTAAACATCGAGATACTGCATCTCAAGAATAGGAGTGTCGAAAATAAAGTGAAATCTTTAGGAGGTGGTGTTGGAAACTAACAAAGTGTTTTCGTGTTTTCTGTGAGGAATAAATCGAGCACAGTTTATTAAATATATTCTTCTATTGTTTTTGTTATTCTTTGAGAATTTTCTTGTCAGTTATCAAAACAAGATTTATTAAATAAATACTAATTTTCATTCTGGTATTTCATATTAATTATATAAATTAACTATTAGTAACAAAAATTTTGCGACAACAAATTTTTTTTTTTTTTTTTCAATTGCAATCGGCTCGAAATAGACATTTTATAAAATTTGCAATTGTTATTTTCAGCGATGACAACTATACAAACAATTCTTGGGGAAATTAAAGAGGGCGAGTTCAATCTTCTTTGTTTTCTTTTTTTAAGTTTGAAGACGCAGAGAATTTTTTTGATACAATCCCTATATAAATATAGGGCGGAACCCCAAACAGCATAGCAATCAGTTAATATTCCGGCAGTCTGGAGGATGACTACATACTGTTGAGAAAATTAATTATGCGTATGTTCAATGCAGTACGGTGATTGTCTCCATACACATTGAACTGGACGCACCGTGGAATCTATTAACCTTCCATACACTATGATCACAGTTGCCACATGTCTATTTGCAAATACCTTCGCCTAATTAGATTATACTGGCATGCAATCCTACTTTTGTCCAAATATTGTAACCGTAAAACCGCGGTAATCTTTATTGCTTATAATAATTTGTGTATTTAATAATATACAGGGTGTCCCATTTTAATCTTCCAGTTGATTTGTCTCGGAAAAATTCTGCTCGAATCAAGTATTGAGAATGATGAAGCTTTTAGGGTTCGATGGGGGGACGATAAAAAAAAATTCAAAATTGGTCCATGTTTTTTTAAAATGAAACTATGACTTTTTTTTTCTATCAAAAAATTTGTCGTATCAAAACTAACAATTTTTGCAGGGAACGTTTTTTTCGATAATGTCCATATTTGTTAGGTTTGAAGAAAATTTTCGACTATTTTGGCCAGTTGAAAAAAATACTTAAAATACTGTCCAGATCAAGTATTAAGTGTAATGAAACTTTTAGGGTTCGAAGGGAGACGTTCCGAAAAAATAAAATTGGTCCAACATTGAAAATGGCGGAATTACCACAGCCAACGTGTTTTTTTTAAAATGGAACCATGAATTTTTTTTCTACCAAAAAATTCGTCACGTCAAAGCTAACAACTTTTGTAGGAAACTTTTCTTTTGATAAAGTTCAACACCCTGTATACATAGATAAAGAACGCACGGGATTAAGTTAGGGAACGAGAAAATCATAAAGGTTTTTGTGAAGATATAACAATTTACACGTGTATTTCTGATGTATACAAAGAAATGTTTTTTTATTATTATGACTGAGGAGGATTTCATTGCACTGCATAAACGTAGAATTCCACTGACAAGGATTTCACTGCACTGCATAAACGTAGAATTCCACTGGCACGGGTTTCACAGTTCTGCATAAAGGTAGAACAACGCCAGATGCTACATAGCTTTGCCAGAAATTTTAAGAAAGCTTGAAAGAGTGAGGAAGCACCTGGACCAGCCCCCAAAAAAATATGAGGAATCTCGCGTTAGATTATCAATTATAAAAATATTTGAGGACCAAAACATTATAGTAATTGCTATATTTTTGGCTAATTTATAATTCTGGCTAAACCTTAAAAAAAAAAAAATCTTTGGTCAGACGGTCAGGAACGAAGCCTTTAATAGTCACTTATTTCGCCTAAATCTGAACACAATCATGTATAAATTATGAAAGTAAAGTTTGGTTTCTCGATTAAAATGTTAATTCTCAAAGAATAAATTATAATATACTGTAAACACGATTTGGTTATAAATAGGCCAACGAAAGTATCATTGTACTATAATATTTGTGACCACCTAGTGGCCACATTTGGTGCCAGCTATTTTGCCATTTTTGGTCAGTTGTGTTTCTACTGGCATAGTTTTTGATTTACTATTATTGTATAACTATAAAATAATATATTCTTAAATAAATTATTTATTCGTTTATATTTTATAAGCCGATTGAGATAATGCAAAAAGGCGAAAGATAAAAGAAAAAAAATTAATAGAAGAAAAAGCGAATTAGAAAAGAGGAATGAATAGCGAGAATGGAATTAGATGAGATTAAAAATTAAAAATTCGAGGAGAGATAAGTAGGCTAATGAATTTAATGAAAGTAGGAAATAATCGCGGCATAGATATTATCGAAAGTTACCTTCTCTATCAGAATACATTTTACGTTCTGTTATCGATAGTTTTTCTATCGGAAAATATTGTTTCTTGCATTAAATGTTTTCATGCCTCGAATAAAAAATTATTTAGCTAGATTCGTGGCCACTAATTGTGAAAACAGGTGATGGCTGATTATTTAATGTTTCCTCGATTAATTACGATCGAAATTAAATTATTTTCATAATAATTCGTTTCCTTATAAGTTTCGGATAACATTAACCAACTTTTAACGCGCTCATATGGATTTATACAAAAATTTTCGTCAAACGGATCGTAGGCTTATGCTTAAAAGTTGCCACAA
Source organism: Perithous albicinctus (assembly GCA_964016905.1). Taxonomy (NCBI): domain Eukaryota; kingdom Metazoa; phylum Arthropoda; class Insecta; order Hymenoptera; family Ichneumonidae; genus Perithous; species Perithous albicinctus. The sequence goes on along the minus strand of OZ024689.1, from coordinate 12,305,187 downwards.
ATGGTACGTCTACCCTATTTCTATATATTCTTCTCTCCGGGAAGGTTTGGTATTTCCATCATGGTATTAGCCATTTTTACTTTCAATAGATATAGTTCATATCGAAATTTTAGATTCACAGAAATAAACATTTTCTTAATCCTGATTTCTTTTTATTCCCAAAATAAAAATGCAATAAAATTCACAGTTGTTTTTTTTAGTGATAACAACAATACAAGAAATTCTTAGCGAAATTAAAGAGAGTCGAATCGCATTTCTTTTTAGTTGGAATGATTGGTGTTTTTTCATGGCCCTAAGTGTTTTTTTTACTAAAAATATTTTCAAAGGTGTATTATTTATGTCGAAATCACATTTTTTATAGAAACTAAAATTTTCTTAATCCGAAATATATATTTTTTTTTAAATTTCCAAAATAAAAATGTAATACAATTCACAGATGTTATTTTCACTGATAAGAGCATACAAAATATTTTTAGCGAAATTGAAGAGGGTCGTGTTTTTCATCCCATGTAAAAATTACCATGAAAATCCCCATATATGGGGCATTCCAAGTGAAATTAGGGTCATTTCCCTCGACCCAGCGGATAATTGTGATTTATCATTTTTTGTTTTTTTGTTTTGGGACAAAAAATATGGCGTTACATTTTTTCGAAATTTTCCCCCTCTCCTCGGTGGTTTAGCACGCTTTTCTCGTTAAAATTGGATGCAACTCAAAATATATCTCAAAAAAAAAAAATTTCAATAAAGTTTGTGGTGTAAAAATTAACTTTTTTTTATGATGTGCAAGTGGAATCTAGTATCCTTATATTTTTGTTTATTCATTTAGAAAAATCGGTAAATTTGGAAATGTTGATATTGCTATCTATGAAAAAAATAAAAAATATAAGATATCTTGAAGAATTTTAGTATCTTTCATTTTTTTACTATAAAATTCTAAAATTAACCTAGTTTAATCCTAAAATCAATTCAAAAGTTAAAACTGAAAATTATGTAAAAAATATGTGTTATTACGGGATAAAAATTAATATACAAATAAATATTAACCGTTTGTTAGTGAGTTCAAAATGTTTCTTTAATACAATGGTAACGAAAATAAGATTTTTCAAATTTATTTCTAAACTTTCTCTTTATTTAGTCAGACCAATGATGTTGGACGAACATAACACTTTTCGTCAAACGGACGCGCATAAATATTCTTTTGCAATAACAGATCCATTATTTTGAGGTATGAGGCATTGTATTTTTTTTTAATTTTGCTTCCACGTAGAGGAAGCTTTGTTTACGTGAAATTTCGTTGTTTTTGAGAATTTAATGTCAGCATACTCAGAATGGTCCAAAACGTCGAGAAAAGTGGTTTAAAAAAATGTGCATGCATCTCAATTTTTTGTGCCGCATACAGTACGATCAAGTGTCTCATTGGTGCACATTTTATAAAAATCGATTGAAGCATTTTGTTTTTATGGAATTTTTAAGATTTTGAAAAATGTCCGTGAACACTCTAACTGGAATAAATTTTCAGCTATCGGGTTGAAAATTGACACAAAACTTTATCGGGGTGGTGCGAAATTTGGTATTGAATTCGCATTTTCATAATTTTTTTGAAAATCCTATAACTCGAGAAGGGTTTAAATAACTGATTTTCCATTTTGCACAAAACTTAAACAGAGGATGCAAATGTTTCATACTAAATTTGAGGAAAATCGATAAAGTACTTAAAATATCGTAGAAATTTCCATTTTTGTATTTTTTTTTTTTCAAAACAATTGCAAAATCGAACCTTGCTTTACAATTTTTTTTGAACCGTCATCCACAAAGCTTTCGCTATGACGAAGTCAAAATTAAGCAACGTACTTTATCACAGAGAAGAATTTTTCTGGCAGGCTAAAAAAATGAGGAAGCAATGTGCAAGGTTCGACTTTGCAACCTGGTGTTTTTAACTTTCTCGACATTCGAGAATCGTTTACGCGGTTTGCTTGACAAATTTTTTTTTAGAAAGATATATTTTGAGTTACATGCAAATTCAAGAAAAAATAGCATGCTAAACCAACAAGGAGAGGGGAGGGGAAACCGAGTAAAAATTAGGCCTTATTTTCTTGTCACAAAATAAACAAAAGATAATAAATCAGAATTATCCGCTGGATCGAGGGAAATGATTGGCTGATTTCACTCGGAATGCCCCATATATATACACATAACACCGGTAGATCGGTGAGATGTGACTCTACGCTGTATATGCGTCCCCATAGGATGGAATTTGCGTATACGACATTGTCGCGGCTAAGGCGCTAGGGTTTAGATAGTTGAGGAGGAATTTCTCTCTTCAGCCTCTTGCACGTGTAGTAGATATATACAGATATATATATATATACATAGCTTTGGAACGCTAAGGGTTGTCACGAGGGGCTTGTAGTCGAAACACAGTTGCATTATATAGTGGGTTGAGTGGGCTATGTGTAGCAGGATCGTCGTGGCAAGTGCGACTGCGTATACCACTGGGAAACTCACGACCATCAGGATCATACGATCCTTCTCTCTGCTCGTCGCGTTATATCTTGACTCGAACTTTCAGTCCGTCGCGCGCTTTCGTTCGATTTGCTAAGTCGCGTCGTCCTACCTTTCAACACTCATCACTTAATTAACGTTTTTTTTTTTAAAATCAATTCTTTAAATTCCATTTCTGAATACAATGTCTTTTTTAATTTAATTTTTTTTAGCAACTAATTTTTTTTCATTCAATTTTTGTTGTTAATTTTATTTTATAAAAGGTGGATCGTTAACATTTTTATTGGTATTCGAGGTAAGATTAAATTTGCGAAATTTCACGAAAAACATATTTTTTTTTTTCTAAATAGAATATATATTTTTTATTTGACTTGTTTGGGAATTAAATTGCTTTCATCTGTGATTTAATTATATTTTTATCAATCCATTACATTATTATATTATTTTTAATCTGTTTTTTAAATAAGACATCTTTTTTAAGTTATTTTGTAACAACTTATTTTTGTTGATAATTTGATTTTCTAAACGTGGATTGTTAGAATTTTTATTATTATTTAAGGTAAAATCAAACTTGAGAAAAATTACGAGAAATATATATTGTTTTTATTATATTTTTTTTCCGAAATGGAGTATATTAATTTTTTTTTAAGAATGACTTAATCGTATTTTTATTATTTCATCAGTTTTTCATTGTAAATAAATAAATAGAGTGAATATTATTTATTACAATTATGACGTAATTAATTTTTTTTAATAAAAGATATACTTAATTCCATTTTTATTGTATTATTGCTTATTGTTTTATTTTTGTTTTCATTTTAAAAAAATTATTTGTATCATAAACACAAATAAATTAAGCAATTTTTTTGTAACGGTTCATTTTTTTTTCTTAAACCAAAATAATGTCGACTATAATTGAGTCAGAAAATGCCTGAATAAAAATGTATTTGGATGTAATATTATTACATTTTTTTTTCAATTGTTGAATATTATTAATAATTAATCAAATTTGATTAAACTTTCGTTTATTAAATAATAATGTTTTACTTCGTACAAAGCGTATAAAGGGTATAATAAAAAATATTTTAATTATAATCTGGTAAAAAAGGAATAATTACCGCTGTGAGAACGCCAACGTCTGGGAAGGACAGTGATACGAACTTTTAACAATGACGCATTCAAAGATATAATTTATTATATCACCGAGGGGCTACAATGTCACCGTCGTTAAACAAGGTAAAATGAATATATTAAGTTTAAACAAAAAATCTATTGTGTACGTTTTGTAGGTTTTTAGTGACTTCGATATTTTGTGGATTATCTTGGTGAATATCATAATTTTCAAATATATGTCAGGACGAAATTCACGATCGCACGAAAATCTTGTTCAGCTGCTTAGCTAATTTTAAACATTATACTATAAACGAAAGCATTACACGCGAGCTGAACGACCGTTGGCAAGTGACGCTCACCAGACACATGGAGATGAGAGTCGCGGTGACACATATGCGTAATATATTTACATTGAAAAGCTTTTTTTCACAGTCGTTATTGAAATAAAAAAAAATTATTGTGGTGTAAAATAATCTTCAAATATTTAAAAATTAAAATGTAAACCACAAAGATTTAAATAATGATTTAAAAAATCACATATTTTTAATCGATCACAAGGATTTGAAGACAAGCACGGAATAAACCACAAGCAGACTCTAAAATGCAATTTTGTGTGGGAATGAAATTTCAACGAGTGTAACTGAAATATTGAATACGCCACAAATACGTAAATAACGAAAACTTTACATTCTGGTATAAAATAATTTACAAATACGTAAATAACGAAAACTTTACATTCTGGTATAAAATAATTTACAAATACGTAATAACTAAAATGTAAACCACAAAGAGGTTCAGATAATAAAAATTCACACCACAAAGAGCGGAACACAAGTGCACAATAAACCACAAGTAGATTCAAAATTGAAAATTTTATTGAGAAGTAAATTTAGAGTGTAACTGAAATATCGAGTACACCACAAATATATAAATAACGAAAAGTTTACATTCTGGTACAAAATCATTTACAAATATGTAATAACCAAAATGTAAAACACCGAGAGGTTCAGTCAATGAAAAATCACATCGCAAAAAGTTGAACACAAGCACAAAATAAACCACAAGTACTTTGTGAAAATGAAAATTTGAGTAGAGAATAAGTTTAGACAAATGTAACTGAAATATCGTACACACCACAAATACGTAAATAACGAAAAATGAACATCGCAAAGTGACTTATAGTATTTTGTGATTTAAAAATGTAGTTTTTAAATCACAAAATGAGGTAGAAGGCTTACGAATGAGGCAAAAACCGATCTAAGCAAGAAGAGATTAAAAACCATCTGCAGGGAAGTGGATTAGGCGCGTCAGTGAAACCTATAGTTCAGTGTTTACTTTCACTGGGATTAACAGAGGGGCGTTTTGTTGTCTCTTTTGTCTTGAAGCACATCGCTAAACTTTCCGCCATGCAGTTGAACACCCATAATAAAATGAACCAATAGAAATGACACATTTTGTGCCTGAAATACATAATGAAAACTAAAAAAAAAAATTGTTGACCATCAATTGAGTTAACACATTTTTATTACCAAAATATCGTATACATCACAAATACTTTGATAATAAAAAGTTGCATTACTAACAGGATAAATTTATAAATGTTGAGTCGCAAGTAAAACATTTGCTAGACAAGTGGCTTAGGAATGAAGAAGAACAAATCTCAGCAGGAAGAGATTAACATTCATGTGCATCGGAGTGGATTAGCAGAAACTGTGTGACAGCTATAGCTCCGTGTTTGTTTCCTTCGCGAACTGGAGAATTCAATTTCTCGCGCGTGTCTCGAGTCTCGTCACTGTACAATAAGGAGAATTGAATACGAATATAGAATACAACATAATCACTTAAAATTAAAATTTTACTACAAACTGAAATAACAATAAAATAACATATGACTGAAATAACATATAAAAATATATGAAATAAACCACAAATACTTTATTAGTTAACTCTGACCACAAATTCGGTTAATACATCTTTGTGGATTAAACATAAAACAGAATCATAGATACTTGAATAATTACATACAACCACAAATTGAGCTGATTCATTTTTGTGACTAAAATATCTAATAAATCATAAATACTTTAATTAAATAGTTACTGAAATTTCCACAACAAAGCTTGTTGACAAAATTTTTGTGTCTAAAATACCGAATAAACCACAAATGCTATAACAACTAAAATTATCACCACAAATTTCATCGACACATTTTAGTGGATTAAATATCGAATAAACCACAAATATTTTAATAACTAACATGATCACCGCAAATTCCATTGACACAATTTTGTGGATGAAACATCGAATAAACCACAAATGTTCTAATAACTAAAATACCACCACAAATCTTATTGACATATTTTTGTGAATAAAATGTTGAATAAACCACAAATACTGTAATAACTAAAATTATCACCATAAATTTCATCGACACGTTTTAGTGGATTAAATATCGAATAAACCACAAATATTTTAATAACTAACATGATCACCACAAATTCCATTGACACAATTTTGTGAATGAAACATCGAATAAACCACAAATCTTATTGACATATTTTTGTGAATATAATGTTGAATAAACCACAAATACTCTAATAACCAGAACTACCACCACACATTGGATCGACACATATTTGTGGATAAAATATCGAATAAATCACAAATACTTCAATAACTAAAATTTCCACCACAAATTTAATAGGATTTTGTGTTGACTTGGAATTGTAGCACATGCTCCAAGGATTACGATTAAGGGGGATAACGGATTTTACATGAAGATATTGAAATTTGTGTGCACTGAAGTGGATTAGCCGCATCATGTGTACAGCTATAGCTCCTTGTTTGTTTCCTTGGGAAGAAGCGGCGTTACGTCTAGTTATCGCGTGTGTCTCGTGGCTCGTCACTGTACTTTCTGCTGTAGGGTAGCACCTCGTAAAACAGTGTGCTTCATGTCGCTCTAATATTTCCCTCACCCTTGGAAACAGAGTGAGAAAGAGAAAGAGGGTGGGTAAGTCAGAAAGAGAAAGAGAGATAGGAGAGGTATAGCCAAGTCAGTGTCAGATAACGTGGCTGATTTATAGTTAGGGAATGGCGCGTGCAACGATTATCTCGATGGAATCCGAGACCTGCCTGACAGAGCGAAAGGGAACACAGCTTCTACACTAGCTAATAACAGAGCTCTGGAAGAAGAAGATGAAACCACTTATCACATGACTCGCCTAAAGTACCGGTAATAACGCCGGAACTTTGTAAAAGTGTTTTTAAGAGAAAAAAAAAAACGTATGTTATTCAAACTTTTTTAGCGTAAAAGCATTTGAGTCATTCCACAATAGAAAGTGTCTCGCCTTAATCTTCAGTTGTCTTCAAAACGGATTCATAGCATTTTTTTTTATAGTTTCAAACGTCAATTGTAAATTATATTAGTTTTGAAAATGTTACATTTGACCCGGAATAAAGTACCGATATCTTTTTTTATTAGCTCAAAATTTGTACAAACAAAGATGGCCCTACACAAAATTCATGTGCTTAGATTTTTTTTTTTCTTCATCGGGCTCCGGTTGCAAAATTATTTTAATAAAAAATAAAAAGAAATGTTATCATTTTTTAATTGTACTTTATTTAGGAAATAGAGATTATAAGAAATTTTTTTAAATGTAAAAAATCAGAGTGCTCGTTAAATATTTTTGTATCATTATTTGTTTCTTACTAGTTTATTAATAACTTTTTGGCATTATCGTTCTTCAAAATTAATTTTCTCGCTATTTTCAATGACGTTGGTGTATTTTTTTCTTTTTTTTCTTTTTCTCGTCTTAAAATATTCCAATTGTAGTAAAAACTTTTTGTCGAAAATATAATTTTAATGAATCCTTAATATTTATGAGCATTGATGGAACTTGCAAAGCAAAAAGAAAAATATTGTGGCATTAAAAATAATGAAAAGGAAAAAAAATGTTGAGGTAGACTTCATTCCTTTTGCGACATTCATGTTGTACAGGGATGATACATTAACTTGTAGGTGTTGCCACGCACCTGACTATTTTTTCACCGAACTTTTATTCCTGTGGCCTATTTTTCCAACGACTTTACTTTACCTTTTTTTTTTTGCTTAGCGGCATTTTTTCTTCGTTCTTTTTTTTTCGATTACTCCATCAATCACATGGAGGAACCCTTTTTCCAGATCCCCCTATTGGACAGACAACTTTTTTTTTTTTTGGTGAGACAGCACAATTGTAATTGCCACTGTCGCATCGTTAGGTCTATTTCTCTATGTGGATCGTATTATTGATTTTTGCGTAGACGAAACGAGTGTCGCAGAGAAGAAATTGCCACATTGCCAAAAATCCGGAAACTTCTTGTTTATTTCTCCTGCGAACTCTACCTAACTTCGATTTATCAAGAAAGTCTACTTTACTCGAGATATCGTATTTTAGCCGCATTTTTTTGGAGGGTATTAATAATTATAACTGTAATAATAAAATTATAGCGTTTGAAAGATAATTTTTTTAGTGTAATTAGATAGTTTAGCTCAAAATATTTCGTCTGAAATGAAAACGAAAAAAAAGCGCGGAAACATTGTACATTTTTTTTTGTCGAATCTGTCGCACAAAGAATGAAATATAAAAATATATACTATCAGAAAATAGAAAACCAATGATATCGTCTAACGTCATCGTTTTTATTATCTATTATTGCATAATCTATAAAAATTAAAACTAAAGTTTCTATAAAAGTTTTTCTCGTTCTCTTTATAAAGATTTATACTAAATTATGTGAATAACAAATCAGTTCCCTGTGCACTCGGAGATTAAATGAAATCCCCAAAAAAACACAATGTGAAAAAACTTGAGTCAAGCACATTTACATTAGCGAACATATACGATTACAAAATGGTAATAGTGCGATACGAGTGCGATTAAACTTTTTCTTGACGAGAGTGAGCTTGCAACACGAGTTGAAGATGAGTGTTGCAATCACACGAGTGAAGAAAAAGTTTCTCGCACGAGTTTCGTATACAACTTTATCGCACTAGTGCGAGAAGTGCCTACTTCTCGCACGCTAAGCGATGCGAAGAGTGCGAGAAGTAGGCACTTCTGTCACCGCGTGGCATAAATTCCTTTTAAAATGTTATCTCCGATTTAATTGTATCTTCTATTAAATGGTACTTTTAATCGAAATAGTTACATTCATTAAATGGTATTTTTTTATAAAATTGATAACATTCATTACATTATACTTTTATCAAAATGACACCTTTCGTTAAATGATACTTTTATCAAAATGGCACCTTTCGTTAAATGGTACTTTTAAGAGAATGGTACCTTTCGTTAAATGGTACTTTTAAGAGAATGGTACCTTTTATTAAATGGTAATTTTATCAAAATGGCACCATTCATTAAATGGTATTTTTATCAAAATGGTACACTTCGTTAAATGGTAATTTTATCAAAATGGTACCTTTCATTAAATAGTACTTTTATCAAAATGGTACCTTTCATTAAATAGTACTTTTATCAAAATGGTACCCTTCATTAAATGGTACCTTTCATAAAATGACACTATTATAAAAATGGTACTTTCCTGTAATTAGTATTTTAATCTAAATAGCATCTTTCTTTAAACGATACTATTCTATATATGGTACCTTAAATGTCATAGATAAATTGGTATACCTTATATTAGTAACTGCAAAAATGCCACAACAATGGTACTTTTATTATTGATTGTTAAATATGCAGGTAAATTTGTGGTTATGAATAATTAGAAGCAGCTTCTATCGATTCTTCGGTGCGAGAATCGAATAGTCGGCTGTGACTTAAACCACGAGGCTCGTGACGCCCTAAGGCGATCGGCTCTCAGGCTGTCCAAATAAATCGAGTGGGTATAGCCGAGAAGTTGGCGGCAAGAGTTTCGCCATGCCGAGTGAACGTTTTCGGGTGAAAGAATAATCGGAGCGAGAAATTCGAAGGAACGAAAAGCCGGAGGCTACCAAGCCCTCTGCAACTGTCACCGATAATGTCACGTACATACATACATACAGAGCTCGATTTTGCTTTTCCCTCTGTCGTAACATTCGCATATTCACAGAACGACACGATCCAATAATCGTCGAATAAAGCTCCAACTAGGATTCGAACTTTGCATTAATATCGAACTAATTTTTTCACCTAAACAACGGTTCTGTCGATTTTACGTTTAAAACACACTATATTCGTCCCTTAATTATAAATACTGGGAGTTTCGGGCTGTCTGCAGAAATGAGAAAATATTGTCGATGTAGAAAGAACAACAGAATATCCATAGAAATAGCATTGGAGGCAATTTATTGGCAATATTCTTTCAGGCAAACGTGGCTTGAATCGAATATAATTGTAGATTTATTGATGTTCTGTTGAAAAGTCCAATCAGCGAAAGGGTTGGCAAACGATTTAAAGGAGATTCCCAGTCGCATCTAATTGGTTGAGTGGCTTCTGCCAGAAGCGATCCGTTAATCCGCAGGAACGTACCTCCGGCAAACACACAACGGGCAGCAATGAGGAAAAAGCATAACGGAAATAATATGTGTATATAAGGGTGTGCCTTGCCTGGCTGTTGGCCAGTTGGGAAGAATCTGTCTAGTGGTTGCAGTTGCAACCACGTCGCAACCCCGGCGGGCTAACAAAAACTTCTTTGTCTTCTGCAGATGGAATCGGATATTACGAGTTATAATATGTCAGACGATATATTGCACGGTGAATGAAAGGACGCCGAAAAAGACGTACAAGTTGCGAGAATGAAAAATAAAATGAAGAGAATATGCAGGTTTTTGACCGTGGTGCGAGATCAAAGGGACGTTTCTACAAACCGTAGCCATTTTTTAACAGTGAACTAAAAAAAATGTCAATGGAAAATTCACTGCGAGGACTAGAACCGTTTGAAGTAATGAAGAAGAGATGCTACTTTTTATTTTAGTTTGTTTGGCATTGTTCGAGCGGTTCTCTGAAGTGGGACCATTTTTTTTGATGATGTTGGACTTTGAATTGACGTCAACTAAATGGCACCTTTTCATTGATGACAAATGCAGTTATCTAGCGTACCAAGTAAAACATCGAGATGGGCTACAAAACTCTCTTACTGGAGACGTTGCATTTTAGCGACATTTTTTAGAGCCTAATATGTTATAATAATAATATGATCGAGTTTTGAAGATAAATTCAGATGTACTTAGATAGTTTGGCTGAAAATATTTCGATTGAAACCAAAACGAGTGGTGTGGCTTTAGTAGTTTTCATGATATGGTCATTTGAATTTAAAAAAAACGCAGGAAAATTTCACATTTTTGTCTCAAGTTTTTCATAAACTGTATTTTTCTGTCATTTCTTTAAATTGTAATTTCAATTAAATGACATATTTACCTAAATCGTAACTTCTACTGAATGGCAGTTGTATTTAAATTAGGTTTTACCTTCAATTTGAATTGTCCTTTTAGGTTAACCCAAAGGAAAATGCACAAAGCAGATGAAAAAAAGTTGCGAAATAGCTTTATCGACAAAACGATCACATAATGCGCGCTCATATACTCGTTGTATTGTTCAGCCCGTTCATTAACTTCAATATGTAATCACCATCTAGACAGGACAATAATGGCATGTGAGATTATAAACCGGGGAAAAAAAAGAAATTATCTTGTACTGAATTTTAAATGTAATTTCATGTTCCTTAATGCGTTGGAACAATAAACCAACGTGGGGTTTGATATAGCGAGAGGGTGGCAAGTGTATAATGCTACAAAGGATCAACTCCCCATCTCCGAGATATATTTTCATCCAGTAAACTTTGACTCTTTCGTCCCGATGACGACGCTTCTCACGACGGTACCATCATTAATTTTCATTTCAACCCTCGCCAAGTAAATAAACCAATTGGGTACCACCATCTGGAAAATAAAGAGAGGAATAGCTTTTATAACCTAGGGATACCAGACGAATATACATGTACGAGTTCAGGTCATACCTGTTGCTGAGGAAAACCTTTCGATTCAACTTTATTGCATATCACAATCGATCCGAGTCATCAAAATTCCACAAAGCTCTCTCACTGGAGCCAACGCATTTTAGCAGCATTTTTTTTAGAGATTAATATGTCATATTGATAAATTGATAGCGTTTTGAAGTTACGTTCAGGTGCAATTAGATAGTTTAGCTAAAAATATTTCGTTCGACACCAAAACCAGTCGTGTAACGTTAGTCGTTTGCATAACATGGTCATTTGAATTTTGAAATTAGGCAAAAAAATGCTTATTTCTATTTTTTTAAATTTATCTCTTTCTCGAATATATTGCGCAAATATAAATCAATTTCGCACAACGAATTTTTGCACAAGGTTAACGAATTGTACTTTTCATATCTTAAAAAGTTCAATATAAAGTTTTTTAAAAAATGTTTCTGGTTTTCTTGAAATATATTTAAATTTATAGTCATTTACATATTTTTATCATTCTTTTGTTAAAATAACTTTTAATTGAAGCAAAAGGGCAAAAAGAAACATTTTTTTCATAAAACTTGATAACTAATTTTTAGTATATTATAGAAATAAAATAAATATCAATATACACCAAATGCTAAAATCTCAGAGTTAGACAAAAATAAAATTGACAATATTGATATTTTATTATGTCTGTAAAACGCCACGCAATTCTCTTTGGATATGTACACACACAACAGAGAAAAATGTCAAAGTATCCAATCTCCCGATATGTCAGGTTGGCAAAAACTTGGCCCCTTAAGTGGTTTTTGCAAAAGTGAATGAATTATGAAGCAGTCAAGAATACAGAGTTCGGTGAGTAAACAGACTATGGGGACTAAAGGCTGTTTTACACAGGAGGCTGAGAAGAGAAATTGAAATGCTATCCAAGCCTAATAGAAAAAAAAAATACGGGGAAAAAATGTCGTCTACGCTCGGAATTGATTTCATGATAAATGGTTCACCATCGTGTTGATGGTGATTGTTCGAGGTGGAGAAGCAACATACAAAAATAAATATTGAATATATACGAGGCATTCTCTGTCAATTTACCCATTTTTGAAACCCTCTGATGGATATTTTTCATAATTAGCTATATTACTTTTTGTGACTTATTTTTCGGATTTTTCAAATTCAACATTCTAGAAAAAAGTGTGTTTATCTGCTTCTTCATAGAAGAATCTTTGTTTTCGTGAAAAAAAAAAAATTCGAGACTTTCATGTCAGAATACTCAAAATGGTCCAAAATTGGTTGGAAAATTCAAATTTTACAGCGTTTTGAAAATTTTGAAAAAATCACTTTCGCGATATAACTGTCGCAAATTAAGAGATATCGGGCTGAAATTTTGTACGCAAGTGGACTACCATCAAACCGTGATGTGTACCAAATTTAATTTTATTGCAATTTCAATTTTTTTAAATGTCTGCAAAGAATTTAACTCCTATAAATTTTCATATATTCAGCTGTAATTTTCGACGTGACTTTATGATTATTGATTATCAGAGATGAATTTGCTACAAGGAATGGTCGGTGTGCTTGTAATTTTTTATTTTACTCCAAAAAACCAAAACATTGCTGGCGCGAATTTTTTTTTTTTAATTTCTCAGCAGATTTAAAACAAATTTGGTACCTATTGTCTCAGAACAAGGTTTGGGCATAAATTTAACGCTGATCGGTTGAGCAGTTGAAAATTTATAACATTTTTGCTTCCTCATAGAGAAGCTGTATGTTTCCGTGAAATTTTTTTTTATTTCGATATTTTACTGTCAACATTCTTCAAATAGTCTAAAAAATCGAGAAATGCTATTAACAAAATAAATATCAATATACACAAAATGCTAAAATTGTAGAGTTAGATAACAATAAAATTGACAATATTGATATTTTATTATGTGTGTAAAACGGCATGCAAGTCTCTTTTGATATGTACACACGACTTTAGTGATTTTGTTTTCAGATTTTTAAATCCAACACTTCTGAAAATAGTGTATTTTCTTTTAAGTCAATTAAAAAAATTATGAATCAGAGAACAAAAAAAATTCTCAGCATAAAAGTTGTATTTTTATATCAGTTGTTTATGAAATAAAATAATGTATATTTTATTAACCTGATACTAATGATTTTGTATGAAAAAAATATGAGGGTTACATTGTTTTCTCAGAAAAACGATTTTTATATTATTGCACAATTGACAGAATTTTTTCACGTGTACGTTTGATTATCGAAAAATTGAAAGAGTGTTTAAGTGTTTCTGGAGTAAAAAATATAGATTCATGCAAAATTGTAGAAAATTGTTCATTATCTTGCTAAAAATGTCTTTTAATGATGTAAGTAATAGTTGTCTTGTAAATAAAAAAAATTATTTGTCTATGCAATCAAAGCTTTGGTATCACTTTAAAAATTATATTACTTCAAGAATTAGTAAATAAAAGGTTGATGAAACGTAGCAAATAAAATAATATGATTTGCGTTAATAAAATGAAACATCAATTTATCCAGAAATTTCCACAAAGTGTAATTAATTTAAAAAACATAAACTCTACGATAAGTGCTTCTTACTGGAGCCATCGCATTTTAGCAGCATTTTAAAAAATCCAATACGTCATATTGATTTAAAAAAAAGCGTTTTAAAGTTAAATTCAGGTGTAATTAGATAGCTTAGCTAAAAATATTTAGTTTGAGACTAAAACGAGTGCTGTAGCTTCAGCCATTTGAATAATATGCCCATTTGAATTTTAAAATCATCAAGAAAAGTTGCACTTTTTTCCCAAATATTTGTCGCAGAAATACCAAAACCAATTAACACAATCATTTCTTTTTTTTTTTAATTTTAATCAAAACTGACGGTCTGACAATTCTGATGGCGATTTTCCAAAAATATCTAGCGTGAAAGGAAAAAGAAGTGATTGAGTTTACAAAGAATGGCTCGTAGAACGTGAAAGGAAAAGAGGGAAATCACTTGCATACGACACTGTGTTGAGACTATGTTGACTGAAACGAATTACAAAAGGTGAATGCGGGGCGACAAGGAGCTTATGTCGTACCGAAGAGAAAGCCCTGGAGGTTTAGAAGAGCTGTCGACTTGGTATATACGTCGATATCGTCGTCTTTGTCGTCGTCACTTCAACAAGCAAAAGCACTGTAGCACGTTGGATGATGAGCAAAGGAACAAGCAGGAGCGAATATTCGATCTTTGGTATATACAGTTCTTCGTTTGCTTGGCAAACTGGGTACCAAGCTGTAAAGTCGAGTTTTAAAAAGAGAGAAAAAAAGGATATACCAGACGATAAGACGTAGCTCGAGGCAACCATGAAGTAAAGGGAGAGGGAGAAATCCTTCTCGTGGGATTGGTGGGGGTAATTTAATTTCGAGTGTCCAAGTTAGTACCGCAGATTTTAATGGTACTTAAACTGGAAAATTCTAAGTTTCTCTCTTTCTCCCGGGAGTCGTTGGGTGAAGTGTCTAAATTTAGCAAATATTTTTGCAGACTTTAAGGGGGAACGACAATGATTTTTATTTTTTAATTTTTTGTTATTTAACGTTTGGAGGAAGGATGTTTTACTTAGCATAGTTTGAACTAGGTTTACAACCAATTTTATTGGAAAATATTTGAAAATTTGGAACTTATGAGATGCAGCATGGAGGTTCATTAAAAAAAAAAATAGAGTCCATATGGCGTATTCAGTATCTTTAGCTGAAAAAAAAAATTCTTAATTTCTATTGTTGTAGATATCCTTAAGCCTAGTCATTTTTTGTTGTTTTAAAATTTTTTTATAAAATAGCTGACCTGTAAATAAAAATACTTAGATTATGTTATTGTTTTTTTTTTCAAGCGATCTTAAAAAATATTAATTTTTTAAATAAGAAAAAACTGAATATTTCCTTAATCTGTATGATTATAGATATCGTTAAATTTGGTAATTTTTTTGTTTTATTAATTTTTGATACCATGGCGGCCCTGTAAAAAAGATTCATTTCCTTAATTTTTTATTATTATTATTCAATGGATCTTACACAAATAATAATTTTTAAATCAATTTAAAAAAATTGTAAAAGTCAGCTATTTTTCAACACGTCACGGTGGTGTTCCCCCTTAAGCGAGGTGGAAGAACAAAAATAGTCGGAAAGCCATTCAATATGAATCAGATTGAAAAACACGCAGGCGAAAATCTATATCGGCAATCAGGGAAAATTGGAAGCGAAATTGTACGAGAACGAGACAAATACCAGCACTGGACAGAAAAATAAAAACGCACTTTTTTTTTTAATTGGATTGCCGGTTTTCGGTATATTGTCTTCTTAATTTGACAGTGTTTTTCCCGTCTTATTCCAAGGATTTTTTTTGTTAAATTTTAAGTTACAAAAAAGCTTCGTAAAATTAGAAATGTTTTTTTTTTTAAATTAGAACTGACGAAAAAATATACAAACTTACAGATTTCCAGTTTTCACGTGACAGGTGAAATTCTTTTTTAGTAAGCATGACAAAATATTTTGCTAAATTATTTTAGTACTTTTGTTTTTTGTGAAATGATAGATTTTTCTATCATATTCTTTTATTATAATCTCGCCGACCTGGCGTTATCACCTCTTGATTCGAATTGGAAATTCGGAGCCCCAAAATAATACTGAACTACCACAGACTCAAAGTCAATATTGATAAAATCGATAAACCTAAATTTATGTATTCGGAGCAGAAAACTGAAAAAATAGCAAGTTATATCTAAAGTTGTAGTAAACAGAAAATTAGGATTCATTTATTAATATTCATTTATCACTTTTAATCTATTAAAATATTTTTTAATGATCCAAGATTTATTTTCTCGTTGAGAAAAATTTGGCAAAAAAAATTCAGCTTGACCAATTTCTTTTTTACCAATTTAAAAAATATATATTTAAAGAAATACACAAAACAAAAATAATTTAGTAAAATAAACCAATTTTACAATTTTATTTTCATTTTGTGTATTTCTTTTAAAAAATATATCTCTGAAATTGATATTTTCACATTTCAGATTTAATAAAACGAAATGGACTAGAAAGCACAAAAGGCTTCATTTCTCACTTCTAATATACCAAAATATTTTTTACTAAAATCTAACATTTATTTTTATTACCATCAATGTAGCAAATTCCTCAACTAAATAATGAGGAAGCAATTTGGAAGGTTCTACTTTACAGAATTGTTTGAGCTCTAAAGACATATTTAAAAAAAAAAAATGCAACATGTCGTAAAATTAGAACCGTTCGATCGATATGCGTTAAATTTTTACTCAAATCTTGTTCTATTGTAATCCATATGTTAATCAAGTTTCGTCCCGGCATGTCGTAATTGCACAAGTTACAGCGCGAAAGACATTTTTCAAAAAATACAACATGTCGTAAAATTTTAACCACTCAATCGATTCTCGCAAAATTTAAACTAGAACTTTGTTGTATCATAATCCAGATGTTGAACAAATTTAAGGCCGATGCCTCGCAATTTGCGCGAGTAAATGCGCGAAAGACATTTTCCAAAAAATAAAAAATGTTATAAATTTTTTGAACCGCTCGACCGAATCGCGCTAAATTTATACCCAAACCTTGTTCTAAGACAATCCATATATGTAAATGGATGTGTTATAATGTAAAAACAATTTTTTTTCAATCTTCAAAATGCTGTAAAATTTGAATTCTTGCAACTAATTGTATGACCAAAGCCCACTTGAGTGCCAAATTTGAAGCAGACATTTTTTCTGAACCATTTCCCTGGATATTTTAGACTATTCTCAGTACCCAGACATGACTGAAAATCTCAAAAAAAAATATTTCACAAAAACAAAGCTTCCTCTATGAGGAAGCAAAAAAGTGAAGTATTTTTTTTTTTTTTCGATTTTACGAAATTATTTTTCCTGTGTATATTTCTTTGAAACATATTTTCCTGAAATTTATATATCGACACACCGAAGCGTCGATTAATCATGACTTTTCGAATTTAATTTTTAAATATGTATATGAACAGCGCAAAAGATTAAATCTCATACTCTGTTCTCTTCGGTTATAAATTATATAAACTATGTCATATATATATATATATATATGCTCACTGCGACAAAAATGAAATAACCTTTTTATCGCGATATCGCACAACATATTGTTGCCTAACGTTGATTCCCTTTTCCCCGAAACAATCTTTTATTTATTTTTTTCTTTTTGTATTTCCGCAGTGATCCCCGGTGTTATAGCTCGAAGCCACGGAGTATTGTGATTGCAATCAGTACACGAGCTCCTCTTACCTACTTTAATACGAACGATCGAGCCAAAGAAATATCGACTAAAGTAGCCATTCTCTACTCTCTCTTCGTCCCCTGTCGCGCACCCCCTCGCTTACAAAAAAAACACTTACACTCACACACAAACACCTCGACAAGGCCGCGCATCGCATGTAATATTTGAGGCATTGTCCCGTGGGATTCTAGCGCGCACTCCTAAGAACAGGATCATTTATTTCTACGTTTTCTACTTGGTTGCTAGTATATACCTTCTCTCTTCTTACACACCCAATATCCTTCCTGGCGTTTCTTGCGGTGAAACACCTTTACTACTACTACTACTGGTATTAATACTATTATTATTATTATTATTATTATGGAACTTGCACTATGAGAACATGCCGGGGGTGGAGATTTTTTTATTTTTTTATTTATACTTTTTATTTTTTATTGGTATTATTTATTTCTCAATGTTTTCATTTAACTAATTTTGCTTCCCCGTAAAGCATTTTTTTCAAATCTCTTCGTTATGAGTGAGTTATGAGTTATGAGTTATGAGTTATGAGTTATGAGTTATGAGTTATGAGTTATGAGTTATGAGTTATGAGTTACGAGTTACGAGTTACGAGTTACGAGTTACGAGTTACGAGTTACGAGTTACGAGTTACGAGTTACGAGTTACGAGTTACGAGTTACGAGTTACGAGTTACGAGTTACGAGTTACGAGTTACGAGTTACGAGTTACGAGTTACGAGTTACGAGTTACGAGTTACGAGTTACGAGTTACGAGTTACGAGTTATGAGTTATGAGTTACGAGTTACGTGTTACGAGTTACGAGTTATGAGTTACGAGTTACGAGTTACGAGTTACGAGTTACGAGTTACGAGCTACGAGCTACGAGCTACGAGTTATGAGTTATGAGCTGTGAGTTATGAGCTGTGAGCTGTGAGCTGTGAGCTGTGAGCTATGAGCTGTGAGCTGCGAGTTGTGAGTTACATGGTCATAAAAAAATGCTTGTAACTGAAAAACGACTCGATGGATCGTGCCGAAATTTTGTACTCAAGTAAAATACACATTGCCTTTTACTTTACATAATTTTCGTCACAATTGTTAAAGCAGTTGAAGTATTGCGCGAATTATTATGTTAAATTTTAGAGAGTAATACAAAAATTGTGTGAATTTGACACATTTTTGAATGTTACATTGTAAGTCACACAAAAAAAAAATACATAATATTGACACCATTTTATATATTAAATAGAAAATGACACTAAAATCGCATAGATTTGTCGAATTTATTTTGATTCTTAAATTTTTCATCAATTTAACATTCAATTTTTTAAATCTGTAAAAAAAAACTAAAATTAATGAAAAAAAAATGTGATGTTAAAATTAATAAATAAATCCTGCTTTACGATGATACGAGATTTCATTTCGATCGGTCGATAAATTCTTAAGATACAATAGTTTGAATTTTCTACAATTCCATCCGGACATTTGTTTTAAACTGACTTTTTTTTTGGTATAATTCACACAATTTTAGTTACCCCTACAAAAGTTAAATAAGAAGTCTTAAAAAAACGATACTTTTAAAAAGAAGCCAAAAATATTAAAAACATTTTTTTAAATCTTAGTGATTGAAAAAAAAAGAAAATTATATTAATGATGAAAGAGGGTTGCAACTTTTATAGCAGTTAGTAGGTAAAGTAATAGCTCAGACTATTAACTCGTTTCTCTCTCGCCTGGCTCTTGACAACATAATTATTTTCTCTCGTCGCAGCGATAAACAAGATTGAAAAAAAAAAAAAAAAAAAAAAAAAAAATTAGATGAATTCCAAGACACACTTCGGACATGGATTTAAATAACAACGTCAAGATGTGATGAAAGCTCGAGGAGAAAAAAAAATTAATCAAAAGCTATGAAGCAAAAAAAAATGCAAATGCTATTAAAAAAAAGCAGAAGGGTCAAGTGATTTGGTGGTGGGGATTGTGATGAGGCTCGGGGGGTAAAAAGCTCGCGATACGACAGCACGTCGGTTCCATTAAATTCGTTCTATTGAAAAGAGGTTGAAGAGAGGAGGGTAGATTTCGCTTCGGTTGAGCCACGACGACGGCCCGCTGACCGACCGATCGAGTTAACGAGCCGAGAGTGCCATCAGACTCGGGGATATGGGGAATGCGTGGGTGTGCTCGAGTACACCACGCATTGCCCTATTGCATCCACCATTTCCCCAACTCCCCCCCCCCCCCCCCCCCTCCCACCCATCCCTTGACTCACTTGGACTCTTTGCGGACCTGTGGCGTCCGTGCAAACGCTCAAATAATCCAAGAGCTTCGACATACGACCAATTGAATATTAAATTATCTGTACGAGATTGAAAAATTACTTTTTAAAATTAGATTGGTAGTTCCTGTAAAAAAAGATAATTGTCTTAAGTAATAAATAAATAGAAAATAAAAAAATGGGTTATTTAGAAAGAGTATTACTTATTTAAATAATATATTTTTTCCTTATTTGTAGATTCGTCAAATTTACAATAAAATATAGATCACAGAAAAATGTGTTGAGAAAAAAAATGTAACACTTTTACAAGGGATGTAAAGCGATAAAATAATTCAAGAGCTTTGAGATTCAAGCAATTGAATATTAAATCAGCTGTACGAGATTGAACAATTATTTTGCGAAATTGGATTGGTAGTTAGGTATTGTAAAATAAAAATATTTTCTTAAATAAGTAACAAATTTAAAAGTGTTATTACTTATTAGTAAAAAAATGTCGAACAATGTATTACTTGTGTAAAAAACATATTTTTGTGTTTTTTTAAATAAGATAAAAAACAAAAAATAGATTGGAGAGAAATATTGTTTTTTTTTACGATACTTTTAAGCACTTGTACAGGAGATGTAAAACAGTCACATACCACAAGAGCTTCGACATTCAAGTAATTGAGCAGTAAATCAGCTGCACAAAGCTGAATAATTATTTTGAAAAATTGGATTTGTAGCTTTTGTAAAAAAAAATGTATATATATATAAAAGAATAAGTAACGAATTTTCAAAAATATTACTTGAATAAATAACACAATTAAAAAAATGTTTTGCTTCGACAATTAATCAATTAAACAAACAAAACTGAAAAAAGTTTGTTATTTTTTTCTTTTTTGTAAATTTGTCGAATGTACAATAAAAAAGATGTCAGAGAAATATATTTTTCAAATGTTTTCTTTTTAACTCTTTTACAGAGGATGTAAAACAATTAAAAAATCCAAGAGCTTCGAGATCCAATCAGATGGTTATTAAATCAGCTGTAAGAAGTTGAAAAATTATTTCATAATATCGAATTGCACGTTCTTGAAAAAAAAATTATTTTTAGAAATAAGTAACAAATTTAATGTTTTTACTGAAATAAGCAATACATTCACGAAGTCACAAAACTGAAACAAAATGTTTGTTAATTTTTTATTTGTAAATTTCGCACTTTTCTTGATTAAGCAACGTCTACAAACGGTGAAAAATCGGTTTTAAGAAAAATTACATTTTTGAAACCCTCAACTCTATTTAAAAACCTATCTATTTCCAAAATTGGTAAATTCATTACATATTTTAAAAAAATTTTAGCTAATGAAAATCAATTTTTATTTACTAATAATTTATGAGTATATTTAATAGTGATTATTATTATTATTATTATTAAATGTGATAATAATAATAATAATTGCTATTATCATTTAAAGCATTAAATGTTATTGTTAAATATCAATGAGTGACTTTTGTTTTCAGATTATTTTCTCTTCAAATAAAATTATTAAGAAAATCAAATTTTTGTAATGCAAAAGCGGTTTTGCAGACATCTCGATGAATATATTTCTCTCTACACACAATCTGTTCTAGGCGTAAAAGTCGCTCAATCGTGATCCGTGTGCGCTCGTCTGGAGTTTTTTTTTTTTTAAACTGCATTGTCGCTTGGCGGTTTCTTACACATTGCCTGGATTCGTCGCTGCATTTGTCCCTCTTGCACCAGCAAAATAGAATCACAGTGAATCGGGATCCAGCTTCTTGGCTTACAGCCGAACTATTAGAGCGTATAAGACGTCGGGGAATTTCCTACATTTCGCATTTCTGAACACCGAAATATGACATCAATATATAGCTATAATTTCTGACAACTAAAGAAATGACAAATTTTAATCCTTGACATGAATTTCGTGAATTTTATCCAATATTCGAAAATACTGTTTTTTTTTTTAAATTATGATATTATTTTTTTCTTTCAATAAAAGTTTCTTCATTATAAAGATCTTTAAAAAATCATTTTAAATATCAAATACTTTTAAAAATTATTTTCTACTCGATTTTTTTCTACAAAATATTTTCTTTGCCTAATAGCAAAAAACAATTATTATTAATCCCACTCTATTTTTATACCATAACCAATTTTTTTTTTTTGGGTAACTAAAAAAAATGTATTGTTAAGATTTTTTTCAACATTGCTTATGTCGGTGTCTGTTCGAAATTATTTTTTTGTCTTTTTTTTAAGCACTCCGATTATGCGGTAGAGTTTCCCTTCGAGTTTGGTCGTTTTTTTTGTATCCTTTGGGAATTATGATAAATACTTCGAGCTGGACTGAGGCTGAGAGCTGGAATAAGGTCTTGATATAAACTCGAGTGAAGTTGGGTGAGATGGAGTGAAGATTCCGGTCGAATACCCTCGTGGCCCGGAAAACCACAGCAAGATATAGAGGGAACCCCTAGCTTGTTGGGTATGCCGTCCTTTATTCCAAATCCTCAGACTGAGATATATTGTCAAGGGTAGGGCCAATATCAAACGAGAAATGAGGTGGTAGGTCGGTCTGATGTACACAAGCTTGGAGTATTGCATCCCTTACATCTATTACCTACATCTAATATCTCACCTCATTTATTTTACTCATAAACTCATAATAATGAAGTATTTCTTATAGTACCCTAAAATGTACTTTAGAATTAGGATGTTACAATGATTTTGATTAATCAGCAGACGCGTTAGCTTCTCAAGATACGAAACTCTCTTACTTGAGTCATCTCTCATTTTAGCAGCATTTTTAAGAGACAAATATGCCATATTGATAAAAACCTTTCCAGGCCCTGATTTTTTAAGTCACAATAAGGCTGACTTTTTCCTAATTTTCAATAAGGTCCCTTCCAGGTCCTGATTTTCTAAGTCATAATAAGGGACTGATTTTTTAACTCCCAATAAGGCCTGATTTTTTCAAACTCCCGATAAGAGCCCATACAAGGCTCTGATTCTTCTAAGTCTCAATAAGGCCCCTTCCAGGGCCTTATTTTTCTATAAATAAGGCCTCTTTTAGAGCCTAATTTTTCTAAGTCCCGATAAGGAGCCCAGGGTCCTGATTCTTCTAAGGAAAAAAAGGCTCTTCCAGGGCCTTATTTTTCTAAGTACCCATAAGTCCCATACGTGGAAGGCCCGATTTTTCAATGTCCCTCATGAGAAGGGGGAGAACAAACTCTAACGAGTAGAATAAATTTACAAAACTCCGAAAGAAAAATTTGCAATTATCGAGGCACGCGGGGATGACACGTGGAGCACGCAGCCCCCTATTTATTATATATAAATAGAAAATTTATTTATTTACACACATTGTGCAAAGTTGTATCTTTTTTTTTTTTACTGAACAGAAAATAAATAGATAACAGCACACAGTGGTGACAGAGAGTGTAGGAAAGGAGGACGAGTAACTGTTTCAAATGTAATCGGTTGCTATATCAAGGTAGAGTAACACACTGATGCATCAGTGCGAAGGTAACAGTTCGATTGAAGCTGTCGAGACTGTCGAAGAACATCGCTTTATCAGCCGGTCTCCATCTATCTCCTTCCAACAAACCACCCTCATATGATATGTATACCATATCGTTTGTATGCATTACAATAACTTGGTCGCTCGCGTGCTTTTCAGAATAGTTCGACAGTTGGTCTGTTTCCGGTTGACGGCTACATTGTCCTCTCCTCCTAGCTTACATCAATTTTTCATATCAATTCAAACCTCCGAACATAAACAAAAAAATTATTTTAATTTTATTTTTTATTTAATTTTGATTTTACTTTAATTTTATTTTATTTTTTAAAAAATTGAGTTTAATCATTTGTTTTTTTTTATGTAATTAATTACGTTGAGGAATTGTCTTAATGTCAGCGAACTACAAGAGCACGAATTCCATCAGAAAAGGTAATCAGCCTAAACTGGAGCGAAAAGTTTCGCAGAAGAGAAAATTATACAATAATACTATTAAAACTCGTGGAATCGTCATATAGCAGATAAAAGCAGATGAGATTTTGTCAGAAAAGCATTGTTATTATAAGTTAGTAAGTATTGCATGTACATCGTTAATGGCGAAGGGGGGAAAATGGAGTAGCTATTACGGTCGTCATTGAACGCTCCTCTGGTGTGTAGCTTATCGTACCGCCTCGTTCGCCAGGTCAATTGTGATATTACAGAGACTGTAATTCCAGCAGGCTTTGTCACGAGTTAGGAACCTCGTGTCCCTCTTCGCCTCTACGCTACCCTATTATCGAGGTGTTTATGTACAGAGTATCCACGTTTATCTAGATTTCAGCGTGACACGTTCATCAATAACCGAGTCAACAATTTATGCTCTATTAAAATGCTTCCTCATGAAGAAAATTTTCTTATTATTTTTCTTAATTTTTTTTTCTCCAAACATTTGAAACAGTTTCATCATAAAAGCAACTTTTTTTATGTTTAATTTTTTTTTTTTTTTTTAGTTAACGTTGAAAAGTCGCGAAATCGCATTTTGCTTCATCATAAAAGGAGCTTTCTTGTTTTTATCGTTTTTCTTATAATATATGTATATGGGCCATTCCACATCAAATTTACTGCATATGACCCTCACACCCTCGGTTTTTGATTATTTGTTACAATAATGTTGTTTGCGACCCAAAAGGGTCTCGGATTTCTTCTCAGGTTTTTTCACCACGACTTGCATTTTTTATATTTAAAATTTGAAAAGTTTCATAGTGATTCTATGACTTAACTACACAAAAATTGACATCTATTGATAATTGAGAATGTTATGACCGAACAGAAAAATAAAAATTCTAGTTCCGACATTTAAAAAAAAAACAAAAACTTACGAAAAAATAGTAAACATTGAGATCTCATTATCTTTAGGTGGTTAAAAATCATATTTTTAATCATAGAATCAGTATGAATTTTTTCAGATTTAAAAAAATGGCGTTTTCAGAATCAGTTTTTCGAGCTTTAAATAAATTTAAATGCTGGTGAAAATAACTGAAATAAATCCAAGACCCTTTTGGGTCAGAAAAAACATTATTGTAACAAATGATGAAAATCCGAGGGAGTGCGACGGTTATTGGCTGTAAATTTGACGCGGATATCCCCACATATATATCTCTAATAGCATATTTTTGGGGCTCACGCCCTTCGCGCGCTCGCATTGACAATGCTGGCAGGATGTAATGGCTCGGATGCCTTTTTTATACATTTATATTCCCGTAGTACCCCGGCCACAACCATGGTGTGTCAATCGACCCCGGTCAGACTCACTTATGGGACGTAGAAAAATTCAGGCCCAAGGGTCCCTTGAGAAATTTAGAAAAATTCAGGCCCAAGGGTCCCTTGAGGAACTTAGAAAAATTCAAGCCCAAGGGTCTCTTGAGGAACTTAGAAAAATCCAGGCCCAAGTGCCCCTTTTAAGGGGTATAGAGAAATTCAGGCCTATGGGTCCCTTGAGGGACGTAGAAAAATTCAGGCCCAAGGGTCTCTTGAGGAACTTAGAAAAATTCAGGCCCAAGGGCCCCTTTTAAGGGGTATAGAGAAATTCAGGACTATGGGCCCCTTGAGGGACGTAGAAAAATTCAGGCCCAAAGATCCCTTGAGAAATTTAGAAAAATTCAGGCCCACGGGTCCCTTGATGGACTTAGAAAAATCTCGACTCTTGTACACAGCGACGGCATCGGCGAAATGTATATATAATATAGAGAGATATTACAAAAATACATTGCCACTGTCGCGTAGGACGATCGAGCTGGCCGGGGGCAAATGACACACAAAAGCCCTGTATTTTCGAAGTCCCCCATGAGAACCCCCCTTCAGGGCCTGTTTTTTCGATGTTCCCCATTAGAGCCCCTCTAATAAATAGAACAAATTTACAAAATTTACAAAACTCCGATAGGAAAATTTACAAATTTTTTTTTTTGCATATTTCGTTCCAAAAAAAGAAATTATCTTTTTATCAGATTTTGCTTCCCCATAAAGGAAGCTTTGTTTTCGTGAAACATTTTTTTTCGAGATTTTTATCTCAAGGTACTCAAAATGCTCTAAAACGTCGAGAAAAGTGATTTGTACGAAATGTCTGCATGTGTGTGTGTGTGCAATTTTTAAGATATTTCCTTCAAATTTGGTACACAAGTAGATTATCATATAACAACGTTTGTCATTGTATTTGGCGCGAATCAGTTGACAGTTTCATATTTTACAGCATTTTGAAAATGTTGAAAAAAGTCTTTTTACGCTATAACTTTTGTAAATTACAAGACATCAGGTTGAAATTTTGTTAAAAACTGGACTAACATTAAAACATCAGCAGTGCTAAACTTGGCGACAATCGATAGAGTGGTTCCGATTTTATTGCAATTTCTATTTTTTTTTTAAATGTCTTCAAACATTCACGATTATTGATTATCAAAGATGAATTTAGTCCAAGGAACGGTTGCTATGTTGATAAATTTCGATTTTACTCCGAAAAAGCTGAAACGTTATTGACGCGAAAAAAATAAAATTCAAAATTTTCCAGCAGATTTTAATCATATTTGGTACTCATGTACATTGGCCTAGAATAAGGTTTACATACAAATTTGACGCAAATCGATCGAACGGTTCAAATTTTATAACATTTTTTATGATTTGAAAAATGTCCTTCGCGCAAATTGCGAGACATCGGTCTTAAATCGGTTTTAACATAAATTAATACTTCGCAGTGATCTATTATAACAGAAATTGTATTAAAGAAAGATAGCAGCAGGGAAGCACTTTTTTATCACTTTATCACTTGTTTTACCCTACAAAATATTTTTCTTTCTATAACTTTTGAGTAAAAATGAATTTTGACCGGATTTAAAATTCTGAATTTTTTTCCATAAAATTTAGAACTAAAAACAAGTATTTCCAACCATAGTTCGAGAGTGGACCGAGAATAATTTCTATTTCTTTTTTGTAAATTTAAGAAAAAAAAAATGTCCAAATTTTGAAAATTAAGAATTTCAATTATTGTTTCTTGTAGGAAAACATTAATAAAAATAAAACATGTCGTGGTAAAAAGAAATTCACTATATTTTGAGATTAAAACGCTGAAAATTCGTCCAATAATTAAAATAAAATTGAAAAAGCCATTTCAATTAGAAAAAAAATTAGGGATTTTTTTTTTTACTAAAAAATATATAAATTATCTCGGCCCATTCTCGAACTATGATGGAAATGCGTATTTTTAATCCTAGATTTTATGGAGAAAAGCTGATAATTACATTGCCACAGTGCTTCCTCTCTTTTATTTACCACAGTGACTACCCGGCTCTCTTTGTGTGAAAGTACGTTTATTACACTTGGCTTCCTCAGCTTTGTTCTGTAATTAGTTACTTTTGAACTGGTTAGTTTTTTAATAAACATGTCATCAACGCTATATGCAGCTAGTGTAAAGAAACATATGTTATAAATTTCAGCTTGATATCAAAAGCGATTTTCAAATTATGGAGGTCAATTTATATGATTTTTCAAAATGTCATTGAAGCTGAATACTTTCCACTGATTTTCCTCAAATTCAATACCGGTCTGTAATAATCCGGTACTTTGTACCAATTTTTAGCCCGATATCTCAAAAATTGTGGGAGCTAGAGCGCACAGACATTTTTGAAAAAATTAAAAATCGGATAAAGTCCGAATGCTTCAAGCGACTTCGCCCAAATTTAATACCAATCATCGGCCTGTAATAGTCCAACTTTGCACCAATTTTTAGCTCGAAATCTTAAAAATTGTGGGAGCTAGAGCGCACACAGACATTTTCGAAAAAATGGAAAACCGCATATAATCCTAACGACTGAACCGATTGCGCCCAAATTCAATCCCAATCCGCGTTCTCTGATAGTCCAATTTGGAAACAATTTTTAGCCCGATATCTCAGAAATTGTAAGAGCTAGAGCGCGCATAAACATTTTTGAAAAAATTCTAAATTGTGGGGAAATAAGAGTACTGCATGAATTTTTCCAAAAATTTAATCGAGCAAGCATAATCGACCCCCCAACATGTGTGGTTAATTTCAGCTTGATGTCTCAAGACGTCTCAAGACGCACGTACATACATCGGGGCATTTTTTCTAAATATGTTTTCTGGATGTTTTGGAACATTCTGAGCAAGTTTAGATGAAAATCTGAAAAAACATTTTTTTACGAAAACAAAAATTCTTGGGGAAGCAAAATTCTGAATTTTAAACGTGGTCGAAATTCATTTTTAATCAAAAGTAACGAAAAAATACACTATTTTATAGGGTAAAAAAGTGATAAAGATCTGAAAAAAATATCCTCATTTTTTGGACCAGAATATGCCAAAAAAAAATTCGTCAACTGAATCCGGAGGGGGAGGGGGCGACCGATGACCAAGTGAGTTGACTTGGAATGCCCCATATATGTTACTAATAGTTTTCTTAGAAAGGTTATATATGTTAGTATGTTATAAATAAGAAGTTTCCACGATCATTGAACTAACATTTTCATAAGCGGAAGACTAAAAAAAAGTGTTAGTAAAATAGAAACTCACACTCGAGAATCAAACTCACACTCTACAGAGCAGTAAATAAAATAAAATCAAATAAAATGTTTTCGTCATCGAAATAATAAATAAATAATTTTGAATAACTGAAAGAAAAATAATAATCTTGTTAATATTTATTCCGCAGATTGTGCTGCAGGCAGTTACGGAAACGTTGAATCTGACGAGAATTACGTCGACTGGCGCGAGTACGAGTTGGCAGTTAGACAAAGTGGAGAATACGAACGGTACTATCGACGAGGTGGACGACGAGGATCAGTACGTCCCGTACGCCGATCGTCCGGAGACGTATATCGTTCCAATTGTATTTCTCTTGATCCTTCTGGTCGGTGTCACAGGCAATGGGATTCTCGTACTGACACTGCTACGTCATTCCAACATGAGAAACGTGCCCAACACTTACGTCCTGTCTCTGGCGCTCGGTGATTTACTGGTACATATTTTCATGTAAATTCGCCATACCATATATATTAGGGCGTTTCAAAAAATTCACTATTGCTTCCTGAAGAAGCTTTGTTTTCGTGACAATTTTTTTTAGAGAGTTTCGTGTAAACGTGCTCAGAATGTTCTAAAACGTTCAGAAATCGCATTTAGAAAAAAATGTCTGGATGTGCGTGTGCGTGTGAACCTTTTAACATCTACAACTTGAGAACGTATTGAGATATTAAGCTGAAATTAAGCACACATGCTAGGGGGTCAATTATGCTCCCTCGATCAATTTTTTGGCAAAATCCATGCAGTTCTCTTGTTTCCACACGATTTTGAATTTTTTTCAAAAATGTCTGTGCGCGCTCTAGCTCCCAGGATTGTTTAAAATTCAGTAATCGAATGAAAATGGTTTGGGTTCAATTCTTCATGGAACCCTGACTTTCACGAGGAAACCGTTGCCTTTTGTCCCGAATTAAATGCAATCCGTCATCCAAATCCTACGAGGCAAAATTTGACGAATTCTATGTTTCATCACAACTAGACTTAAGTTTACTAACAATTAAAATGCTCTACTAAAAAGTCTGCGAAAAAAAATGATCAACCTTCATAATTTAGAGACAGGTTGAATTATGAAATGCATTATGAAATTATGAAAAACAAAATTTATCACATATGTTTTGTTACATCAGCCGCATAGTTCTGGTAAAAGTAATCGCAAAACAAAGCTTCCTTAGGAAGCCAAAAGTGACATGGGCGTACTTTCCATCAAACAGAGCTGATGAGGAAGCGATGTGCAAATATAATTTGCAGCGTTTTTTTTTTGCTTCTCCCATCGTCTGCCGAACTTGAAATAAACCTCGTGAAAGGAGGGCACGGGCAAAAAATTCTAAACGGGTGCATTTGAGGTTTTCACGCAAAAATGCGGCACCTCTAAAACTTAATTTTCAGCTTTCCCCTTTCGTGAGGCGTTTTCGTAAATTGAAAAGAATAGTTTTACAGGGTGGGAGCATTGTTGCTTCCTCATAGAGGTAGCTTTGTTTTCGTGAACATTTTTTTTTTGGTTGAGATTTTTATGTCAGGACACTTCAAAATGTTAATCACTCAAAAACAGTTCAATCGATTGAGCTGAAATTTGGCACACAGTGAAGCAGTAGCCCGTCTTCGATTGTTGCTGTTTTTGACAAAATATATGGAGAAATTTTGATTTTATAGCTTTTTAAATTAAAAAAGGGGGTGAATGGTCTAACTTTCGTAAAATTTACGATATTTTGCTAAATAGTTCTTTTTTTTTGGTGAATTTTGGCGAAATCGGAAAAGGGGTTCGAATTTTATAGAGTTTTTAAATTTTCGTAACTTTTTTAAAAATGCTGTAGCTCGAGAACGATTGAAGTAACTGACTTAGAAATTTGCATAAAACTTAAATAGAGTGTGTTAATGTTTAATATCAAATTTAGGCGAAATTCATGAAGTAGTTAAGATTTTATAGAAGTATACATTTTTTATATTTAGTGACCGTGAGTATCAAAATTCAATTGCCCATAACTTCAGAACGGCACAATGGATATGTATGAAGTTTTGCATGCAAGTAGAGTAGACACTAATATTTGATTATTGAGATTTTATTTTTTGTTGTTCCACTTCCTACGACCAATGATATGGAGGTTGCAAATTGGAAAAAATGCTAATTGAAGAAAAGCTGCAAAGTAGAATTTTGCACATTACTTCCTCATTAAATTTTATTGTTCATAAAGCTTCCTTTATGAGGAAGCATAAAAAAGTGATTTTTTTTTCCTTTCCATATATTAAAAACAAGAAAATAGAAATCAATTTTTTTTAGAGTACGTAAAATTTTTTAAAAAGTTCCCATCCCCTAAAATTATAATTTTTTATAAAAGAATTTATAAAAACACCTCGCATAAGGGGGACGTTTAAAGAATTTCGTTTCAGAGGTGCAGCATTTTTTCGGTGTAAACCTCCAATGCGGCAACTTTTAGAATTTTTTCCAGCAGTCAGTGCTCCCGTTTCGCGAAGTTTATTTCAAGTTCGTAATCTAAACTTTGACATGGCGGGATAAACAAAAAAAGTGAATTTTCTTTTAAGACCCTAATGTATATATAGGACAATTCAAAATGCTAATTTTTTTTTATATCGTTGATATCAACGAAAATAATATCAGTGAATTTTATTTTTGATCTTTCTGGAATTATAAGAACAAAAATTACAATAAAATTTGTTCAACCTGTATTACAAACATAATTTCGAGATAAATAATAATTTTTATAGAAGCCAGAATTTCTTATGATGCAAATTTTTATTTGTTTCTTTTATCGAAATCAAGAACGGCCCAAAAAAAATCTAATAAAGTTTGCAGATATTTATAACGATGAAAATAATGAAAAAAAATATTAAGAAAATTTAAGAGGGTCGAATTTCATTCTGTGTCAATTACCATGATATTTATTTTTCTCTTTAATTCATGTAATTATCATTTACATAAATTCATCTTTTTTATTTTACAGTTTTTTATGTTCATTCCGATGGTACCTATGATTGTGATGCATTTTAACATAAAATAATTAATTATTTCGTAAACTCGGTAACACCCAAACCACGAACGAGAACACAAAGAATAAACGCTAGACGAGAACGTAACGGAATCGCCTTCGGTCGTCCACCCAATGCACTCGCAAAAAACCCGGTGAGCGCCAGTTAATTTTTGTTCCACCGGTATTAACGAACCGGAATGCCCTGAAGTTCAAGTGAAGCCACTCTCGAATTCCGCAACGAAAAAAAAGAAACTTACCAATTTTTGTTTCACCGGAATTGGTAAACCGATATGTCCCGAGCGCATCAACGAGAGCGACGGTGGTGGAATTGCACGGCCGCTCAGGCTGTAAATTGGGCACTCAGAACAAAATTTGCTTGATTCAAATAAATGTATTTTGTTGATTGGAAATTCTGTTAAGTCAACAAAGGACTGCTCAAATTACATATGTCAGTCCAGTCAACAAAATGAACAGTGTTGGCTCACCGATCCGCGTTGACTAATCCATTAATTGGAAAGAACAGTCCCATGTTTGATTAACTCGAACAATAATTCGTCAATTCAAACGCATGGTTTTGTTAATTTCATCTGGCTACCAATTGAGTTTGTTCCTTTTATTTGACAAAATATTTTCTTGTAAAGAACTTGAAAATAAATTGGGATATAGTTCCGATTTTGTTGAACCATGTAACGATTTTTTAAAAAATATTCGATAGTATTGAACTCAATTATTCTGTGCACGAAAGTGTATATTCGTTCGAATGGAAGAGATTCCGTGATAAGGAGACCGAAAAAGTTGTTCGGAAATCTTCGTGCGTCGAATAAATATTTAGTTCTTTCGAAGGCTCCCGTAGTTTGAAAAAAACATATGTCAAATTATATAAACATATTATTTTATCGAAATTCATGCTATTTGCTATCAGTAATCTAAATAATTTCTCTTTTTCAAGTGAAAATCCGTTTAGTTAGGATAAAGTTAATCGTCTTCTCAAAATGTCTCAATTCAGAGAATCATATGTGGTGTGTACTCAAATATCTCGCGACATTAAATCAACAAAATTTTATTTCGTTCAACGTTGAGCCGTTTAGTTCATCCATTAAATTGCTTATTTCAGAAACTAATTTGACATCCTCGAGGCCACCGCCGGTAGGTGGCTTCGAGGATGAAGCGTTTCTCTCGCAAGCGGTTACTATATAAGTTTATAGTTACTATATAAGAGTCACTCTTTTAAGTATGATTATAAGTTAGTGGATGATAGGTATAGGATAGTTAGGTAGGATAAGTAGGTAGAATATATACGGATATTCCAGAAAAAGTTGCTTTCCGTCACCTCACGCAATAGAGCGACCCGTTGAAAATTAAGGCATTAATGAACAAGCTTGTCCAGTTAAGTGGACAAACATTTTTTTTCTTCTGACTTTAAAAGTACAAATAATTGAGTTGAATCAACCGATTTCTTTTCGAGCCAACCGAATTTCTTTTCAATGCATGAATTGAATACCTTGCTATTATTACATCGACCTTTAGTTGATGGTATCCGACCGCACCATTTTGTTGATTCAAATAATTTTTTGTTCGTTCAACAATTTTTTTTTTTCTCAGTGATGGTAGAGGGGCCGGAATCGGTAAGTAAAAAAAAACACTGCTCTTAACGAAACCACGAGATTAGCGAGTCTCAAGAACTCTAATCTCTACGAGTGGCGAAAGATCGAGAAAACGGAAATTAATTTATTGGCTAAAAAGCCGCGAGGAATCTCAATCGATTCCCGATATCTCTTGCGCAACTGGAACGTCAACGCTGCAACGGTAGCAATGACAGCGCATAGCTGTCACAGCGAGAGCGATATGATGTCGAGATCGGTTTTTTTTTATTTTACTTAGAAGGAAAATATTTCTGAAAACTCACCAAATCGGTATAAAACCCTTACGAACGCACCAGAACTGTATCCAAAGGATGTATGTGACACCACATAGTGCACTAACTGCACCAACTTAACACGTGAGACACGATTTTTATTATAATAAAATCCGAATTACGAGAGCACGGTCTTTCACGCGTAAAACCGGATTACACGTAGCCTCTGTCTTACGATAGATCGCAAGAGCCGAACTATAGCACGCGCGAGATCGGCCAGAAAAACTGTCAACACGGGCGTAATTAGCTCGAGACCGTCTCGTCGACGTCTCGAGACAGACTGATTGTTAGACGTAATTCTCGATAGCGAAACATTGTGATTATTTCCAAAATCCACAATTACCCGATCCGATAGCTAGAGGCCTCTGACTCGAGCCACCTTCGAACTGTAGCGGGAACGAATACACGTAAATCGGTAGCATTTAACTATAGTGTAAAAAATCGGCGGTGTAAAGTGCAATGGTGTGAGTGGTGAAAAAAAGCCGGTGTTATAATTAACACCATTTTGTTGTTAAAAGTACACTTTTAAAAATGGGGTGTTGATATTAACACCATTACAACACTATATAGTCCCAATAGGTCCACACCATTTGGTGTAATCGCCGGTGTAAAAGAGCTGTGTAAGGATATCTGAGTTAATAATTAACACTGAAATTGATTTCGGACAGTGCTTTTTTATCACTGTGCAGCGTTAATAAACTTTTCTTTGTTTATTAACGCTGTCTGTCTGTTTGAACTTAAGTTCAATCTTAAATTGAAAAAGTTCGAACTTAGATTGAAACTTAAATCGAAAATTAAGTACACACTTGAGTTGAAACACGAATTTGAAAAGAACCTTAAGTTTAAACGAATTGAAACTTAAGTTTAAACGAATTGAAACTTAAGTTTAAACGAATTGAAACTTAAGTTTAAACGAATTGAAACTTAAGATCATCTTTACATTGAAACTTAAGTTTACACGAATTGAAACTTAAGATCAAATTTACATTGAAACTTAAGTTTACACGAATTGAAACTTAAGTTTAAACGAATTGAAACTTAAGATCAAATTTACATTGAAACTTAAGTTTAAACGAATTGAAACTTAAGATCAAATTTACATTGAAACTTAAGTTTAAACGAATTGAAACTTAAGATCAAATTTACATTGAAACTTAAATTTAAACGAGTTGAAACTTAAGATCAAATTTACATTGAAACTTAAGATCAAATTTACATTGAAACTTAAGTTTAAACGAATTGAAACTTAAGATCAAATTTACATTGAAACTTAAGTTTAAACGAATTGAAACTTAAGATCAAATTTACATTGAAACTTAAGTTTAAACGAATTGAAACTTAAGATCAAATTTACATTGAAACTTAAGGTTAAACGAATTGAAACTTACGTTTAAACAAATTGAAACTTAAGATCAAACTTACATTGAAACTTAAGTTTAAACGAATTGAAATCTAAGATCAAACTTACATTGAAACTTAAGACCAAACTTAAATTGAAACTTAAGACCAAACTTAAATTGAAACTTGAGTTCAAACTTGAATTGAAACATAAGTTCAAATTTAAATTGAAACTTGAATTCGGACTTCAATTGAAACTTAAATCGAAAATGAAGTACACACTTGAGTCGAAACACGAATTTGAATTGAAACTTAAGTTCGAACTTGAAATGAAAAAAGTTCAAACTTAAATTGAAACTTCAATCGAAAATTATGTGCAAACTTGAATTGAAACACGAATTTGAAATGAAACTTAAGTTCATACTTGAAATGAAATTTAAGATCAAGCTTTCATTTAAACTTAAATTCGGACTTCACTTGAAACTTAAGCCCAAACTTACGGTACACCGCATTACCAGTATACCACAGGACGGGTGTATACACAGAAAAACTAATTTGTTTATTGATGTATTTGTTAATCAAGTTTTAAACTAATCCAGCATAAGAACAATAGGCAATTTGTTGTTGATGATTTTTGAAAAATTGTTTATACATCCCCTGCCAATATTATAATAAATCATGTCTTTTAAGCAATTATTCACATTGGAATAGACTGATAACAATTAAATTTTTTTAACATCTATACAATTCGCTATTAATTAATGGGCGGTTATTTTATTTATTTGGCATATCTGTTCATCCATTAATCCGTTTGAATCAGCTAAATAAAAATTATCTATCGCGAGCGCGCTCAATGCATTTTGAAGTAGTCAAAAAATGAGGGAAATATGTGTAACGTCGATAGCTTAGGGTTCAGTAATAGTTAGTTAGGTAGGTCGTAGGTTCGAATCTCACCTTGAGCAACTACAGAGAAACGCTCGGAAATGTCTGTAATTGCAAGGTAAATTTTTGTTTCTATTGGATTCAATAAGATTATCAATGTTGTTATCATCTTAATCAATATAACAATATTCACAGCGTTAATAAACAAAGAAAAGTTTATTAACGCTTTGCACTGTGTTAAAAAAGCACTGTCCGGTGTAATCAATTTCAGTGCTAATTATTAACTCTGATATCTTTACACCGCTCTTTTACACCGGCGATTACACCAAATGGTGTGGACCTATTGGGACTACTTAGTGGTGTTGAAATGAAACGTGGTGTTTATTTTAACACCACATTTTTAACAGTGATATGTGGGATCCTCCACGTTCGTTTCCCTATACACAACACAAGAAAGTATCGAAAGGATTCCTCCCTTGACTGCAACGCAAACTTTACTTTGCTCGTTCTCCAGCCCTCTGCATCTCCTCTGAGGGCGCCGGTATGTCAACCGTACTATTGCCGATTTTGTGGGGGAGTCTTGTCGAGCGCTCTTCTCTGTCGAGCAACTCGTTTCGTCGAGACTTTCTTCTCTCGACAGATTGGAGCGCTCCGATCTTAAATTAATCTCAATACCAAAACTATACAAGTCTCACTTTAACTATAACGGTAACTTGACGGAAAGGTGACTCGAGAGAGAGAGTCACTTAACGTGAACTACAACAAATGCACGACGATATATTTTGTGACCGTAATTTGAAAAAATCACGTCACATAATATATACCAGGTACCTTTCATTTTATGTTATTACGTGTTTTACTAACTAGCGCATTAAATATAGTTCAATTTAATATTAATAATTATAATTTCATAATAATTAATACAGAATTTGTAGTGTTTTATTTCATTCACATAGATGTTCAATTACACAATTATTATGATTATTATCGATGATAAATTTAATCAATTTTGTTTATATTCATTATTAGATTTAATAGCAATAATATTATTAATAATAACAATAGTAATAATAAATATTTCGTAAACTTATCTGCAGGTAATAGTGACTTGTGTTCCATTCACCTCGATTCTCTACACAATCGAGTCATGGCCATGGGGCCTGGCAGTTTGCAAATTGTCAGAATGCGCGAAGGACATTTCCATAGGAGTTTCGGTATTTACGTTGACAGCCCTCTCAGCCGAAAGGTGAATATCAATGCTCTAATTTACCAATTTATAGATGTAATATCAAACTTGGGTTGAAACCACAATTTAAACTTGGACAGAAACTTAACTTCGAACTTAAATTCAAATTTTTATTGAGACTTAAATGGAAGCTTGAGATCGAAATTAATTTCGTACTTAAACTTGAATAAACAAAAAATAAAAACTTCGGTTGAAACATAAACTTGAACTTGAATTAAAACACAAATTTGCATTGAAATGTAAGTTTAAATGAATTGACACTTAAAATCAAACTTGAATTGCAACTTAAGTGCAAACTTGAATTGAAAAAGTTCGAACTTAGATTGAAATTTAAATCGAAAATTATGTGCAAACTTGGATTGAAACACGAATTTGAATTGAAACTTAAGTTCGAACTTAAAATGAAAAAGGTTCGAACCTAAATTGAAATTTAAATAAAAAATTATATGCAAACTTGAATTGAAACACGAATTTGAATTGAAACTTAAGTTCAGACTTGAAATGAAAGTGAAGTGCAAACTTACATTGAAACTTAAGTTTAAACGAATTGAAACTTAAGATCAAACTTACATTGGAACTTGAGTTCAAACTTGCATTGAAACTTAAGTTGGAACTTGAAATGAAAAAAGTTCGAACTTAAATTGAAATTTAAATCGAAAATTATGTGCAAACTTGAATTGAAACACGAATTTGAATTGAAACTTCAAGTTCAAACTTGAAATGAAACTGAAGTGCAAACTTACATTGAAACTTGAATTCTAACTTGAATTGAAAGATAAGTTCAAACTTAAATTGAAACTTAAATTCGGACTTCAATTGAAACTTAAATCGAAAATTTAGTACACACTTGAGTTGAAATACGAATTTGATTTGAAACTTAAGTTCAAACTTGAAATGACAAAAATTCGAACTTAAATTGAAACTGAAATCGAAAATTATGTGCAAACTTGAATTGAAACACGAATTTAAAATGAAACTTAAGTTCGAACTTGAATTGAAATTTAATTATAAACTTGATTTCAAACATAAGCAAGAATGTAGTTTTGTTAACTTAAGCGTAAATTAAAGCTAAAAAATTACGACTGCAAATTCAACCCTGAATGTGATTATCTGTTATTATTGTGTGAACACTATAATAATAGCAATAATAATAATTTGTCGAGTAGATATTGCGCTATAGTGAATCCAATAAGACGACATGTGGCTGGTCTGAGCGCCAAACCATTGACGATTCTGACAGCCTCGCTCATCTGGGTACTCGCGATCGTCCTCTCGATGCCGGACGCCCTTTTCTCTCACGTACCAACGATACCACTCAAGGGAAATCACACGATACTCATATGCAGCCCATTTCCCGCTGAATTCGGTAATGATCGGCGATTAAACACATCGCCATTTGCGAATAAACGCGTCACTATTGGCCGTCGAGTATTGATCGGACTATTATCTTACGGTTGCAGTCCTCTATTTCAGTTTTTTGATCGTACATAGGAGAGTTTTAGTGATTTTCAATCTAAATAAGTGACTTGAAAGTCCCCGAATGTATGAGTCTCCCAAACAAAAAAAGCAACCTTGTGCAAAGATTCATTGTGTCAAACTGGATTTATGTTGCGCGGAGAGAAAAAAAAAAGTGAAATTATTTTAGCATAATTTCAACATTCTAATGACCATATTATGCAAACGACTAAAGCTAGACGACTCGCTTTGATTTCAAACTGAATATTTTTAGCTAAACTACCTAATTGCAACAGAATTTATCTCCAAAGTCTTGTAATTTTATTAATACAACGTATTTGCCTCCAAAAAAATGCAGCTAAAATGTGATGTCTTCAGTATAAGAGTCTTGTAGCGTCTCGGTGGTTCGGTCGGTTAAGTAGGTAAATGTAATTTTGAATTTGAAATAAAAAAAATACCGCTCAAGTACAAATTTTGCATCTTTTATAATCACCGCGATGTACTGAATTATTCATTTTCTTTTCTATTTTTAATGTTTAATGATCTTTTTATATTATAATAATTTTTCAATTTAAAAAAGCATATAAATTTTGTAGGCGAACGATACGAGAAGGGAATGGTACTCTTCAAATTTCTCGCTTACTACGCCATACCTCTGTGCATAATAGCGGGCTTTTATCTCGGTATGGCACGTCATCTTGAGCTCTCGACGAGAAATATGCCGGGCGAGGTTCCGGGTGCTGCGGCACACCACGGCGAGCAGATACGTGCTCGAAAGAAGGTAACGTGTCCCATGAGAATATCTTTCACTTATCGTCTTTGCACAATCCTGACTAATCTAAGATAAAAAAAAAAATTGTTTTTATTAAAATGCATTTCTCAGGTTGGAAAAATGGTGATAGCTTTCGTCGTGATATTCATCGTCTGCTTTTTGCCATACCACACGTTTATGCTGTGGTTTCACTTCTATCCGTTTTCCCGAAACGATTATGACGATTTTTGGCATGCCTTCAGAATCGTCGGCTTTTGTCTCAGTTTCATCAATAGCTGCGTCAATCCCAT
This sequence comes from Perithous albicinctus, assembly GCA_964016905.1. Taxonomy (NCBI): domain Eukaryota; kingdom Metazoa; phylum Arthropoda; class Insecta; order Hymenoptera; family Ichneumonidae; genus Perithous; species Perithous albicinctus. Next base: position 12,265,592 of record OZ024689.1, on the reverse strand, counting down.
TGCGCTTTACTGCGTCAGCGGAGCTTTTCGAAAAAGGTCAGCATCCACGAAATATTTATTTTATTTTTTAAGCAATTAAAAAAAATATTTTCTTCTATTTTGTAAGCAATTTTTTAAAATATTTTATTCTATTTTGTAAGCAATTTTTTGAAATATTTTATTTTAATTTTAATGAACTTAAAATAAGTGTTAATATTTTTAAAGCTTTTGTATATATTTTTATGGTTTCAAGTTTTTAATAATAATAATAATAATAATATTCTTAAAATCAAGTCAGTACAACATTTTTGATTCTTTAAAAATCAGTGCAAATTTTTTTAAGTCTATCATCTTTGTTGGCGTTATTGAAGATCCGAAAAACCGGAAATTATTTAGTACAGCTTTTTAATTTAAAAAAAGATCTCTGACATGATTCTATTATGCAACTATAATTACTTTTTAACACTTCACGTTAGTTAAATATGTTTTAAATATTTGCAAGTTTTTCAATGCTCTTTATCGACAGGTGCAGGTAAAATCTAATTTATTGATTTCTCCTTGAAGTATAAAAAATGTATAACTAGCAATTTACAGAAAAATAAGTCAGTTTAAGCCAAGAACACATTAAACATATTTTAAAAAATTTTAATTTATTAAATTTATTATATAAATTAAACATATTTTTAAAATTTCAAATTTATTAAATTTATTATATAAATTATATAATTATATAAATTATATAAATTTTATAAATTATATAAATTTTATAAATTTTATAAAAATGTGTTCTTGGCTTAAACTGACTTATTTTTCTATAAATTGCTAGTTATACATTTTTTATACTTCAAGGAGAAATCAATAAATTAGATTTTACCTGCACCTGTCGATAAAGAGCATTGAAAAACTTGAAAATATTTAAAATTTATAAAATTTATAAAATTTATATAATTTATATAATTTATAAAACTGAATAAAAAATCAAAGAATTCGTCTAAACACATACAAATAATATAAAAAATATTAAGTCAAAGAAATTTACGAGTTAGTCAATAATATCTAATATTATTAATAATTATTTTTCAAAAATATGAATTATTTAAAATTCAAGCCCTTTTTGATAAATTGAAATTAATTCGTATTAATTGTTAAATTATACAGATTTAACGAATATCTGTGTTGCTGCGTGCCGAGAGCATCGAGGGCGGACACATTTCAAGGAAGCTTTCCTAGAAGCCGTCCAGGTAATGCGAGCACTTTCTATGAAACAAGCTTCAACTCGACGTACAGAAGGCATACACAAGAATTTAATTCAACCGTACTTCAAACGAATTGCTCGCCGGGCCACGGCAAATGAGACGCTGATTAGCAATTACCAACTGCACAGCAAAATTAATATAAAAAAAAAATCAAACAACTTTTGCCAGATACAATTATCGTCCTAACGTTACATCGAGTGTTTGTATGACATAAATTCGTGTTACTTTATGTATATCCTATATAAAGTGTCGTAATAATTGTAAATAGTAGTAAGTACGCGATTTAAGCGTAACACGTATGTATACGATGTATAAAAACAAAAACATTCCGATGTAATGAAAGCTCAAAAAAGAAAAATATTATCATCGAATTATTAATTTATTTAACCTTCGATTTATTGAGAAATCGTTTTTTTTTTTTTTAATAAACAAACATAATTTTAGATAAAAGTAGATATTTATTTAAATATGCATCTGTAAGCATAAAATGCAATATTGAAATATTTTTATTTATACTTTGTATAATTCGCAAAATTGTCTTTTTTTTTTGCAAAAAAAAAAACGAAATAAAGCGTATGGTGTATAAAAGTGGTGCATTATTTTTTTGCCATTAAACTTTTAATGAACATCGAACAAGTTATTATCATTATCATAATGAATATCCTGAACGATTTTCGAGCCAATTTAAAATTTGATAATTCACACGAATTTTCTTTACATTATTGTTATCATTGGAAAAAAATTTCAGTGAATTTTAGTTGACTTTTATTTTTAGCCGATTATGACTTATAAATAAGCAAAAAATGTGAAAAATTCTAACGTTTTCAAGAGAAAAAATTTTGCTCTTCATATTTACATAAAAATCATATTTTTAATTAAACTTAGAATTTTTCAAATTTTTTATTTATATTTATTTAAAATAAATAAAAATGTAATATTTATTATTTATATATTTATTTATTTTTTTTAAATAAATAAAATAATTTATTTTAAAAAATAAAATATAATAAAAATCTGGTAAAAGTTTCAACTGTTATTTTTCAGCAATAACAAAAACATTATTGCAAAATTGTAATAATTTTTGAATGTAGCAAAAACATATTATTATTATAAATAATAAATTATTAATTCCTTGGGGAATAAAATTTGTTGGATTTTGATAGAATAAAAAATCGAGGTGTGTATGTACGTTGTAGATAAACCGCCGTTAAACTTTTAATGAACATCGAACAAGTTATTATCATTATCATAATGAATATCCAGAAAAATTTTCGAGCCAATTTAAAATTAGGTAATTCACACGAATTTCCTTACCTTGTTATCATTGGAAAAAAAACTTCAGTGAGTTTTAATTGACTTTTATTTTCAGCCGATTATGACTTATAAATAAGCAAAAAACATGAAAAATTCTTACGTTCTCCTTATTAATATTCTACAATTTTTATGTTAACCTGCATAAAACGAACGAAAAATAAATTGCTCTCAATATTTACATAAAAATGATATTTTTAATTGAACTTAGAATTTTTCAAATTTTAAATTTATTTTTATTTAAAATAAATCAAAGCCTAAAATAAAAATCTGGTAAAAAATTACAAATGTTATTTTTCAGCTATAATAAAAATATTATTACAAAATTGTAATAATTTTTCAATGTAGCAAAAACATATTATTATTATAAGTAATAAATTATTAATTTCTTGGAGAATAAAATTTGGTGGATTTTCATAGAATAATAAATCGAGGTACGTATGTACGTTGTAGATAAATAGTAGACAGATGTACGTGGGGCATCGGGGGGGTTCGTTGTATAGACTCTGTGGCGTATAGATTGAAAGGGTGGCGGGGGGGTGAAAAAAATATCAATGATTTCAGAGCCCTAACACTACTACTACTGCCACTACTGTTAGACTATCTGAACAGCGCAGCTGTGCATGAAAACGGGCACGAGCGAACGTTGGGGGCCCGGTGCAAAAGGGGCCCGTAGTGGGGTTCAATGGCACGCGCCATCACCCCCATACGATCTCCCCCTCCTCCTCCCACCTTTTTCTCCTTGCAGCCGCTTGGATAATGATTTTGGTAACGGTTTCATGGGCCAACTACGTTTTTCAAGCTAGTTGCAATCCGGACTTCACTTCATTCGCTTCGCTATCTCTGCTTTGTATTAGATTTTATTTTATATATATATATATATTTATATATTTCTTTATATTTGTGATAATGAAGCGATCTTCGTCGGTGAGTGAATTAATCTTTTTTAACGCAAAATATCAATTGGATTTATGTTGTTTTTTTTTCGTAATTGTTCGGAGAATTTTTATTAATTTTTTAATTAATTGGGTTTAATGGAAATGTGTTTTTATTTGTGGTAATTTTTTGGAAAAACTCAATAGATCTCTTTTTAAACCATGTGGATTGAATGTATATTTTATCATTTTTGTTTGTGGCTGTTTTTGTGAAATTCTTAATATTTTTTATTTTTTATATCAAGTTAATTAAACGAAAATCTTACGTTTAATCTGACTTTTAATAAAATAGTCATTGTTAGGAAAAAATCTATAATAAAAAAAAATTTTTAACAATTAAATTGAATAAGAATGTTATCTTCTTAATTGTGGTCAATTTGGTAAGAACCTAAATAATTATGAATTTTTTAAATCACTTGGATTGAATGGGAATTTTATGTTTTTATTTATACTCATTTATGTGAGGATCTCAACAATTATTAATTTTTTTCAATCAACTGGATTGAATAGGAATTTTATGTTTTTAGTTGTAGTAATTTTTAGGAGTCCATTTATAATTTTTTAATTTAAAAAACAATTTAATTGAATAAGAATTTTTGCTTTTCATTCTGGTCATCTTTTTTGAAGAAACTCAATAATATTTTACAATTTTAAAATCATTTGGATTGAATGGAAATTTTATATTTTCAATTGTAGTCATTTTTAGAGATTCATCTATTATTTTTAAAAAAATATTAATTTAGTTGAATTTAATAGGAATTTTGTGTTTTTAATTGTGCTGATTTTTGTGAGAAACCCAATAATTGTTAATTAAATAAAATTAATTTGAATTAATGTGTTAAGGCACCCTGTTTGGCAGAGGAAGAATTGACGGCGAATCAAAGAAAAAGAGTCAAAGGCTGCAGCGATGAAACGGTAATAAAGATAATCTAATTATCTTAATCATTGAATGAAAAAAAAGCTAAAGACAAAATGTGTTAATTATTTTTTTCAATTTTAATTTTTAATGATGTAAATGGACACGTAATTGTGATGCTTGATTAATGTTCAGGAAGGACCGAATACTCGAGAATACCTGCAACTCGCTCTCGCGAGAGTACTCGAGCTCCAGCGTTCGCTCAATGACGACACGTACTTCAACGACGACACGAGTGATTTGGGTAATTTTACATTCGTCGCTCTTGCTTCAGCATTTAATTAATAGGAAACTAAGCGATTGATCGAGTTCATCCAAAGTGCGTTTCAGTCATCACAGAATACTTTAACTAAAAACAACTTTTATACTTTTTTTTTATGTCCATATTCATTCATGATGAATTTTTTAATTTAACATTATTTTTTTAACAGACTAAAAACAAAAATAAAACCAATTAGCAAAAAAAACCCCATATAATTTACAGCCGAATTTAATTAATGAGCATTACATTTCTTTGGACCAATAAAAATTAATGATTATTCCATTTTTTTGAACCTATCAAAATTAATGAATATTACTTCTTTTTTAATCAGAAAAAATTAGTGGGTGCTAAATTTTTTTGGAACCAATAAGACTTAATGAATGTTTCATTTTTTTTTTCAACCAATACAAATTAATAAGTATTGATTTTTAAAAAAAATTTACAAATTAATGGGTAATTACAAATGTGTTGAACCAGTAAAAATTAATGAGTATATATATATATTTTTTTTTTCACCAGGTGATTCGGATAACGAGGATGATCTAATGAGACACGTGTTGACTAAAGTATTTCGAGATTTACCGGGTTCTTCGAGATCAAAAGTCACGCGAATAATTGAACGAGCAACTCGATCGAGACACACCGCGGAAATGGAAAAAATTCGTGGCAAAACTATTCAACTCTCTGGTTACGATACTTGCCGCCAGGTGGCCGTTGATTTCATGAAAAGAGCCGCTAAAGCTGAAAGACCTCAACAACAACAACAACAACAACAACAACAGCAACAGCAACAGCAACAGCAACAACAACCCCTTCATGATCAGGTGGTATCGATTGGAAGACGTCGATCAATCGATGATTTTGTTTCAATTGGTGGTCGACGTTCCAATATCGGCAATTCGAGCTACGAATTAAGAATGCGAATGCTCACTAGTCTTGATCTCCATCTGGCGACGAAACAACGAGACTATACAGCTCGTTTAATGAGACACTGATTTTTGTGATGTTAATCACATTTTTTTTGCATTTAAATTACTCTGGTCATCTTCTAGTCTAACATGTCATATTTTACTAGTCAATCATATATATTTATTTATTACTTATAAGTCTATTTATTCTGTATTATGTAGAAAAATATAAAATAAATATATATTTGAAACACTTTTATTTTAGAGAGTTCTGAAAGTTTGCACTTTTTTCGTTTTTTTTTTTAAACCATTGAATCTTCCAAAAAATGGTGAGAAAAACTGAAGCCAAGCACATTTACATAATCCATCACATAGGCTTTAAAAATATTGTGAAATATATTTAAAACAAAAAATGTAATTTTAAAAACTCCTGACTGCAATAGTTGACTCTCATTAAAAAAATACACATTGAAAAAAATGACTCACATAAACAAGAATATTGAAAAAATAATGAAATAATTCCTTATTCACTTTAATCTCAAGATGAACTCCCTCGCATGCAGTTATTAATATTATAAATGTTATAAATATAGTCAGGAGGCGTATCACAAGGGAAGTATGTGATTATAAAAACCCTTTGGACTCTGTTTAAAATGATACGTCTCCCGACTATACTTATAACATTTATAATATTAAAACCTCGAGGAAGTTCACCTTGAAATTAAAGTGTATTAGGAATTATTTCATTATTTTTTCAATATTTTTGTTTATGTGAGTCATTTTTTTCAATACATATTTTTTTAATGAGAGTCAATTTTTGCAGTCGGGAGTTTTTTAAATTAATTTTTTTTTATTTCATGCTTTTTAAAAAATTTTTATGCATATCTTATTGAGAGAAATCCGATTGGAACTAATTAAACAGAAAAAAACCGATTGAAATTTATAGGAGCCTATTAAGGTTTCAACTGGAAATTTATCCATTTGATAGTTTTCTATCAGTTTCAATCGAAACTCCTCAAGCAGAGTATACAGGTGCACAATCCAACCTGACTACGAACTATGTACTTTGTTTCTTTATTATTACCACCTTTTACAAAGTTACTTCTTTAAAGAAGTAACTCAATTGAGAAAGTATGAACATTTCCTGTCTTCGGAAGAAGCACTATGCAATGTTCCACTTCACCTATCTTTCCAAGTGCAACACAAAATGTATTGTGGAGGCTTCGATAATCAGCACAATGGTATGATAAATTAAAAAAAAAAAAAAAAAAAACGATTACCATGAAGGGTGATATTTAGCAGCGCAGTGGCGTGAATCAATGCTTTTTTTAAACATCCAATCGGTATAATATTTTAACCATTATTCTTTCTTACTATTATAATATTCTTACAAAGTAATAACATAATGTATAAATAAAATAAAGTTAACAAATATTCAAAGGATTAAAGTTTAAAAAAAAAGTAATTGCGCCTCTAACAAATGCAGATTGAGACTCACGGGCGGTATTCAAGCACCAGAGATGAGAAACTCTACAAGAACTCTACCGTGAGCACCCTAAAGTGAGCTACGAACTACCGTGAGCGTCCTGAAGTGAGCTACGAAAATGATATTTCGATATATTGAAAAAAGCTGTTTGTAACAATTTGAAAAAATCATTTATGTATGTGAATCAACAATTTATCACCTTAATTTATGAAAAAAGACATTGGGCGCTAGTCACAGAATCGACTTTCAAAATTTTGTTCATTAATTTTTTACAGTTTCCGAGAACATATTGGCTTCAAAGAAATCGCTCAAATCAACTGATCGCCGCGAAACGCATAACTTCCGTTTTTTTTGCCCCGGGAGAGCAGTCGGAAGTTAAAGAAAGATGTGTCATAAGTTTTTTTTCCAATTTAATCCTTCCAAAAAAATGGTGCGAAAAGCTTAAGCCGAGCAAATTTACAACAGCAACAAAAAGTGTAACTATTTCGGCAGTTTTTTTGTGATACTATGAATAAAATTACAGCTTTATGATTGTGTAAAAAAATTCCTTTATGATCCATTACATACAGTAGTACAGTTGTATAGAATTAAAAAAAAACAGCATCCTGTTTTCTACGCGCTAAACGATTATTCGAGATCTACGTACTAAAACTATACATAGATACGCTCTACGAACTACAAAATATAATAGCATTTACTAAACAATAACTATAAATCTGTAAACAGAACCGCTTTATTTTATTTCGTCATTTTATATACGAGATAAGGTACATTTTTATAAAATAGGAATCCCAACTAAAGCTGCGCCACTAATTCGCGCGGGAGAAAGAAAATGCAGTGTTTTTTTTTAACTACGTGAAATTTCTACTTTACCGACGCGGAAATTTCAATGAACATGTTTTTTACTCGGGTATTCGATAGAAATCGACAATTCTTTTTTGCAGTCAAATGTCGCATTGATAAACGAAGCTAAAGCACGTTCTCTCTTTTGCTTTAAGATTATGGCGTAAATGTGCGAAATTTAGGATTTATCATTTCTTCACTGTTTTACCGACAACAGGTTATTAAATCTTTAAAAATCTCGCAATTAAATCGAATAAATTGATTAAATTCTTTTTTTTTTACAGTCGTTGCAAAATAGATAAAATGAACTAAATCGCTCATTATTTATTGCGATAGTTTCTTAAAAAATGGCGTATTTTTTCGTCCTTTTTTTACATGATTAAAATGTAAATCTCTGATCTCTCAGAGACGTTTCGACGAAATTTATCAATTCTTGTTTTGCAGCTTATATAGAAGAACGTAGTTTTGATATTTTCGTAATTAATGTAAAAAAGGAGCAGAATTGAGTTCTGGACGTAATCGGGTGGGGTAAAAAAAGGGAAAGTTATGACTAAAAAAAAAAAAGAAAAAAAAAATTAGTGCTGCTGAACGAGAGTGGGAACATTGGGAGGCTTTCGCCAAGGATCGGGAATATCAAAGTGCTCTGGAACAGTCGTTAATGCGTCATCGGCGGTTCTGTTTGGATTACAATTTTTAGGCTTTGTTCTCGTAGTGTTGACGCACTCGACCGGCAGTTTAATGAGATCGAGACGATAATTAAAACCGTGACTTGTAACGCGTAAAATCGTGTGTAACGGAACGTCCATGTAGGTGAGTTCCTCGGGTGTTTTGTCCAAGAAGAAACCAACCAGACAGCGAAGTACCGCTTGATGTGCAACAACGAGAACGTTGTTTGATTGTTGAAGCTCGGCAATAACTGGCTCAACGCGACGCATCACGTCCATATAACTTTCGCCCCATGGGTAACGGTAGCGCAACTTGTCCTGATCGCGCCAAGCGAATTCCTAACAATTGAAATACCGACATTTAGTCATTATTATTCATCAGTTGAAACATTAAAATCATGGCTTTTAAACGTCACGTCGTTTTGTATGGAAATTTTTGGTGGGTCATTGCTTGGGAGAAAAATAACGCTGTGAACAATCGAGGGAAATATACACGCGCTTAGAAGTGTCTGGAAATCGAGGCGAGACAGAGAATAGTATTTTTAGAATTTAACGAATTAGCGTGATTCAGCGGAAACGAAAAGCTTGTAAAGTGGAAAACAAAACATGTTCGCGAGACAAAAGAAGACTTTGCGATTATTGTTTAAATCAAAATCAATGTTTTTTCTGAGATAATTGATTTTAATTTTTTTGACTGTCAATAAATTTCAAGAAGATCAAGAAGATCAAGAAAATCAAGAAAATCAAGAAAATCAAGAAAATTAAGAAAATCAAGAAGATCAAGAAGATCAAGAAGATCAAGAAGATCAAGAAGATCAAGAAAATCAAGAAAATCAAGAAGATCAAGAAAATCAAGAAGATCAAGAGAATCAAGACAATCAAGAAAATCAAGAAAATAAAAAAAAATCAAGAAAATCACGAAAATCACGAAAATCAAGAAAATCAAGATTTTTTTATCAAGGCAATTGAATTTTACTTTCTTTGTCTGTCGGCAAATTGATAAACATTGATATTTTTCGAATAATTTTTTTTGTCAGATATATAATCCTAACATTACATAAAATGCAATATTAAAGATACCGTCAAATTTAAAGCTAAATGAAAGTGACTTTTACTGAGGAAAAAATAATATTTTAACATGCAATTTTTATAATTTTTTTCCGCAATATTCATGATTTATACTGCTGATATTTTTAATGAATTTTCCACACATCTATGCAAAAATAAATAGTTAAATCGCAGATATTAAGCTACGTAATATGACGAAAAAATTGGCCACATTACTTATACAGAATTTACGTTTTTAATCGATGTTAACATGTCTAATTGCAAATTGAATTTAAAAAAAATAAATTTATCCCAAAATAAAAATCTATTACAACACAGATAATCACAGCTTTCAGTGATAACAACATAAGAAATATCAGGAAAATTCAAAAGGTTTTCACCTTTTGTGAATTGCGATGAAAGGCTAATAGGGAATGTATCGACTATTCGAAATTATTTATTTAAATAATTAAAATATAAAAAATGGCAGAATCGTGTGATGACAAAGAAAGAAAAATGAAAGAAAATAAATTACCTGTGGATAATGGGCCTGAATATCTTCATAGGAAAGTCCTTCGCAGACTCCAGCATCGAGTTCATTAAGCTCAGCGAGATGTTCCCGATGAACGGCATCGATGCATCGAGCCGTTGCAATTGTGCGTCTCAATCGGCTTGTGAGTACTCTCAAATCAGGAATATGCATCGCGTTTATACGCGACGCAAGTGCCTGAGCGTATCTTTCGCCACGTGGACTTAGAGTCGCATCGCCGCCAATTTTTCCAAGTACGTTATACTCGCTCTCGCCGTGTCTTGAGAAATAAAGTGTTCGAGGTTTTGCGCTTATAGAGCCAAGATAGCCAAGTACCGCGGATTCCACGTGACCGCTGATATTGTGCGCTTCGATTTTCATGTTGACTGTGTCGACTCGTATTCTTGGATAGTCTTTCTCGTCGAGCGGCTCGTGAACGTGCAAATAGTGGGAAACACGTTGACGAAGATCCTCCGCAGCTGCAACACCATCCATGCCCGCATAGTCGGCGCTGTTGCGAATTATCTCCTCGTAATTGCGCTCGAGTGATCGTTGATCGTCGCAAACGCACTCGATAAAGAGAACACGGTAACCTAGCTGGATTGACAAATAATCCAATAGTTCGGCGCGCTGATCACGAGTCACTAAACAGCCGTCCAGTATCTGTAACGAAAACAATTATTATTGAGATAATCCAGAAAGTTAACAAGAAAAAAACAAGGAATTCAAGCAGATTGAGAACATAAAGAAACTGAAAAAATTCGAGAAATTCAAAGAAATTCAAAGAAATTCAAGAAATTCAAGAATTTCAAAGAAATTCAAAGAAATTCAAAGAAATTCAAAGAAATTCAAAGAAATTCAAAGAAATTCAAAGAAATTCAAAGAAATTCAAAGAAATTCAAAGAAATTCAAAGAAATTCAAAGAAATTCAAAGAAATTCAAAGAAATTCAAAGAAATTCAAAGAAATTCAAAGAAATTCATAGAAATGCAAAGAAATTCAAAGAAATTCAAGAAATTCAAGAAATTCAAAGAAATTCAAGAAATTCATAGAAATGCAAAGAAATTCATAGAAATTCAGAAAATTCCCGAGATTCGGGAAATTCAAGAAATTCAAGAAAATTAAAAAAAAAACTCAACGTAATCAATAAAATCAAGAAAAAATTCAAGAAATTCAAGAAAAACAGGAAATTCAAGAAATTCAAGATACCCAAGAAAATTCAAGAAAATTCAAGAAATTCAAGATACCCAAGAAAATTCAAGAAATTCAAGATACCCAAGAAAATTCAAGAAATTCAAGATACCCAAGAAAATTCAAGAAAATTCAAAGAAATTCAAGAAATGCAAAGAAATTTAAAGAAATTCAAGAAATGCAAAGAAATTCAAAGAAATTCAAAGAAATTCAAAGAAATTCAAAGAAATTCAAAGAAATTCAAAGAAATTCAAAGAAATTCAAAGAAATTCAAAGAAATTCAAAGAAATTCAAAGAAATTCAAAGAAATTCAAAGAAATTCAAAGAAATTCGAAGAAATTCAAAGAAATTCAAAGAAATTCAAAGAAATTAAAAAAAATTCAAAGAAATTCAAGAAATTCAAGATACCGAAGAAAATTTAAAAAACTCGACGTAATCAATAAAATCAAGAAAAGCAAGATACTCAAGAAGATCGAGAAAATTACGGAAATTAAGATAATTAAGATATTCAAGAAACATCACAAATTCAACATAATCAAAAAAATGAAAAAAGAAACATAATCGAGATAATATTTACAAAAGGACATAACTGAGAATATTGAAATGCTTATTTGTTTTTTTCTTTACTTACAGCTACTGTATTGCCGGCTCCAAGCCACACAACGCAATCCTCCATTGCCTCGCGCATGGCCATTGATCTTAGGCTCAAATTAGCGGCAATATCAGATCGAAAGAACTCGTGGCTTCCATACATCTCGAGCTTCTTTCTTCTGTAATCGCTCACGCGCAACACTGCAATCAACAGTTTGTTTGTATGTCAATATTTTTGTGTTTTCATCAACATATCAAGAGTCGCGGCAGCGACTCAACGACAAGTATTACAAACAAATTAAATTGATTTATATTTTCGAGGATCACTTAATATAAAAAAAAATGTTGAATTATATTTCCTTTAACATTTCAAGGGAAACTTGTCGCGCACGCGGTCTTCGAAGGTAAATTGTACCTTTTGCTGACTCGCCATTCCAGTTGAGTCGTCGACAAAGGCTTTGAGCAACTTGGGACTTTCCACGACCCGGAAGTCCACAAGTCGCGATAACGACACCACCGAATTTCCTTGAAGTTTTTTGCGACGATGAATTTCGGGCTCCACAGACCTCTGGACTTCCATCTAAAAATACAATTTAAGAATCTTTAATATAGTCTAAAATGAACTTGAATTTTAAAAAATCAAATTATATTTATTATTAGGATATTAATTTTAGTTTATTATTATTTAGTTATTTAAATTTGTACGTTTATTGTACAATAAATAAATATTTATTACATTTTATAATGACAATAGTTTTAAATAATTTAATATTTAAAAAAAAAAAATTTTACTTAAAATGTGATAAAGAAAACTCTGACTCTACTTTTTATTTCTGCCTCAGAAATAAAAACCAGAGTTTTTCAACCGGAGTTGAAGTTTCGGGAACTTTTTATTTTCCTTTTTAATTTCGGAAAAATATTTCAAGGCAAACCATTTAATCCGTTCTTATTCGCTATAATTTTTATAATTAAAAAAAAAACTATACAACATTTTAAATTTCTTAAAAAATTTTAAGATATCGAGCTAAATTTTTTTTTAAATAAATGCTTAAGGCATTGAATTTCGATCAAATCTACAAAGATTTAAATTTTATGAAATTTCGAATTTTCATTGCAAAAAAAAATGCAACTTTACAACTATTATTATTTTTTTCACCTGAATTAATAAATTAAACATATACGACGCATTTATACTAAAAATGACAAAGAAACACGTTAAAATACGTAGAAAAATTAATACATAACGAGGACATACGTTCAATTTCTTTGAAAATTCATGCCAAAGAAAAATGAAAGTGACGCAAGTAAAATTTATTTTTGAATATTCTTGGTTATGAGCCGAGAGCGAAAACTGTGATTGGACGACAGTTGGGGGCCTGGCCGATGTCCCCGCTGTCTTATCCTCCTAAGTATCTATATATATATATATACACGTATATATATGCATGCTTTCGTATGTAAATATACACGATGCTATTTTTGTCTCGACCAGTTGGTTGATGCACCTGCTTTGGCTCTCTCGGTTGCGATATACAAGAGACACGACCCACTTTGTGAGTCGCACGACGAGTTAGAAAAGCCACCGGGCTCCAAGAATCAAGCTGTACGAGCCTGTCCGGTGTCAAAGTCCAACCGAGCAGCAGCAGCAGCAGCAGCAGCAGCAGAACCAACAGCGAGCCAACTGGCCAACACGTTTCGCTTTCCATCGGTTAATAACACACAACCGACGGCAAGCTTCCTTTTATTTACTGCTTGTATACAAATGGTGGGTCGACTTAAATAAGCGTTAATAACGTGTTTAATCTTCATTTTTTTCTTCTCATAATCGAAGAGCATTGAAAGCTTCCTTTGATTTGTTTTATTCTATTAAAATTAAAAGTATTTAAAAAAATATATATATATTTTTTTAAGTTTTTCGATGATTGGCAATTATTAAAAATGGCAATTCTATGATTTTTTTTTTATGTTCGTGGGTTTTTTTTTTATTTAACATTTTTTTATTTTGCTTCTTCGCAGAGGAAGAGCTTGCCATGAGGCATCCGAAAACAGATTGCACATAATTGGTCTAAACAATTTTATGTAATTCCCACGAACGGGCAGATCAATGTTTTTTCAAAGCAAAAAACGTGAATAATAAATGGAAGATCGAGAAATTATCAGAGGGAAAAATAAAAAATAACATTAAACAAAGACATAACCTCGGACCGGAGAGCCCCGTCACCATAATGCACACAACAGGCACAGCGTGCATCGACCAGTTACGCTAAACATCCACACAAATAATATTTAAAATCAAAGTGAAATGTACTTTTAAATCAAATTTCTGAAGAGGCCCAGATTTGGGCGAAACGTAAAAGGGAAAAAAAAAAATTCTGTGGTCGTCCTGCGTCGCAACACCAAACTCCCAATTGATACTTTGCGTTAATGCAAAGATCTAATAATATGCTCGCATTCGATAGCAATTTCGACGAAGGCTTACGCAGCAGAATTTGCGAAATCTGTTTTGACTGAAATTGTAGAATTCGTGTTTATAACCAGTTACGAAAAACGCCGAAGAACAATTACTACTTGGCTATGAATCTAAATGACGAATAGCCGATGCACTTCATTTCGGGTTTTGAGAATTTGTTTTAGGGTCACGAAAGTAAATTTCAAAAATCTCGGGAAGTCGATTTAGTAATATTCACTTTTGTCGACTTTTGTCGACTGTGTTATCCGTTCTAATAAGACCTGGAATGCAACGAAATCAGGAGAAAAAATATTAATTGTAATGAATCCAAATGATTGTACAAGGTATATATAAATAACTGTTTTTTTTTGTAAAACTAAAAATATTTAAAAATATATATATTTGTTTCAACTTTTTCGATGATTGGTACTTATTAAAAATGGCAATTCTATGATGTTTTTTTTTCATTTGAAATTTTTTTTATTTTGCATCTTCATAGAGTAATAGCTTGCCATCAGGCATCCGAAAACAGATTGCATATCATTGGTCTAAACAATTTTACATAATTTCCACGAACGGACATTGATACTTTACGTTAATGCAAAAATCTAATAATATGCTCGCATTCGATAGCAATTTCGACGAAGGCTTACGCAGGAGGATTTGCGAAATCTCTTTTCACTAAAATTGTAGAATTCATGTTTATAACCAGTTACGAAAAACGCCGAAGAACAATTACTACTTGGCTACGAATCTAAATGACGAATACCCGATACACATCATTTCGGGTTTTGAGAATTTGTTTTAGGGTCACGAAAGTAAATTTCAAAAATCTCGTGAAGTCGATTTAATAAAATCCATTGTTGTCGACTTTTGTCGACTGCGTTGTCCATTCTAATAAGACCTGAAATGCAACGAAATCAGGAGAAAAAAATTAATTGCAATGAACCCGAATGATTATACAAGGTATAAAAAGTTGTCGTAACGACTAAGAACATGAAGAAAAAATATTGCACCTTCATTACAGAACCCTTAACGGGGGGTGAGTCAGCAAAGATAAAATGATTTTCAGAGAGTTGTATTTTTTATTTCAGCCAACCGATGAATATGAAATTTATATATCACTTAAGGGCTGGAACAAAGAATTTTTCTGTCACTGTTGAAAACAATTTGGTTAACCGGTTCGATTGTAAACCAGATTTGGGTTTTTTCAACTCTGCGCGTGATTCAGAATTGAACACTCAAAGGATTTTGTTAGTCGATGTGTCATTTCGTTTGTAACAACATTCTAGACCAGCGGTGGATTTTTTTTTAAAGGTTCACTAATTTACAAATTTATACATTTCTAAATCTTTAAGTTAGTGGATATCTTTGGCCTGGAGATCTTTAAAAAAATCCCTCCGCTTAGCCGGTGTAGAATGTTGTTACAAACGAAATGAGACGTCAACGAGCATAATCCTTTGAGTGGTCAATTCTGAACCATGCGCAGTGTTGAAGAAACACAAGTCTGGTTTGCAATGCCACCGGTTAACCAAATTTGCTTTGACGCCGACAGAAAAATTCTTCGTTCCAGTCCTTAAGTGATATATAAATTTTATATTCATCGGTTGACTAGAATAAAAAATACAACTCTCTGAAAATCATTTTTCCTTTGCTGACTCGCCCCCCTTAACAGGGACTGAGGTTTTGGGGATTTCATATTTTTTAATTTTGCTGCATTCCAACGATGCAAACTTCAACATCATGAACTGATATGAACCCGAAAGTGGAATTCATCGAACAGCCAAATGCTACTAAGCAGAATTGATAAATTATTTTAGGGTTGAACTATAGAATTTACATTTACATAATTTGTAGAGAATGCCAAAGTACTATTATCGCTTTGGCTACGAATCTAATTGACAAATACACAATATGTCGTTGGATGCTTTTTTATGCAAACGCAGAATCCAATTTTTCCCGTTTGCATAAAATGTTATTTTCAATTTCTTCGAATTGATAAATTTCCTACGTTCGGACGAACGCCGTCGTCCAATGGGACGTGTCGTTCGTTCAATTGCGCGAAAGTTGAGCAGAAACTAATATTGAATTATTGTGATTTCATTTTGTGTTGTTTGCACCTCCAACGATGAAAAATATGGAGGTAACAAATTGAAAAAACTGCTAATTGAAATTGAGAAAAGTTGCAAAGTTGAACTTTGCATATTGCTTCATCATATAGAATTTGTTAAAATTATAAAAGTTGTGAAGAAGAACTTTGAGCTTTTTCATTTTTCACAAAGATACCTCTATGAGGAATATTGTTTAGCAATTTTGGCTTCCTCATAGAGGAAGCTGTGCTTTGGAAATGCTCAAAGTTCTTCTTTACAGCTTTTATAATTTTAACAAATTCTGTATGATGATTCAATGTGCAAAGATGTGGTTTGCAATTTTTTTTTATTAAGTATTTAAGGAGTGATTGGGAATTAGCTTGAAGAAATTTTCTAAGTAATTCTTAGTAGTTTTGATAGAAGCGAAAGTATTAAGGATAATTTAGAGTCGCGATATGACAAACGATGCAACAGAGGTCGCACGTGCTGTACTCTCTGACCCGATATAAAACGAGCCAGAGATCATTAAGATCACTATACCGCAAGTAACAAACTATATTTCATAACGCACTTCAAGCTATATTATTAGATTTATTTTATTAAGAGGACTGTCTAAAAAAAAAGCAGAAAATCACGAAACACAAGATAATCATGATCATCAAGAAAAAATGAAAAATTTAAGATAAACGGGAAAATCAAGATAACTATGAAAACCAGAAAATCAAGAAAAATCAAGATAACTATGAAAACCAGAAAATCAAGAAACTTAAGAAAATCAAGAAATTCAAGTAAATGAAGAAACTTAAGAAAATCAGAAATTCAAGAAAATGAAGAAACTTAAGAAAATCAGAAATTCAAGAAAATTAAGAAACTTAAGAAAATCAAGAAATTCAAGATAATCATGATCATCAAGAAAAATAAAAAAATTTAAGATAATTAAATCGAGAAAGTGAAGAATATCAAGAAAATCACGGAAGTCAATAAACTCAAGAAATTCAAGGTTATCAAGATAACTAAAAACAAACCAGAAAATCAAGAAACTTAAAATAACAAAAAAATCAAGGAAACTAAGTAAATCATTAAAAACAATAAAATCAAGATAATGAAGATAATTTAGAAATTCAAGATAATCAAGAAAGTCGTGATGTTCCAAATCAAGACAACAATGATAAGATAAATAAAAAAAAAATACGATAACTGAGATAATTGAAAAGATATTTTTTAAATATAGCGTATTTACAAAAAATATAACAAAATCCGACAAAAATAGCATAAGAACACAATATTTTCGTCTGTTTGCATAAAAATTAAAAAAAAACATAGAGAAGGCCCACGCACCTTGAATCTTTTCTTCTGCGCAGGGCGGCATGATTCTGTTTACGTCGTTGGTCTTGCTGGCACCGTTTTTTGTTGTTTCAACGATTTTTCCGGGAGAACCTGAATTGGCTGCAGCTGCGGCGGACGGACCAGCCGTGCGCGCAATGCTACCAGCCTGTAGTACGAGCTTTCGCAGTGCAATGCAGTAACCGAGAAACGGTCCGGACAACAAATCGAGACAAGCGTCGAGCCAACAGGGCATAACCGACTTCCTCTTCTCCTTCCAAAGAAATCCCTTCTTTCTCAAAATTCTTCAAATTTAAATTTCCCAAAATTTTCTTTTTCTTTCTTCTTTCTTCTTTTTATCCGAAAAATCGTCTAGCGATCGAAATGAAAGTCCCAGATCATCCAGCAGCCCTGACGGCAACAGCTACACCAACAGCTGATCATCGATTCACCGATCCCTCGTTGTTTCTTATTATTATTATCACAAAAATTTAAAAAAGGTGGGAAAAAAATTATTTGAAAAAAAAAAATATATATAGAAAAAATAATTCAACGAAAATAAAAGAAAAAAATAATAATAATAATAATAACAGAACGGCTAAAGTTTCAGCTGTTCGGAAAAGTGGTCGCTGCTAGTGTGTCGTATTATAGAGAGCAAATCCTCCCTCATTCCAATTTGCTTTATCCTCACTTCCGGAGCCAGTTTGCGAAATTCTTCAATCACCGAGTAGAAAAGTTTGTCTTCAATTTTTCTCTTGAGACTGAAAATTAGTCTCTGAATTCTTTTCACTCGTTGTAGTAGAAAAAACGATGAAAAAAATTTACATGTTTTTTTTTGTCCGATAATTTAATGTTTTTTATTGATAAAAATATTATTTATTATTTTTATGAGCTTTATTATTGTTGTTGTTTTTTTTTTTATGTGATTCACATGTTTTAGGGTGAAAAAATTGAGTCAGTTTGTTTTTCGGTGCTGATTTTTGGAAATATATTTTCCTCTTCTTGGTATATTCACATATTAAAATTGGCCTCTGCGGCTAACTCGGAACGAAATATTCCGTTTTACCCCCACCCAAGGGGTAAGATTGCAATTTACACACGCGGCTAAGATATTTGCGCTATCTCGTTAAGTGCTTATCAATTAATACCCTCGGGCTTTTAATGTTCACGTAACAGAGGGCTTAATTATCGCACAGTTGGCGCGATTAATTGTTTTATAGCACACAATGCACGATTGTGTTATGTTGATGTATTTTTAGTTACGGCACTCTAGTAGCTGCTGTTGCCACTCTCGATGGAGTATGCGCAAGCACTGAACGTATTTTCCCTCGATGGCCGCACAGACACCAAGTAGACGGTATCTACTATCGCGCCATCTAGGACACAGCCTCGTTTCTCTTATGCATTTTCCAAATGAAATCGAATTTTCTGGTGAAAGGACTATTTGTGGGTTTGGAGCCTGAATCAACTTTACAACTAGCGCCATATACTCTTTTTTAGTCGTTGTTTTTATTTTGCAGGGCTAATAACAATATTTTTCCAATAAAATCGAATTTAAATCGAAAATTGTGGTAAACTAGTATTTCGGCTCCTTTTTTTTAAAATGTTTTGGAGCCTAAATAGGCTTTAGAACAAGCGCCGTCTATTATATAGCGTTTTTTAGTCTGAGTTTTTATTTAGCAGGGCCAGTAAAAATATTATTCGAATGAAATTTAATTTTTCTAATAAAATCGAAAAATGTGATTAAACAAATATTTCGGCTCCTTTTTTAAAAATATTTTAGAGCCTAAATAGGCTTTAGAACAAACGCCGTCTATTATATAGCGTCTTTTAGTCTGAGTTTTTATTTCGCAGGGCCAGTAAAAATATTATTCGAATGAAATTAAATTTTTCTAATATAATCGAAAAATGTGATGAAACAAATATTTTGGCTCTTTTTGCTTCCTCATAGAAGAAGCTTAGCTTTTGTGAAATTTTTTTTTTTCGAGATTTTCATGTCAGTACGCTTAAAATTGTCTAAAACGTCGAGAACATTGGGTTAGAAAAAATGTAATGTATGGATGTGCGTATGTGTGCGTGTATGTATGTGTGTGACTGGTATTCAAAATTCAAACTTGCACATCTCAAGAACGGCTGTAACAGTCGGGCTAAAATTTGGCACGCATATGCGGCAGGTACGCGCCATTGCTTGTGATAATTTTCACAAAAATTCAAAAATATGTTCAAATTTTATTTAACTTTACAATTTTCGAAAAATGTCTGCACGCGCTGTATTCCGCAAATTTTTAGCTATAGAGCTAAATAACTTTTTATACATAAAGCAGTCTTAAAGAAGGATCGGTATTGAATTTAGGGCGAATCTATAAATAGTTTCGGTTTTTATGAGATTTTGAATTTTTAAAAAAATTCACGTTTTGCTCTAACTCCCGTAAAATCTCACGAAATGAACTGATATTTTCTACAGATGAAGAATAACATGCAATGCTGCTATGTACCAAATTTGGTGATGATCGATAAAGGGGTTCGGATTTTATAAGATTTTGAATTTTGTCATAAATTTATGTTTTGCTCTGACTCGCGTTAAATATCAATAAATCAACTGAAATTTTCTACAGACGATAAATAATACTCAGCGCTGCTACGTACCAAATTAGGTAATGATCGGTAAAGCGATTAAGATTTTACGTGATTTTGAAATTTCGAAAAAATTATCATTTTCTTATAACTCAGGTGAACTAACAATGAATGAATTAAAACTTTTTCGAAATGAAAAATACAGATGAAAAAAATTCGTTGTTGTTATGTACCAAATTTGATGACGATCGGTAAATGGGTTTTGATTTTGGAGCAATTTGAGATTTTTCATGTTTTAACAGATTACATTTCCATTTTTCACAAAGCTTCCTCTCTATGAGGAAGCCAAAATTAATAAATAAGCTTCCTCATAGACATCGATTTGTGGAAAAAAAATTAAAGAGGAGCAATGTGCAAAGTTCAACTTTGCAACTCAAAAAAAAAATATTTTGGAGCCTAAATAGGCTTTAGAACAAGCGCCATCTATTATATAGCGTTTTTTAGTCCGCATTTTTAATTCACAGAGCCAGTACAAATATTTTTGAAGAAAATCGTATTTTCTAATAAAATCGAAATTCGCGATGAAAAAAAAAAAAAAATTCGGCACTGTTGGTACCTTAATATGCATCGCCCCTGGCATCACTTATTACACAGCCCTTTTCGCACTCTGTGTTTTTATTTCGTAGGGCCAACAAGAATATTTGTCGACTAACATTGAATTTTTCAAATAAAATCGAAATTTGTGATGAAAACGAATATTTCGTCACTATTGGTACCTTAAATATGCTTTGCCCTTGGCGTTACTTTCTACACAGCTCTTTTGCACTCTGTGTTTTTATGTCGCAGGGCCAACAAAAAAAAATATTTTTAAAATAAAATCGAATTTATCTAATAAAATCGAAATTTGTGATGAAAAAATGTATATATTTCGCAATGGGTTCATTAATTTGTTACGCCCCTGGCGCCACCGAGGACACAACCTGATTTATCCTTTGTGTTTACATCCTGCAGAGCCAAACATTTTTTTTTCTTCATACACAATTTGTGATTTTTAAAAAGAGATTTAATTAAATTTGGTTCTTCGATATATGGTTCGCCGCCTATTACAAAACCTCGATTCTTCTTTATATTTTCCTCCCACAGGAACAAAGTAAATAATTCCCAATTTTTTCGTTCATTGTGGGTGCCTAATACGTTCGCCCCTGGCTCCAACTATTAAAAATCATTATTCCTTCTCTATGTTTTCCTCCCACAGGACCAAAGTAAATAACTCCCGAATAAAATCATTTTCTTTTCTCATACAAAATTAAAAAAAAATATGGCTCCCGAATATATTCCGCCCCTGGCACCTAAATCGCCATCTTTATTTCTCCTGAATATTTTCATCCCTCAGGACCAATGAAGACAAAATTTGTCATGTAGAAAAGAACCTATTTCACCAATGGAGCACCTCTATATGCTTCCTCCCTGGTTTTATCCCACCACCTACTTGAGCTCTTATCTAATCCCTTCGCATTTCCGCTGTCAATTTTTTTCCCATTCAGAAAACAAGTTTCTTTTAAAAGTGTATTTGGTATGAGTGGAATGACGCGAAGAGCGCACACAATGAAGTGAATGTAGAGGTGAACGCTTTTCGTATCGACCAGGAGCGTAATTAATCCTATCAAAACATGCGCGCGTCGCCTAGTAACGCGCGCACCTTCGAGACGCTATCGCCAGAGGCGCGACCGCCGGACCAATAGGATAAAGCGCTTAAAACGGCTGAACAAATCATTGGCATTTATTAAAAATTACTTTCGAAACTATGTATTTCAATTTTTATACCAAGGGCTCGATAATCCATAATTTTTAATTTAAAAAAGAACGCGTTTTTATGATTTTACGAGTATGAGGAAATGTTTTGAAAGACACTTGGGAGTTATGTAAAAATGATTTCGTTATCATTGCGTAAGCAAAAGTACATAGTAAAACTTTTAGCTACATGTATGTTTGATCGTTATATCTATGTGAGACGATGTACATCAGCTTTTCACTCTCACTTAGATGTGAAAGATATTGAAGCCTTTTTTCTCTCTCTCTCTCTCACGCAGGCGTTTCATGTCACCTTAATGCTACTTTATGGACAAATAACGGAGCACGCTCTCTTGACATTTTCAAATACTCGCGAGTGGCATTTATATGGAGACCAAAGTCCAATCCGAAGGTCTATTTTAATGTCCTTGTCTTGCTATAGAGGGCGATTGGTATAGTGACCGTTATGTGTATCGGGCATTCCCTGTCAATTTAGGCGTTTTTTTTTTCAAAAAAAAAAAAATGTATGTTTTTTTTGCAAAATTATGTGTATTTTAGAAAATAGAAAATTGGGTACGAAAAATACGAGATAAAAAATGAACATTTTTTTACGAACGTTTCAAGCCTACTTTTTAACTTTTATTTCTTTAAAATCTATATATTTATTTTTTAAATATAATTGTGAATGAATTATTATCACAATATTATCGACTTGGCCTGCAATGTCCCATATGTAATTTATTTATTTATTAATATGTATAAAATGACCCATATATCATTTTTTTACTTACTATATTTGTCTAATGTGAGGAAAAATTAAGGCGCTTTTTTTACAAAATTATTTATATTTAGAAGGTACAAAATTGGAAATGAAAAATATGAGAGAAAATAAAAAACTTGTACGAACTTTTCAATGCAATGTTAACTATATTTTAACATTTTTTTTGCTTGATTTTTTGCGAAAAAAAATTATTGTCGCGTGAGTATTACGAAAATATCGATTTAACCTGGAATGACCCATACATAATATTTAATGAATGTGAGAAAAAATGTGCCCATGATTATCTTATTTTTCTCCCAGCATTAAAATGTTATTTATGTAGTTTATTTTCCATTATTTAATTTTAATCGCTTCCTCATACAGGACATTTTATGCAGAATTTCATTTGAATGATAACAAATTGTAGTTATATTTGTTATGTATTTACATAAAACTACGTATTTTAAAGATTTCGTTTTATCAATAAGAATCTCTCATTATATTTTGACGATATACAATTATTTATCACACTTCGAGCGTCTTCTTCCTGTCCATGGCCTGATTATCTATATCGTATCTTATCGTTTGCGACGCTATTTAAAGCACCAGACAGTAAAAGATTACACACCAGAGACGCCAATTCTACTCTATTATCTGTCATCAGCATAAAAAAATACGCGAAATTTTTGTCTTAAATTACACGTTCATTCATAAAATTGATATTAATAAAAAAAAAGTTAAAAAAATGTTTAATGCAAAAAAACGTGTAACCAAATCCCATAGGCTAGATTTTTCGTACCGGTGCTCTGATCACATGGTCAATTATATATATATTTTTTTATGAACTCGTCCTATAATTTTTAATATAAAATCTGGGAATTTTTAAAAATGTTACGATTTTGTATACGACTTTTTTTATCGGTAAAAAAATAAAACCAAGTTTTCAATAATGATAATAATTTTCCTTTACAAAAAATAAAAAAGACTGCAAATTAGAACTTTGCACTTTGCTTCCTCATTTTTTTTTGGAATTTTTACAAAGCTACCTCTACGAGGAAATAGGTTTATCAATTTTGGCTTCCTCATAGTAGAAGATTTGTAAAAAAAAAAAAAATTCTGAAATATGATCTCTTTGTCGGATCCTCACCAAATTCAGTATCAAAAAACAACACATTCTATTCAAGTTTTATGCGAAATTTTGGATCGCATCCAAATTCACATCCAATTCAATCACATTTCTATAAAATCCTAACCACTTTATCGTTTTTGCCGAAATTCAGTATCAGATATTGACACAATCTATTTAAGTTTTGTGCTAAAATTTAGATTAGTTGCTTGAACCATTCTCGAGTTATAGCATTTTTTTTTAAATTACGAATATACAAATTTCTATAAAATCTTGTTTACTTTATCGATTTTGCCGAAATTTAGTATTAAACAATGAGGCACTTTACATTTAAGTTTTATGCAGCATTTTAGAACAGTTTCTTCAGCCATCCTCGAGTTATAGCATTTTCAAAACAAAAAAAAAGCGCTGCAAATTATATTTGCACATCGCTTCCTCATCAGCTCTGCTTGATGAAAAGTACACCCATGTTACTTTTGGCTTCCTCAAGAAGCTTTGTTTTGCGATTACTTTTATCAGAACTGTGCAGCTGGTGTAAGAAAACATATGTGATAAATTTCAATTTCATAATTCAACGTGTCTTTAAATTATGAATGTGCTTAACTTTTTTTTACAGACTCTTAAGCAAAGAACTTTAATTGTTAGCAAACTTAAGTCTAATTGTGATGGATCACACAATTCTTCAAATATTCCAAGGATTCGTATGACGGTTCGCATGCAATTTGCGACAAAAGACAACGGTTCCCTTGTGAAAATAAGAGTTCGATCAAGAATCGAACCCAAACCATTTTCATTCATAAAACTGTGAGAGCTGTTCACAATTTTAGTATAGAGACATTATTGAAAAATTGAAAAGCGTGTAAAATCTGAACGGCTGAACCGATTTTGCCCAAATTCAATATCAACCATTAGTCTGTAACAGTTCAACTTTGTACCAAATTTTAGCCCGATATCTCAAAAATTGTGCGAGCCAGAGCGCGCACAGACATTTTTGAAAAAATTCAAAATCGTGTGAAAACAAGAGAATTGCATGGATTTTGCCAAAAATTTGATCGAGCAAGCATAATTTACCCCTCACCAAGTGTGATTAATTTCGGCTTAGTCACACACATTTCTTTCAAACCTCTTTTTTCGACGTTTTGGAGCATTCTGAGTATCCTGACATGAAAGTCTCGAAAAAAGAATTTCATGAAAACAAAGCTTCCTCTACGAGGAAGCAAAAAAAAATTAAGCACGCTTTTTTGCATTTATTTCATGCAATTGCAATTACTTCCTTGTGTCTGGAAAATGACTATAAATTATAATAATGCACATTATCTGTCAGATTATTAATTAAAAAATCGTATTGTATAATAACAATGATATAAAACACAAATTATCATTAATTGTAAAAAAAAAAGTTATATCATATGTGTTGATGAGTCAATATTGTTTTTCCTAATCAATGACAACGTTACATGAGTTGGCACAAAACTTGTAAATACAAAACTCACGTTGTTGTTATTGTCGTTACTGTTATTATCGACATTAACATTTTTATTCCTTCTATTAGCTTAGTCATGGTTCATTGATACACGAGGAGACGTGTTTTCAACGTATTAATATGCAACTAAAGCGATTACGTTAACCGAGAGTATTGAACATGAGAAATTCATAGTAATCCAGATTATCCTTGTGTAAATTTGATGAATCACTACTCTCAGCTACAAAGAAGATATTACGAAGATATTTTTCGAATGCAATTAGGAATTTAAATTACTCTTAAATCTACCACCATTGTTAAACATTTCCTACCAAAATTCGGGTACCGAATTAAGAGGGATTCAGAGGGATCCAGAATATTATCCAAAGTCTGGATATCTTTCATCCTGACAGAATTACATCCGAGGCAATAAAGTCCAGTCCTTTTTTTGTCGTTTGGCTAATGGCCCCAGAAATTGCTTAAAATTAATCTGTAATGAATTTGCGATTAATCCGTAATTCATTTTTAAGTGACTTCTAATTATTTTTTAAAATAATTAAGAATTAATTGGTAATTAATATACAAAAAATTGGTAATTATTTTATGATTAATTGATCGTTAATTTAGAATAAATTAGTTAACTATGAATAATACATTTTTTTAGCTGCTTATCAGGTATAAAAAATTGGGCACAATGCAGTGAAAAGTTGGCCTCATCACGTTTCTACAGAGTTCCAAAGCCGAAGCAGAGATCTCAGAGGGTTTCATCTCTGGTCGAAGCTTGTGTAAAGATGCAAGTTTCCTACATTATCGATACAACAAGATTTTTGCTTGTGCTCAAAGACGGAATTTGGCTGAAGATCGTGTAACACACTCGATGGGTTTCGGCGCGAGAATTTAAATGTCCAAACGAAGACCAGCACGAGAGTGGTTACCACCGATGTCCGTCCCACGTTGAAGACCCGAAGCTCACCTCGTCCGGGCTAATCGAATAAGAGTTATAAGATTAAAGAGAAAATAGAAAAAAAACATATAATTTAAGTGCGAAATTAAATCTGGCATTTATTAACAGTTTTATCTGTAAGTTTATAAAAGTACACAAGAAAATATCACGATATATAAATTACGTAAAACTCTTCGAGTAACAACGCGCTCGATTAGACTCTCAAGAATCTGTCTTCGCTGTTTTTAATTCTGTTTTTTTTTAGTAATGTTTGTTTAAGTACAGTCATAGGTAATTTTGGTTTCGATAAACATATAAAAAACAATCATATTATTTCAATTCATACCAATTAGCCCGCTCGCATACGGTTCTTAGAGGTAAAAATATATCTGTTTATAAAAAAAATACAACAGTAGTGAAATAATCTATATAATGATAATTGAGTGAGCATCTTTTTTGCTTAGAACTTTTTCGGCGCTTGACGATCGCCGTAACGATATGGGAAAAAGAACATATATATTCTTGTTTGTCAAGAGCTGTTTTTAATTCTCGACTGCCCGGGAGCGGGGGGCAAAAAGACAGAAGTTATGCGTTTCACAGCGATCAGCTGATTTGAGTGATTTCTTTGAAGCCAATGTTCTCGAAAACGGTAAAAAATTACTTTACCAAATTTTGAACGTTGATTCTGTGACTAGCGCCCCATGTTTTTTTTCATAAATTATGGTGATAAATTGTTGATTCGCACAGATAATGATTTTTTTTTTTCAAATTGTTACAAATAGCCTATTTGAGTATATCGAAATATCATTCAGCCTCTTGACTGTATTTATAACATTTATAGTATTAAAAACTGCATTCGAGGGTGTTCATCTTGAGATTAACGTGTATTAGAAATTATTTCATTATTTTTTCAATATCTTTGTTTATGTGAGTAATTTTTTTTCAATATATATTGATTTGATTTGCTCTAAGATTCGCGGGTCTCGCGGTCTGCTGGTGGGCCCAGAACTACGACCCAGAGGACCCACCCTTAGCCAATCATCCCTCAGTTCGACACCAATGCTCACACCCACGCGATAGTGTTGGAAACCCTTGCGTCAAGCGTCCGCGTCATCCCGAGTTAGAAAGTTACTATTGTTCCTTGACTTTCGTCGAAGGATGGTTGGCCCTTTTGAGAGTGTCTGACGCCAGGACTCGCCTTTATACGTTGAAGCTAAGAGTCTCGACTTTCGACAGTTTAACTTTATTTATTACCTGCGTTTCCCGAAAAACGCTCTTTGAAAGAATGTACATTTGGACCTACAAGCTGGCCACTTGACTCATCACGACTCGACTTTAGGAAAGCAGACTTTGGCGCGTTTATTTATTGCAGTTCAAGGAGCGTAGTCAGATTCTTCTATACACACAGCATGACATTTCCGCTCGCTTTACGTGGGAAAATGCTACAATACTTATATACGACGTACATCTATATAGATATTTGTATATGGCATAATTATTGTTCATAGTAATATATTTACAATTAATCATGGTTTATTGCTTATCGACAGTCAGCTCGCCCAAGTCACTTTTATTGGTCTCTCTCTG
Organism: Perithous albicinctus; assembly: GCA_964016905.1. Classification (NCBI taxonomy): domain Eukaryota; kingdom Metazoa; phylum Arthropoda; class Insecta; order Hymenoptera; family Ichneumonidae; genus Perithous; species Perithous albicinctus. The sequence continues at coordinate 12,237,569 of OZ024689.1, read as the reverse complement.
CTATTTCTAATTTGAACTTACCGCGCTCAAACTCGCGGAGGAGCTGCTCGAAAAGCGCGCTCTCGGATCGCGTATCAGAAACCGTGACAATTGTTAAAAACACAATTAAACAGATAAATAATAATCGAGTACTATTATTTAAGTAACATGATAAATTAATATGACAGAATTTTATTTCAGGTGTCATCGTTCATTATGTGCTTTTTTTACTTTTTTAAAATGCAAATATATTTTTTTATCTAACAGAACATTTTGAAGAGTTTTTTTACAGACATTTTTTTTTATTTTCGTGAATTAGAGCTTCATGACTTCTAGCAAAATAAATTCACAATTTTTTTTTTTCTAAAATTCTCGTGATATAAATATTTTGAAATAACATCTCAGAATTGACAGATGTGTGATTTTCGTTTTCTTTTTTAAGTATTTTTTGACAAAAAAATATTACCTTTTAATTAAAAAAAAGTAATATAATACAAAAATTAATTTAAATTTAATTTCGAATAATCATTATTAGGAAAGGATTAAACAAAATCTTTTTAAAAAATAGCCTGCCTTTAACTGCATTATCAATAAAATATAAACTGTTGATTTTTCGGTATTTCTTTTTAATCGCAAATCATCCAAAACTGATACAAAAAGTCTGGAAAAAACGAAGCATACTGTACTTGGTAGTATATACTGTTACGACCAAGCAAATTAAAAAGACCACCACTGTCAAGACTGTTTGTCAATCTACGATCGTTGTCAGGCGTTATTCAGTTCGATGTCAGTTGTCTCATATGACGCGAGCGCATCAATTTAAATTCCGCGTTCACGTGCAATTCCATAAATAAGAACTTTACAAATACCAAATCCATTATAATACTTTAGCAACAGGAAAATTAGGCCCCGTAAAATTAGCCTCCCGGAAAATTGGCCCCCAATATGACGAAAATGCCGTATACAATGTAGCGACGAAGACCGCGGGCGAGGGGGGTCCGGGGGCCCAACCCCGGCAGGGTCGAGGGGCGAAGCCCCCCCCCCCCCCCCCCCAATCTACAACACAACTTTTGTAAATTATGTTCATTGTGTTTCATTTTTATTTGAAAACATCTTGCAAATCGAATGACAAATAATCACCTTGAATTCCAAGAAAGTAGTATTTCACCTGAAATTTGATAAATAAAAACTTGCAAATTACCTTTAATTTAAAAATTGCAGCAATAGAAATGCTCACATTGCTTCCTCGTAAAGGTCGGTTTTCTTGCGTTTATTCTATAACTTTTTTCAGAAGATTTTTGAAAGATATATTTTATATTTTGGGAAGCACTTTTTTTTTGTTTGCACTTTATGGCGGCCAATTTTCCTAGACTCATTTACGTTATGATTCTGTACGATTCATGTTAATATATTACATGTAAAATTCTATCTATTACTAGTTTATTCTATCACGGAGATCCGGAGGAATCTGAACGTTGGATCGAACTCTTTGTAATGCGGGCCAGTCCACGATCATATGTGTTGCACCGTAATAGTAGACATTAGCATATACATTGGTATTTCGGATGCGTTTTTTTTGAGAAAAAATGGCTGTGTGTAGCGTTCGTATATCCAAATTCGGAGGTGCGTAATTACGGTAGGCGGAAAAAAACCCCCCGGGACAACAAACCCCCGAGGATTTTTTAGGTTCTTTTAAGGTTCTTTTAGGGTTCTTTTAGGGTTTTTTTAGGGTTCCTTTAGGGTTCCTTTAGGGTTCTTTTAGGGTTCTTTTAGGGTTCTTTCTTTATTTTTTATCCCCTTTTTTTCCGTGGGTCTTTTGTCCAGGGGGTTTTTTCCGGGATTCGTAATTACGCATTGATCTCTTCTATTAGTGACGATGTATGGCGGGTAGGCTCATCTACGCTTTGATGTGGTTTGCTGTTACCGATTTTTGTCCAGATATCATTCCACCGTTTATGAGCTATTTCTCGGAATGCAAGCTTACTTTCTTTAATTGATATCTCCTGATTAATCGGAGGCTCGGAGAACAAGGCGGCTCTGTTTAGCTGCATTTGTCTGCATCATCGTTACTGTTGATGCCTCGATGGGATGGAACCCAAACTAGTTTAAGAATGTTATACAGGTACTGGTAAGTCGTTGAACAACTGTATGCGGAATATCATAAAAAGACGTATACAGGCTAAAAAATATATCTACAATATGCAGTTGTATATACAACGATGCATCACGCTACAAAGTAATAGATATATGCCGCAGAACTAGGACTTTACTATTTTTTTCTCAAACCTTTTTTCATCAAATTTTTGTCATCAAATTGCTGCTTTGACTCTTATTCCTCCTGACGATAACTGTTAGGTACGAAAAACATAATCAGGAAGAACGGTATATGCGTGACATACATACAGTTTTGAGTTCGCAAAATAAATTACAATGGAATTGGTATTCATTTTTTCGTAATACGTGCACGATTCGCGGCGCTTTCCATGGCAGTCTTGCCGGACGAAAGTGGGCAATAGGATGCCAGTCGTGAAATGACAGCACTTTCGTCCCTAGAGCTTTTAGTTTTCTCGCTTTCGTCCCTAGAGATGTAACTTCACTTGTCACTGTTCGTCCCGCAAAACTACCATTCAAATCAAACTACTCGTATGATTTGCGGCCCTCGCTTCGCTCGGGCAGCAAACCATACACACGTCGAAATCGCCAACTTTCGACCCTTGTTGCTCATAAATGAATGGTAGTTTTGCGGGACGAACAGTGAAAAGTGAGGTTGTAACTTTTCCTCTCTAGGGACGAAAGTGAAATCCCAAGGGACGAAAGTGAAGGAATCGCGAACTGCGTATGTGCGACTCATCTTCTCTATACTGGCTTGAAAAGAGCGACTTTCGGCTCGAAAAACTGCCATGAAAAGCACCGCTTTTCATTGGCGAGTAACAGAAAAACGTTTTCCTCTTGAGTGAGGAACGAAATTTTTCAATCCGACGTCGGCAAGGTGTGGTTTTCGCAGGCGACAGTTTTTCTGCACGAAAGAGTGAAAATACATTTTTAGTTTGAGAATATTTGCGCCATTGACTTAGCAACGTCACAACGTCTCAAGATTAGATGCTCCGCGCTTGACACCGGGCGACCGGTCGAGCGCGTATCGCGGAGGCAGACACACAGCAGATTTCGGTGCAAACTCGGAAGGTTCGCTAAAAAAAGAAAAGAGGAGTGGAGAGAAAATGTGCGAGCAGCTGCGAGGAAAAGGTAGCGCAATATCAAGAAACCCGGAATAGTACATTGCGCACAAAGGGCGGAAAGTTGAACATTCCTGGCGAGTGTGTCGGGTGATGCCTGAGGTGAACACCTCACTTCGAAGTGGAATGTCAATATCGCCCGCGGTGCACATACGTTTTTTTCACACACCTCCATGAAGAGTTCGTACTCTGTTCCGTGATGAGAGGGGAGAAAGTGAGTGCTTTCCTCCCGTGGGGGTGCTTTCCTCCCGAGGGAGTAAAGTACTTACTTTCGGCCCTCTCATCGGGAGCAAAGTACGAACTTTACGTGCAGGTGTGTGAAAGAATTAATTGTGAACGGTCAACGCATTGTCGAATTCCAACAAATGGCCAACGAGATGTGGTGTGAGACGTGTGCGCAACTGTTATCTCGAAAATTTATTAAAAATAAAGAACGAATTGGCCTCGCGAGTGCGTGTTGACAATACGCTGTCACAACTGCCTCGAAGTATTTGTTATATTTAAGTGAACAGCTGGAAGAGTGACGTTCATTCGTGGAGCTTTTGAATAGCGCGCCACTCTGGGTCAGAAGCGACGTTGCCAAACCTCAGCCGCGTAATCGACTTTTAGAAAAAATAGCTCTCATTAAAACGTAATAACTTTCTTAAAATGAAGGCACACACGGATTTTTCATTGTTCTGTAAAGCTCAGACCCCAATGTACACGAAAAGTACAAATTTATCATGGTACATTCTCTGGAAACATACGCTTTCTCTCAAAACACGACCGTCCTCACCCTTCACCTTATACTTCCCATGTTAAATCACTGAACTTTGATAATTTATAACTCAGCAACAATGAGGATAACATTTTCATAAAAATATTTTTTTAAATTGTCATGCTTTTCTGTACAATATAAAAAATATTGGGACAAAAATGTTCAAAACTGTTTAATTGTATAACATCCTTAATCACCCGATTTGTTCAAGTTGAAGGTCGAGATCAGCCTTTGAATTTCTTCGATTCTATAGTCGTTGGTTGCCGAATTTTGCGTTGCTACCAGAGTTGATTTTGAGTCCGTTACTATAACGAATTTTGTTTTATTTGCACTTTTAATGGGTTTTAATGCTTTTAGAATGTCATAAAGCTTCACAGGAAGAAATCGTGAATTATTTCGGTAACCGATATCTCTACTTAATTATATAAATTATATAACCTGAACAATTTTATTTTATCAAGGTAAAATATTAATTGCTTACTTGCGAAACAATTCATTATCACGCTTTAAGTGTTTTTTTCCTGTTCATTACATTACATTATCTAATCAAATTAATCGCAACGATTTCTTAGCATTATAATGCAACAGACAGCAATACTATTTTTCTGTGTCGTCAGCCCTGAAAACTGCAACATATAATTATCATACATCACTAAAGTTTCTTCTTAAGCTAAGTTTTAAGTCTCTTCTTCATTACACCTTCTTAAAAAATACTTTTAGATATGTCGTCTTAGTTTACTAATAAATAATGTTTAAAATAATATTTTTAATGAAATGAAAAACTACACCAAATATTAACCATAAATTACTATAGTCCATTTTTTTAGTATCACAGCCAAAGAAAATCTAATATTTTTCTTTTGTTAGTACAAAATAATTTATTAATCATTTTAATATCAATATTAGTATAAATAGTATGAAAATATATATTTACACTATTTATATAATGATTAGGAAGAAAAAAAAATTAAATAAGGATTCATTCGGATAAGGTAAATTATTACAGAGTGATTAAATTTGTGAACTGCAATTTGTAACTGATTTTCCATTATTGCTGATTCATTGATACGTCATAAACCGCAGAGCTGGAGCGGAGCCGTCAATGAACGTCGGCAACGGCGCCACTTCACCATATCATTTATAAAGGATTCTGGTTTGCACACTTGAAGCAGTCGACTATGATACGTTGCGGCTACAAGTTCTCTTTTTCTTCATTGTGATTATTATTAGGTATACGCGTGTGTTATTTTATTGCATCTTCGTCATGCACCAAAATCAATCGTTGTCACTCTCATTATTGTGTATAATAAATTAGCAATCATTTTCGACCTTAAGGTGATGTGAAACTGAATTGGTTAACATTTTTAGATGGATGCAAAATGCAATTATTTTATTAATTTATTTATTATTTTCTTAAAATAATGACATTAACTTATTTATTATTTTTTAAAATAATTACATTAATTCATTTAATTAATTAATTAAATATTTTGTAATTATTTTTAATGAAAGTGACAGAATAAGGAATTGTAGATTTAAAAAATGATAAATTCAGTTTGTGAACTAAATTCACATCAGCTTGTTTAGGAGGCTTTAGTGTTAGACATTATAGTGAAATTAGTACTAGTTTGATAAAAATTTATAATTTCTGTTCAATGAATTGATTGTTTTGGATCTTAAGTCATAACATTTTTTAATAGTGTTCTTTAAATAAATAAATAAAATAAATAAATAGAAATCTATTAAAATTCACTGAAGTTCTGTTTTGTAATATCAACAATATAACAAAATATTAAAGGAATTGAAGAGATGTTTGTTTTTTTTCTTCAAACATCAAAGATCGATATTTCATCATTTTTATTAAAAATGGGGGCGTACTCAGTGAAATTTAATATTTCTTCATTTTTAAACTGAATGAATGCTCAATATGATTTTTTAATCAATTTTCGTACTATTTTAATATTAAACTGCATTAAATGACGAAAAAAAGCGATATTATTTATGTCGAAAAATATTTCCAATGAAAGTTATAGTTTTTTTAAATTGTAAATTAAATTTAAGAAATATCTAGAGCAATAATAATAAAAATTAAATTAAATTCACTGGTGAACTTTTTAATAACAACAATACAAAAAGAAAATATTAAGAAAATGAAAGAGGCTCGAATTTCATCCTAAGTTCATCCATGTTTTTTTTCGTGCACCTGTTAATTGTCGTATTTAAAAATGTTCTCCAAAACTTTAAACTCTTAAAGAAAAATAAAACTTATTATTTCTCCAGATGTGTCCAAGCGAATTCACGGAACTATAAAAGGAAAAAAAGAAGTGAAAAAAGAAAACAATGGGTTTCATTGAGTGGTTGCTGGTTGTGGCAGGCCTGATGGTAGCCCTGTATTATTACATGACGTCATCGTACGACTATTGGAAATCCCGAGGCGTGAGAGGTCCAAAACCGCATTTCCTCTTCGGATCAACGAAGGATATAATATCCAACAAATTATCGTTGGGCCAGTACACAACAAATGTTTACAAAGACTTGAAAAATGATCCATTCGCCGGTATTTATCTTCGTCGTTATCCAATGCTGATTGTCAATGATTTGGATTTTATCAAAGATATCCTTATCAAGGATTTCAATAAATTTTCAAGTCGTGGTATTGCGTTTAACGAAAAGGTTGAGCCACTGTCGGCACATTTGTTTAATTTCGAGCACGATAGATGGCGACCAATGAGATTGCATCTTTCGCCTGTTTTCACATCCGGCAAGCTCAAGGAAATGTTTTATCTTTTGATCGAATGCGCTGATAATTTGGACAAATTTCTGGGGAACAAGATAAGCGCAAATAATGGACAATTGATCACGGAAATTCGTGAATTAACCGCCAAATTCACAACCGATGTTATTGGCGTTTGTGCATTTGGCTTGCAAATGAATGCAATGAACGACGAGGACAGTCCATTTCGTACTATGGGACGACGAATATTTGAAACTAATTGGAAACGATTGCTCAATTTTCGCCTGAGAACTATGGCACCTCAGCTCTTCAGGATTTTTGGAAGATTTTTAGCTGACAATAAATTGAATGATTTCTTCGTTGACATGACAAGGCAGACAATGGATTATAGAAAAAAGAATGGCGTTGTTAAACACGACTTTGTTGATCTTCTTATGGCTATCAGAGATCATCCGGAGAAATTGGCGGAAATTGGTGAGGTTTTTACTAATTTGAAAAATACGCTTTTGCTCTTGAAGTCGGCTTCGAATAATTCAGATTTTTTTAATCGTGGCGACATCTGTTGAAGCTCAGAAAATAGTGGCGTCATCTTTGCTTTAATGCCCGGGAAATATGATCTCTTAATTTATGTCAAAATCTTTTTTCTAATGAAAGCTATCAATTTTTTATTGTGAATTTTATTTTTGTTGTAAACTCTGAACGGTCTTTAAACATTTTTTCTTTACATCATGATTGTTATTTCAGGCTATTTGAGTTCTTTTGGGCCACCAACAATTACAACTAACAAGTACAGGAATATACATTTTGCAGCTAACTTCAAAAGGGCGTCATATTATGTTGTTTTATCGAAATTAGTTCTCTGACTCTTCTGAATTTTTTTTTTTACAATTATCTCGCAATTGAGATTTCTCTTTAATGCTTACAAGTTTCACAAGTTTCACAAGTTTCACAAGTTTCATAAATTTCACAAATTTCACAAATTTCACAAATTTCACAAATTTCACAAATTTCACAAATTTCACAAATTTCACAAATTTCACAAATTTCACAAATTTCACAAATTTCACAAATTTCACAAATTTCACAAATTTCACAAATTTCACAAATTTCACAAATTTCACAAATTTCACAAATTTCACAAACTTCACAAACTTCACAAATTTCACAGCATATAATAAGTGTGTTAATCATTATAGAATTGACGGACAGTATCCTCGCTGCTCAATTGTTCGTATTCTTCATTGCTGGATTTGAGACCTCATCGACGACAATGAGTCACGCCCTCTACGAGCTCGCCCTGAATCAAGAAATTCAGGACAAATTGCGGGAAGAAATAAATGTGGAACTCAAAAGAACCGATGGAGTCATCGAATACGAGGGCATTAAAAACATGAAGTATCTTGATATGATATTCCAAGGTAACGTAAAAACATAATTAATATTTATTTCTATATTAATTATAACAATTATTTATATTATTTATTAATAATAATTAAGTTACTTGTGTTTCTGTATTAATTAAAGTAATTCAAAATGTTTTGACAAAAGAAAAAAAAATGTATTACAGTCTATTTAAAAATTTGCCAATTGTTATTTAATATCGCAAGGACTATATTAATTATTTATTTATTGAATATCTATTGCACACGCAGAAACACTGAGAAAATATCCACCAGTGATGATGTTGATGCGACAAGCAACCGAGCCTTACACCTTCGTAACAGCATCTGGCAACAAACTTCTGACGATCGAGAAAGATCAAAAGATTTGGATACCGATTTACGGGATTCAGACGAATCCTGAATATTATCCAGACCCTGATATCTTCGATCCTGAGAGATTCACACCCGAGGCTATAAAATCAAGAAATCCTATGACATATTTGGCGTTTGGCGACGGTCCCAGAAACTGTATAGGTAATTATATTAAGTTAAATTTAATTAATAAATTAAATGCATTAAATTAATACAATTAATAATCCAATATCTTACATTAATATTAATTAATAATTCAATGAATCATTTATTTTGCCATTTTTTGTTTGTTTTGATTATTAATTAATAATGTTGAATGTTTATCAGGTAAAAGATTCGGTGTGATGCAGACGAAAGTTGGTCTCTTCAAGATTCTACAGCGTTACAGGGTCGAAACTTGTGAAAAAACTCAGGTCCCTTACATTGCCGATCCTAAAAGTTTTCTACTTTCGCCCAAAGATGGAATTTGGTTGAAAATCGTTAAACACAACGACGCCAGCATTTAGCTTTAATTTAGTATTACTAAATTAGTATTACTATTGTAAACTTATTTAAGAGCCGCATTTTATAGTATTGTAAAAAGATTTGTTATACGAAAAGAAAGCTATTGTATTCAATTTGGCCGCCATATATCGAACGCGCTGTGCATACAATCCATACGGCTTTGCAGCGCCGTCCACGACAGACCAGAGAAGTTGGCTATATCCGACATACCGACCAATCAACAAGCTTATAAATTGGCTTCACGGTTTCGATACAGTTCGAGACATTTCAGGCCATGTCTTTTTGAAGAAGAGATTATTTAAGTAATTGTAAAAATGTTTAATATTTCATTTTTAGTCATTTATTTTTATAGTACAATTTTTTTATTATAAAATATTATTTTTTTGTAAATAAAGAAGAAGAAAAAAGTTATTTTGTAACAAGTTGGTATTATTATGTATAGTATGAGATTTATTTTTAATATTCGTGAAATCCACCGAAAACAGATACCAAAATTCTAACTTTTATCACTTCGGAGGGCGATAATATGATAACGATAGTTATAAAGATAAAGATAAATTCCTCAGTTTTTTTATGGAACTATTATGTAATTAACTAAAAAATGATATTATGTAATGAACTAAAAAATTAATTTAAGTAAAAAAAAATGTATCTACAAGCGTCCACAATTTTTGTTTGTTAATTTTGTAAAAAAAGGCTATTTTTAGTTCTACAAAATCAAAAAAAAATAGCAATTGTACTTTTTACAAAAAAAAGCTAATAGCTCTGATTCTTCACGAACATTTTATTTGTTACCGTAATAATCTTCGTATGTCGAACATACAAATATTTATGTAACAAGTGTGTTGAAAATATAATATTTTCTTAAAATTATTTTTATTTTTGTCACTTTACTAATAAATTTGACGAAAGAACAATTTTAAACAGAAAAATGATTTTTTTTTACTCTAGACAAATTTTACATTTGACTACATTTATACGCAAAAAAAAGATCAATTATTCAATATTTTTTAAACCTTGATAAACATTGTTGGTAAAACTGACAAATATCTTATGTTATAACTTTTTATTTAAATATGCGAATTTCACAAAATTCTTAAATTTGTTTGTCACTTTACTAATAAATAAATAAATAAATAAAACATTTGTAAATGACAAGATGTTCTTTTTTTACTGAACACAAATTTTTAAAAATATAACAATTTTTAAACATGTTTCGGAAACCAATTTTTCACGAAAACCAAATAGTAAATAATTATCAAAAAGTTATGCCGATGTGAAAAAAAAGATGAACTTTTTTTTTTATGGACATGAGATTTCAATAAAGCAAGTAATCGTTAAAGAGGCTGAACAATGAGTTGAGCACTGCTGCCTGGTATTCTGCGACTATATATACAAATTTTATCACTCTGTGTGTTGTGCAGCGACGCTTTGGGTTGATTCTATCTAGAGTTGGTTCAGAGAGCGAGAAGGAAATGACGACGTGACAGCAAGTCACGATATAATGTTGCATTAACGCGTACCTTCTCAACTACGATGACTATCATATTACTATACGACACGTGGTTCATTTAATGATAATAATTCTGTGACAAAGCGTGTTAATAGCTTGAAGAAAATTGTGCGAAGGCCCAGCAGTTACCTTCGGTACGTCGCCGCGTCACGAACGTCTTCGTTAAGGTCTCATCAAATATACTCTTTGCCTTCAATTTTCCATTATTCATTATTATGATAACGATAAAACCAATTAATTTATATTTATTATATGTGTGGATGTCTCGAATGTCAAAATTATTCTCAATTTAAACGTCGAACAATTTGTAAATTTTTACCTTCATTAATATTTATTAGCTGATTACATAAATTTGAATTCACAACCTTTGAATAATAATATTGGTACGAGCGAGGTGTTTTTTTTATCGATTCTAATGAAAACAAACAATTTGGTGCGAACATTTGTTCGGTTAATAGCTGTAAAAATTTTAAGTGGAAAATGTTTATTTTTGTTTAAAACTACTTTGAAAATTAATAATAATAATAATAATAATAATAATAATAATAATAAAATTTATTTTAGAGAAGAATAATATTGGTGAAAACGAAAGTTCTTAATTATAACATCTTTTATTAGAATCGGTTTTTGAAGTATTATTATTATTATTATTATTATTATTATTTAAAAACACTCTAGTGGCTTAATCAACAATTGTAAATTCACATTTTTGTAATAATTATATTTAAAAACAATTTATTTATTTTCAGTCATCGTATCGTTTAATAATATAGTAAAAGTTAAAAATATTGGTTCCAATAAAAATAATATAAGAATGTTTTATTTAATGCCTTTAAATAATAATAATAATAATGATATCGATAATAAAAAAATCGATTCTAACGCAAATCAAGAGTTTGGTACATAAAAAGTTGGGTATATGATTGAAAAAAATCTTTTTAAATATAATAATTACATAAAATGTGAATTTCGATTTTTCAAATAATAATAATATTAATATTGGTATAATTTCAAAAACCGGTTGCAATAAAAAAAATTATGTAGCTAAAAATGTTGATAAAGATTTGAAAAAAAATTGACTCTCAATCAAATAAAATGGAATATTTCATAAATTTTCAATTTACAACCTTTAAATATCAATAATATCGGTATTGATGATTAAAAAAAAAGGATTATTACAAGAATAATGATTTTGGTGCCTGAACACTTTTAACAAATAATCAAAAGATAATTGATTTAAAATCTAAATAAAAAAATAATAATCGTCGAATGATTATAATAATACCGATTTTCAAATATTCTTACAGAGAAAAATCGATAGAAAGCGAAAAAGATGGATTGGACGGAGATTTTAATTGGCATATCGGCGTTGATTCTCGGTATTTACTATTGGTCGACGTTGACCTTCGATTTTTGGTCATCGCGGGGCATAAGTGGACCAACGCCGATTCCCTTTCTCGGGAATTTGGGAAAAATTTTTTTCGGCAAAACGTCATTCGGCGAATATACAAAGGAGCTTTACGATGAATATCGTGATTTGGGAATGGTCGGATTTTTCATGAGACGCGAGCCAACACTCGTGCTCATCGATCCCGATCACATCAAAGACGTGCTGATAAAAGATTTCGCTACTTTTGCCGATCGTGGTCTAAGGACTTTCGACAAGGCGGAGCCACTTTCGCAACATTTGGTTAATCTCGAGCCCGCCAGATGGCGACCATTGAGAAACAAATTATCGCCAGTCTTTACATCGGGAAAATTGAAAAAAATGTTTTATCTTTTGCTGGAGTGCGGCGATCATTTGGATGAATATTTGGCGAAATTAGTGGCGCGAAATGAGCCAGTCGAGTGTCGTGAATTGACCGCTAAGTTCACGACCGACGTTATCGGCAACTGTGCATTTGGCCTGCAGATGAACGCACTTGCCGACGAGGACAGTGAATTTCGTAAAATGGGACGCGAGGTATTCACACCCGATTGGAAGAAATTAATCAAATTTCGTATACGCGATTTTACACCATGGTTATACTCAATGCTAGGTCCCATTATTACCGACTGGAAATTAACAAATTTCTTTCTCAATATAATGCGGGACACTGTTGAATACAGAAAAAATAATAATATTGTTAAGCACGATTTTATTGACCTTATCAGAGAGATCAGAGATAATCCTGATAAAGTCGGTGATATAGGTAAGATTTAATCTTTTAATCTAAAAAAAAATTTCATTATTACTGCCTTTCACTGCCAGGCAAATAAAAATTACGCGATAAAAATGTTTTTGTAACTCGTGCATGAAAAGCGGCACTTTTCGTGGCAGTTTTGCGGAACGAAAGTGGCGCTTTTCGTAGCAGTGTCGAAAAGTTGGTCTCCGCATGCGCCGTTCATTACTTATTTCCCTAGTTCACTTTTTCGGCCCTATGGCAAAAAGTTCACTTTTTTGCCCACTTCTCGCACTAGTGCGATAAAGTTGAGTACGAAACTCGTGCGAGAGACATTTTCTGATCTCGTGTGATTGCAACACTCGTCAAGAAAAAGTTTGATCGCACTCGTATCGTAATGTACTAATTTCAACCGAGAAAAATTGTATCGAGACTTGAATTAAAAGTGTTTTTGACATTGCGAATTTTTCGTCGGAAAAAACCGACGCGATGTCGGATTTTTTGTTCAAAATTCAATATGGCGGACCAATACTAACAAAGTTATATGATTTACCATGAAACTTAGTTTTTGATGGATATTTTTAAGATCGTTGATCACGAATCTGAAATCAAAAATCAGAAACTATCCAAATTTATTATGATCCATTTTTTAATTAAGGTATAATTTTGAATTGAAGATTTTTTAAATTTTTTAACGAAAAATGTGTTACTGGCAGTGAAGGGAAAAAAACGAAAGCGTTGTTTAGAAAAATGTAGGTAGCTGATTTTTCTACGTAAAATTTCAGAATTAACGGATACTCTGCTGACTGCACAGCTGTTTGTATTTTTTTTGGCTGGATTTGAGACCTCCTCGACCACGATGAGTCACGCACTTTATGAACTAGCCCAGCATCAATCGATGCAGGATAGGCTTCGTGAGGAAATAAACAGTCATTTAGCTAAAAACAATGGTGAACTGACTTACGAAGGCATCAAATCCATGACGTACCTTCATATGGTTTTCCAAGGTAGGTTCTTTTTTCTTCTCACAATTTCTTATAAGTCAACAAAATTTTTCAAATTATGTAAAAATAAGCCAAGTGTTTATCGTTCAGTTATTCAATGTCCGACAGAATTTTGCGTCCCAAAATTTGAGTGTCCCAAAAAAATCGAAACATGTCTCAAACTTTTAATGTCTCAAAAAATTCTTGTCCCAAGAAATGGTTCTTCCAAAACATTGTTGTCCAAACCTTCAGTGTCCCAAAAAAATACAATACATACGATGTTCAAGTACCCAAAAAAACCTAAAAAATTCGGAACATTCGGTGTCCCGAAAAATGATACATTTTATGCCCTAAGTCTTTAATGACCCGAAAAATCGAAACATTCGATGTCCCAAGTCTTTAGTGTCCCGAACAAATTATGCGACTCTCGATGTCCCACGCCTTTAGTGTCCCAAAAAAATCAAATCATTCGATGTCCCTTAAATGAACTTGAAAAATTCTACGTCCCATTCGTCTAGTCTTCCAAGATAACTTCGAATAGACATTCGATTTCGAAAAAATAGCCAGCAAAAAAAAACCAGCATTTGAAATAATGTGTAATATATTATTTACCCAGTCAAATTTCCTAACAATTCTTATTCCGGGGGAAATGATTTTTTTTACATATTTTTTCCCGATTTAGACACTTCCTTGTATTGATTTTCAAAAATGGTCATCTGTATAATTTTAGAAACCCTGAGGAAATATCCACCAGCGACACTACTGATACGAAAGTCGATGGAACCCTATACTTTCGCTGGCACGAAATTGACCATACCAGTCGACACGAAAATCATCATACCCGTATTTGCTATTCATCGTGATCCACGAATTTATCCAAATCCGGATGTATTCGATCCTGAAAGATTCACAGAGGAGGCCATCGCCTCCAGACATACAATGAGTTGGTTGGCTTTCGGTGATGGCCCGAGAAATTGCATCGGTAATTTGTTACTATTATTCACTAAAAAAATCACAAAATCACAAAATCACAAAATCACAAAATCACAAAATTACAAAATTACAAAATTACAAAATTACAAAATTACAAAATTACAAAATTACAAAATTACAAAATTACAAAATTACAAAATTACAAAATTACAAAATTACAAAATTACAAAATTACAAAATTACAAAATTACAAAATTACAAAATTACAAAATTACAAAATTACAAAATTACAAAATTACAAAATTACAAAATTACAAAATTACAATTATTGGCTTCTGATATGAGTGTTGATGATACAGCACGATATCAGTGTAATTATCACATTTGATGATGTTGCTATAAAAGAGCAATAAAATTATCGTAAATAGCTCATTTATGTTCACGTTTTTATTTACGTTTTTTGCGTTTCAGGTGCTCGCTTTGCAAATTATCAATCAAAGGTCGGCCTAATCAAGATTCTGCAGCACTATAAAGTCGATGTATGCGATAAAACTGAGATACCATACGTCATCAATCCGAAAAGTTTCCTGCTAGCGCCGATCAATGGAATTACAGTGAAGATAAGCAAAGTCGTTTAGACAGAGATGCTGGTTTAGGACTCTATCAAAGCAATATGTATATAATAACTCGATATATTTTTTAACTCAAGGCTAACAAGTTGTGAGATTTATTAATAGTATATATTAAGGTAGCAAATAATTGAAGTGAATTTAGGGAGTGAAAACATTGGAATTAAAATACTTTTTTTAATTAATTTGAATTATTAATATTAATTTGTTTATCAAAATATGTATTATATTTAAGTACTTGATATATATGTGTTCTAAAGACATGAACTTTTGACCCAGATTGTACTCAATTTAAGACTCTATTTTATATAATCTCGAAATAAAAGAAATAATTTATATACTATTTTTTTTTTTAGAAATAAGGAACCAAACATTTTTTTAAAATATTATTTTATTTTCATTTTTCTAACCCATTAATTAAATAAAATAATTATAAAAAGTAAAAATTTGCACATTGCTTTCTTATTATTTTCTAACTTTTACAAAATTTTCACTGTTAATATTTTTTTATAGTTCAATGATTTTCCCCGCTTAGTTCTCTCCAATCTTATTCTAATTCTTTCCCCCCATTGCAATGAAACCGGTTCATTATTATGCCATATTTCCTGTTTTGAAAATACATTTGGCCTTCCTTTACTATAAATATTTCCACTATGTAATCGCTGGTCATGCGGCTTTCTTAGATTTCTGTATTCCATCTCCCAGATTCCAATTAACATATATTATAGTACTATTCATAGTCTATTGATAAATTAAATCCTTTCCTAAAAAAAATCACAAATTAACCTTGTAATTGGAAGTATAAAAAATATTTTAAGTCAATTACAAAAAATACAGGAGAAGAATAACAATTATATAAGTTACAAATAAGAAATTCATAATAATTCAAATTAATTAACTTAAAATAATGCAACCATAAACAATCAATCAACGCTTATCAGCAATGAATATCGTTAATAAAAAACAAATTTTGTATTTTGAACTTTCTTTTTAAAAATCCAATGACCGATCTTCTGAAATATAAAAAAACTTTTAAATTTTGACTTGGATAAAAAAGCCCAATATGATGTTTATACACTTTTTTAGTACTTTTAATATTATAGTCTAGTAACGCATTAAATCCTTTTATCAAAAAAAATCCCAAATTAACTTTAGAATTACAAGTATTACATTTTTTTAAAAAACAAGCGATTTGTAAATAAATTAAAAAATTGTTAATAATTAATATTAATTACCTTAAAATAAGGAAATCAAAATCACTCAAGCTTATCAGAAATAAATTTCATTGATAAAACACGAAGTTTTGAATTTTCAACTTTCTGCAGCGTTACAAGGTCAAAGTGATAAAAAAAATTCAGCGATTGACTTGCTGAAAAAAAGAAAAAAAACGAATCGGGGAGCCAGGCTTCGACTATAAATTTCTCAGTTTCGGGTGTAGCGCAGCTCAGTAGAGTTGCATCTTTCACGCGTGAACATTAGTCCGGTTTTAATCATCGATTAAAACCGATTTTATAAATCGTTATTTTAATAAATCGGTAACAGTCGGTAATGCAGAGCTCCAAGTGTCTAAAAATACAAAATGATGTGGATAGATTTGTTGATCGCGGTAATCGCACTGATTACCGGTCTTTATTATTGGTCTAAATCGAACTTCGATTTTTGGAGGTCACGTGGCGTTGATGGTCCTTCACCGTTGCCCTTTATAGGCAACACAAAAGATTGTTGGGTGATTAAAACATCTTTCTATGAATTGACTAAAAAAATATACGACGATTACAAAGATAAATCGATGATCGGTATATTTTTGATGAAGGAGCCTGCACTTATGATTACAAATCTTGAATTAATAAAAGATGTTTTAGTGCGAGATTTTACGATTTTTCCCGATCGTGGTTGGCGATTTTTCAACAATGTGGAGCCACTGTCGCAGAATTTAATTCATATGGAGGCCGCAAGGTGGCGTCCATTGAGACCGAAACTAGCGCCAGCTTTTGCAACGGGGAAATTTAAAACTATGTTTTCCGTTTTAATCGAGCGTGGAATTGATTTCGATAATTCTATCGATAGTTTTGTCGACGAAAATGAAATAGTCGATTGTCATGAATTGTCAGCGAGATTTACGATCGATGTTGTTGGACATTTTTTGTTTGGTATTAACACAAACGCAATGACCAATGAGAAGAGCGAATTTCGGAGAATTGGAAAGAATGCGTTTTCGTCCAATTGGAAGAAGGCTATGAAGTTTAGGATTCGTTATGCTATGCCGTGGCTGTATTCTATCCTTGGACCCCTGATGGCAGACACGGAAACAAACGAATTCTTTGTTAAGCTTATGGCCGATATGATTGAATATAGGAAGAGGAATAACATTGTTAAAAATGATTTGTTCGATATATTGATGGACCTCAGTGATCACCCTGAACAAATTGCCGAATATGGTAAGCACAAATCGACTTGTAGAGAAACATAGAAAAAAAGATCGCAGCATTAAAAAAAAAAATAAATGCATTTATTTAAATTTTTTACTTTGACCCATTTTATTGACTAACATTAACATAAAGCTTTTTTTTAATTTGGAAAAGCTGAATTTTTTAAAACCTGAAACAATTCATAAATATATTAACGAGCTCTTACCATTGAAAAAAATGGAAAGGACCCTTAAAAATGCATTTTTAAACTTTAATATTAATTTTAATTACTTTTTGATGGTCTGATGTTGATTCATTTTTTAAGCTATTTATTACTTTTAATTTACCGTAACATTCAAAATATTACATAAATCATTGTGAAAATTGCACCAAACAAAGCGAATTGCTGTAAATCTGTGTTAAAGTTGAGATTTCAAAAAATTGGAATTCCTGTAAATTTTTTTCATAATTAGCCAAATTTAAGTACTACTTGAAATACTTAAATGGATATAATTTCTTAAAATCCCAGAAACTCAAAACCTCATTAATTTTGAACGGTCAATCTGTAAAATTGTGATGAAAAAAAAGTAAATCACAAAAAATGCGGGAGTTAAAGCACGCACAGAGATGTTTGAATAAAATCAAAATCCTGTGGAAACAAGAGGATGGATTTCGTCAAGAGGCATAGATTTTGTCCAAAAATTTGATCGAGCAAGCATAATTAACCGCCCAACATGTGTGGCCAATTTCAGCTCCTTATCTCAAGACGCGCAGACGCAGACGCAGACGCAGACGCAGACGCAGACACGCAGCCGCAGACACGCAGACGCAGACACGCAGACGCAGACACGCAGTCGCAGACACGCAGACGCAGACACGCAGACGCAGACGCAGACACGCAGACGCAGACACGCAGACGCGGACACGCAGACGCAGACACGCAGACGCTGCGACCGGGGCCAGCCCAGAACTATATAACTATATAACTAACTAACTAATTAACTAGACGCAGACGCAGGCAGACGCACACGCATTTTTCACATGAAAATCTGGAAAAAAAAGTTTCACGAAAACAAAGCTTCTTTAGGGAGTGAAATTTAAATTTTTTCTCGACTTTAAAATATATTTTTCAAAAATATGAAGTATTTTCGTTTTAAAAGCTACTTTTATTTTATTGTAAAATTGACAAAAGTTGGCCTTTAGTATGTAGAGATAAATTAATTTCTTGTTTGTAAAAAAACCGGAAAATTATATTGGTATTTATTCTTATTATTATTATTATCACTATTATTATTATTATTGTTGTTGTTGTTATTCAATTTAGATTAATTATTACGCTAATAAATAATTCTTTTGACGTGTGCAAAAATTATGAAAATAAATTACAATATTTATATTATTTTATTATTATCTTTGAATAATAATTTAAAAAAATGTTTTTCATGAAAACTCTAGAATTAACGGACACGCTGATCACGGCCCAACTTTTTGTATTCTTTCTTGCCGGCTTTGAGACTTCCGCAGTGACGATGAGTCACGTTCTCTACGAAATTGCCCAAAATCAAACAATTCAGAACAAAATTCGTGATGAAATAAATAGCGAATTATCAAGGAACAATGGACTGCTTACTTACGAGGGTTTCAGTAATATGAAATATCTCGATATGGTTTTGCAAGGTAATTTTTTGTTTAAATTATTTAAATTACATTTTAATTGTTAATTGTGTTAATAAAAATGAATAAAAATTTAATTACTTCAGAGGCCCTGAGAAAGTATCCACCGGTTTCTATATTGACACGAAAATCTGCGGAAAATTATACTTTTGCTAATAAAGTAACAATACCAAAAGGCACGAAAATCATCATACCAGTTTTTGCTATTCAACGCGATTCTCAAAACTATCCAGAACCAGATGTATTCGATCCAGAAAGATTCACGGATGAGGCAATGAAGGCTAGACATATCATGACGGACTTGGCTTTTGGTCAAGGTCCAAGAATGTGTATTGGTAAAGAAAATCATCATTTTTACGGTGACTGAGGAATCTCAAAATCATGAAAATTAAATGCTGCACTATATAATTAATTAAATGCTGCACATATAAAAAATTGTATGTTCAATCTGTTAGTGTTTTTCTTCTATAAAATGTTATTATAGTATAAGATTTTTCTTTGATAAAAAATAAAATAAAATATAACCATAACCGTAATCCATAAAAATGTCCATTTAAAGATCTTTTGCAGAAGTCACAAGAAAATTTGGTAAAAAAAAAGTTATTTTATGAAATTTGTTACGGAGAGCATTGTTCTTGCAAAAAGACCAATTTGGTTCATCGGTAAAACGTGAATTCTACAAGTGAAAAATATTTTTAAAAATATTTGCATCAATGAACTTAACTACAAAAAAAAATGTCCACTTACAGCATTTAAAATTTTTTTTTTATTTGCACGGTAGTTATTTTTTATGAAAGTTCAAAGAAATTTCAGTTTTCAGGATTATTTAGGTTACTCAGTCCCCTTAATTTATAAAAATAATACTCAATGTGTGTATTTTTATAATAATTTTTTTTTTGCACTTACAGGTCGTCGTTACGCAAATTATCAATCAAAATTCGGGCTCTTCAAGATTCTTCAACGATACAAGGTCGAAGTGTGTGAAAAAACGCAAATACCGTATATCATAGAGCCAACAAATATCGTGCTTTCAATGAAGAATGGCCCTTATCTGAAACTCAGCAAAATCGATTGAACATAGATTTGCTTTACTATTAGATAATTGTTAATTGTCAATTGAATTAATAAAGTTATCCTTGATATTTGGTTCAAGAGTGACAATCTGAACTCCCCGACAAGTGCAAAATATTTAAAAAATATTTGCATCTATGAACTTATCTACAGAAAGAAGAAATTACACTTACAAAATTGTTTAATTTATTGAGACTGCGCAGTTGAAATTTTTATCAACATTCAAGACAATCATTTGCAGAAAATATGCCGACTTTTGCAGTCAATTTTGTCCTGCACAATAATTTATTTACATAATTTCATTGATTATTTTTTCAACCCCAATTTCGATCAATAAGAGCGCAGTATTTAATATCACGTGGTACAACTAGGTCGAAATTATATCGATAATTTTTCGATAATTTCCCGGCTACACTGAGAGAAAAAAATAGTTGAACGAACAAAAAATTATTTGACTCGGCAACTAAAGGTATTTGACTTCATCAACTAAAGGTCGATGTAATAATAGCAAGATATTTTGTTCGTGCATTGAAATGAAATTCGGTTGGCTCGAAACAAAATCGGCTGATTCAACTAAATTGTTTGTAGTTTTTTAGTCAGAGAAAAAAAACAAATATTTTGTGCATTTAATTGGACAGGGTTTGAAGCTTATTCATTAATGCCTTAATTTTCAACGGGTCGCTCTATTGCGGACAGTGATGAGGTATCCTAAACGGATTTTCGCTTGAAAAAGAGAAATTATTTAGATTACTTATAGCAAATAGCATGAATTTCAGCGTTCTACCCACCTTGTATTCGACAAAATAATATGTTAATATCATTTGATATATGTTTTTTTCAAACTACGGGAGGCTTCGAAACAACTGAATATTTAGTCGACGCACGAAGATCTCCGAACAACTTTTTCGCTCTCCTTAACACGGAATCTCTTCCATCCGAACGAATATACACTTTCATACACAGAATAATTGAGTTCAATACTATCGAATATTAAAAAAAAATTGTTAGAGGGTTCAACAAAATCGGAACTATATCCCAATTTATTTTCAAGTTCATTATAACAAAATACTTTGTCAAATAAAGGGAACAAACTCAATTGGTGGCTAGATGAAATCAACAAAACCATATGTTTGAATTGACGAATTATTGTTCAAGTTAATCAAACATGTGACTGTTCTTTCCAATAAATGGATTAGTCAACGCGGATGGGTGAGCCAACACTGTTCATTTTGTTGACTGAACAATGACATATGTAATTTGAGCAAACCTTCGTTGACTTAACAAAATTTCCAATCAACTAAATACATTTATTTGGAGCAAGCAAATTTTTTTTCTCAGTATAGGTTGCTAGGCGAAATACAATAATTTTTCTGTCACTTGTAACCAATGGGAATCCCCTCTTAAAAAAGACATGGCCTAAATATCTCGAAATGTATCGAAATCATGAAGCCAGTTTATGAGTCTGTTGATTGGTCGGTATGTCGTAGAGCTAACTTCAGTCGTCTGTTATGGACGGCGCTACAGAACCACGAATCGAGTGCGCAGCGGCGATCGATCTATGGCGGCCAAATTGAATCGCAGAGATCTTTTGCAGTATACAATTGCTTTCTTTTAGTATAACAAATGTCTTTACAATACAATAACATGCGGCTCTTAAATAAGTTTATACAGTTTACAGGCAAAACAATCAATATAGAGCGCGCACATTGTTACTAATTTTTAAAACGTCAAAGTGCTATTCACGATCATCGACATGAGTGAACAAAGAAAGCGATTCGGTGATGAACCTTTTCTGCACATATTTACACATGAATCAGTAACTTTCATTGTGTTGTATTAAATATAAAAATATTCACGAAATTATAAGATAAATTAATAAATACTAAAATAAAAATAAAATTTTAAATAAAACGTTTCCACGAAAACGTAAGATACCACAATCTTATTGGTCGAAATTGAGGTTGAAAAAATAATCAGTCGAATATCCCTCGAACTTGAAAATTAATCGAGTATTTACCTCTTGTTTCCCTACGTAGCATCGATTAAAGATAAGATCGGGATTTTTGTAATCGTTGTTATCTCAATCATTACGCAACGAAACAATCGGAAAATACCCAATAATTTTCAAGCTCTCGGGGTATTAGAACCAAAACTTTTGTCGTGCGGATCAATTTCTTTACAAAATCTCCTCGTTTAGAACGAGAATTGTCCTTGCAAAACCAATTTGATCCATCAGTGCCAACCTGAACTCTACGACAAGTGTAAAATATACAAAATATTTGCATTAATGAAATGATCTACAAAAAAAATGTACATTTTATTCCATCAGTGTAACCTGAACTCCCCGACAAGTATAAAACATACAAAATATTTGCATCAATAAAATATGCTACAGAAAAAGATTCACTTTAAAAAAAATAAATAAAAAATGTTCATTTTTTCTCTTTGCCCAGTAGTCACTTTTATCAAGCTCAAAGTTTTGATATCTACAATTTCTGCACCACTTAATTTTCATCATTTTTAGGTGAGTCAGTTCGCTTAACACGTGTAAACAAAAAAAGCTTCTGAAAGAGCGCGCGAGTGAAGATAGCATGGTGTTCATTGTGCCTATAAAATCGTTTGTTTTGCTACCGGATTAGCACAGTACAGGAAAGTTTTTAAAACGACGACAACCTCGAGTTTCTCAATCTCAGTCAAGTCTACAAAAGCATCGTAAATTCTGTCATAAGAGCCCAAAAAAATGTAATCAACAATCGTGAATTTCAACTTAACGATAAGAGGAGTGATCATATTTTTGAACAATGTATTGTCTCGAATTGGCAATTAGTGTTTTGGCACTAATCCTTGGAGTCTGTTATTGGTCCACATCAACCTTTGACTTCTGGAAGTCACGTGACGTTTTAGGACCTCGTCCATTACGCTTTTGGGGCAACATAAAGGACGTTCTGCGTCGGAAAAAATCATTCTATTTATTCACAAAAATGATCTACGACGATAACAAGGATCAATCGGCAGTCGGTATTTTTTTGATGCGCGAACCAGCGCTTTTGATTATCGATCTGGAATTAACAAAAGATGTGCTAGTGAGAGATTTCGCAGTATTTCCTGATCGTGGTTGGAAATTTTTCAACAAAGTCGAGCCACTTTCGCAAAATTTGATAAATCTTGATGTCGCAAGATGGCGACCATTGAGACCAAAATTATCGCCGATTTTTGCTACGTCAAGATGGAAAAGAATCTTTTCCACTCTAATCGAGTACGGCGACGAATTTAACGTGCATTTGGATAATTTAGTTGCTGCGAATGATGTTATTGATTGTCACGAATTGACCGCTAAATTCATGACTGATATTGTTGGACATTATTTTTGGAGTATCAAAATGAACGCTATTGCAGATGAGAAAAGCATTTATCGGAAAATTGGTAAAAACGCTTTTCTTCTGGATTGGAAGAAGTTCGTTCAATTTAGGCTTCGACAATTTATCCCGTGGTTGTACAATTTATTGGGACCTCTGATTAGAAAATTCCTGACAGACGACGATCTCTTTATTAAGATTGCGATCAATATGATGGATCATAGAAAGAGGAATAATATCGTCGAGCACGATTTTATAGATCTTTTGATGAATCTCAGAGATCATCCTGAACAAATACCCGATTACGGTAAGTCATTTACATTCATAGAAACAAATAAGCAATCCCATGTTTCCATACATTCCTTTTACGATTATTTAAAAATTTGATAAATAAATACAAATCACTAATAAAATCGGCAACTTTTATGCTGTTAAATCAATTTGTCCGTTCTAAACAAATACCATACATATTTCACAGTTAACTATATTAATTTTATTTTTACAACCCGACTGCGTCAACATCATTTGGAATACGGTAATAAAAGCTTGTTTTGCATGGAAATTTCAGAATTAACAGACGCATTTATCACGGCCCAACTTTATGTTTTTTTTCTCGCCGGCTTCGAAACTTCCGCAGTTGCGATGAGTCACGTTCTCTACGAACTAGCGCAGAATCATCGTATTCAAGACAGACTTCGCGATGAGATAAATAATACATTAGCGAAAACAGATGGAAAGCTTACTTACGAGACTCTCAATTCCATGAAGTACTTCGACATGGTTCTTAGAGGTGATATCTTTTAACTATTACAATTATTTTCATTGTTAATTTATGTACGTAATAATAATAAAGCAGAAATTCAAGGGGACCATTTGACAATAACACAGACACACAAAAACACTTACGCAGACACTTACACAGACACTTACACAGACACTTACACAGACACTTACACAGACACTTACGCAGACACTTACACAGACACTTACGCAGACACTTACACAGACACTTACACAGACACTTACACAGACACTTACACAGACACTTACACAGACACTTACACAGACACTTACACAGACACTAACACAGACACTTACACAGACACTTACACAGACACTTACACAGACACTTACACAGGCACTTACACAGGCACTTACACAGACACTTACACAGACACTTACACAGACACCTACACAGACACTTACACAGACACTTACACAGACACTTACACAGACACCTACACAGACACTTACACAGACACTTACACAGACACTTACACAGACACTTACACAAACACTTACACAGACACTTACACAAACACTTACACAAACACTTACACAAACACTTACACAAACACTTACACAAACACTTACACAAACACTTACACAAACACTTACACAAACACTTACACAAACACTTACACAAACACTTACACAAACACTTACACAAACACTTACACAAACACTTACACAAACACTTGTACAAAAACGTATACAAACACACACCAGTACTCACACAGGCACTTACACGGATACTTACACAAACACGTACATAGACACATACACAGGCACTTTTCTACGAACACAGACAGTTACACAGCCACTAACAATATATAGCGACACTGATAATGATCTGGACCTATTTGTGGAGCTTAAAATAATCTGAAACTGTTGGAGGGGCTATTGTGGGACGTGGAATAATCCGCTAGTTGAATTAATGAATAATAAAAATAGCATTATCTCAGAGGCCATGAGAAAGTATCCACCGGTGGCTTTACTGCAACGAACATCAGCGAAGGATTACACATTCGCTAATGGAGTGTCGATACCAAAAGGCACGAAGGTCATGATACCAGTGTTTGCGATTCACCATGATCCTCGATTTTATCCAAAACCAGAAGTATTCGATCCAGAGAGATTCACAGACGAGGCAGTTAAAAGCAGACATCTTATGACGGATTTATCTTTTGGTCAAGGTCCAAGAATCTGTATTGGTAAGAATCTGGTATAATTTATACCGGATCGTAACATGGACAACATTTTTATTCATCATTTTTTTTAATGATGATTATAATTTATATTATTTTCAATTACAGCCCGTCGTTACGCTAATTATCAATCGAAATTTGGACTGTTGAAGATTCTTCAACGATACAGGGTTGAAGTTTGTGAAAAGACTCAAATACCGTTTATCATGGAGCCTACAAATATCGTGCTCTCAATGAAGAATACATATGTCAAGTTTATTAAGATCAACAATGTGTAGATGTACATCATTATTTCATGAATTAAAAAATTATTAATAGAACCTATAACATTTTTTCCTTTCTCAGTTGTCTGTATCAGCGATGGATGCAATTGAATGAAAATATTGAATTGTTTTTCCTTCGAAAATGTATCTAAATCGTGCTTCTAAATATTTTTTCGAATGTAAAACCATTCAAATGTCTGTATTTCTTTACGTAAACAAAGCCCCGAACCAGTAATACATATTTTATGAGTACAGATTTTTTTCGTCAATAAAATCAATAAAATCAATAAAATCAATAAAATCAATAAAATCAATAAAATCAATAAAATCAATAAAATCAATAAAATCAATAAAATCAATAAAATCAATAAAATCAATAAAATCAATAAAATCAATAAAATCAATAAAATCAATAAAATCAATAAAATCAATAAAATCAATAAAATCAATAAAATCAATAAAATCAATAAAATCAATAAAATCAATAAAATCAATAAAATCAATAAAATCAATAAAATCAATAAAATCAATAAAATCAATAAAATCAATAAAATCAATAAAATCAATAAAATCAATAAAATCAATAAAATCAATAAAATCAATAAAATCAATAAAATCAATAAAATCAATAAAATCAATAAAATCAATAAAATCAATAAAATCAATAAAATCAATAAAATCAATAAAATCAATAAAATCAATAAAATCAATAAAATCAATAAAATCAATAAAATCAATAAAATCAATAAAATCAATAAAATCAATAAAATCAATAAAATCAATAAAATCAATAAAATCAATAAAATCAATAAAATCAATAAAATCAATAAAATCAATAAAATCAATAAAATCAATAAAATCAATAAAATCAATAAAATCAATAAAATCAATAAAATCAATAAAATCAATAAAATCAATAAAATCAATAAAATCAATAAAATCAATAAAATCAATAAAATCAATAAAATCAATAAAATCAATAAAATCAATAAAATCAATAAAATCAATAAAATCAATAAAATCAATAAAATCAATAAAATCAATAAAATCAATAAAATCAATAAAATCAATAAAATCAATAAAATCAATAAAATCAATTGTTATTTCAGAAATGATCTTAAGTCACACACAAAGCAAGATCGATAAAAAGACAAAGTGGGAGTAGACGTTTCAATATGGAAAGATATTGACAAAGCCACCTGATAAAAGTTATAAATACAGGTTAAAAAAAAAACGCATGTCAGTAGATGTTCAGTAGCGAACATCAATCCAGTTTTGAAAAATGACGTCCTTAAAATTCACGTAAAAAAACACACATACAACAAGTTTCAAAGATTGTCTTCAGTTCAATCGTTTCAGCGAGTTACACGATTATTGTGTCGCAAGCGTGTGCTTTTTATTTTGGAATTTGTGAACTGTTATTTGTAATAATATCAGAATTGTAATGCGTTAGTTTTGTAGAAATTTTGTTAACTTATTTAAAATTTGAAATAACCTTGTGTAATTAATACTCACTTATCTCCAGGTCCTCCAATGCAGCACATTTTATGGGCTTAAATCATCAATTCTATACGCAAAGAAATATTTTAACCTAAAAAAAAATTTTAATAAAAGAAATAAAAAATGTAATTGAATTAATCAGGCCAAATAGAAAGTGATAAAAAATGATGACTTGGGTGGAAATAGCGATCAGTGTTTTCACACTAATCCTTGGGCTTTATTATTGGTCAACGTCAACCTTTGACTTTTGGAAGTCACGTGGAGTTTCAGGACCTCGACCTTTGCCCTTATTTGGCAACATCAAGCTCGTTCTTGGCCGCAAAAAATCATTCTACCAATTGACAAGGGACATTTACGATGATTACAAGGAACAATCGATAATTGGTATATTCTTGTTGCGCGAACCAGCTCTTTTAATCTGCGATCTGGAATTGGTTAAGGATGTTTTGGTTCGTGATTTTGCTGTATTTCCCGATCGTGGCTTTAAATTCTTTAACAGAACCGAGCCACTTTCACAGCATTTGATAAATCTCGATGTCACAAGGTGGCGACCACTGAGACCAAAATTAACGCCAGTTTTTACATCGGGAAAATTGAAAAAAATGTTTAACTCTCTAATCGAGTGCGGCAATGAGTTTGATGATTATTTGGATAAATTAGTCGCTGTTAATGACGTCATAGAGTGTCATGAAGTGACCGGAACATTTTTGACTGACGTTGTCGGACATTTCTTTTTCGGTATCAAGATAAACGCAATGACCGATGAGAATTGCGAATTTCGGAGATTAGGCAGAAATATGTTTATTCCGGATTGGAGGAAAGTCATGAGATTCAGGCTTAAGCAACAAGTTCCGTGGTTATATAATATGCTGGGATCTCTTATTGCCAATTCGGAAACTGATGACTTCTTTATGAAGGTTGCGAGGGACTTGATGGAACATAGAAAGAAAAATCATATTGTCAGGCATGATTTTGTTGATCTTATGATGGATCTCAAAGATCATCCCGATAAAATTCCTGATTATGGTGAGTTATTTTGTTAAATATGAATGAAATATGAACTCGCCATAATAGAGAGCGTTTTGTAATAATGACATTTCTTATCGAGTTCTTAAATAATGCGGTTAGTATTTTTTTTTCTTTTGACAAAAATTTTTTATTTTAAAGAATGAACTGAAAATGTTAATATTTGATTCATTAAGAAATATTCAGGGGCTTACGTAAATCAATCGACTGTTTAGTAAAATCATTCAATCAAAATGTCGGATCCATTATGGCGGACTGTAATGCGAAAAGATATTTGATTTTGTATAAAATTTGGTAGCTGGGGGTTTTTTCTTAGGTGACTGATTATGAAATCAACTTAAGATTCCGAAATTCAAAATGGCGGACCAAACTGAAAAAAGTTACCTGATTTGAATGAAATTCGGTATTTGAAGTTTTTTTTAGGTTGCTGATTATGAATCAACTTAAAATTCAAAAATACAAAATGGCGGATAAAACAGGCAGGATGCAAAAAGTTGCTTGATTGGAATGAAATTCGGTATTAGGGATTTTTTTAGGTCGCTGATTATGGATCAACGCAAAATTCAGAAATTCAAAATGGCGGATCCAATATGGCGAACTAAAATGCAAAAAGTTTCTTGATTTTAATGAAATTCAGTGCTCGGGGGTTTTTTAAGACGCCGTTTATGAATCAACTAAAAATTCAGAAATTCAAAATGGCGGATCCAATATGACGAACTAAAATGCAAAAAGTTTCTTGATTTTAATGAAATTTAGTGCTCGGGGGTTTTTTAGGACGCCGTTTATAAATCAACTCAAAATTCAGAAATTCAAAATGTCGGATCCAATATGGCGGACCGAAATACAAAATACGTTACTTGGTTGAATAAAACTCAGTATTCGGAGGTTTTGTAGGTCGCTGATTATCAATCAACTATAAATTCAGAAATTCAATATGGCGGACAACAATGCAAGAAGTTTCTTGATTTAAATCAAATTCGGCACGGGAGGGGGGGGGGGGGTTAAGTCGTCGTTTATGAAACATAACATAACAATTCGATTTATGTGCAAATTTCAGAACTAACAGACACACTGCTCACGGCCCAATTTTATGTATTCTTTCTCGCTGGCTTCGAGGCTTCTTCAGTGACGATGAGTCACGTACTCTACGAACTTGCTCAGAATCAAACGATTCAGGACAAACTTCGTGACGAAATACATAGCCAATTAATAAAATACAATGGAGCGCTGTCTTACGAATCTCTCAAATCCATGAAGTATCTCGACATGGTTTTGCAAGGTAAAATTTTTTTTTTAATTTCCATGTATTACGGTAATTTTTATTATCAAGAGAACCGAATCACCTAAGAATCCTATAAATAATATGAACAATAAATTTTTATATGTTCAGCAGTTGCACATATAAAAAATAGTAATTGAAATTTTTTCTTTCGTAACTAAGTTAATATTTTCAGTAGTACATTAAAGTTAATATTGTGACGTATTTTTCTATCAACGAAAACTGCGAATTCAAAAACAAAAAAAAACAGAAAAAAATGAAACCGAAACTAAATTTAAGCTCAAACCCCAAAAGGGAGTAAAAAAAGTGGTCGTTTACCGAAATTTTTCTCGAAGGTTTGGTCCCGACCATCGGCCAAAAAGTGGGGGGTTGGAAAAAATACTCTAAAAAGGTGTTTAGGCGGTAAATTCAGTGAGGAAATATGGCACTTGGAACGAATGGCGAAGGAAAAAATTCGATATCTCAATTTTTTCGAAAAAAGTGGTCATTTACCGAAATTGTTCCCGAAGGTTTGGTCCCGACCATCGGCCAAAAAATGGGGGATTCGACAAAATTACTCAAAAAGGTGTTTAGGGGGTAAATTCAGTGATGAAATATGCCACTTGCAACGAATGGCGAAAGAAAAATGTCGATATCTCAATTTTTGCGAAAAAAAGTTGCCGTTCACGGCATTTTTTCTCGAAGGTTTGGCACCGACCATAGGCCAAGAAATGGGGGTTTCGACAAAATAACTCAAAAAGGTGTTTTGGGGGTAAATTCAGTGATGAAATATGCCACTTGGAACGAATGGCGAAGGGTAGAATTCGATATCTCAATTTTTGCGAAAAAAAGTTGCCGTTCACGGCATTTTTTCTCGAAGGTTTGGCACCGACCATAGGCCAAAAAATGGGGGCTTCGACAAAATAACTCAAAAAGGTGTTTTGGGGGTAAATTCAGTGATGAAATATGCCACTTGGAACGAATGGCGAAGGGTAGAATTCGATATCTCAATTTTTGCGAAAAAAAGTTGCTGTTCACGGCATTTTTTCTCGAAGGATTGGCACCGACCATAGGCCAAAAAATGGGGGTTTCGACAAAATAACTCAAAAAGGTGTTTTGGGGGTAAATTCAGTGATGAAATATGCCACTTGGAACGAATGGCGAAGGGTAGAATTCGATATCTCAATTTTTGCGAAAAAAAGTTGCCGTTCACGGCATTTTTTCTCGAAGGTTTGGCACCGACCATAGGCCAAGAAATGGGGGTTTCGACAAAATAACTCAAAAAGGTGTTTTGGGGGTAAATTCAGTGATGAAATATGCCACTTGGAACGAATGGCGAAGGGTAGAATTCGATATCTCAATTTTTGCGAAAAAAAGTTGCCGTTCACGGCATTTTTTCTCGAAGGTTTGGCACCGACCATAGGCCAAAAAATGGGGGTTTCGACAAAATAACTCAAAAAGGTGTTTAGGGGGTAAATTCAGTGATGAAATATGCCACTTGGAACGAATGGCGAAGGGTAGAATTCGATATCTCAATTTTTGCGAAAAAAAGTTGCCGTTCACGGCATTTTTTCTCGAAGGTTTGGCACCGACCATAGGCCAAGAAATGCGGGTTTCGATAAAATAACTCAAAAAGGTGTTTTGGGGGTAAATTCAGTGATGAAATATGCCACTTGGAACGAATGGCGAAGGGTAGAATTCGATATCTCAATTTTTGCGAAAAAAAGTTGCCGTTCACGGCATTTTTTCTCGAAGGTTTGGCACCGACCATAGGCCAAGAAATGGGGGTTTCGACAAAATAACTCAAAAAGGTGTTTTGGGGGTAAATTCAGTGATGAAATATGCCACTTGGAACGAATGGCGAAGGGTAGAATTCGATATCTCAATTTTTGCGAAAAAAAGTTGCCGTTCACGGCATTTTTTCTCGAAGGTTTGGCACCGACCATAGGCCAAAAAATGGGGGTTTCGACAAAATAACTCAAAAAGGTGTTTAGGGGGTAAATTCAGTGATGAAATATGCCACTTGGAACGAATGGCGAAGGGTAGAATTCGATATCTCAATTTTTGCGAAAAAAAGTTGCCGTTCACGGCATTTTTTCTCGAAGGTTTGGCACCGACCATAGGCCAAGAAATGCGGGTTTCGATAAAATAACTCAAAAAGGTGTTTTGGGGGTAAATTCAGTGATGAAATATGCCACTTGGAACGAATGGCGAAGGGTAGAATTCGATATCTCAATTTTTGCGAAAAAAAGTTGCCGTTCACGGCATTTTTTCTCGAAGGTTTGGCACCGACCATAGGCCAAGAAATGGGGGTTTCGACAAAATAACTCAAAAAGGTGTTTTGGGGGTAAATTCAGTGATGAAATATGCCACTTGGAACGAATGGCGAAGGGTAGAATTCGATATCTCAATTTTTGCGAAAAAAAGTTGCCGTTCACGGCATTTTTTCTCGAAGGTTTGGCACCGACCATAGGCCAAGAAATGGGGGTTTCGACAAAATAACTCAAAAAGGTGTTTTGGGGGTAAATTCAGTGATGAAATATGCCACTTGGAACGAATGGCGAAGGGTAGAATTCGATATCTCAATTTTTGCGAAAAAAAGTTGCCGTTCACGGCATTTTTTCTCGAAGGTTTAGCACCGACCATAGGCCAAAAAATGGGGGTTTCGACAAAATAACTCAAAAAGGTGTTTTGGGGGTAAATTCAGTGATGAAATATGCCACTTGGAACGAATGGCGAAGGGTAGAATTCGATATCTCAATTTTTGCGAAAAAAAGTTGCCGTTCACGGCATTTTTTCTCGAAGGTTTGGCACCGACCATAGGCCAAGAAATGGGGGTTTCGACAAAATAACTCAAAAAGGTGTTTTGGGGGTAAATTCAGTCATGAAATATGCCACTTGGAACGAATGGCGAAGGGTAGAATTCGATATCTCAATTTTTGCGAAAAAAAGTTGCCGTTCACGGCATTTTTTCTCGAAGGTTTAGCACCGACCATAGGCCAAAAAATGGGGGTTTCGACAAAATAACTCAAAAAGGTGTTTTGGGGGTAAATTCAGTGATGAAATATGCCACTTGGAACGAATGGCGAAGGGTAGAATTCGATATCTCAATTTTTGCGAAAAAAAGTTGTCGTTCACGGCATTTTTTCTCGAAGGTTTGGCACCGACCATAGGCCAAGAAATGGGGGTTTCGACAAAATAACTCAAAAAGGTGTTTTGGGGGTAAATTCAGTGATGAAATATGCCACTTGGAACGAATGGCGAAGGGTAGAATTCGATATCTCAATTTTTGCGAAAAAAAGTTGCCGTTCACGGCATTTTTTCTCGAAGGTTTGGCACCGACCATAGGCCAAAAAATGGGAGTTTCGACAAAATAACTCAAAAAGGTGTTTAGGGGGTAAATTCAGTGATGAAATATGCCACTTGGAACGAATGGCGAAGGGTAGAATCCGATATCTCAATTTTTGCGAAAAAAGTTGCCGTTCACGGCATTTTTTCTCGAAGGTTTGGCACCGACCATAGGCCAAAAAATGGGGGCTTCGACAAAATAACTCAAAAAGGTGTTTTGGGGGTAAATTCAGTGATGAAATATGCCACTTGGAACGAATGGCGAAGGGTAGAATTCGATATCTCAATTTTTGCGAAAAAAAGTTGCCGTTCACGGCATTTTTTCTCGAAGGTTTGGCACCGACCATAGGCCAAAAAATGGGGGCTTCGACAAAATAACTCAAAAAGGTGTTTTGGGGTTAAATTCAGTGATGAAATATGCCACTTGGAACGAATGGCGAAGGGTAGAATTCGATATCTCAATTTTTGCGAAAAAAAGTTGCTGTTCACGGCATTTTTTCTCGAAGGTTTGGCACCGACCATAGGCCAAAAAATGGGGGTTTCGACAAAATAACTCAAAAAGGTGTTTAGGGGGTAAATTCAGTGATGAAATATGCCACTTGGAACGAATGGCGAAGGGTAGAATCCGATATCTCAATTTTTGCGAAAAAAAGTTGCAGTTCACGGCATTTTTTCTCGAAGGTTTGGCACCGACCATAGGCCAAGAAATGGGGGTTTCGACAAAATAACTCAAAAAGGTGTTTTGGGGGTAAATTCAGTGATGAAATATGCCACTTGGAACGAATGGCGAAGGGTAGAATCCGATATCTCAATTTTTGCGAAAAAAAGTTGCCGTTCACGGCATTTTTTCTCGAAGGTTTGGCACCGACCATAGGCCAAGAAATGGGGGTTTCGACAAAATAACTCAAAAAGGTGTTTTGGGGGTAAATTCAGTGATGAAATATGCCACTTGGAACGAATGGCGAAGGGTAGAATTCGATATCTCAATTTTTGCGAAAAAAAGTTGCCGTTCACGGCATTTTTTCTCGAAGGTTTGGCACCGACCATAGGCCAAGAAATGGGGGTTTCGACAAAATAACTCAAAAAGGTGTTTTGGGGGTAAATTCAGTGATGAAATATGCCACTTGGAACGAATGGCGAAGGGTAGAATCCGATATCTCAATTTTTGCGAAAAAAAGTTGCCGTTCACGGCATTTTTTCTCGAAGGTTTGGCACCGACCATAGGCCAAAAAATGGGGGTTTCGACAAAATAACTCAAAAAGGTGTTTAGGGGGTAAATTCAGTGATGAAATATGCCACTTGGAACGAATGGCGAAGGGTAGAATTCGATATCTCAATTTTTGCGAAAAAAAGTTGCCGTTCACGGCATTTTTTCTCGAAGGTTTGGCACCGACCATAGGCCAAGAAATGGGGGTTTCGACAAAATAACTCAAAAAGGTGTTTTGGGGGTAAATTCAGTGATGAAATATGCCACTTGGAACGAATGGCGAAGGGTAGAATTCGATATCTCAATTTTTGCGAAAAAAAGTTGCCGTTCACGGCATTTTTTCTCGAAGGTTTGGCACCGACCATAGGCCAAGAAATGGGGGTTTCGACAAAATAACTCAAAAAGGTGTTTTGGGGGTAAATTCAGTGATGAAATATGCCACTTGGAACGAATGGCGAAGGGTAGAATTCGATATCTCAATTTTTGCGAAAAAAAGTTGCCGTTCACGGCATTTTTTCTCGAAGGTTTGGCACCGACCATAGGCCAAAAAATGGGGGTTTCGACAAAATAACTCAAAAAGGTGTTTAGGGGGTAAATTCAGTGATGAAATATGCCACTTGGAACGAATGGCGAAGGGTAGAATTCGATATCTCAATTTTTGCGAAAAAAAGTTGCCGTTCACGGCATTTTTTCTCGAAGGTTTAGCACCGACCATAGGCCAAAAAATGGGGGTTTCGACAAAATAACTCAAAAAGGTGTTTTGGGGGTAAATTCAGTGATGAAATATGCCACTTGGAACGAATGGCGAAGGGTAGAATTCGATATCTCAATTTTTGCGAAAAAAAGTTGCCGTTCACGGCATTTTTTCTCGAAGGTTTGGCACCGACCATAGGCCAAGAAATGGGGGTTTCGACAAAATAACTCAAAAAGGTGTTTTGGGGGTAAATTCAGTGATGAAATATGCCACTTGGAACGAATGGCGAAGGGTAGAATTCGATATCTCAATTTTTGCGAAAAAAAGTTGCCGTTCACGGCATTTTTTCTCGAAGGTTTGGCACCGACCATAGGCCAAAAAATGGGGGTTTCGACAAAATAACTCAAAAAGGTGTTTAGGGGGTAAATTCAGTGATGAAATATGCCACTTGGAACGAATGGCGAAGGGTAGAATTCGATATCTCAATTTTTGCGAAAAAAAGTTGCCGTTCACGGCATTTTTTCTCGAAGGTTTGGCACCGACCATAGGCCAAGAAATGCGGGTTTCGATAAAATAACTCAAAAAGGTGTTTTGGGGGTAAATTCAGTGATGAAATATGCCACTTGGAACGAATGGCGAAGGGTAGAATTCGATATCTCAATTTTTGCGAAAAAAAGTTGCCGTTCACGGCATTTTTTCTCGAAGGTTTGGCACCGACCATAGGCCAAGAAATGGGGGTTTCGACAAAATAACTCAAAAAGGTGTTTTGGGGGTAAATTCAGTGATGAAATATGCCACTTGGAACGAATGGCGAAGGGTAGAATTCGATATCTCAATTTTTGCGAAAAAAAGTTGCCGTTCACGGCATTTTTTCTCGAAGGTTTGGCACCGACCATAGGCCAAGAAATGGGGGTTTCGACAAAATAACTCAAAAAGGTGTTTTGGGGGTAAATTCAGTGATGAAATATGCCACTTGGAACGAATGGCGAAGGGTAGAATTCGATATCTCAATTTTTGCGAAAAAAAGTTGCCGTTCACGGCATTTTTTCTCGAAGGTTTAGCACCGACCATAGGCCAAAAAATGGGGGTTTCGACAAAATAACTCAAAAAGGTGTTTTGGGGGTAAATTCAGTGATGAAATATGCCACTTGGAACGAATGGCGAAGGGTAGAATTCGATATCTCAATTTTTGCGAAAAAAAGTTGCCGTTCACGGCATTTTTTCTCGAAGGTTTGGCACCGACCATAGGCCAAGAAATGGGGGTTTCGACAAAATAACTCAAAAAGGTGTTTTGGGGGTAAATTCAGTCATGAAATATGCCACTTGGAACGAATGGCGAAGGGTAGAATTCGATATCTCAATTTTTGCGAAAAAAAGTTGCCGTTCACGGCATTTTTTCTCGAAGGTTTAGCACCGACCATAGGCCAAAAAATGGGGGTTTCGACAAAATAACTCAAAAAGGTGTTTTGGGGGTAAATTCAGTGATGAAATATGCCACTTGGAACGAATGGCGAAGGGTAGAATTCGATATCTCAATTTTTGCGAAAAAAAGTTGTCGTTCACGGCATTTTTTCTCGAAGGTTTGGCACCGACCATAGGCCAAAAAATGGGGGCTTCGACAAAATAACTCAAAAAGGTGTTTTGGGGGTAAATTCAGTGATGAAATATGCCACTTGGAACGAATGGCGAAGGGTAGAATTCGATATCTCAATTTTTGCGAAAAAAAGTTGCCGTTCACGGCATTTTTTCTCGAAGGTTTGGCACCGACCATAGGCCAAAAAATGGGGGCTTCGACAAAATAACTCAAAAAGGTGTTTTGGGGTTAAATTCAGTGATGAAATATGCCACTTGGAACGAATGGCGAAGGGTAGAATTCGATATCTCAATTTTTGCGAAAAAAAGTTGCTGTTCACGGCATTTTTTCTCGAAGGATTGGCACCGACCATAGGCCAAAAAATGGGGGTTTCGACAAAATAACTCAAAAAGGTGTTTTGGGGGTAAATTCAGTGATGAAATATGCCACTTGGAACGAATGGCGAAGGGTAGAATTCGATATCTCAATTTTTGCGAAAAAAAGTTGCCGTTCACGGCATTTTTTCTCGAAGGTTTGGCACCGACCATAGGCCAAGAAATGGGGGTTTCGACAAAATAACTCAAAAAGGTGTTTTGGGGGTAAATTCAGTGATGAAATATGCCACTTGGAACGAATGGCGAAGGGTAGAATTCGATATCTCAATTTTTGCGAAAAAAAGTTGCCGTTCACGGCATTTTTTCTCGAAGGTTTGGCACCGACCATAGGCCAAAAAATGGGGGCTTCGACAAAATAACTCAAAAAGGTGTTTTGGGGGTAAATTCAGTGATGAAATATGCCACTTGGAACGAATGGCGAAGGGTGGAATTCGATATCTCAATTTTTGCGAAAAAAAGTTGCTGTTCACGGCATTTTTTCTCGAAGGATTGGCACCGACCATAGGCCAAAAAATGGGGGTTTCGACAAAATAACTCAAAAAGGTGTTTTGGGGGTAAATTCAGTGATGAAATATGCCACTTGGAACGAATGGCGAAGGGTAGAATTCGATATCTCAATTTTTGCGAAAAAAAGTTGCCGTTCACGGCATTTTTTCTCGAAGGTTTGGCACCGACCATAGGCCAAGAAATGGGGGTTTCGACAAAATAACTCAAAAAGGTGTTTTGGGGGTAAATTCAGTGATGAAATATGCCACTTGGAACGAATGGCGAAGGGTAGAATTCGATATCTCAATTTTTGCGAAAAAAAGTTGCCGTTCACGGCATTTTTTCTCGAAGGTTTGGCACCGACCATAGGCCAAAAAATGGGGGTTTCGACAAAATAACTCAAAAAGGTGTTTAGGGGGTAAATTCAGTGATGAAATATGCCACTTGGAACGAATGGCGAAGGGTAGAATTCGATATCTCAATTTTTGCGAAAAAAAGTTGCCGTTCACGGCATTTTTTCTCGAAGGTTTGGCACCGACCATAGGCCAAGAAATGCGGGTTTCGATAAAATAACTCAAAAAGGTGTTTTGGGGGTAAATTCAGTGATGAAATATGCCACTTGGAACGAATGGCGAAGGGTAGAATTCGATATCTCAATTTTTGCGAAAAAAAGTTGCCGTTCACGGCATTTTTTCTCGAAGGTTTGGCACCGACCATAGGCCAAGAAATGGGGGTTTCGACAAAATAACTCAAAAAGGTGTTTTGGGGGTAAATTCAGTGATGAAATATGCCACTTGGAACGAATGGCGAAGGGTAGAATTCGATATCTCAATTTTTGCGAAAAAAAGTTGCCGTTCACGGCATTTTTTCTCGAAGGTTTGGCACCGACCATAGGCCAAGAAATGGGGGTTTCGACAAAATAACTCAAAAAGGTGTTTTGGGGGTAAATTCAGTGATGAAATATGCCACTTGGAACGAATGGCGAAGGGTAGAATTCGATATCTCAATTTTTGCGAAAAAAAGTTGCCGTTCACGGCATTTTTTCTCGAAGGTTTAGCACCGACCATAGGCCAAAAAATGGGGGTTTCGACAAAATAACTCAAAAAGGTGTTTTGGGGGTAAATTCAGTGATGAAATATGCCACTTGGAACGAATGGCGAAGGGTAGAATTCGATATCTCAATTTTTGCGAAAAAAAGTTGCCGTTCACGGCATTTTTTCTCGAAGGTTTGGCACCGACCATAGGCCAAGAAATGGGGGTTTCGACAAAATAACTCAAAAAGGTGTTTTGGGGGTAAATTCAGTCATGAAATATGCCACTTGGAACGAATGGCGAAGGGTAGAATTCGATATCTCAATTTTTGCGAAAAAAAGTTGCCGTTCACGGCATTTTTTCTCGAAGGTTTAGCACCGACCATAGGCCAAAAAATGGGGGTTTCGACAAAATAACTCAAAAAGGTGTTTTGGGGGTAAATTCAGTGATGAAATATGCCACTTGGAACGAATGGCGAAGGGTAGAATTCGATATCTCAATTTTTGCGAAAAAAAGTTGTCGTTCACGGCATTTTTTCTCGAAGGTTTGGCACCGACCATAGGCCAAGAAATGGGGGTTTCGACAAAATAACTCAAAAAGGTGTTTTGGGGGTAAATTCAGTGATGAAATATGCCACTTGGAACGAATGGCGAAGGGTAGAATCCGATATCTCAATTTTTGCGAAAAAAGTTGCCGTTCACGGCATTTTTTCTCGAAGGTTTGGCACCGACCATAGGCCAAAAAATGGGGGCTTCGACAAAATAACTCAAAAAGGTGTTTTGGGGGTAAATTCAGTGATGAAATATGCCACTTGGAACGAATGGCGAAGGGTAGAATTCGATATCTCAATTTTTGCGAAAAAAAGTTGCCGTTCACGGCATTTTTTCTCGAAGGTTTGGCACCGACCATAGGCCAAAAAATGGGGGCTTCGACAAAATAACTCAAAAAGGTGTTTTGGGGTTAAATTCAGTGATGAAATATGCCACTTGGAACGAATGGCGAAGGGTAGAATTCGATATCTCAATTTTTGCGAAAAAAAGTTGCTGTTCACGGCATTTTTTCTCGAAGGATTGGCACCGACCATAGGCCAAAAAATGGGGGTTTCGACAAAATAACTCAAAAAGGTGTTTTGGGGGTAAATTCAGTGATGAAATATGCCACTTGGAACGAATGGCGAAGGGTAGAATTCGATATCTCAATTTTTGCGAAAAAAAGTTGCCGTTCACGGCATTTTTTCTCGAAGGTTTGGCACCGACCATAGGCCAAGAAATGGGGGTTTCGACAAAATAACTCAAAAAGGTGTTTTGGGGGTAAATTCAGTGATGAAATATGCCACTTGGAACGAATGGCGAAGGGTAGAATTCGATATCTCAATTTTTGCGAAAAAAAGTTGCCGTTCACGGCATTTTTTCTCGAAGGTTTGGCACCGACCATAGGCCAAAAAATGGGGGTTTCGACAAAATAACTCAAAAAGGTGTTTAGGGGGTAAATTCAGTGATGAAATATGCCACTTGGAACGAATGGCGAAGGGTAGAATCCGATATCTCAATTTTTGCGAAAAAAAGTTGCCGTTCACGGCATTTTTTCTCGAAGGTTTGGCACCGACCATAGGCCAAGAAATGGGGGTTTCGACAAAATAACTCAAAAAGGTGTTTTGGGGGTAAATTCAGTGATGAAATATGCCACTTGGAACGAATGGCGAAGGGTAGAATCCGATATCTCAATTTTTGCGAAAAAAAGTTGCCGTTCACGGCATTTTTTCTCGAAGGTTTGGCACCGACCATAGGCCAAGAAATGGGGGTTTCGACAAAATAACTCAAAAAGGTGTTTTGGGGGTAAATTCAGTGATGAAATATGCCACTTGGAACGAATGGCGAAGGGTAGAATTCGATATCTCAATTTTTGCGAAAAAAAGTTGCCGTTCACGGCATTTTTTCTCGAAGGTTTGGCACCGACCATAGGCCAAGAAATGGGGGTTTCGACAAAATAACTCAAAAAGGTGTTTTGGGGGTAAATTCAGTGATGAAATATGCCACTTGGAACGAATGGCGAAGGGTAGAATTCGATATCTCAATTTTTGCGAAAAAAAGTTGCCGTTCACGGCATTTTTTCTCGAAGGTTTGGCACCGACCATAGGCCAAAAAATGGGGGTTTCGACAAAATAACTCAAAAAGGTGTTTAGGGGGTAAATTCAGTGATGAAATATGCCACTTGGAACGAATGGCGAAGGGTAGAATTCGATATCTCAATTTTTGCGAAAAAAAGTTGCCGTTCACGGCATTTTTTCTCGAAGGTTTGGCACCGACCATAGGCCAAGAAATGGGGGTTTCGACAAAATAACTCAAAAAGGTGTTTTGGGGGTAAATTCAGTGATGAAATATGCCACTTGGAACGAATGGCGAAGGGTAGAATTCGATATCTCAATTTTTGCGAAAAAAAGTTGCCGTTCACGGCATTTTTTCTCGAAGGTTTGGCACCGACCATAGGCCAAGAAATGGGGGTTTCGACAAAATAACTCAAAAAGGTGTTTTGGGGGTAAATTCAGTGATGAAATATGCCACTTGGAACGAATGGCGAAGGGTAGAATTCGATATCTCAATTTTTGCGAAAAAAAGTTGCCGTTCACGGCATTTTTTCTCGAAGGTTTGGCACCGACCATAGGCCAAAAAATGGGGGTTTCGACAAAATAACTCAAAAAGGTGTTTAGGGGGTAAATTCAGTGATGAAATATGCCACTTGGAACGAATGGCGAAGGGTAGAATTCGATATCTCAATTTTTGCGAAAAAAAGTTGCCGTTCACGGCATTTTTTCTCGAAGGTTTAGCACCGACCATAGGCCAAAAAATGGGGGTTTCGACAAAATAACTCAAAAAGGTGTTTTGGGGGTAAATTCAGTGATGAAATATGCCACTTGGAACGAATGGCGAAGGGTAGAATTCGATATCTCAATTTTTGCGAAAAAAAGTTGCCGTTCACGGCATTTTTTCTCGAAGGTTTGGCACCGACCATAGGCCAAGAAATGGGGGTTTCGACAAAATAACTCAAAAAGGTGTTTTGGGGGTAAATTCAGTGATGAAATATGCCACTTGGAACGAATGGCGAAGGGTAGAATTCGATATCTCAATTTTTGCGAAAAAAAGTTGCCGTTCACGGCATTTTTTCTCGAAGGTTTGGCACCGACCATAGGCCAAAAAATGGGGGTTTCGACAAAATAACTCAAAAAGGTGTTTAGGGGGTAAATTCAGTGATGAAATATGCCACTTGGAACGAATGGCGAAGGGTAGAATTCGATATCTCAATTTTTGCGAAAAAAAGTTGCCGTTCACGGCATTTTTTCTCGAAGGTTTGGCACCGACCATAGGCCAAGAAATGCGGGTTTCGATAAAATAACTCAAAAAGGTGTTTTGGGGGTAAATTCAGTGATGAAATATGCCACTTGGAACGAATGGCGAAGGGTAGAATTCGATATCTCAATTTTTGCGAAAAAAAGTTGCCGTTCACGGCATTTTTTCTCGAAGGTTTGGCACCGACCATAGGCCAAGAAATGGGGGTTTCGACAAAATAACTCAAAAAGGTGTTTTGGGGGTAAATTCAGTGATGAAATATGCCACTTGGAACGAATGGCGAAGGGTAGAATTCGATATCTCAATTTTTGCGAAAAAAAGTTGCCGTTCACGGCATTTTTTCTCGAAGGTTTGGCACCGACCATAGGCCAAGAAATGGGGGTTTCGACAAAATAACTCAAAAAGGTGTTTTGGGGGTAAATTCAGTGATGAAATATGCCACTTGGAACGAATGGCGAAGGGTAGAATTCGATATCTCAATTTTTGCGAAAAAAAGTTGCCGTTCACGGCATTTTTTCTCGAAGGTTTAGCACCGACCATAGGCCAAAAAATGGGGGTTTCGACAAAATAACTCAAAAAGGTGTTTTGGGGGTAAATTCAGTGATGAAATATGCCACTTGGAACGAATGGCGAAGGGTAGAATTCGATATCTCAATTTTTGCGAAAAAAAGTTGCCGTTCACGGCATTTTTTCTCGAAGGTTTGGCACCGACCATAGGCCAAGAAATGGGGGTTTCGACAAAATAACTCAAAAAGGTGTTTTGGGGGTAAATTCAGTCATGAAATATGCCACTTGGAACGAATGGCGAAGGGTAGAATTCGATATCTCAATTTTTGCGAAAAAAAGTTGCCGTTCACGGCATTTTTTCTCGAAGGTTTAGCACCGACCATAGGCCAAAAAATGGGGGTTTCGACAAAATAACTCAAAAAGGTGTTTTGGGGGTAAATTCAGTGATGAAATATGCCACTTGGAACGAATGGCGAAGGGTAGAATTCGATATCTCAATTTTTGCGAAAAAAAGTTGTCGTTCACGGCATTTTTTCTCGAAGGTTTGGCACCGACCATAGGCCAAGAAATGGGGGTTTCGACAAAATAACTCAAAAAGGTGTTTTGGGGGTAAATTCAGTGATGAAATATGCCACTTGGAACGAATGGCGAAGGGTAGAATTCGATATCTCAATTTTTGCGAAAAAAAGTTGCCGTTCACGGCATTTTTTCTCGAAGGTTTGGCACCGACCATAGGCCAAAAAATGGGAGTTTCGACAAAATAACTCAAAAAGGTGTTTAGGGGGTAAATTCAGTGATGAAATATGCCACTTGGAACGAATGGCGAAGGGTAGAATCCGATATCTCAATTTTTGCGAAAAAAGTTGCCGTTCACGGCATTTTTTCTCGAAGGTTTGGCACCGACCATAGGCCAAAAAATGGGGGCTTCGACAAAATAACTCAAAAAGGTGTTTTGGGGGTAAATTCAGTGATGAAATATGCCACTTGGAACGAATGGCGAAGGGTAGAATTCGATATCTCAATTTTTGCGAAAAAAAGTTGCCGTTCACGGCATTTTTTCTCGAAGGTTTGGCACCGACCATAGGCCAAAAAATGGGGGCTTCGACAAAATAACTCAAAAAGGTGTTTTGGGGTTAAATTCAGTGATGAAATATGCCACTTGGAACGAATGGCGAAGGGTAGAATTCGATATCTCAATTTTTGCGAAAAAAAGTTGCTGTTCACGGCATTTTTTCTCGAAGGATTGGCACCGACCATAGGCCAAAAAATGGGGGTTTCGACAAAATAACTCAAAAAGGTGTTTTGGGGGTAAATTCAGTGATGAAATATGCCACTTGGAACGAATGGCGAAGGGTAGAATTCGATATCTCAATTTTTGCGAAAAAAAGTTGCCGTTCACGGCATTTTTTCTCGAAGGTTTGGCACCGACCATAGGCCAAGAAATGGGGGTTTCGACAAAATAACTCAAAAAGGTGTTTTGGGGGTAAATTCAGTGATGAAATATGCCACTTGGAACGAATGGCGAAGGGTAGAATTCGATATCTCAATTTTTGCGAAAAAAAGTTGCCGTTCACGGCATTTTTTCTCGAAGGTTTGGCACCGACCATAGGCCAAAAAATGGGGGTTTCGACAAAATAACTCAAAAAGGTGTTTAGGGGGTAAATTCAGTGATGAAATATGCCACTTGGAACGAATGGCGAAGGGTAGAATCCGATATCTCAATTTTTGCGAAAAAAAGTTGCCGTTCACGGCATTTTTTCTCGAAGGTTTGGCACCGACCATAGGCCAAGGAATGGGGGTTTCGACAAAATAACTCAAA
This sequence comes from Perithous albicinctus, assembly GCA_964016905.1. Lineage (NCBI taxonomy): Eukaryota > Metazoa > Arthropoda > Insecta > Hymenoptera > Ichneumonidae > Perithous > Perithous albicinctus. The sequence continues at coordinate 12,193,439 of OZ024689.1, read as the reverse complement.
AAGGTGTTTTGGGGGTAAATTCAGTGATGAAATATGCCACTTGGAACGAATGGCGAAGGGTAGAATCCGATATCTCAATTTTTGCGAAAAAAAGTTGCCGTTCACGGCATTTTTTCTCGAAGGTTTGGCACCGACCATAGGCCAAGAAATGGGGGTTTCGACAAAATAACTCAAAAAGGTGTTTTGGGGGTAAATTCAGTGATGAAATATGCCACTTGGAACGAATGGCGAAGGGTAGAATTCGATATCTCAATTTTTGCGAAAAAAAGTTGCCGTTCACGGCATTTTTTCTCGAAGGTTTGGCACCGACCATAGGCCAAGAAATGGGGGTTTCGACAAAATAACTCAAAAAGGTGTTTTGGGGGTAAATTCAGTGATGAAATATGCCACTTGGAACGAATGGCGAAGGGTAGAATTCGATATCTCAATTTTTGCGAAAAAAAGTTGCCGTTCACGGCATTTTTTCTCGAAGGTTTGGCACCGACCATAGGCCAAAAAATGGGGGTTTCGACAAAATAACTCAAAAAGGTGTTTAGGGGGTAAATTCAGTGATGAAATATGCCACTTGGAACGAATGGCGAAGGGTAGAATTCGATATCTCAATTTTTGCGAAAAAAAGTTGCCGTTCACGGCATTTTTTCTCGAAGGTTTGGCACCGACCATAGGCCAAGAAATGGGGGTTTCGACAAAATAACTCAAAAAGGTGTTTTGGGGGTAAATTCAGTGATGAAATATGCCACTTGGAACGAATGGCGAAGGGTAGAATTCGATATCTCAATTTTTGCGAAAAAAAGTTGCCGTTCACGGCATTTTTTCTCGAAGGTTTGGCACCGACCATAGGCCAAGAAATGGGGGTTTCGACAAAATAACTCAAAAAGGTGTTTTGGGGGTAAATTCAGTGATGAAATATGCCACTTGGAACGAATGGCGAAGGGTAGAATTCGATATCTCAATTTTTGCGAAAAAAAGTTGCCGTTCACGGCATTTTTTCTCGAAGGTTTGGCACCGACCATAGGCCAAAAAATGGGGGTTTCGACAAAATAACTCAAAAAGGTGTTTAGGGGGTAAATTCAGTGATGAAATATGCCACTTGGAACGAATGGCGAAGGGTAGAATTCGATATCTCAATTTTTGCGAAAAAAAGTTGCCGTTCACGGCATTTTTTCTCGAAGGTTTGGCACCGACCATAGGCCAAGAAATGCGGGTTTCGATAAAATAACTCAAAAAGGTGTTTTGGGGGTAAATTCAGTGATGAAATATGCCACTTGGAACGAATGGCGAAGGGTAGAATTCGATATCTCAATTTTTGCGAAAAAAAGTTGTCGTTCACGGCATTTTTTCTCGAAGGTTTGGCACCGACCATAGGCCAAGAAATGGGGGTTTCGACAAAATAACTCAAAAAGGTGTTTTGGGGGTAAATTCAGTGATGAAATATGCCACTTGGAACGAATGGCGAAGGGTAGAATTCGATATCTCAATTTTTGCGAAAAAAAGTTGCCGTTCACGGCATTTTTTCTCGAAGGTTTGGCACCGACCATAGGCCAAAAAATGGGAGTTTCGACAAAATAACTCAAAAAGGTGTTTAGGGGGTAAATTCAGTGATGAAATATGCCACTTGGAACGAATGGCGAAGGGTAGAATCCGATATCTCAATTTTTGCGAAAAAAAGTTGCCGTTCACGGCATTTTTTCTCGAAGGTTTGGCACCGACCATAGGCCAAGAAATGGGGGTTTCGACAAAATAACTCAAAAAGGTGTTTTGGGGGTAAATTCAGTGATGAAATATGCCACTTGGAACGAATGGCGAAGGGTAGAATTCGATATCTCAATTTTTGCGAAAAAAAGTTGCCGTTCACGGCATTTTTTCTCGAAGGTTTAGCACCGACCATAGGCCAAAAAATGGGGGTTTCGACAAAATAACTCAAAAAGGTGTTTTGGGGGTAAATTCAGTGATGAAATATGCCACTTGGAACGAATGGCGAAGGGTAGAATTCGATATCTCAATTTTTGCGAAAAAAAGTTGCCGTTCACGGCATTTTTTCTCGAAGGTTTGGCACCGACCATAGGCCAAGAAATGGGGGTTTCGACAAAATAACTCAAAAAGGTGTTTTGGGGGTAAATTCAGTGATGAAATATGCCACTTGGAACGAATGGCGAAGGGTAGAATTCGATATCTCAATTTTTGCGAAAAAAAGTTGCCGTTCACGGCATTTTTTCTCGAAGGTTTGGCACCGACCATAGGCCAAAAAATGGGGGTTTCGACAAAATAACTCAAAAAGGTGTTTAGGGGGTAAATTCAGTGATGAAATATGCCACTTGGAACGAATGGCGAAGGGTAGAATTCGATATCTCAATTTTTGCGAAAAAAAGTTGCCGTTCACGGCATTTTTTCTCGAAGGTTTGGCACCGACCATAGGCCAAAAAATGGGGGCTTCGACAAAATAACTCAAAAAGGTGTTTTGGGGGTAAATTCAGTGATGAAATATGCCACTTGGAACGAATGGCGAAGGGTAGAATTCGATATCTCAATTTTTGCGAAAAAAAGTTGCTGTTCACGGCATTTTTTCTCGAAGGATTGGCACCGACCATAGGCCAAAAAATGGGGGTTTCGACAAAATAACTCAAAAAGGTGTTTTGGGGGTAAATTCAGTGATGAAATATGCCACTTGGAACGAATGGCGAAGGGTAGAATTCGATATCTCAATTTTTGCGAAAAAAAGTTGCCGTTCACGGCATTTTTTCTCGAAGGTTTGGCACCGACCATAGGCCAAGAAATGGGGGTTTCGACAAAATAACTCAAAAAGGTGTTTTGGGGGTAAATTCAGTGATGAAATATGCCACTTGGAACGAATGGCGAAGGGTAGAATTCGATATCTCAATTTTTGCGAAAAAAAGTTGCCGTTCACGGCATTTTTTCTCGAAGGTTTGGCACCGACCATAGGCCAAAAAATGGGGGTTTCGACAAAATAACTCAAAAAGGTGTTTAGGGGGTAAATTCAGTGATGAAATATGCCACTTGGAACGAATGGCGAAGGGTAGAATTCGATATCTCAATTTTTGCGAAAAAAAGTTGCCGTTCACGGCATTTTTTCTCGAAGGTTTGGCACCGACCATAGGCCAAGAAATGCGGGTTTCGATAAAATAACTCAAAAAGGTGTTTTGGGGGTAAATTCAGTGATGAAATATGCCACTTGGAACGAATGGCGAAGGGTAGAATTCGATATCTCAATTTTTGCGAAAAAAAGTTGCCGTTCACGGCATTTTTTCTCGAAGGTTTGGCACCGACCATAGGCCAAGAAATGGGGGTTTCGACAAAATAACTCAAAAAGGTGTTTTGGGGGTAAATTCAGTGATGAAATATGCCACTTGGAACGAATGGCGAAGGGTAGAATTCGATATCTCAATTTTTGCGAAAAAAAGTTGCCGTTCACGGCATTTTTTCTCGAAGGTTTGGCACCGACCATAGGCCAAAAAAAGGGGGTTTCGACAAAATAACTCAAAAAGGTGTTTAGGGGGTAAATTCAGTGATGAAATATGCCACTTGGAACGAATGGCGAAGGGTAGAATTCGATATCTCAATTTTTGCGAAAAAAAGTTGCCGTTCACGGCATTTTTTCTCGAAGGTTTGGCACCGACCATAGGCCAAGAAATGGGGGTTTCGACAAAATAACTCAAAAAGGTGTTTTGGGGGTAAATTCAGTGATGAAATATGCCACTTGGAACGAATGGCGAAGGGTAGAATTCGATATCTCAATTTTTGCGAAAAAAAGTTGCCGTTCACGGCATTTTTTCTCGAAGGTTTGGCACCGACCATAGGCCAAAAAATGGGGGTTTCGACAAAATAACTCAAAAAGGTGTTTAGGGGGTAAATTCAGTGATGAAATATGCCACTTGGAACGAATGGCGAAGGGTAGAATTCGATATCTCAATTTTTGCGAAAAAAAGTTGCCGTTCACGGCATTTTTTCTCGAAGGTTTGGCACCGACCATAGGCCAAGAAATGGGGGTTTCGACAAAATAACTCAAAAAGGTGTTTTGGGGGTAAATTCAGTGATGAAATATGCCACTTGGAACGAATGGCGAAGGGTAGAATTCGATATCTCAATTTTTGCGAAAAAAAGTTGCCGTTCACGGCATTTTTTCTCGAAGGTTTAGCACCGACCATAGGCCAAAAAATGGGGGTTTCGACAAAATAACTCAAAAAGGTGTTTTGGGGGTAAATTCAGTGATGAAATATGCCACTTGGAACGAATGGCGAAGGGTAGAATTCGATATCTCAATTTTTGCGAAAAAAAGTTGCCGTTCACGGCATTTTTTCTCGAAGGTTTGGCACCGACCATAGGCCAAGAAATGGGGGTTTCGACAAAATAACTCAAAAAGGTGTTTTGGGGGTAAATTCAGTCATGAAATATGCCACTTGGAACGAATGGCGAAGGGTAGAATTCGATATCTCAATTTTTGCGAAAAAAAGTTGCCGTTCACGGCATTTTTTCTCGAAGGTTTAGCACCGACCATAGGCCAAAAAATGGGGGTTTCGACAAAATAACTCAAAAAGGTGTTTTGGGGGTAAATTCAGTGATGAAATATGCCACTTGGAACGAATGGCGAAGGGTAGAATTCGATATCTCAATTTTTGCGAAAAAAAGTTGCCGTTCACGGCATTTTTTCTCGAAGGTTTGGCACCGACCATAGGCCAAGAAATGGGGGTTTCGACAAAATAACTCAAAAAGGTGTTTTGGGGGTAAATTCAGTGATGAAATATGCCACTTGGAACGAATGGCGAAGGGTAGAATTCGATATCTCAATTTTTGCGAAAAAAAGTTGCCGTTCACGGCATTTTTTCTCGAAGGTTTGGCACCGACCATAGGCCAAGAAATGCGGGTTTCGATAAAATAACTCAAAAAGGTGTTTTGGGGGTAAATTCAGTGATGAAATATGCCACTTGGAACGAATGGCGAAGGGTAGAATTCGATATCTCAATTTTTGCGAAAAAAAGTTGTCGTTCACGGCATTTTTTCTCGAAGGTTTGGCACCGACCATAGGCCAAGAAATGGGGGTTTCGACAAAATAACTCAAAAAGGTGTTTTGGGGGTAAATTCAGTGATGAAATATGCCACTTGGAACGAATGGCGAAGGGTAGAATTCGATATCTCAATTTTTGCGAAAAAAAGTTGCCGTTCACGGCATTTTTTCTCGAAGGTTTGGCACCGACCATAGGCCAAAAAATGGGAGTTTCGACAAAATAACTCAAAAAGGTGTTTAGGGGGTAAATTCAGTGATGAAATATGCCACTTGGAACGAATGGCGAAGGGTAGAATCCGATATCTCAATTTTTGCGAAAAAAAGTTGCCGTTCACGGCATTTTTTCTCGAATGTTTGGCACCGACCATAGGCCAAGAAATGGGGGTTTCGACAAAATAACTCAAAAAGGTGTTTTGGGGGTAAATTCAGTGATGAAATATGCCACTTGGAACGAATGGCGAAGGGTAGAATTCGATATCTCAATTTTTGCGAAAAAAAGTTGCCGTTCACGGCATTTTTTCTCGAAGGTTTGGCACCGACCATAGGCCAAAAAATGGGGGTTTCGACAAAATAACTCAAAAAGGTGTTTAGGGGGTAAATTCAGTGATGAAATATGCCACTTGGAACGAATGGCGAAGGGTAGAATTCGATATCTCAATTTTTGCGAAAAAAAGTTGCCGTTCACGGCATTTTTTCTCGAAGGTTTGGCACCGACCATAGGCCAAGAAATGCGGGTTTCGATAAAATAACTCAAAAAGGTGTTTTGGGGGTAAATTCAGTGATGAAATATGCCACTTGGAACGAATGGCGAAGGGTAGAATTCGATATCTCAATTTTTGCGAAAAAAAGTTGCCGTTCACGGCATTTTTTCTCGAAGGTTTGGCACCGACCATAGGCCAAGAAATGGGGGTTTCGACAAAATAACTCAAAAAGGTGTTTTGGGGGTAAATTCAGTGATGAAATATGCCACTTGGAACGAATGGCGAAGGGTAGAATTCGATATCTCAATTTTTGCGAAAAAAAGTTGCCGTTCACGGCATTTTTTCTCGAAGGTTTGGCACCGACCATAGGCCAAAAAATGGGGGTTTCGACAAAATAACTCAAAAAGGTGTTTAGGGGGTAAATTCAGTGATGAAATATGCCACTTGGAACGAATGGCGAAGGGTAGAATTCGATAACTCAATTTTTGCGAAAAAAAGTTGCCGTTCACGGCATTTTTTCTCGAAGGTTTGGCACCGACCATAGGCCAAGAAATGGGGGTTTCGACAAAATAACTCAAAAAGGTGTTTTGGGGGTAAATTCAGTGATGAAATATGCCACTTGGAACGAATGGCGAAGGGTAAAATTCGATATCTCAATTTTTGCGAAAAAAAGTTGCCGTTCACGGCATTTTTTCTCGAAGGTTTGGCACCGACCATAGGCCAAGAAATGCGGGTTTCGATAAAATAACTCAAAAAGGTGTTTTGGGGGTAAATTCAGTGATGAAATATGCCACTTGGAACGAATGGCGAAGGGTAGAATTCGATATCTCAATTTTTGCGAAAAAAAGTTGCCGTTCACGGCATTTTTTCTCGAAGGTTTGGCACCGACCATAGGCCAAAAAATGGGGGTTTCGACAAAATAACTCAAAAAGGTGTTTAGGGGGTAAATTCAGTGATGAAATATGCCACTTGGAACGAATGGCGAAGGGTAGAATTCGATATCTCAATTTTTGCGAAAAAAAGTTGCCGTTCACGGCATTTTTTCTCGAAGGTTTGGCACCGACCATAGGCCAAGAAATGGGGGTTTCGACAAAATAACTCAAAAAGGTGTTTTGGGGGTAAATTCAGTGATGAAATATGCCACTTGGAACGAATGGCGAAGGGTAGAATTCGATATCTCAATTTTTGCGAAAAAAAGTTGCCGTTCACGGCATTTTTTCTCGAAGGTTTAGCACCGACCATAGGCCAAAAAATGGGGGTTTCGACAAAATAACTCAAAAAGGTGTTTTGGGGGTAAATTCAGTGATGAAATATGCCACTTGGAACGAATGGCGAAGGGTAGAATTCGATATCTCAATTTTTGCGAAAAAAAGTTGCCGTTCACGGCATTTTTTCTCGAAGGTTTGGCACCGACCATAGGCCAAGAAATGGGGGTTTCGACAAAATAACTCAAAAAGGTGTTTTGGGGGTAAATTCAGTGATGAAATATGCCACTTGGAACGAATGGCGAAGGGTAGAATTCGATATCTCAATTTTTGCGAAAAAAAGTTGCCGTTCACGGCATTTTTTCTCGAAGGTTTAGCACCGACCATAGGCCAAAAAATGGGGGTTTCGACAAAATAACTCAAAAAGGTGTTTTGGGGGTAAATTCAGTGATGAAATATGCCACTTGGAACGAATGGCGAAGGGTAGAATTCGATATCTCAATTTTTGCGAAAAAAAGTTGCCGTTCACGGCATTTTTTCTCGAAGGTTTGGCACCGACCATAGGCCAAGAAATGGGGGTTTCGACAAAATAACTCAAAAAGGTGTTTTGGGGGTAAATTCAGTGATGAAATATGCCACTTGGAACGAATGGCGAAGGGTAGAATTCGATATCTCAATTTTTGCGAAAAAAAGTTGCCGTTCACGGCATTTTTTCTCGAAGGTTTGGCACCGACCATAGGCCAAAAAATGGGGGTTTCGACAAAATAACTCAAAAAGGTGTTTAGGGGGTAAATTCAGTGATGAAATATGCCACTTGGAACGAATGGCGAAGGGTAGAATTCGATATCTCAATTTTTGCGAAAAAAAGTTGCCGTTCACGGCATTTTTTCTCGAAGGTTTGGCACCGACCATAGGCCAAGAAATGCGGGTTTCGATAAAATAACTCAAAAAGGTGTTTTGGGGGTAAATTCAGTGATGAAATATGCCACTTGGAACGAATGGCGAAGGGTAGAATTCGATATCTCAATTTTTGCGAAAAAAAGTTGTCGTTCACGGCATTTTTTCTCGAAGGTTTGGCACCGACCATAGGCCAAGAAATGGGGGTTTCGACAAAATAACTCAAAAAGGTGTTTTGGGGGTAAATTCAGTGATGAAATATGCCACTTGGAACGAATGGCGAAGGGTAGAATTCGATATCTCAATTTTTGCGAAAAAAAGTTGCCGTTCACGGCATTTTTTCTCGAAGGTTTGGCACCGACCATAGGCCAAAAAATGGGAGTTTCGACAAAATAACTCAAAAAGGTGTTTAGGGGGTAAATTCAGTGATGAAATATGCCACTTGGAACGAATGGCGAAGGGTAGAATCCGATATCTCAATTTTTGCGAAAAAAGTTGCCGTTCACGGCATTTTTTCTCGAAGGTTTGGCACCGACCATAGGCCAAAAAATGGGGGCTTCGACAAAATAACTCAAAAAGGTGTTTTGGGGGTAAATTCAGTGATGAAATATGCCACTTGGAACGAATGGCGAAGGGTAGAATTCGATATCTCAATTTTTGCGAAAAAAAGTTGCCGTTCACGGCATTTTTTCTCGAAGGTTTGGCACCGACCATAGGCCAAAAAATGGGGGCTTCGACAAAATAACTCAAAAAGGTGTTTTGGGGTTAAATTCAGTGATGAAATATGCCACTTGGAACGAATGGCGAAGGGTAGAATTCGATATCTCAATTTTTGCGAAAAAAAGTTGCTGTTCACGGCATTTTTTCTCGAAGGATTGGCACCGACCATAGGCCAAAAAATGGGGGTTTCGACAAAATAACTCAAAAAGGTGTTTTGGGGGTAAATTCAGTGATGAAATATGCCACTTGGAACGAATGGCGAAGGGTAGAATTCGATATCTCAATTTTTGCGAAAAAAAGTTGCCGTTCACGGCATTTTTTCTCGAAGGTTTGGCACCGACCATAGGCCAAGAAATGGGGGTTTCGACAAAATAACTCAAAAAGGTGTTTTGGGGGTAAATTCAGTGATGAAATATGCCACTTGGAACGAATGGCGAAGGGTAGAATTCGATATCTCAATTTTTGCGAAAAAAAGTTGCCGTTCACGGCATTTTTTCTCGAAGGTTTGGCACCGACCATAGGCCAAAAAATGGGGGTTTCGACAAAATAACTCAAAAAGGTGTTTAGGGGGTAAATTCAGTGATGAAATATGCCACTTGGAACGAATGGCGAAGGGTAGAATCCGATATCTCAATTTTTGCGAAAAAAAGTTGCCGTTCACGGCATTTTTTCTCGAAGGTTTGGCACCGACCATAGGCCAAGAAATGGGGGTTTCGACAAAATAACTCAAAAAGGTGTTTTGGGGGTAAATTCAGTGATGAAATATGCCACTTGGAACGAATGGCGAAGGGTAGAATCCGATATCTCAATTTTTGCGAAAAAAAGTTGCCGTTCACGGCATTTTTTCTCGAAGGTTTGGCACCGACCATAGGCCAAGAAATGGGGGTTTCGACAAAATAACTCAAAAAGGTGTTTTGGGGGTAAATTCAGTGATGAAATATGCCACTTGGAACGAATGGCGAAGGGTAGAATTCGATATCTCAATTTTTGCGAAAAAAAGTTGCCGTTCACGGCATTTTTTCTCGAAGGTTTGGCACCGACCATAGGCCAAAAAATGGGGGTTTCGACAAAATAACTCAAAAAGGTGTTTAGGGGGTAAATTCAGTGATGAAATATGCCACTTGGAACGAATGGCGAAGGGTAGAATTCGATATCTCAATTTTTGCGAAAAAAAGTTGCCGTTCACGGCATTTTTTCTCGAAGGTTTGGCACCGACCATAGGCCAAGAAATGCGGGTTTCGATAAAATAACTCAAAAAGGTGTTTTGGGGGTAAATTCAGTGATGAAATATGCCACTTGGAACGAATGGCGAAGGGTAGAATTCGATATCTCAATTTTTGCGAAAAAAAGTTGCCGTTCACGGCATTTTTTCTCGAAGGTTTGGCACCGACCATAGGCCAAGAAATGGGGGTTTCGACAAAATAACTCAAAAAGGTGTTTTGGGGGTAAATTCAGTGATGAAATATGCCACTTGGAACGAATGGCGAAGGGTAGAATTCGATATCTCAATTTTTGCGAAAAAAAGTTGCCGTTCACGGCATTTTTTCTCGAAGGTTTGGCACCGACCATAGGCCAAAAAATGGGGGTTTCGACAAAATAACTCAAAAAGGTGTTTAGGGGGTAAATTCAGTGATGAAATATGCCACTTGGAACGAATGGCGAAGGGTAGAATTCGATATCTCAATTTTTGCGAAAAAAAGTTGCCGTTCACGGCATTTTTTCTCGAAGGTTTGGCACCGACCATAGGCCAAGAAATGGGGGTTTCGACAAAATAACTCAAAAAGGTGTTTTGGGGGTAAATTCAGTGATGAAATATGCCACTTGGAACGAATGGCGAAGGGTAGAATTCGATATCTCAATTTTTGCGAAAAAAAGTTGCCGTTCACGGCATTTTTTCTCGAAGGTTTGGCACCGACCATAGGCCAAGAAATGGGGGTTTCGACAAAATAACTCAAAAAGGTGTTTTGGGGGTAAATTCAGTGATGAAATATGCCACTTGGAACGAATGGCGAAGGGTAGAATTCGATATCTCAATTTTTGCGAAAAAAAGTTGCCGTTCACGGCATTTTTTCTCGAAGGTTTGGCACCGACCATAGGCCAAAAAATGGGGGTTTCGACAAAATAACTCAAAAAGGTGTTTAGGGGGTAAATTCAGTGATGAAATATGCCACTTGGAACGAATGGCGAAGGGTAGAATTCGATATCTCAATTTTTGCGAAAAAAAGTTGCCGTTCACGGCATTTTTTCTCGAAGGTTTGGCACCGACCATAGGCCAAGAAATGGGGGTTTCGACAAAATAACTCAAAAAGGTGTTTTGGGGGTAAATTCAGTGATGAAATATGCCACTTGGAACGAATGGCGAAGGGTAGAATTCGATATCTCAATTTTTGCGAAAAAAAGTTGCCGTTCACGGCATTTTTTCTCGAAGGTTTAGCACCGACCATAGGCCAAAAAATGGGGGTTTCGACAAAATAACTCAAAAAGGTGTTTTGGGGGTAAATTCAGTGATGAAATATGCCACTTGGAACGAATGGCGAAGGGTAGAATTCGATATCTCAATTTTTGCGAAAAAAAGTTGCCGTTCACGGCATTTTTTCTCGAAGGTTTGGCACCGACCATAGACCAAGAAATGGGGGTTTCGACAAAATAACTCAAAAAGGTATTTTGGGGGTAAATTCAGTGATGAAATATGCCACTTGGAACGAATGGCGAAGGGTAGAATTCGATATCTCAATTTTTGCGAAAAAAGTTGCCGTTCACGGCATTTTTTCTCGAAGGTTTAGCACCGACCATAGGCCAAAAAATGGGGGTTTCGACAAAATAACTCAAAAAGGTGTTTTGGGGGTAAATTCAGTGATGAAATATGCCACTTGGAACGAATGGCGAAGGGTAGAATTCGATATCTCAATTTTTGCGAAAAAAAGTTGCCGTTCACGGCATTTTTTCTCGAAGGTTTGGCACCGACCATAGGCCAAGAAATGGGGGTTTCGACAAAATAACTCAAAAAGGTGTTTTGGGGGTAAATTCAGTGATGAAATATGCCACTTGGAACGAATGGCGAAGGGTAGAATTCGATATCTCAATTTTTGCGAAAAAAAGTTGCCGTTCACGGCATTTTTTCTCGAAGGTTTGGCACCGACCATAGGCCAAAAAATGGGGGTTTCGACAAAATAACTCAAAAAGGTGTTTAGGGGGTCAATTCAGTGATGAAATATGCCACTTGGAACGAATGGCGAAGGGTAGAATTCGATATCTCAATTTTTGCGAAAAAAAGTTGCCGTTCACGGCATTTTTTCTCGAAGGTTTGGCACCGACCATAGGCCAAGAAATGCGGGTTTCGATAAAATAACTCAAAAAGGTGTTTTGGGGGTAAATTCAGTGATGAAATATGCCACTTGGAACGAATGGCGAAGGGTAGAATTCGATATCTCAATTTTTGCGAAAAAAAGTTGTCGTTCACGGCATTTTTTCTCGAAGGTTTGGCACCGACCATAGGCCAAGAAATGGGGGTTTCGACAAAATAACTCAAAAAGGTGTTTTGGGGGTAAATTCAGTGATGAAATATGCCACTTGGAACGAATGGCGAAGGGTAGAATTCGATATCTCAATTTTTGCGAAAAAAAGTTGCCGTTCACGGCATTTTTTCTCGAAGGTTTGGCACCGACCATAGGCCAAGAAATGGGGGTTTCGACAAAATAACTCAAAAAGGTGTTTTGGGGGTAAATTCAGTGATGAAATATGCCACTTGGAACGAATGGCGAAGGGTAGAATTCGATATCTCAATTTTTGCGAAAAAAAGTTGCCGTTCACGGCATTTTTTCTCGAAGGTTTGGCACCGACCATAGGCCAAAAAATGGGGGTTTCGACAAAATAACTCAAAAAGGTGTTTAGGGGGTAAATTCAGTGATGAAATATGCCACTTGGAACGAATGGCGAAGGGTAGAATTCGATATCTCAATTTTTGCGAAAAAAAGTTGCCGTTCACGGCATTTTTTCTCGAAGGTTTGGCACCGACCATAGGCCAAAAAATGGGGGTTTCGACAAAATAACTCAAAAAGGTGTTTAGGGGGTAAATTCAGTGATGAAATATGCCACTTGGAACGAATGGCGAAGGGTAGAATTCGATATCTCAATTTTTGCGAAAAAAAGTTGCCGTTCACGGCATTTTTTCTCGAAGGTTTGGCACCGACCATAGGCCAAGAAATGCGGGTTTCGATAAAATAACTCAAAAAGGTGTTTTGGGGGTAAATTCAGTGATGAAATATGCCACTTGGAACGAATGGCGAAGGGTAGAATTCGATATCTCAATTTTTGCGAAAAAAAGTTGCCGTTCACGGCATTTTTTCTCGAAGGTTTGGCACCGACCATAGGCCAAGAAATGGGGGGTTTCGACAAAATAACTCAAAAAGGTGTTTTGGGGGTAAATTCAGTGATGAAATATGCCACTTGGAACGAATGGCGAAGGGTAGAATTCGATATCTCAATTTTTGCGAAAAAAAGTTGCCGTTCACGGCATTTTTTCTCGAAGGTTTGGCACCGACCATAGGCCAAAAAATGGGGGTTTCGACAAAATAACTCAAAAAGGTGTTTAGGGGGTAAATTCAGTGATGAAATATGCCACTTGGAACGAATGGCGAAGGGTAGAATTCGATATCTCAATTTTTTGCGAAAAAAAGTTGCCGTTCACGGCATTTTTTCTCGAAGGTTTGGCACCGACCATAGGCCAAGAAATGGGGGTTTCGACAAAATAACTCAAAAAGGTGTTTTGGGGGTAAATTCAGTGATGAAATATGCCACTTGGAACGAATGGCGAAGGGTAGAATTCGATATCTCAATTTTTGCGAAAAAAGTTGCCGTTCACGGCATTTTTTCTCGAAGGTTGGCACCGACCATAGGCCAAGAAATGGGGGGTTTCGACAAAATAACTCAAAAAGGTGTTTTGGGGGTAAATTCAGTGATGAAATATGCCACTTGGAACGAATGGCGAAGGGTAGAATTCGATATCTCAATTTTTGCGAAAAAAAGCCGTTCACGGCATTTTTTCTCGAAGGTTTGGCACCGACCATAGGCCAAAAAATGGGGGTTTCGACAAAATAACTCAAAAAGGTGTTTAGGGGGTAAATTCAGTGATGAAATATGCCACTTGGAACGAATGGCGAAGGGTAGAATTCGATATCTCAATTTTTGCGAAAAAAAGTTGCCGTTCACGGCATTTTTTCTCGAAGGTTTGGCACCGACCATAGGCCAAGAAATGGGGGTTTCGACAAAATAACTCAAAAAGGTGTTTTGGGGTAAATTCAGTGATGAAATATGCCACTTGGAACGAATGGCGAAGGGTAGAATTCGATATCTCAATTTTTGCGAAAAAAAGTTGCCGTTCACGGCATTTTTTCTCGTCGAAGGTTTAGCACCGACCATAGGCCAAAAAATGGGGGTTTCGACAAAATAACTCAAAAAGGTGTTTTGGGGGTAAATTCAGTGATGAAATATGCCACTTGGAACGAATGGCGAAGGGTAGAATTCGATATCTCAATTTTTGCGAAAAAAAGTTGCCGTTCACGGCATTTTTTCTCGAAGGTTTGGCACCGACCATAGACCAAGAAATGGGGGTTTCGACAAAATAACTCAAAAAGGTATTTTGGGGGTAAATTCAGTGATGAAATATGCCACTTGGAACGAATGGCGAAGGGTAGAATTCGATATCTCAATTTTTGCGAAAAAAGTTGCCGTTCACGGCATTTTTTCTCGAAGGTTTAGCACCGACCATAGGCCAAAAAATGGGGGTTTCGACAAAATAACTCAAAAAGGTGTTTTGGGGGTAAATTCAGTGATGAAATATGCCACTTGGAACGAATGGCGAAGGGTAGAATTCGATATCTCAATTTTTGCGAAAAAAAGTTGCCGTTCACGGCATTTTTTCTCGAAGGTTTGGCACCGACCATAGGCCAAGAAATGGGGGTTTCGACAAAATAACTCAAAAAGGTGTTTTGGGGGTAAATTCAGTGATGAAATATGCCACTTGGAACGAATGGCGAAGGGTAGAATTCGATATCTCAATTTTTGCGAAAAAAAGTTGCCGTTCACGGCATTTTTTCTCGAAGGTTTGGCACCGACCATAGGCCAAAAAATGGGGGTTTCGACAAAATAACTCAAAAAGGTGTTTAGGGGGTCAATTCAGTGATGAAATATGCCACTTGGAACGAATGGCGAAGGGTAGAATTCGATATCTCAATTTTTGCGAAAAAAAGTTGCCGTTCACGGCATTTTTTCTCGAAGGTTTGGCACCGACCATAGGCCAAGAAATGCGGGTTTCGATAAAATAACTCAAAAAGGTGTTTTGGGGGTAAATTCAGTGATGAAATATGCCACTTGGAACGAATGGCGAAGGGTAGAATTCGATATCTCAATTTTTGCGAAAAAAAGTTGTCGTTCACGGCATTTTTTCTCGAAGGTTTGGCACCGACCATAGGCCAAGAAATGGGGGTTTCGACAAAATAACTCAAAAAGGTGTTTTGGGGGTAAATTCAGTGATGAAATATGCCACTTGGAACGAATGGCGAAGGGTAGAATTCGATATCTCAATTTTTGCGAAAAAAAGTTGCCGTTCACGGCATTTTTTCTCGAAGGTTTGGCACCGACCATAGGCCAAGAAATGGGGGTTTCGACAAAATAACTCAAAAAGGTGTTTTGGGGGTAAATTCAGTGATGAAATATGCCACTTGGAACGAATGGCGAAGGGTAGAATTCGATATCTCAATTTTTGCGAAAAAAAGTTGCCGTTCACGGCATTTTTTCTCGAAGGTTTGGCACCGACCATAGGCCAAAAAATGGGGGTTTCGACAAAATAACTCAAAAAGGTGTTTAGGGGGTAAATTCAGTGATGAAATATGCCACTTGGAACGAATGGCGAAGGGTAGAATTCGATATCTCAATTTTTGCGAAAAAAAGTTGCCGTTCACGGCATTTTTTCTCGAAGGTTTGGCACCGACCATAGGCCAAAAAATGGGGGCTTCGACAAAATAACTCAAAAAGGTGTTTTGGGGGTAAATTCAGTGATGAAATATGCCACTTGGAACGAATGGCGAAGGGTAGAATTCGATATCTCAATTTTTGCGAAAAAAAGTTGCTGTTCACGGCATTTTTTCTCGAAGGATTGGCACCGACCATAGGCCAAAAAATGGGGGTTTCGACAAAATAACTCAAAAAGGTGTTTTGGGGGTAAATTCAGTGATGAAATATGCCACTTGGAACGAATGGCGAAGGGTAGAATTCGATATCTCAATTTTTGCGAAAAAAAGTTGCCGTTCACGGCATTTTTTCTCGAAGGTTTGGCACCGACCATAGGCCAAGAAATGGGGGTTTCGACAAAATAACTCAAAAAGGTGTTTTGGGGGTAAATTCAGTGATGAAATATGCCACTTGGAACGAATGGCGAAGGGTAGAATTCGATATCTCAATTTTTGCGAAAAAAAGTTGCCGTTCACGGCATTTTTTCTCGAAGGTTTGGCACCGACCATAGGCCAAAAAATGGGGGTTTCGACAAAATAACTCAAAAAGGTGTTTAGGGGGTAAATTCAGTGATGAAATATGCCACTTGGAACGAATGGCGAAGGGTAGAATTCGATATCTCAATTTTTGCGAAAAAAAGTTGCCGTTCACGGCATTTTTTCTCGAAGGTTTGGCACCGACCATAGGCCAAGAAATGCGGGTTTCGATAAAATAACTCAAAAAGGTGTTTTGGGGGTAAATTCAGTGATGAAATATGCCACTTGGAACGAATGGCGAAGGGTAGAATTCGATATCTCAATTTTTGCGAAAAAAAGTTGCCGTTCACGGCATTTTTTCTCGAAGGTTTGGCACCGACCATAGGCCAAGAAATGGGGGTTTCGACAAAATAACTCAAAAAGGTGTTTTGGGGGTAAATTCAGTGATGAAATATGCCACTTGGAACGAATGGCGAAGGGTAGAATTCGATATCTCAATTTTTGCGAAAAAAAGTTGCCGTTCACGGCATTTTTTCTCGAAGGTTTGGCACCGACCATAGGCCAAAAAATGGGGGTTTCGACAAAATAACTCAAAAAGGTGTTTAGGGGGTAAATTCAGTGATGAAATATGCCACTTGGAACGAATGGCGAAGGGTAGAATTCGATATCTCAATTTTTGCGAAAAAAAGTTGCCGTTCACGGCATTTTTTCTCGAAGGTTTGGCACCGACCATAGGCCAAGAAATGGGGGTTTCGACAAAATAACTCAAAAAGGTGTTTTGGGGGTAAATTCAGTGATGAAATATGCCACTTGGAACGAATGGCGAAGGGTAGAATTCGATATCTCAATTTTTGCGAAAAAAAGTTGCCGTTCACGGCATTTTTTCTCGAAGGTTTGGCACCGACCATAGGCCAAGAAATGCGGGTTTCGATAAAATAACTCAAAAAGGTGTTTTGGGGGTAAATTCAGTGATGAAATATGCCACTTGGAACTAATGGCGAAGGGTAGAATTCGATATCTCAATTTTTGCGAAAAAAAGTTGCCGTTCACGGCATTTTTTCTCGAAGGTTTGGCACCGACCATAGGCCAAAAAATGGGGGTTTCGACAAAATAACTCAAAAAGGTGTTTAGGGGGTAAATTCAGTGATGAAATATGCCACTTGGAACGAATGGCGAAGGGTAGAATTCGATATCTCAATTTTTGCGAAAAAAAGTTGCCGTTCACGGCATTTTTTCTCGAAGGTTTGGCACCGACCATAGGCCAAAAAATGGGGGTTTCGACAAAATAACTCAAAAAGGTGTTTAGGGGGTAAATTCAGTGATGAAATATGCCACTTGGAACGAATGGCGAAGGGTAGAATTCGATATCTCAATTTTTGCGAAAAAAAGTTGCCGTTCACGGCATTTTTTCTCGAAGGTTTGGCACCGACCATAGGCCAAGAAATGGGGGTTTCGACAAAATAACTCAAAAAGGTGTTTTGGGGGTAAATTCAGTGATGAAATATGCCACTTGGAACGAATGGCGAAGGGTAGAATTCGATATCTCAATTTTTGCGAAAAAAAGTTGCCGTTCACGGCATTTTTTCTCGAAGGTTTAGCACCGACCATAGGCCAAAAAATGGGGGTTTCGACAAAATAACTCAAAAAGGTGTTTTGGGGGTAAATTCAGTGATGAAATATGCCACTTGGAACGAATGGCGAAGGGTAGAATTCGATATCTCAATTTTTGCGAAAAAAAGTTGCCGTTCACGGCATTTTTTCTCGAAGGTTTGGCACCGACCATAGGCCAAGAAATGGGGGTTTCGACAAAATAACTCAAAAAGGTGTTTTGGGGGTAAATTCAGTGATGAAATATGCCACTTGGAACGAATGGCGAAGGGTAGAATTCGATATCTCAATTTTTGCGAAAAAAAGTTGCCGTTCACGGCATTTTTTCTCGAAGGTTTAGCACCGACCATAGGCCAAAAAATGGGGGTTTCGACAAAATAACTCAAAAAGGTGTTTTGGGGGTAAATTCAGTGATGAAATATGCCACTTGGAACGAATGGCGAAGGGTAGAATTCGATATCTCAATTTTTGCGAAAAAAAGTTGCCGTTCACGGCATTTTTTCTCGAAGGTTTGGCACCGACCATAGGCCAAGAAATGGGGGTTTCGACAAAATAACTCAAAAAGGTGTTTTGGGGGTAAATTCAGTGATGAAATATGCCACTTGGAACGAATGGCGAAGGGTAGAATTCGATATCTCAATTTTTGCGAAAAAAAGTTGCCGTTCACGGCATTTTTTCTCGAAGGTTTGGCACCGACCATAGGCCAAAAAATGGGGGTTTCGACAAAATAACTCAAAAAGGTGTTTAGGGGGTAAATTCAGTGATGAAATATGCCACTTGGAACGAATGGCGAAGGGTAGAATTCGATATCTCAATTTTTGCGAAAAAAAGTTGCCGTTCACGGCATTTTTTCTCGAAGGTTTGGCACCGACCATAGGCCAAGAAATGGGGGTTTCGACAAAATAACTCAAAAAGGTGTTTTGGGGGTAAATTCAGTGATGAAATATGCCACTTGGAACGAATGGCGAAGGGTAGAATTCGATATCTCAATTTTTGCGAAAAAAAGTTGCTGTTCACGGCATTTTTTCTCGAAGGATTGGCACCGACCATAGGCCAAAAAATGGGGGTTTCGACAAAATAACTCAAAAAGGTGTTTTGGGGGTAAATTCAGTGATGAAATATGCCACTTGGAACGAATGGCGAAGGGTAGAATTCGATATCTCAATTTTTGCGAAAAAAAGTTGCCGTTCACGGCATTTTTTCTCGAAGGTTTGGCACCGACCATAGGCCAAAAAATGGGGGCTTCGACAAAATAACTCAAAAAGGTGTTTTGGGGGTAAATTCAGTGATGAAATATGCCACTTGGAACGAATGGCGAAGGGTAGAATTCGATATCTCAATTTTTGCGAAAAAAAGTTGCTGTTCACGGCATTTTTTCTCGAAGGATTGGCACCGACCATAGGCCAAAAAATGGGGGTTTCGACAAAATAACTCAAAAAGGTGTTTTGGGGGTAAATTCAGTGATGAAATATGCCACTTGGAACGAATGGCGAAGGGTAGAATTCGATATCTCAATTTTTGCGAAAAAAAGTTGCCGTTCACGGCATTTTTTCTCGAAGGTTTGGCACCGACCATAGGCCAAGAAATGGGGGTTTCGACAAAATAACTCAAAAAGGTGTTTTGGGGGTAAATTCAGTGATGAAATATGCCACTTGGAACGAATGGCGAAGGGTAGAATTCGATATCTCAATTTTTGCGAAAAAAAGTTGCCGTTCACGGCATTTTTTCTCGAAGGTTTGGCACCGACCATAGGCCAAAAAATGGGGGTTTCGACAAAATAACTCAAAAAGGTGTTTAGGGGGTAAATTCAGTGATGAAATATGCCACTTGGAACGAATGGCGAAGGGTAGAATTCGATATCTCAAGTTTTGCGAAAAAAAGTTGCCGTTCACGGCATTTTTTCTCGAAGGTTTGGCACCGACCATAGGCCAAGAAATGGGGGTTTCGACAAAATAACTCAAAAAGGTGTTTTGGGGGTAAATTCAGTGATGAAATATGCCACTTGGAACGAATGGCGAAGGGTAGAATTCGATATCTCAATTTTTGCGAAAAAAAGTTGCCGTTCACGGCATTTTTTCTCGAAGGTTTGGCACCGACCATAGGCCAAGAAATGGGGGTTTCGACAAAATAACTCAAAAAGGTGTTTTGGGGGTAAATTCAGTGATGAAATATGCCACTTGGAACGAATGGCGAAGGGTAGAATTCGATATCTCAATTTTTGCGAAAAAAAGTTGCCGTTCACGGCATTTTTTCTCGAAGGTTTGGCACCGACCATAGGCCAAGAAATGCGGGTTTCGATAAAATAACTCAAAAAGGTGTTTTGGGGGTAAATTCAGTGATGAAATATGCCACTTGGAACGAATGGCGAAGGGTAGAATTCGATATCTCAATTTTTGCGAAAAAAAGTTGCCGTTCACGGCATTTTTTCTCGAACGTTTGGCACCGACCATAGGCCAAGAAATGGGGGTTTCGACAAAATAACTCAAAAAGGTGTTTAGGGGGTAAATTCAGTGATGAAATATGCCACTTGGAACGAATGGCGAAGGGTAGAATTCGATATCTCAATTTTTGCGAAAAAAAGTTGCCGTTCACGGCATTTTTTCTCGAAGGTTTGGCACCGACCATAGGCCAAGAAATGGGGGTTTCGACAAAATAACTCAAAAAGGTGTTTTGGGGGTAAATTCAGTGATGAAATATGCCACTTGGAACGAATGGCGAAGGGTAGAATTCGATATCTCAATTTTTGCGAAAAAAAGTTGCCGTTCACGGCATTTTTTCTCGAAGGTTTGGCACCGACCATAGGCCAAAAAATGGGGGTTTCGACAAAATAACTCAAAAAGGTGTTTAGGGGGTAAATTCAGTGATGAAATATGCCACTTGGAACGAATGGCGAAGGGTAGAATTCGATATCTCAATTTTTGCGAAAAAAAGTTGCCGTTCACGGCATTTTTTCTCGAAGGTTTGGCACCGACCATAGGCCAAGAAATGGGGGTTTCGACAAAATAACTCAAAAAGGTGTTTTGGGGGTAAATTCAGTGATGAAATATGCCACTTGGAACGAATGGCGAAGGGTAGAATTCGATATCTCAATTTTTGCGAAAAAAAGTTGCCGTTCACGGCATTTTTTCTCGAAGGTTTGGCACCGACCATAGGCCAAAAAATGGGGGCTTCGACAAAGTAACTCAAAAAGGTGTTTTGGGGGTAAATTCAGTGATCAAATATGCCACTTGGAACGAATGGCGAAGGGTAGAATTCGATATCTCAATTTTTGCGAAAAAAAGTTGCCGTTCACGGCATTTTTTCTCGAAGGTTTGGCACCGACCATAGGCCAAAAAATGGGGGTTTCGACAAAATAACTCAAAAAGGTGTTTTGGGGGTAAATTCAGTGATGAAATATGCCACTTGGAACGAATGGCGAAGGGTAGAATTCGATATCTCAATTTTTGCGAAAAAAGTTGCCGTTCACGGCATTTTTTCTCGAAGGTTTGGCACCGTCCATAGGCCAAGAAATGGGGGCTTCGACAAAATAACTCAAAAAGGTGTTTTGGGGGTAAATTCAGTGATGAAATATGCCACTTGGAACGAATGGCGAAGGGTAGAATTCGATATCTCAATTTTTGCGAAAAAAAGTTGCCGTTCACGGCATTTTTTCTCGAAGGTTTGGCACCGACCATAGGCCAAAAAATGGGGGTTTCGACAAAATAACTCAAAAAGGTGTTTAGGGGGTAAATTCAGTGATGAAATATGCCACTTGGAACGAATGGCGAAGGGTAGAATTCGATATCTCAATTTTTGCGAAAAAAAGTTGCCGTTCACGGCATTTTTTCTCGAAGGTTTGGCACCGACCATAGGCCAAGAAATGGGGGTTTCGACAAAATAACTCAAAAAGGTGTTTTGGGGGTAAATTCAGTGATGAAATATGCCACTTGGAACAAATGGCGAAGGGTAGAATTCGATATCTCAATTTTTGCGAAAAAAAGTTGCCGTTCACGGCTTTTTTTCTCGAAGGTTTGGCACCGACCATAGGCCAAAAAATGGGGGTTTCGACAAAATAACTCAAAAAGGTGTTTAGGGGGTAAATTCAGTGATGAAATATGCCACTTGGAACGAATGGCGAAGGGTAGAATTCGATATCTCAATTTTTGCGAAAAAAAGTTGCCGTTCACGGCATTTTTTCTCGAAGGTTTGGCACCGACCATAGGCCAAGAAATGGGGGTTTCGACAAAATAACTCAAAAAGGTGTTTTGGGGGTAAATTCAGTGATGAAATATGCCACTTGGAACGAATGGCGAAGGGTAGAATTCGATATCTCAATTTTTGCGAAAAAAAGTTGCCGTTCACGGCATTTTTTCTCGAAGGTTTGGCACCGACCATAGGCCAAGAAATGGGGGTTTCGACAAAATAACTCAAAAAGGTGTTTTGGGGGTAAATTCAGTGATGAAATATGCCACTTGGAACGAATGGCGAAGGGTAGAATTCGATATCTCAATTTTTGCGAAAAAAAGTTGCCGTTCACGGCATTTTTTCTCGAAGGTTTGGCACCGACCATAGGCCAAAAAATGGGGGTTTCGACAAAATAACTCAAAAAGGTGTTTTGGGGGTAAATTCAGTGATGAAATATGCCACTTGGAACGAATGGCGAAGGGTAGAATTCGATATCTCAATTTTTGCGAAAAAAAGTTGCCGTTCACGGCATTTTTTCTCGAAGGTTTGGCACCGACCATAGGCCAAAAAATGGGGGTTTCGACAAAATAACTCAAAAAGGTGTTTAGGGGGTAAATTCAGTGATGAAATATGCCACTTGGAACGAATGGCGAAGGGTAGAATTCGATATCTCAATTTTTGCGAAAAAAAGTTGCCGTTCACGGCATTTTTTCTCGAAGGTTTGGCACCGACCATAGGCCAAGAAATGGGGGTTTCGACAAAATAACTCAAAAAGGTGTTTTGGGGGTAAATTCAGTGATGAAATATGCCACTTGGAACGAATGGCGAAGGGTAGAATTCGATATCTCAATTTTTGCGAAAAAAAGTTGCCGTTCACGGCATTTTTTCTCGAAGGTTTGGCACCGACCATAGGCCAAGAAATGGGGGTTTCGACAAAATAACTCAAAAAGGTGTTTTGGGGGTAAATTCAGTGATGAAATATGCCACTTGGAACGAATGGCGAAGGGTAGAATTCGATATCTCAATTTTTGCGAAAAAAAGTTGCCGTTCACGGCATTTTTTCTCGAAGGTTTGGCACCGACCATAGGCCAAGAAATGCGGGTTTCGATAAAATAACTCAAAAAGGTGTTTTGGGGGTAAATTCAGTGATGAAATATGCCACTTGGAACGAATGGCGAAGGGTAGAATTCGATATCTCAATTTTTGCGAAAAAAAGTTGCCGTTCACGGCATTTTTTCTCGAACGTTTGGCACCGACCATAGGCCAAGAAATGGGGGTTTCGACAAAATAACTCAAAAAGGTGTTTAGGGGGTAAATTCAGTGATGAAATATGCCACTTGGAACGAATGGCGAAGGGTAGAATTCGATATCTCAATTTTTGCGAAAAAAAGTTGCCGTTCACGGCATTTTTTCTCGAAGGTTTGGCACCGACCATAGGCCAAGAAATGGGGGTTTCGACAAAATAACTCAAAAAGGTGTTTTGGGGGTAAATTCAGTGATGAAATATGCCACTTGGAACGAATGGCGAAGGGTAGAATTCGATATCTCAATTTTTGCGAAAAAAAGTTGCCGTTCACGGCATTTTTTCTCGAAGGTTTGGCACCGACCATAGGCCAAAAAATGGGGGTTTCGACAAAATAACTCAAAAAGGTGTTTAGGGGGTAAATTCAGTGATGAAATATGCCACTTGGAACGAATGGCGAAGGGTAGAATTCGATATCTCAATTTTTGCGAAAAAAAGTTGCCGTTCACGGCATTTTTTCTCGAAGGTTTGGCACCGACCATAGGCCAAGAAATGGGGGTTTCGACAAAATAACTCAAAAAGGTGTTTTGGGGGTAAATTCAGTGATGAAATATGCCACTTGGAACGAATGGCGAAGGGTAGAATTCGATATCTCAATTTTTGCGAAAAAAAGTTGCCGTTCACGGCATTTTTTCTCGAAGGTTTGGCACCGACCATAGGCCAAAAAATGGGGGCTTCGACAAAGTAACTCAAAAAGGTGTTTTGGGGGTAAATTCAGTGATCAAATATGCCACTTGGAACGAATGGCGAAGGGTAGAATTCGATATCTCAATTTTTGCGAAAAAAAGTTGCCGTTCACGGCATTTTTTCTCGAAGGTTTGGCACCGACCATAGGCCAAAAAATGGGGGTTTCGACAAAATAACTCAAAAAGGTGTTTTGGGGGTAAATTCAGTGATGAAATATGCCACTTGGAACGAATGGCGAAGGGTAGAATTCGATATCTCAATTTTTGCGAAAAAAGTTGCCGTTCACGGCATTTTTTCTCGAAGGTTTGGCACCGTCCATAGGCCAAGAAATGGGGGCTTCGACAAAATAACTCAAAAAGGTGTTTTGGGGGTAAATTCAGTGATGAAATATGCCACTTGGAACGAATGGCGAAGGGTAGAATTCGATATCTCAATTTTTGCGAAAAAAAGTTGCCGTTCACGGCATTTTTTCTCGAAGGTTTGGCACCGACCATAGGCCAAAAAATGGGGGTTTCGACAAAATAACTCAAAAAGGTGTTTAGGGGGTAAATTCAGTGATGAAATATGCCACTTGGAACGAATGGCGAAGGGTAGAATTCGATATCTCAATTTTTGCGAAAAAAAGTTGCCGTTCACGGCATTTTTTCTCGAAGGTTTGGCACCGACCATAGGCCAAGAAATGGGGGTTTCGACAAAATAACTCAAAAAGGTGTTTTGGGGGTAAATTCAGTGATGAAATATGCCACTTGGAACAAATGGCGAAGGGTAGAATTCGATATCTCAATTTTTGCGAAAAAAAGTTGCCGTTCACGGCTTTTTTTCTCGAAGGTTTGGCACCGACCATAGGCCAAAAAATGGGGGTTTCGACAAAATAACTCAAAAAGGTGTTTAGGGGGTAAATTCAGTGATGAAATATGCCACTTGGAACGAATGGCGAAGGGTAGAATTCGATATCTCAATTTTTGCGAAAAAAAGTTGCCGTTCACGGCATTTTTTCTCGAAGGTTTGGCACCGACCATAGGCCAAGAAATGGGGGTTTCGACAAAATAACTCAAAAAGGTGTTTTGGGGGTAAATCCAGTGATGAAATATGCCACTTGGAACGAATGGCGAAGGGTAGAATTCGATATCTCAATTTTTGCGAAAAAAAGTTGCCGTTCACGGCATTTTTTCTCGAAGGTTTGGCACCGACCATAGGCCAAGAAATGGGGGTTTCGACAAAATAACTCAAAAAGGTGTTTTGGGGGTAAATTCAGTGATGAAATATGCCACTTGGAACGAATGGCGAAGGGTAGAATTCGATATCTCAATTTTTGCGAAAAAAAGTTGCCGTTCACGGCATTTTTTCTCGAAGGTTTGGCACCGACCATAGGCCAAAAAATGGGGGTTTCGACAAAATAACTCAAAAAGGTGTTTTGGGGGTAAATTCAGTGATGAAATATGCCACTTGGAACGAATGGCGAAGGGTAGAATTCGATATCTCAATTTTTGCGAAAAAAAGTTGCCGTTCACGGCATTTTTTCTCGAAGGTTTGGCACCGACCAT
Organism: Perithous albicinctus; assembly: GCA_964016905.1. Taxonomy (NCBI): domain Eukaryota; kingdom Metazoa; phylum Arthropoda; class Insecta; order Hymenoptera; family Ichneumonidae; genus Perithous; species Perithous albicinctus. The sequence continues at coordinate 12,168,106 of OZ024689.1, read as the reverse complement.
AGGCCAAAAAATGGGGGTTTCGACAAAATAACTCAAAAAGGTGTTTTGGGGGTAAATTCAGTGATGAAATATGCCACTTGGAACGAATGGCGAAGGGTAGAATTCGATATCTCAATTTTTGCGAAAAAAAGTTGCCGTTCACGGCATTTTTTCTCGAAGGTTTGGCACCGACCATAGGCCAAAAAATGGGGGCTTCGACAAAATAACTCAAAAAGGTGTTTTGGGGGTAAATTCAGTGATGAAATATGGCACTTGGAACGAATGGCGAAGGGTAGAATTCGATATCTCAATTTTTGCGAAAAAAAGTTGCCGTTCACGGCATTTTTTCTCGAAGGTTTGGCACCGACCATAGGCCAAAAAATGGGGGCTTCGACAAAATAACTCAAAAAGGTGTTTTGGGGGTAAATTCAGTGATGAAATATGCCACTTGGAACGAATGGCGAAGGGTAGAATTCGATATCTCAATTTTTGCGAAAAAAAGTTGCCGTTCACGGCATTTTTTCTCGAAGGTTTGGCACCGACCATAGGCCAAAAAATGGGGGTTTCGACAAAATAACTCAAAAAGGTGTTTTGGGGGTAAATTCAGTGATGAAATATGCCACTTGGAACGAATGGCGAAGGGTAGAATTCGATATCTCAATTTTTGCGAAAAAAAGTTGCCGTTCACGGCATTTTTTCTCGAAGGTTTGGCACCGACCAAAGGCCAAAAAATGGGGGTTTCGACAAAATAACTCAAAAAGGTGTTTTGGGGGTAAATTCAGTGATGAAATATGCCACTTGGAACGAATGGCGAAGGGTAGAATTCGATATCTCAATTTTTGCGAAAAAAAGTTGCCGTTCACGGCATTCTTTCTCGAAGGTTTGGCACCGACCATAGGCCAAAAAATGGGGGTTTCGACAAAATAACTCAAAAAGGTGTTTTGGGGGTAAATTCAGTGATGAAATATGCCACTTGGAACGAATGGCGAAGGGTAGAATTCGATATCTCAATTTTTGCGAAAAAAAGTTGCCGTTCACGGCATTTTTTCTCGAAGGTTTGGTACCGACCATAGGCCAAGAAATGGGGGTTTCAACAAAATAACTCAAAAAGGTGTTTTGGGGGTAAATTCAGTGATCAAATATGCCACTTGGAACGAATGGCGAAGGGTAGAATTCGATATCTCAATTTTTGCGAAAAAAGTTGCCGTTCACGGCATTTTTTCTCGAAGGTTTGGCACCGACCATAGGCCAAAAAATGGGGGTTTCGACAAAATAACTCAAAAAGGTGTTTTGTGGGTAAATTCAGTGATCAAATATGCCACTTGGAACGAATGGCGAAGGGTAGAATTCGATATCTCAATTTTTGCGAAAGAAGTTGCCGTTCACGGCATTTTTTCTCGAAGGTTTGGCACCGACCATAGGCCAAAAAATGGGGGCTTCGACAAAATAACTCAAAAAGGTGTTTTGGGGGTAAATTCAGTGATCAAATATGCCACTTGGAACGAATGGCGAAGGGTAGAATTCGATATCTCAATTTTTGCGAAAAAAAGTTGCCGTTCACGGCATTTTTTCTCGAAGGTTTGGCACCGACCATAGGCCAAAAAATGGGGGTTTCGACAAAATAACTCAAAAAGGTGTTTTGGGGGTAAATTCAGTGATGAAATATGCCACTTGGAACGAATGGCGAAGGGTAGAATTCGATATCTCAATTTTTGCGAAAAAAAGTTGCCGTTCACGGCATTTTTTCTCGAAGGTTTGGCACCGACCATAGGCCAAAAAATGGGGGTTTCGACAAAATAACTCAAAAAGGTGTTTTGGGGGTAAATTCAGTGATGAAATATGCCACTTGGAACGAATGGCGAAGGGTAGAATTCGATATCTCAATTTTTGCGAAAAAAAGTTGCCGTTCACGGCATTTTTTCTCGAAGGTTTGGCACCGACCATAGGCCAAAAAATGGGGGTTTCGACAAAATAACTCAAAAAGGTGTTTTGGGGGTAAATTCAGTGATGAAATATGCCACTTGGAACGAATGGCGAAGGGTAGAATTCGATATCTCAATTTTTGCGAAAAAAAGTTGCCGTTCACGGCATTTTTTCTCGAAGGTTTGGTACCGACCATAGGCCAAGAAATGGGGGTTTCAACAAAATAACTCAAAAAGGTGTTTTGGGGGTAAATTCAGTGATCAAATATGCCACTTGGAACGAATGGCGAAGGGTAGAATTCGATATCTCAATTTTTGCGAAAAAAGTTGCCGTTCACGGCATTTTTTCTCGAAGGTTTGGCACCGACCATAGGCCAAAAAATGGGGGTTTCGACAAAATAACTCAAAAAGGTGTTTTGGGGGTAAATTCAGTGATGAAATATGCCACTTGGAACAAATGGCGAAGGGTAGAATTCGATATCTCAATTTTTGCGAAAAAAAGTTGCCGTTCACGGCTTTTTTTCTCGAAGGTTTGGCACCGACCATAGGCCAAAAAATGGGGGTTTCGACAAAATAACTCAAAAAGGTGTTTAGGGGGTAAATTCAGTGATGAAATATGCCACTTGGAACGAATGGCGAAGGGTAGAATTCGATATCTCAATTTTTGCGAAAAAAAGTTGCCGTTCACGGCATTTTTTCTCGAAGGTTTGGCACCGACCATAGGCCAAGAAATGGGGGTTTCGACAAAATAACTCAAAAAGGTGTTTTGGGGGTAAATCCAGTGATGAAATATGCCACTTGGAACGAATGGCGAAGGGTAGAATTCGATATCTCAATTTTTGCGAAAAAAAGTTGCCGTTCACGGCATTTTTTCTCGAAGGTTTGGCACCGACCATAGGCCAAGAAATGGGGGTTTCGACAAAATAACTCAAAAAGGTGTTTTGGGGGTAAATTCAGTGATGAAATATGCCACTTGGAACGAATGGCGAAGGGTAGAATTCGATATCTCAATTTTTGCGAAAAAAAGTTGCCGTTCACGGCATTTTTTCTCGAAGGTTTGGCACCGACCATAGGCCAAAAAATGGGGGTTTCGACAAAATAACTCAAAAAGGTGTTTTGGGGGTAAATTCAGTGATGAAATATGCCACTTGGAACGAATGGCGAAGGGTAGAATTCGATATCTCAATTTTTGCGAAAAAAAGTTGCCGTTCACGGCATTTTTTCTCGAAGGTTTGGCACCGACCATAGGCCAAAAAATGGGGGTTTCGACAAAATAACTCAAAAAGGTGTTTTGGGGGTAAATTCAGTGATGAAATATGCCACTTGGAACGAATGGCGAAGGGTAGAATTCGATATCTCAATTTTTGCGAAAAAAAGTTGCCGTTCACGGCATTTTTTCTCGAAGGTTTGGCACCGACCATAGGCCAAAAAATGGGGGCTTCGACAAAATAACTCAAAAAGGTGTTTTGGGGGTAAATTCAGTGATGAAATATGGCACTTGGAACGAATGGCGAAGGGTAGAATTCGATATCTCAATTTTTGCGAAAAAAAGTTGCCGTTCACGGCATTTTTTCTCGAAGGTTTGGCACCGACCATAGGCCAAAAAATGGGGGCTTCGACAAAATAACTCAAAAAGGTGTTTTGGGGGTAAATTCAGTGATGAAATATGCCACTTGGAACGAATGGCGAAGGGTAGAATTCGATATCTCAATTTTTGCGAAAAAAAGTTGCCGTTCACGGCATTTTTTCTCGAAGGTTTGGCACCGACCATAGGCCAAAAAATGGGGGTTTCGACAAAATAACTCAAAAAGGTGTTTTGGGGGTAAATTCAGTGATGAAATATGCCACTTGGAACGAATGGCGAAGGGTAGAATTCGATATCTCAATTTTTGCGAAAAAAAGTTGCCGTTCACGGCATTTTTTCTCGAAGGTTTGGCACCGACCAAAGGCCAAAAAATGGGGGTTTCGACAAAATAACTCAAAAAGGTGTTTTGGGGGTAAATTCAGTGATGAAATATGCCACTTGGAACGAATGGCGAAGGGTAGAATTCGATATCTCAATTTTTGCGAAAAAAAGTTGCCGTTCACGGCATTCTTTCTCGAAGGTTTGGCACCGACCATAGGCCAAAAAATGGGGGTTTCGACAAAATAACTCAAAAAGGTGTTTTGGGGGTAAATTCAGTGATGAAATATGCCACTTGGAACGAATGGCGAAGGGTAGAATTCGATATCTCAATTTTTGCGAAAAAAAGTTGCCGTTCACGGCATTTTTTCTCGAAGGTTTGGTACCGACCATAGGCCAAGAAATGGGGGTTTCAACAAAATAACTCAAAAAGGTGTTTTGGGGGTAAATTCAGTGATCAAATATGCCACTTGGAACGAATGGCGAAGGGTAGAATTCGATATCTCAATTTTTGCGAAAAAAGTTGCCGTTCACGGCATTTTTTCTCGAAGGTTTGGCACCGACCATAGGCCAAAAAATGGGGGTTTCGACAAAATAACTCAAAAAGGTGTTTTGTGGGTAAATTCAGTGATCAAATATGCCACTTGGAACGAATGGCGAAGGGTAGAATTCGATATCTCAATTTTTGCGAAAGAAGTTGCCGTTCACGGCATTTTTTCTCGAAGGTTTGGCACCGACCATAGGCCAAAAAATGGGGGCTTCGACAAAATAACTCAAAAAGGTGTTTTGGGGGTAAATTCAGTGATCAAATATGCCACTTGGAACGAATGGCGAAGGGTAGAATTCGATATCTCAATTTTTGCGAAAAAAAGTTGCCGTTCACGGCATTTTTTCTCGAAGGTTTGGCACCGACCATAGGCCAAAAAATGGGGGTTTCGACAAAATAACTCAAAAAGGTGTTTTGGGGGTAAATTCAGTGATGAAATATGCCACTTGGAACGAATGGCGAAGGGTAGAATTCGATATCTCAATTTTTGCGAAAAAAAGTTGCCGTTCACGGCATTTTTTCTCGAAGGTTTGGCACCGACCATAGGCCAAAAAATGGGGGTTTCGACAAAATAACTCAAAAAGGTGTTTTGGGGGTAAATTCAGTGATGAAATATGCCACTTGGAACGAATGGCGAAGGGTAGAATTCGATATCTCAATTTTTGCGAAAAAAAGTTGCCGTTCACGGCATTTTTTCTCGAAGGTTTGGCACCGACCATAGGCCAAAAAATGGGGGTTTCGACAAAATAACTCAAAAAGGTGTTTTGGGGGTAAATTCAGTGATGAAATATGCCACTTGGAACGAATGGCGAAGGGTAGAATTCGATATCTCAATTTTTGCGAAAAAAAGTTGCCGTTCACGGCATTTTTTCTCGAAGGTTTGGTACCGACCATAGGCCAAGAAATGGGGGTTTCAACAAAATAACTCAAAAAGGTGTTTTGGGGGTAAATTCAGTGATCAAATATGCCACTTGGAACGAATGGCGAAGGGTAGAATTCGATATCTCAATTTTTGCGAAAAAAGTTGCCGTTCACGGCATTTTTTCTCGAAGGTTTGGCACCGACCATAGGCCAAAAAATGGGGGTTTCGACAAAATAACTCAAAAAGGTGTTTTGGGGGTAAATTCAGTGATCAAATATGCCACTTGGAACGAATGGCGAAGGGTAGAATTCGATATCTCAATTTTTGCGAAAGAAGTTGCCGTTCACGGCATTTTTTCTCGAAGGTTTGGCACCGTCCATAGGCCAAGAAATGGGGGTTTCGACAAAATAACTCAAAAAGGTGTTTAGGGGGTAAATTCAGTGATGAAATATGCCACTTGGAACGAATGGCGAAGGGTAGAATTCGATATCTCAATTTTTGCGAAAAAAAGTTGCCGTTCACGGCATTTTTTCTCGAAGGTTTGGCACCGACCATAGGCCAAAAAATGGGGGTTTCGACAAAATAACTCAAAAAGGTGTTTTGGGGGTAAATTCAGTGATGAAATATGCAACTTGGAACGAATGGCGAAGGGTAGAATTCGATATCTCAATTTTTGCGAAAAAAAGTTGCCGTTCACGGCATTTTTTCTCGAAGGTTTGGCACCGACCATAGGCCAAAAAATGGGTGTTTCGACAAAATAACTCAAAAAGGTGTTTTGGGGGTAAATTCAGTGATGAAATATGCCACTTGGAACGAATGGCGAAGGGTAGAATTCGATATCTCAATTTTTGCGAAAAAAAGTTGCCGTTCACGGCATTTTTTCTCGAAGGTTTGGCACCGACCATAGGCCAAAAAATGGGGGTTTCGACAAAATAACTCAAAAAGGTGTTTTGGGGGTAAATTCAGTGATGAAATATGCCACTTGGAACGAATGGCGAAGGGTAGAATTCGATATCTCAATTTTTGCGAAAAAAAGTTGCCGTTCACGGCATTTTTTCTCGAAGGTTTGGCACCGACCATAGGCCAAAAAATGGGTGTTTCGACAAAATAACTCAAAAAGGTGTTTTGGGGGTAAATTCAGTGATGAAATATGCCACTTGGAACGAATGGCGAAGGGTAGAATTCGATATCTCAATTTTTGCGAAAAAAAGTTGCCGTTCACGGCATTTTTTCTCGAAGGTTTGGCACCGACCATAGGCCAAAAAATGGGGGTTTCGACAAAATAACTCAAAAAGGTGTTTTGGGGGTAAATTCAGTGATGAAATATGCAACTTGGAACGAATGGCGAAGGGTAGAATTCGATATCTCAATTTTTGCGAAAAAAAGTTGCCGTTCACGGCATTTTTTCTCGAAGGTTTGGCACCGACCATAGGCCAAAAAATGGGGGTTTCGACAAAATAACTCAAAAAGGTGTTTAGGGGGTAAATTCAGTGATGAAATATGCCACTTGGAACGAATGGCGAAGGGTAGAATTCGATATCTCAATTTTTGCGAAAAAAAGTTGCCGTTCACGGCATTTTTTCTCGAAGGTTTGGCACCGACCATAGGCCAAGAAATGGGGGTTTCGACAAAATAACTCAAAAAGGTGTTTTGGGGGTAAATTCAGTGATGAAATATGCCACTTGGAACGAATGGCGAAGGGTAGAATTCGATATCTCAATTTTTGCGAAAGAAGTTGCCGTTCACGGCATTTTTTCTCGAAGGTTTGGCACCGTCCATAGGCCAAGAAATGGGGGTTTCGACAAAATAACTCAAAAAGGTGTTTAGGGGGTAAATTCAGTGATGAAATATGCCACTTGGAACGAATGGCGAAGGGTAGAATTCGATATCTCAATTTTTGCGAAAAAAAGTTGCCGTTCACGGCATTTTTTCTCGAAGGTTTGGCACCGACCATAGGCCAAAAAATGGGGGTTTCGACAAAATAACTCAAAAAGGTGTTTTGGGGGTAAATTCAGTGATGAAATATGCAACTTGGAACGAATGGCGAAGGGTAGAATTCGATATCTCAATTTTTGCGAAAAAAAGTTGCCGTTCACGGCATTTTTTCTCGAAGGTTTGGCACCGACCATAGGCCAAAAAATGGGTGTTTCGACAAAATAACTCAAAAAGGTGTTTTGGGGGTAAATTCAGTGATGAAATATGCCACTTGGAACGAATGGCGAAGGGTAGAATTCGATATCTCAATTTTTGCGAAAAAAAGTTGCCGTTCACGGCATTTTTTCTCGAAGGTTTGGCACCGACCATAGGCCAAAAAATGGGGGTTTCGACAAAATAACTCAAAAAGGTGTTTAGGGGGTAAATTCAGTGATGAAATATGCCACTTGGAACGAATGGCGAAGGGTAGAATTCGATATCTCAATTTTTGCGAAAAAAAGTTGCCGTTCACGGCATTTTTTCTCGAAGGTTTGGCACCGACCATAGGCCAAAAAATGGGGGTTTCTACAAAATAACTCAAAAAGGTGTTTTGGGGGTAAATTCAGTGATGAAATATGCAACTTGGAACGAATGGCGAAGGGTAGAATTCGATATCTCAATTTTTGCGAAAAAAAGTTGCCGTTCACGGCATTTTTTCTCGAAGGTTTGGCACCGACCATAGGCCAAAAAATGGGGGTTTCGACAAAATAACTCAAAAAGGTGTTTTGGGGGTAAATTCAGTGATGAAATATGCCACTTGGAACGAATGGCGAAGGGTAGAATTCGATATCTCAATTTTTGCGAAAAAAAGTTGCCGTTCACGGCATTTTTTCTCGAAGGTTTGGCACCGACCATAGGCCAAAAAATGGGTGTTTCGACAAAATAACTCAAAAAGGTGTTTTGGGGGTAAATTCAGTGATGAAATATGCCACTTGGAACGAATGGCGAAGGGTAGAATTCGATATCTCAATTTTTGCGAAAAAAAGTTGCCGTTCACGGCATTTTTTCTCGAAGGTTTGGCACCGACCATAGGCCAAAAAATGGGGGTTTCGACAAAATAACTCAAAAAGGTGTTTTGGGGGTAAATTCAGTGATGAAATATGCAACTTGGAACGAATGGCGAAGGGTAGAATTCGATATCTCAATTTTTGCGAAAAAAAGTTGCCGTTCACGGCATTTTTTCTCGAAGGTTTGGCACCGACCATAGGCCAAAAAATGGGGGTTTCGACAAAATAACTCAAAAAGGTGTTTAGGGGGTAAATTCAGTGATGAAATATGCCACTTGGAACGAATGGCGAAGGGTAGAATTCGATATCTCAATTTTTGCGAAAAAAAGTTGCCGTTCACGGCATTTTTTCTCGAAGGTTTGGCACCGACCATAGGCCAAGAAATGGGGGTTTCGACAAAATAACTCAAAAAGGTGTTTTGGGGGTAAATTCAGTGATGAAATATGCCACTTGGAACGAATGGCGAAGGGTAGAATTCGATATCTCAATTTTTGCGAAAAAAAGTTGCCGTTCACGGCATTTTTTCTCGAAGGTTTGGCACCGACCATAGGCCAAAAAATGGGGGCTTCGACAAAGTAACTCAAAAAGGTGTTTTGGGGGTAAATTCAGTGATGAAATATGCCACTTGGAACGAATGGCGAAGGGTAGAATTCGATATCTCAATTTTTGCGAAAAAAAGTTGCCGTTCACGGCATTTTTTCTCGAAGGTTTGGCACCGACCATAGGCCAAAAAATGGGGGTTTCGACAAAATAACTCAAAAAGGTGTTTTGGGGGTAAATTCAGTGATGAAATATGCCACTTGGAACGAATGGCGAAGGGTAGAATTCGATATCTCAATTTTTGCGAAAAAAGTTGCCGTTCACGGCATTTTTTCTCGAAGGTTTGGCACCGTCCATAGGCCAAGAAATGGGGGCTTCGACAAAATAACTCAAAAAGGTGTTTTGGGGGTAAATTCAGTGATGAAATATGCCACTTGGAACGAATGGCGAAGGGTAGAATTCGATATCTCAATTTTTGCGAAAAAAAGTTGCCGTTCACGGCATTTTTTCTCGAAGGTTTGGCACCGACCATAGGCCAAAAAATGGGGGTTTCGACAAAATAACTCAAAAAGGTGTTTAGGGGGTAAATTCAGTGATGAAATATGCCACTTGGAACGAATGGCGAAGGGTAGAATTCGATATCTCAATTTTTGCGAAAAAAAGTTGCCGTTCACGGCATTTTTTCTCGAAGGTTTGGCACCGACCATAGGCCAAGAAATGGGGGTTTCGACAAAATAACTCAAAAAGGTGTTTTGGGGGTAAATTCAGTGATGAAATATGCCACTTGGAACAAATGGCGAAGGGTAGAATTCGATATCTCAATTTTTGCGAAAAAAAGTTGCCGTTCACGGCTTTTTTTCTCGAAGGTTTGGCACCGACCATAGGCCAAAAAATGGGGGTTTCGACAAAATAACTCAAAAAGGTGTTTAGGGGGTAAATTCAGTGATGAAATATGCCACTTGGAACGAATGGCGAAGGGTAGAATTCGATATCTCAATTTTTGCGAAAAAAAGTTGCCGTTCACGGCATTTTTTCTCGAAGGTTTGGCACCGACCATAGGCCAAGAAATGGGGGTTTCGACAAAATAACTCAAAAAGGTGTTTTGGGGGTAAATTCAGTGATGAAATATGCCACTTGGAACGAATGGCGAAGGGTAGAATTCGATATCTCAATTTTTGCGAAAAAAAGTTGCCGTTCACGGCATTTTTTCTCGAAGGTTTGGCACCGACCATAGGCCAAAAAATGGGGGTTTCGACAAAATAACTCAAAAAGGTGTTTTGGGGGTAAATTCAGTGATGAAATATGCCACTTGGAACGAATGGCGAAGGGTAGAATTCGATATCTCAATTTTTGCGAAAAAAAGTTGCCGTTCACGGCATTTTTTCTCGAAGGTTTGGCACCGACCATAGGCCAAAAAATGGGGGTTTCGACAAAATAACTCAAAAAGGTGTTTTGGGGGTAAATTCAGTGATGAAATATGCCACTTGGAACGAATGGCGAAGGGTAGAATTCGATATCTCAATTTTTGCGAAAAAAAGTTGCCGTTCACGGCATTTTTTCTCGAAGGTTTGGCACCGACCATAGGCCAAAAAATGGGGGCTTCGACAAAATAACTCAAAAAGGTGTTTTGGGGGTAAATTCAGTGATGAAATATGGCACTTGGAACGAATGGCGAAGGGTAGAATTCGATATCTCAATTTTTGCGAAAAAAAGTTGCCGTTCACGGCATTTTTTCTCGAAGGTTTGGCACCGACCATAGGCCAAAAAATGGGGGCTTCGACAAAATAACTCAAAAAGGTGTTTTGGGGGTAAATTCAGTGATGAAATATGCCACTTGGAACGAATGGCGAAGGGTAGAATTCGATATCTCAATTTTTGCGAAAAAAAGTTGCCGTTCACGGCATTTTTTCTCGAAGGTTTGGCACCGACCATAGGCCAAAAAATGGGGGTTTCGACAAAATAACTCAAAAAGGTGTTTTGGGGGTAAATTCAGTGATGAAATATGCCACTTGGAACGAATGGCGAAGGGTAGAATTCGATATCTCAATTTTTGCGAAAAAAAGTTGCCGTTCACGGCATTTTTTCTCGAAGGTTTGGCACCGACCAAAGGCCAAAAAATGGGGGTTTCGACAAAATAACTCAAAAAGGTGTTTTGGGGGTAAATTCAGTGATGAAATATGCCACTTGGAACGAATGGCGAAGGGTAGAATTCGATATCTCAATTTTTGCGAAAAAAAGTTGCCGTTCACGGCATTCTTTCTCGAAGGTTTGGCACCGACCATAGGCCAAAAAATGGGGGTTTCGACAAAATAACTCAAAAAGGTGTTTTGGGGGTAAATTCAGTGATGAAATATGCCACTTGGAACGAATGGCGAAGGGTAGAATTCGATATCTCAATTTTTGCGAAAAAAAGTTGCCGTTCACGGCATTTTTTCTCGAAGGTTTGGTACCGACCATAGGCCAAGAAATGGGGGTTTCAACAAAATAACTCAAAAAGGTGTTTTGGGGGTAAATTCAGTGATCAAATATGCCACTTGGAACGAATGGCGAAGGGTAGAATTCGATATCTCAATTTTTGCGAAAAAAGTTGCCGTTCACGGCATTTTTTCTCGAAGGTTTGGCACCGACCATAGGCCAAAAAAAGGGGGTTTCGACAAAATAACTCAAAAAGGTGTTTTGTGGGTAAATTCAGTGATCAAATATGCCACTTGGAACGAATGGCGAAGGGTAGAATTCGATATCTCAATTTTTGCGAAAGAAGTTGCCGTTCACGGCATTTTTTCTCGAAGGTTTGGCACCGACCATAGGCCAAAAAATGGGGGCTTCGACAAAATAACTCAAAAAGGTGTTTTGGGGGTAAATTCAGTGATCAAATATGCCACTTGGAACGAATGGCGAAGGGTAGAATTCGATATCTCAATTTTTGCGAAAAAAAGTTGCCGTTCACGGCATTTTTTCTCGAAGGTTTGGCACCGACCATAGGCCAAAAAATGGGGGTTTCGACAAAATAACTCAAAAAGGTGTTTTGGGGGTAAATTCAGTGATGAAATATGCCACTTGGAACGAATGGCGAAGGGTAGAATTCGATATCTCAATTTTTGCGAAAAAAAGTTGCCGTTCACGGCATTTTTTCTCGAAGGTTTGGCACCGACCATAGGCCAAAAAATGGGGGTTTCGACAAAATAACTCAAAAAGGTGTTTTGGGGGTAAATTCAGTGATGAAATATGCCACTTGGAACGAATGGCGAAGGGTAGAATTCGATATCTCAATTTTTGCGAAAAAAAGTTGCCGTTCACGGCATTTTTTCTCGAAGGTTTGGCACCGACCATAGGCCAAAAAATGGGGGCTTCGACAAAATAACTCAAAAAGGTGTTTTGGGGGTAAATTCAGTGATGAAATATGGCACTTGGAACGAATGGCGAAGGGTAGAATTCGATATCTCAATTTTTGCGAAAAAAAGTTGCCGTTCACGGCATTTTTTCTCGAAGGTTTGGCACCGACCATAGGCCAAAAAATGGGGGCTTCGACAAAATAACTCAAAAAGGTGTTTTGGGGATAAATTCAGTGATGAAATATGCCACTTGAAACGAATGGCGAAGGGTAGAATTCGATATCTCAATTTTTGCGAAAAAAAGTTGCTGTTCACGGCATTTTTTCTCGAAGGTTTGGCACCGACCATAGGCCAAAAAATGGGGGTTTCGACAAAATAACTCAAAAAGGTGTTTTGGGGGTAAATTCAGTGATGAAATATGCCACTTGGAACGAATGGCGAAGGGTAGAATTCGATATCTCAATTTTTGCGAAAAAAAGTTGCCGTTCACGGCATTTTTTCTCGAAGGTTTGGCACCGACCAAAGGCCAAAAAATGGGGGTTTCGACAAAATAACTCAAAAAGGTGTTTTGGGGGTAAATTCAGTGATGAAATATGCCACTTGGAACGAATGGCGAAGGGTAGAATTCGATATCTCAATTTTTGCGAAAAAAAGTTGCCGTTCACGGCATTTTTTCTCGAAGGTTTGGCACCGACCATAGGCCAAAAAATGGGGGTTTCGACAAAATAACTCAAAAAGGTGTTTTGGGGGTAAATTCAGTGATGAAATATGCCACTTGGAACGAATGGCGAAGGGTAGAATTCGATATCTCAATTTTTGCGAAAAAAAGTTGCCGTTCACGGCATTTTTTCTCGAAGGTTTGGTACCGACCATAGGCCAAGAAATGGGGGTTTCAACAAAATAACTCAAAAAGGTGTTTTGGGGGTAAATTCAGTGATCAAATATGCCACTTGGAACGAATGGCGAAGGGTAGAATTCGATATCTCAATTTTTGCGAAAAAAGTTGCCGTTCACGGCATTTTTTCTCGAAGGTTTGGCACCGACCATAGGCCAAAAAATGGGGGTTTCGACAAAATAACTCAAAAAGGTGTTTTGGGGGTAAATTCAGTGATCAAATATGCCACTTGGAACGAATGGCGAAGGGTAGAATTCGATATCTCAATTTTTGCGAAAGAAGTTGCCGTTCACGGCATTTTTTCTCGAAGGTTTGGCACCGTCCATAGGCCAAGAAATGGGGGTTTCGACAAAATAACTCAAAAAGGTGTTTAGGGGGTAAATTCAGTGATGAAATATGCCACTTGGAACGAATGGCGAAGGGTAGAATTCGATATCTCAATTTTTGCGAAAAAAAGTTGCCGTTCACGGCATTTTTTCTCGAAGGTTTGGCACCGACCATAGGCCAAAAAATGGGGGTTTCGACAAAATAACTCAAAAAGGTGTTTTGGGGGTAAATTCAGTGATGAAATATGCAACTTGGAACGAATGGCGAAGGGTAGAATTCGATATCTCAATTTTTGCGAAAAAACGTTGCCGTTCACGGCATTTTTTCTCGAAGGTTTGGCACCGACCATAGGCCAAAAAATGGGTGTTTCGACAAAATAACTCAAAAAGGTGTTTTGGGGGTAAATTCAGTGATGAAATATGCCACTTGGAACGAATGGCGAAGGGTAGAATTCGATATCTCAATTTTTGCGAAAAAAAGTTGCCGTTCACGGCATTTTTTCTCGAAGGTTTGGCACCGACCATAGGCCAAAAAATGGGGGTTTCGACAAAATAACTCAAAAAGGTGTTTAGGGGGTAAATTCAGTGATGAAATATGCCACTTGGAACGAATGGCGAAGGGTAGAATTCGATATCTCAATTTTTGCGAAAAAAAGTTGCCGTTCACGGCATTTTTTCTCGAAGGTTTGGCACCGACCATAGGCCAAAAAATGGGGGTTTCTACAAAATAACTCAAAAAGGTGTTTTGGGGGTAAATTCAGTGATGAAATATGCAACTTGGAACGAATGGCGAAGGGTAGAATTCGATATCTCAATTTTTGCGAAAAAAAGTTGCCGTTCACGGCATTTTTTCTCGAAGGTTTGGCACCGACCATAGGCCAAAAAATGGGGGTTTCGACAAAATAACTCAAAAAGGTGTTTTGGGGGTAAATTCAGTGATGAAATATGCCACTTGGAACGAATGGCGAAGGGTAGAATTCGATATCTCAATTTTTGCGAAAAAAAGTTGCCGTTCACGGCATTTTTTCTCGAAGGTTTGGCACCGACCATAGGCCAAAAAATGGGTGTTTCGACAAAATAACTCAAAAAGGTGTTTTGGGGGTAAATTCAGTGATGAAATATGCCACTTGGAACGAATGGCGAAGGGTAGAATTCGATATCTCAATTTTTGCGAAAAAAAGTTGCCGTTCACGGCATTTTTTCTCGAAGGTTTGGCACCGACCATAGGCCAAAAAATGGGGGTTTCGACAAAATAACTCAAAAAGGTGTTTTGGGGGTAAATTCAGTGATGAAATATGCAACTTGGAACGAATGGCGAAGGGTAGAATTCGATATCTCAATTTTTGCGAAAAAAAGTTGCCGTTCACGGCATTTTTTCTCGAAGGTTTGGCACCGACCATAGGCCAAAAAATGGGGGTTTCGACAAAATAACTCAAAAAGGTGTTTAGGGGGTAAATTCAGTGATGAAATATGCCACTTGGAACGAATGGCGAAGGGTAGAATTCGATATCTCAATTTTTGCGAAAAAAAGTTGCCGTTCACGGCATTTTTTCTCGAAGGTTTGGCACCGACCATAGGCCAAAAAATGGGTGTTTCGACAAAATAACTCAAAAAGGTGTTTTGGGGGTAAATTCAGTGATGAAATATGCCACTTGGAACGAATGGCGAAGGGTAGAATTCGATATCTCAATTTTTGCGAAAAAAAGTTGCCGTTCACGGCATTTTTTCTCGAAGGTTTGGCACCGACCATAGGCCAAAAAATGGGGGTTTCGACAAAATAACTCAAAAAGGTGTTTTGGGGGTAAATTCAGTGATGAAATATGCAACTTGGAACGAATGGCGAAGGGTAGAATTCGATATCTCAATTTTTGCGAAAAAAAGTTGCCGTTCACGGCATTTTTTCTCGAAGGTTTGGCACCGACCATAGGCCAAAAAATGGGGGTTTCGACAAAATAACTCAAAAAGGTGTTTTGGGGGTAAATTCAGTGATGAAATATGCCACTTGGAACGAATGGCGAAGGGTAGAATTCGATATCTCAATTTTTGCGAAAAAAAGTTGCCGTTCACGGCATTTTTTCTCGAAGGTTTGGCACCGACCATAGGCCAAAAAATGGGGGTTTCGACAAAATAACTCAAAAAGGTGTTTAGGGGGTAAATTCAGTGATGAAATATGCCACTTGGAACGAATGGCGAAGGGTAGAATTCGATATCTCAATTTTTGCGAAAAAAAGTTGCCGTTCACGGCATTTTTTCTCGAAGGTTTGGCACCGACCATAGGCCAACAAATGGGGGTTTCGACAAAATAACTCAAAAAGGTGTTTAGGGGGTAAATTCAGTGATGAAATATGCCACTTGGAACGAATGGCGAAGGGTAGAATTCGATATCTCAATTTTTGCGAAAAAAAGTTGCCGTTTACGGCATTTTTCCTGGAAGGTTTGGCACCGACCATAGGCCAAAAAATGGGGGTTTCGACAAAATACTCTAAAAATGTGTTTAGGGGGTAAATTCAGTGAAGAAATATGCCACTTGGAACGAATGGCATATTTCAGTATTGCAAATTATTAAGGGTCGCTTTTTTTGCGTGATGCCGCAAAAAAAGAGAACACTCATACTTACTCAAAATAATTTAGAAATCGATAATAAGATGGATTAAGTATTTTTGTGAATACTTTCGCCTGTTCGTCGCTTACTTGATTTCGCAGTCTGTAACATAGACTGTCGGCAACCCAGCGACGCCATATTTTGAGCGGCTCATCTAACACCCACTTTAGCGCTCGCAAATCCTTAAAAATGCAAAATAGTGATAAACCCCTTTTTAATGCTGTTGAGGGAGATTCGGTAAAAAATTACATCCTTTACAAAAGAGATATCTAATTAATCAAAAAAATAATAATTAAAATTTATCAGGGGTTGGTGATTTTTTCTCGTAAAGTAATATCTTCATAGCATAATTGGTGTAAATTTTAGATTTTTCGATCGACGCATAGTCCCGCAATAAAATATTGACTGTGAAGACCGAAAAACCCCATGTATTTTAAATGGAAAACTTCAACCCCCGTGGGGGAAGGTTAAATGTGGGATAAAAAATCTGAAAAAAATTGTGGATTGTTTTTTTATTTGTTTCGAACCGATCTGGGGAGCGGCACAATAGAAATTCGATAATACCCCTTTTAAGGACTACCCTAATAGTACATTCCTATGTGTTCGGATTTTATAAAATTTTGAATTTTTGGAAAAAAAAAAATAGATTTGTTCTAAATCACGTTGATTCTTAACAAATGAACTGATATTTCCTAATACAACATATAGAAATGTATCAAATGTACACAATCTTTGTGCTACTTTTAAAATTTAACACAAATATCCATAAATTATACAATATTTTTGCTAAAATAAGACAACGGGATTTGTTACATCGAAATCCGGCACTCCGATTTATAACACATAAATTCTTTATTGTGTGGAACCGGATTTGTGTTCATCCAAAATGTTCTAACGATAGATCGAAATCTCCCGGATCCAAGCAAATATATCTCACTTTGTGTCTATTAGTAAAGCATTGAAGAGCGTGCAAGGAGATGTCCATTTGAATCCGGTCGGTCCGATCTAATACACATCCGCGGGCGGTATCTACTTAAAATCTCAAAAGCCCCGGAACGCGCTTGGTGGTAGCTGTATAATGCCATAGGAAAGGCGTGGAAGATGCGGATGGCACAGTCGCTGGTTACCCCGCCGTCGTAATCGTTGAGTTACAGAGTAGAAGCACAGAGGGATGTAGGATGGGAGTATATGTATATACAATACTATATATGGTGCATTGCAAGTCAACTCGCTTGGTCATCGGCCTGACCTCATTAGGATTAGTTGACGAATCTTTTTTTAAGCATATTATGGTGAAAAAAAGAGGTAATTTTTTTTAGATTTTTATCACTTGTTTTAAATTATCCCTACGGAATAATTATTTTTTCCATAACATTTGAGTAAAAATGAATTTCGACCTGGTTTAATTTTCTGAATTTTATTCTATAAAATTTAGGACTAAAAAGTAAGTATTTCCATCACAGTTCGAGAGTGGGCCGAGAATAGTTCCTATTTCTTTTTTATTTTAAGAAAAAAACTTTTTTTCCTCATTTTTGTTCTAATTGAAACGGCTTTTTAAATTTTATTTTAAAATATGGGAAATTTTATTTTTGCCACATGTTTTATTATTATCTTTTTCCTTAGAAGAAAACCATCATTGAAATTTTCAAAATTTGGAAAAAAAAATGTATTTCTTAAATTTAAAAAAAAAATTATTCTCGGCCCACTCTCGAACTACGATAGAAATACTTGTTTTCAGTCCCAGATTTTATGGAAAAAATTTCAGAATTTTAAATCTCTCGAAATTCATTTTTACTCAAAAGTTATGGAAAAAAATGGAATATCGCGTTAAACAAGTGACGAAAATCTGAAAAAAATCCTCTTTTTTTAAATGAAAATATGACAAAAGAAGATTCATCAACTGAATCCGAGGGGGTCAGGTCGATGACCAAGTGAGTTGACTTGGAATACCCCATGTACTGTATTATGTATGCTGTGGCCACACGGTACGGGATGGTTTTGGGGCCGGTCGATAACACACCTTGGCCCCCAACGGATCACAACAGAGGCTGCTCCACGTCTGCAGCAATGCCACGTGTGTCTCGTGTCTCTTCGGGTACGCCACGTCCCAGACACTCTCCGTTACCATTATGTACTCTGGAGGTCCTCTTACTCGCTTGCTTAAAAGCTCAGCATGTTCCATTCCCACCTACACCCTATTTTCTTTCCACTTCCGCGCTCTTTTTGTCTGCTCTCGGGGTACACCGCTCTCTTGTTTCCGGGCCTCTTTCCCTTGAGGGAAAGAGCTGTACGCGAGGTCACGCGTACGCTTTCAAGCGATTATATAGTATCGTCGCGAAATAATGGATATACTATATTATTCCATTGAAATACCACAGACATAATTTACAGATTGTGCTTGTTTGCTTGAGGGGAGACTAAGACTGAATACTGAATAATGAGGAAGGCTGATATTTGTTAACTTGATTTACAAGAAAATACTATTTTTTAGTATTTAGGTCTCCAAAGGTCTCGCTTCAAAATTATTTTTATTAGTAAAAGTAAAAAGCACAGCATCTTAAAGAATAAATTTTCTCTCAAATTCTAAAAGAATGAAATAGTAAGTAATGTCCTTAAGCAAAATATTTTGTTATATTTTGTGACGTATTTTTCTTTCACCGATAACCGCGAGTTCAAAAACAAAAAACAACAGAAAAAAATGGAACCGAAACTAAATTTAAGCTGAAACCCCAAAAGGGAGCAAAAAAAAAAAGAAAACACGAAACCGAAATTTACGTCACCTTCGGTCGTTTGCATCCGCGAGTGCAACGAGAGGATGCAAACGAGGGGCGCCAGTTAATTTTATTTCGCCGGTATTAACAACCGGGCTAAAACTGGAGATCGGAGGAACCGCGATCCGAGGTCAATAGAACAGCCACGAAAACTCTAATCGGAATCTTAAAAACCGGAAACTCTTAAGAATTGGCTGTAAAGCCACGGGACCACACACACGTGCATCGAGAGCACTCAGCCGACCGAACGATCGAAGCGAGCAAGCGAGAGCGACATGAGAACGGGTGTATACGCGATCGATAATTTTCTTGTAATTGAAAACTTACCGAAAACTGCATATTACTCCAAAAATGCACGGGAACCTGCATCCAACTGCACCAGAACTGCACCACGTAAACTTCACTTCGAGAGCGTTAACTGGAACGTCTCAACCGAAGAATCAACTCGAAAGAATTTCTTTCGAAATTCTATCGAGGATAGCACACCTAAAATCCGAACGATAGCCGAACGCAAACGAGAGTGAGACAGGTAGACCGTACTGTGAGCGTGAGTGAGACGGCACTACTCTAACGCGAACAATAGGCTCGAACCATAACAACACGGGAGCGCGAGAGAAGTCCGACTTGTCTCGAGGACACCTCTCGGTAGACTAATTTTTCTATGGGAACCATTGAAAGCAATTATTATCATTATCACGAGAATCGTAACCGATAACTACTGCCCTCTCAGCTATTTCACGAGATCCTCGAAACGAGAGAGCGAGAAACTATAGCGCGGTAATATTAAAGGATCTTGACGATCGCCTCCCCTAATCAATGCGCGAAAACAAGGCCTCGCATCATCAAAAAAAGAAAAGACACAGCACAAGGGGTTCCAACATTGCCCGGAACTAAACTATAACTCCGCCTGTTCTCCAGCGCATTGCATTATCCGTCGGGGTACTAAACCCTCGTCGAGTCTCTCCTTTATTCGGGCTGCTCATTACCTCGAGCTACACACCACCGAATAAATTCAAGAACCTCGACCTAAAACTGAACGTAAGGTGAGAGAGTACAAAAAAAATGGTTAACAGAATAGTCGAACAAAACTAAAAAAAATAATATCTCGATCGAGAGCGTACGGGAGCCGAACGGTAACGTGAAACAGCCGAGATAAGATGAACCGAGATCCACAGCAACGAAAATCGGTAGTGAATTACGCAATTTCGTTTGCTTGTGATTTTTGTGACGCTGATTTAAAAAAAAATCACGTCACAATATTTTTTAAAAATACTCTGCAATTGTCAGATAGGTCAAATTGCCACGTATAGACCATACTGCTTTTTCAAGGATAATTCTGTTTTTAAAAAGACTCTGTCCAGTCCAACTATAGACATTTCTATTCGAAGATCATTTGCAGAAGTTACGAAAAAAAAAAATTACTCCACAGGGAAATATTTACTATAAAAGTGGGACTTTTTATCTGTCAAAAATCTTCAAATAAAAATTTCTATACTCAGACCAAACGAAGTTTTCGTTCAAAGAGAATTGTTGCCGCAAAATCAATTTTGCCGATCGGTGGCAACCTTAACTCTGCGATAAGTGAAAAATATTAAAAAATATTTTCTTCGATGAACTTAGCTACGAAAAGGAAAATTCCACTTACGACATTTAAAAAAAATGGTTGCTTGTCTAGTAGTTATTTTTATCAAGGTAAAATTTTTCATATGTGCAATATGCATGTGTAATTTTCATGATTTTTAAGTGTCCTTAATTGAATTATTAAATTTAAAAAATTGTTTTTTTTTTAGAGGCACTGCGAAAGTATCCACCGGTGGCTGTATTGACGCGAATATCTGCGAAGGATTACACATTCTATAACGAAGTATCGATACCAAAAGGCACGAAGGTCATAATACCGATTTATGCGATTCATCGTGATCCTCAAAATTATCCAGAACCAGATGTATTCGATCCCGAAAGATTCACGGATGAGGCAGTAAAAGGCAGACATCTCATGACTGATTTGGCTTTTGGTCAAGGCCCAAGAACTTGTCTTGGTTATTACATTAACATTTTTTTATTGCTTATTGATTTTTTAAAATTACATTTGATTTGGTTTTCAATCAATTTTTTTCATTTTTAATGTATATTTTATTGATAATTTTTATTTATTTTATCGATGATTTTTTCACTTTATTAATAGCTAAAAATCATTAATTTTATTCTATTTTGACTTTCAGCTCGTCGTTTCTCGAATTATCAATCGAAATTCGGACTCCTCAAGATTCTTCAGCGATACAAGGTTCAAGTTTGCGATAAAACTGAAATACCGTATTTTATCGAACCAACAAATGTACTTCTTTCACTGAAAAATACTTACGTAAAGTTCTGTAAAATAAATTAGATATAAATGTACTATTTAATTATTATTAATAATCAATAAAAAATTAAATAATCATTTATTAGATATTGTCCGTATAATATCGGAAAGTTTGGGATGCATTTTATGTATTATTTTGCTGTATCTAAGAATAAAGTAAAAAATTGCGAAAATAGATTTTTATGAAAAATTATGATAATCAGCGTTTTTGCATCTAGATAGGGGAGGAAAGAACTCCCGAAGACCAAAGCTTCAAAGTTCATCTAAATGCAGTAACTGTTTGAATTTCGTCCGCCATATTGGATCCGCTATCTTGAATTTGTGAATGTTTAGTTTGGATTTGTAATCAGCGACCTCATCAGCATTTGTGTACCAAATTTCATCCAAATCAAGATAACTTTTTGCGTTTTAGTCCGGCATATTGAATCCGCCATTTTGAATTTTTTAAATTTTGAGTTCAGATTTGTAGTTAGTGACCTCAAATACCACCGGGTATCGAAACTCATACAAACCGGGTATCTTTTTGCATTTTCGTCCGCCATATTGGATCCGCCATCTTGAATTTCTGAATTTTGTGCTTGGATTTTTAATCGGCGACGTCGTCAGCATACATGTACCAAACTTCATCCAAATCAAGTAACTGTTTGCATTTTCGTCTGCCATATTGGATCCGCCATCTTGAATTTATGAATTTTGAGCTTGGATTTGTAATCAGCGACCTCATCAGGATTTATATATGTACCAAACGTCATTCAAATCAAGTAACTTTTTACATTTTGGTCCGCCATATTGAATCCACCATTTTGAATTTCTGAATTTTGAGTTTATTCTTAATCAGTAACCTTAAAAACCCCGGAATTCCAAATTTCATCCAAATTAAGTAACTGATTGCATTTTCGTCCGCCATATTGAATTTCTGATTTTTGAGTTTATTTTTAATCAGCGACCTCAAGAATCCTCTAACCCCAAATTTCATCGAAATTAAGTAACTGTCTGTATTTTGTTATAAAATATAACGAATCGAAGTTTCCACGAAATTAAAATCTGCTAAGTGTCTAAAAGCAAAATTAAATTATCTACATATTGCTAAAAGAAAAAATTATCAGAATAAATTATCTACATATCGCTAAAAAAAAAGAATGATCAAAAAACCCCCCGAAAGACGAGCCACATTCTTCTCATACACAAAACTATAAAAATCATCGTTTAAAAACAGGACTCTCTCAGTTGAGAAAAGTCTTCAAGACGTAGTTAACGATATTTCAAGTGGCCTCGAATTCCTCAAACTCAGCAAAGCCTCTAGTCTGAATCATCGCATCTAATAAACAAAAATCGTGCAATTTAATCAATAATTACTTTATATAAAAACTATCTACAATTTATTATTTACCCAAAGTTTTAATTAAAATTAAAATTTTTTATAATTATTATAAATTAATTCCTTTTTCTATAAATCAAGAAAAGAGAAAAATAAAAATCTAATAAAATACTTCAGCAGAGATAATAACAATAACAATAATAATAATAATAATAATAATAATGACATAAAAGATAAATATTAGTTAAATTACAAAGTGTCGCGTTTAATTCTGTATTATTTAGCATGAAATGCCTCGTATACGACATATATTAATTTTACACCATGTGTATTAAATTTAGTATATCAATTTATATATAAAATCGTACGATAATATTTTCTTTTCAAAATTGAGTGAAAAAGTGAGCCAAAATCAACGATGGATTATTTACAATTATCTCTGACCTTCGTCGCACTTTTAATTGGTTTTTATCACTGGTCGACATCGACCCTCAACTTTTGGAGTTCACGCGGTGTCAAAGGTCCACGACCTTTGCCCTTAATTGGCAACGCCAAAGACGTTTTAATTGGCAAAACATCATTTGGCCAATACCTGAAAACGCAATACGATAATTATCGTAATGAAAGAATGGTCGGTGTATTTACAATGCGTGAACCAAGATTAATGATCATGGATCTTGATTTAATCAAGGATGTGCTGATAAAGGATTTTACAAAATTTCCATATCGTGGTTGGAAGGTCTTCAACAAGGCTGAACCATTATCACAGCATATGATAAGTCTCGAGGCTGAAAGAGCAAAACCATTGAGGACAAAAATGTCGCCTTTGTTTACATCAGGAAAATTAAAAAATATGTTTTATCTGCTTATCGAATGTGGCGATCATTTGGTTACTTATCTTGATAAGCTGCTTGAGAGAAATGAGAATATAGTTGAATGTTGCGAGTTGACTGCTAAATTCACGACCGACGTTATTGGCAGCTGTGCGTTCGGTCTTGAGATCAATTGTTTGGCCGATGATGATTGCGAATTACGTAAAATGGGCAGAGACATTTTTAATCCAGGCTGGCGAAAGGTTTTCAAGTTTTTTTTACGAGAAACCTTACCAAGAATTTATGCGAATGTGCTTGGACCACTTATGACAGATTGGACGACTACGAATTTTTTTTTGAATATTATGAATGACACTATGGCTTATAGGAGAGAGAATAAAATTGTTAGGCATGATTTTATCGATCTTATTATGGAGCTCAAAGATCATCCGGACAAAGTTGGCGATATTGGTGAGAGTCTTTTTTTTTCGTTTTTTACGTTTTTATTGATATTTCAAACCAAAAATATTGATTTTTTTTCGTTTTCTTTTTTTTCTAGACTGAGTCAGCTTCATTTTTTCTTTCTCTCACATTAAGTAAAATCACCTGTTTGGAGTATTGACACCCCAAACAGGTGAAATTTGAAAACGTTGTTTTGCTTTTTCAAATTCTTTGATTTTGACTTTTCCTTTGAACCATTTTTTCAATTGTATTTTGAACGTATGAAAAATTAATATGTTTTCGTTTTTTTTTTTAAACCTTTTTTTTTGATAAAAATAAGAAAATAATATTTATGGTTTTTGAAAAAAGAAAAAAAAAGATAATGAGAAAATTATAATAAAAATTTGGATTTATCTGTATCAAGAATGGACTTCATACTTGGTTTAAAATGAGAGAAACTCTAAAAAAATATTATGCACTCGGGCTATTATTTAGTAAACTTTTTCAGATATTTAAAAATAATTTTTTTACTGAAAAATATAGTCGATAAAAATTTGGACACCTGCTACGTTTTTGCTTCCTCATAGGAAGATTTGTTTTCATAAAATTTTTTTTTTTCGAGAGTTTCATGTCAGGACACACAGAATGATTCGGCGATTTAGCTAAATAGTTCTTCACAAGTGAAGATACGTTGTTTGGTATTGAATTTCAACAAAATCGGTGAAGCGTTTCGGATTTTACGAAGTTTTGAAATTTTTGTATTTTTTTTTTAAATGTATAGCATTTAAGAAAAAATACAAAAATATAGTCGGGTGGCGTATCATTTTAAAGAAAGTCCAAAGGGTTTTTATAACCACATACTTCCCTTGTGATACGCCTCAACTATATTTATAACATTTATAATATTAAGAACTGCATTCGAGGGAGTTCATCTTGAGATTAAAGTGTATTAGGAATTATTTCATTGTTTTTTCAATATTTTTGTTTATGTGAGTCATTTTTTTCAATATACATTTTTTTAAATGAGAGTCAATTTTTGCAGTCGGGAGTATTCTAAATTAAATTTTTTTTTAATAGTCATTGAAATTTGACGACCAAATAAAAACTTTTGCAAGTTTTGTAACGGCTTAAATGTATCTCTTTCCACGCTCCAACTGCTGCCTTTTCTTCTCACTAATTTGTTCTCAAATATTTGGCAAAAAAGATTTCGTCATCAAATACAAATATTATCTATTTTTATCCTATTGCATAACCAGTTTTTATAATATACAAAAAAAAATTCCAGAATTAACGGACACGCTGCTGACGTCGCAGCTGTTTGTATTTTTCCTGGCCGGGTTTGAGACATCATCAACGACAATGAGTCACGTTCTTTACGAACTAGCACTTCATCAATCAATACAGGATCGACTTAGGGAGGAGATAAAAAGCGTGTTGGCAAGAAGTAACGGTGAAATTACTTACGAGAATATCAAATCCATGAAGTATCTCGAAATGGTTTTACGAGGTGATAATCTTCCCACCGAAAATGCATTTACGGTGAAATTTAATTGAGTGACACAACTTCACAGGGTAATAAATAACATTTTTTTTTAGAGGGTCTAAGGAAATATCCACCAGGAACAATATTGTTTCGAAAGTCCACTGAAAGTTACACATTTGCTGGCACGAATCTGACCATACCGGAAGGTACGAGGATCGTTATACCGGCTTTGGCCATTCATCGAGATCCGAAAATTTATCCTGAACCAGATTTATTCGATCCGGAGAGATTTACCGATGAAGCCATTAACGTCAGACATCCTATGAGCTGGTTGGCATTCGGTCAGGGACCAAGGAAGTGCATTGGTAAAAATACGCGTTTCTTCTAATTTCAATATCACCGAAACTATGAGAAACACGATTTCAGATTTAAGTCTCGCACTAAAATTATGTGAGTGTAAGTGTGAGTGTAAGTGTGAGTGTAAGTGTGAGTGTAAGTGTGAGTGTAAGTGTGAGTGTAAGTGTGAGTGTAAGTGTGAGTGTAAGTGTGAGTGTAAGTGTGAGTGTAAGTGTGAGTGTGAGTGTGAGTGTGAGTGTGAGTGTGAGTGTGAGTGTGAGTGTGAGTGTGAGTGTGAGTGTGAGTGTGAGTGTGAGTGTGAGTGTGAGTGTGAGTGTGAGTGTGAGTGTGAGTGTGAGTGTGAGTGTGAGTGTGAGTGTGAGTGTGAGTGTGAGTGTGAGTGTGAGTGTGAGTGTGAGTGTGAGTGTGAGTGTGAGTGTGAGTGTGAGTGTGAGTGTGAGTGTGAGTGTGAGTGTGAGTGTGAGTGTGAGTGTGAGTGTGAGTGTGAGTGTGAGTGTGAGTGTGAGTGTGAGTGTGAGTGTGAGTGTGAGTGTGAGTGTGAGTGCGAGTGCGAGTGTGAGTGTGAGTGTGAGTGTGAGTGTGAGTGTGAGTGTGTATTTCAATTAATGTAATAAGAGTCTTGGACTGTAGGTAATTGTTTTCTTTTAATGGATATTATGTCGCTTTTCAGCTGGTCGTTTCGCATATTATCAATCGAAGGTAGGACTGATAAGAATTCTGGAGCGATACAAAGTCCAGGTCTGTGGAAAAACCCGAATACCATATGTGATCGGTCCAAGAAGTGTTACGTTGGGACCTATTGATGGGATTCATCTACAAATCAGCAAAGCTTATTAAAAATATCTCAACAAGTATTACTTGTTCACTTATTTAATCAGCTGCAACCGGTTTTTTTTGTGTGAATAATTAAACGACTATTTAAAAAAATTAATCTGATTGAAGTTACCAACGATTGAAGCCTTCCATAAACGGTCGATTTATAATTTTATAATTTTATAATTTTATAATTTTATAATTTTATAATTTTATAATTTTATAATTTTATAATTTTATAATTTTATAATTTTATAATTTTATAATTTTATAATTTTATAATTTTATAATTTTATAATTTTATAATTTTATAATTTTATAATTTTATAATTTTATAATTTTATAATTTTATAATTTTATAATTTTATAATTTTATAATTTTATAATTTTATAATTTTATAATTTTATAATTTTATAATTTTATAATTTTATAATTTTATAATTTTATAATTTTATAATTTTATAATTTTATAATTTTATAATTTTATAATTTTATAATTTTATAATTTTATAATTTTATAATTTTATAATTTTATAATTTTATAATTTTATAATTTTATAATTTTATAATTTTATAATTTTATAATTTTATAATTTTATAATTTTATAATTTTATAATTTTATAATTTTATAATTTTATAATTTTATAATTTTACAAAGAACAATTCAGGAAGTTTGTATCGAGCTTTACGTTAAAACTACCTTAAGGCACTTTTTTTAAAATCTTTTGACGTCACACCTTCGTGTTATATATCACTTAGATCTCCTACATATTTGTAAGGTGTTTGGAGCCAAAGAAGATAAAGCAATCGTTTCGTAAGCTTGAAAATCGTAAACAGGTGGCGCTTGTAGACCGCGCTAATAGTTCATCTTTGTTTAGTAGAATTTCCGCGAAGGTTAGACAATGAAGAAAGTATCATAGGTCACGTGATGTAATTGCATCGGCTGACCTGACTGGACAGACCACAACGCCGGCTGCCACAACAGCTAGACGTTGTGTCGCCTCGAGTTCGCTACTTACATTTTTAGCATTTTTATCACGAAAATGGAGGAAGTACGCGTGGATAAGAGAGCCGAGACGCTCTTTAATGGAAATCTCGAATTCTGGATGACTCAGCTCCCGCCATTCTTAAAGACAGTTCCCATAATCCACCTCGCGATACCCGGTGAGTTTGTATTTTTTGCCTCTTGATAAAAAAGTGTTATTCACCAAGTCTACAAGCTTAATCAACACGTTTACTGCAATGTCCACAGCCTTACATATATATATATATATATATATATCCATTACTAGTATCGTGTAATATGTATATGTAAATTATCGTAATATTTTAATTTTATAATTGATGAAACATTTCAGAAATGTTAAAATTTATATAATTTAAAACATTATGTAATATACACGTTACACAACTTTTTAAATTATGTATATTCAAAAATAAATTTAATTATTATTACTTTTTATTTCATCAATTATAACATTAAAAAAAACAATTCTAGTCATTTTTTCAGAATTAACATTTTTGGTGATTCTTACCAATGGAACTGTTTAAAAAAACTTTAAATTCAGTGATAGATATTTTTATACCGTCTTAAAAATACTAAAAGGTATTAAATATAAGTTTTACAAACTTGTTGATATACGAAAAAAAAATTCTTTCCAAAATCCACATTAAAAAAAAATGTTGTAATAACTATTGTTAAGGTTCTAAATCTAAAAAAATGAGTAAGCTGATACAATACTTGTACAGTACTTCTCATGCAATTTTTTTTAATTAAATTTTTTCGTGAAATTTAAACTTGTTTGAAAACCATGAAAAGAATTTCTTTTTAATCGACAGGTTCTCCAACCTCGTATTTTATTCCTTTCAGTATTTTTAAGGCAGTACAAAAAAAAATCTTTTAGTTATTATCATCAAAAATGTTAAATAAAGGATTACTAAAATTGCATTTTATGTACTATTGTTTAAATTATATGATTATATTTTCAAAAACAATACAATACCTGCGTAATATCTATACAGTATTGGATATAATATATAAAATTATGAATAAAAGTAATATGGGTTCGTTAAATAATTATTAAATTAGAAAAAAAAAAAAAAATTGCGAGTAGTTGGAAAGGGAAAAACAAAATAATTGTGTATTATGCAGGTTCTCACAATACGATGACATATACAATAGAGCGTTTTAACGATGTTGGTCCTGACGAGCCTGTATATCTCCGTTTTCTCGGCCGTTTCTGCTCGCTGATCTCTAAACCCATAATTTACAACTGGTCGGTGACTCAGTACGAGGACGTCAGGGAACAATTGAATGGTGGGATCAGGTACTTAGACAGCAATTAAAAGTTTTACGCACTTATTACCTTGAGGGAACTATACAAAAGTTATTTATGTGCTACTGTTTCTGCATTGAGAGACAAGTTCTCAGATTTACATGAAAATGGATACTCAAACCGTTGATTTTGAATTTGGAGCGAAAAATTTCAAATTCAAAATGGCGAATCCAACATGGAAGACAAGAATTGCAAAAAGAAATTAGATTGATATAAAAATCGTAACCTGAGAGATTTTCAGACCGATTTTATATTTTCAGACGGATAATTAAAATTCAATATGCCGGAAAGTTAGAAATCCGAAATTCAAAATGGCGCATTCTATACGGCGGACGAAAAATGCTAAAAGTTAGTCAAGTTGGCATCAAAATTGTGACTTCAGAGCTTTTAAAGCCTATTTTGTATTTTGATACAGAAATTTGAAATTCAAAATGGCCAATTCAATGTCGTTGAAAGAGAGAATTTTGAAATTCAATATGGCGGACAAAAAGTGCAAAAAGTAGGGAAATTGATATAAAAATAGTAAAAAATATAACTCCAAAACTACTCGACAGAATTAACTGAAATTTTGACAACAATTAATTCCAAACCCCACGAATATTTATAAAGAAAATTGAAAACGGCTTACTAGGGTCGCTATAAAAAAAAACTTTTTTTTGCACCGTATAAAAAATACGGTATAAAATTTTTTTATACCGTAAAAACTTTTTTTTATACGTTATTGTTGTTAAGCTTCGTCGTATCGACCTAATTATTAATAGATGGAATTTTTGACACACGTACTCGGGGTCTGAGATATCGGTGTCGAAGATTCTGACGTTATCGACATTCCTATATAGGAAAGTTTCAAACATATTTCGAATCCCTAATTTTTTATTTAGTTCATTTTTTTTTATACGGTATAAAAAAAAGTTTTTTTTTTTAATTCCTTAGTCGTAACGACACAGCATATTTGGTATGACTAAACACTACTTCCTGGATTTGTTCAGATTTTTTCAGACAGCCTTTGGATACCCGTCGAGTCACTTTTATACGAAAATCCGTAAATTTGCAGCTTTTTAACCATTTTTTAACATAGAAAATTCGACTAACAAGTATTATCTTAACGTAGAAATTTTTATCCATATCTCAAACGTTATTGAGAATTTTTTCAGACATTTGTAGGAATGTTAGTGGCTCGAACAGAATATGCGAGTTATGATTTTTCGTCGATATTAACTATTGCACGCAAAGCACGCACACTGAAGATTAGTCCCAATGCTAACTTTTTTTTAACTTACCTACTTGATGACAGGAAAGACATTTTCTAAATTTTCATTGGGAAATATTGTCGTTTGAGTAGTACAAAAAATAAAGATTTTTTTTTCATTGATAATAGTCATAAACATTGTTCTTTTTTATATTAAAATTGTCAGAAAAAAATCATTTTTCATACTTTTGCATTATTCTATGATAGAATTGTTAAAAAAAAAAAACAATTAGTTTTTCGAACATTTTATAAATTATTATGATTTCGAAGCCTCTTCTAGAATTACTGTTTTACAAATGTGACTCTCGATGGTTCCCTCCGCTACTTTCGTACATTCATGACAATAACTCGCTAAGGACATGAAACGCGATGTTTACGTTTCTTTAAAAACAAACTGTAATACGATCACCCTTTAAAAAAAAAAATTAAGTCTCGTGATAAAAAAAAAGTTTCATCGACCTTAGGTACCTGGATCTAAGATTAGCAACAAAACCGCACAGCGACGCAGTTTACTTTCTTCACGGTCTCTACGGCTCGGAGGTAACCGAGCCTTTAGAAAACGTGGCTTCCTGGCTATCGTCACATCCCTCGGAAATCGTGATTCTCGACTGTCAACACTTTTACTCATTCACCGATCATCATCATCGCAATTTCGTCGATAAGATAAAAATGATTTTCGGCGAAAAATTGTGTCCAGTTGAAAATCTCATGCAAATTACTTTACAATGGCTCGTGAATCGTAAATATCAGATAATCGTGATTTATCGCAACGAAATTGCGCGTATCGAGAGACACGTTTGGCCTAATGGTTTGTGGCCAACGCCATGGCCAAATACCGTCGATCCCCAACAATTATTACAATTTCTCGACATGAGATTACGTAGCAGAATACCGGAAATCGGTTTTGTCTCGCAGTGCCTTTTAACACCCGATACTGGCTATGTTGTACGGCATTTATGTGGCTCTTTGCATCGCGATCTCGCGACAATTTGTCGTATCGCAAGTTTACCATGGATTCGTCGACAAAAGCCTGGTAATAATGGACTCAATATTGTCATCACGGATTATGTATCGTACGAAAATTTTCTCTTCTCCAAAACTGTTATTCAACGTAATCACGAATTACTAAGAATTCCGGAAATTGCTGCGACTTTCAATAGATATTAATTCAATTTCGTATTTCTTTTTGTTATTATTATTATTTGTTATTTTATATCATTAAGAGCCGTTTTATGTACTTTGTAAAATGTCTTATGTACAATAAATGATACATTTGTAGTTTTTTTTTTGTAGGTTCTTTTTTATGATCGCACACATACACACGAGGGTAAAAAAATGGTGATATCAGAAAAATGCGCCAATGAATCGTAGACTTTTTGGGTGTAGAGAAATGCACCAAAATATCAGTGTTAAAACAAATTAGAACTGACTTTCAATTACATTCTCAAATGCAAATAACAATCCATGCATTTTTTTTCTATAATCGATATATTAATAATATATTTACAGAAATAAAAAACAATGCTGGCTGACATTTCTAAAAGTTTTTGCTTATGATATTTAGAATAAAAAGAATATTACGCAGCTGCCTCAAGATTACGACATACTTTTTATTTTTAATAATTATTTTGAAAAAGTTATTAAAGTGATCATGAAACATGGAAACCTCGAATTTTATTTTAATTTTCTCAAAATTTAGAGGGATGCATCAAATTTTCGATATTTCTCTAAGTATTTATGGAAATAAAATCAGCGACTCTTTCAATTAAAATTTGAAATCCAGATATTAATTGGCCATGACTTATCTTTTTTTTTCAATAATCAATATATATTACTAATATATGTAAAATTTTTGTTGATAAACTTTGGAATTAAAAAATATAGATTAGACAACTGTTTCTTGAAAATTATTTTACTTGTTTATTGATTTTATAATTATCTGTTGAAACAAATCATAGTTTGTTAAAAAAAAAATGCAAAACTTGGCTCTTTTTACATTTTTGCAAAAAAAAATCTTGATTCCCGATTCTTTTTTCACTGTTTTTGAAAAAAGAAAAATTCTTTTGAAGATTAATATCTTCAATAATATTTCACTTATTTAACTAATCTGTTTAAACAAATTGCTATTTGTTCACTTAAAATAGCAAAATTCGGGCTTTTCATAATTTTGCAAAAAAAGAAAATATATATATATTAAATGCTTTGCAAAAAACGTATGCAATTGTTGATTCGCCGGCGCGTTTTTCCATCGAATTTTCTTTTATTGCGAATGTAAAAAGAAAAATGAAATGACCAATGTTCATAGATCTTCGATGAATTTAAGTGAAATTCAATGAATTTTGCGTAAGTAACAACCATTTTTTTTCTGCTGACAAACAGCGAGAAAAAGATAGATTAACATACACAGACACACATATACACGTCTTTCGCGCAAAAAAAAAGAAAAAAAATTTGAGAATCGATTCAGTCAAAGTATCTTTACGATTGTCCTGTAATTACAGTGCTTTTACTTTGAGCTGCTTCATACGTGGCGCACGTTTTTTTGCCAATCTACGTTGCTCCTTCTCCTCCCATTTTCGCTGTTTATCTGGATCTTCCTCCTGAAGGATTCGATCCTTTTCTGCTTGACGACGATCCTCTCGACGTTGAGCTGCCGCTTCGGCTCGAGCTGCATGCGTTGTTTTCAAAAATGCCTCCTCCACCCTCAAACGATTTTTATCCGCTTTGCTCTTTCCCTACGGTAATTCATTAATTTATTTTTCTACTATACCAGATTTATTATTTTTTTAATAAAACATTTTTATTTCCTAGTAAAAATTAGAAAATTCATATTCATTTTTTTTTAGTTTGACAAAAGTTTTGCATTTATAAAAAAAAACAAAAGTTATTTTTCAAGGTGACAGAATATTCAAAATTGGGTAAAAAATCGAAAATGTGAAATTTTTTTTTTCGATGAAAAAAAAGTTCAATAATATATTCCTATTGTTGTGCATTTTTTTGCTGAAAGAATTTTTTTTAAAGAAATGAAATTTTAAGGAATCTTTGTTTTCATGAATATCTAAACAAAATTTATTTTGCATTTCTTTGTTAAAATCAATTTCTTTAAATAAAAAAAAAAAAAAATCCAAACTCAATGTGACCAATATTTCGAGACTAACATTATCATTAATTTTACGAAAATTTAAACGTTTTTTAAAATTTGTTTAATGAAATTATTTAGTAATTATACTTTTAGCAGTTGAAAAAAATCTTTAATTCTTCGATTAATTTACCTCTTTAGATAATTTGAAGCGGCGCAATTTATCGAGAAGATAGAAAGTGAGTTGAAGAAGCGGTCGCATTTTTTCGTGGCTGTCGCTGGGTATTCTTCCCTTAATACTTATATTAAGACCAACGAGAAGCACTCTCTTCACTTCCGGCATCGTCAAAGCGCCGGAATCCCTAGAAAAAAAATCAATTTAATAAACATTGCCAAATCAGAATCACATTGCTAAAAATATTGTTATTAATATTCCCAAATAGATTTTTTTAGTAATTAAGAATGGCCCAAAATAAAAATCTAATAAAAGTCACAGAAGCTCCAATAATATAAAACATGTCCTAATATATCTTTATGATAGAAAGTTTCCTAATATTTTCATGCTTTTTTAACGCACATTTACTAACTCTTGATATCATAACAAAAAAAATTAAGTACTTTTTTCCGTTTAATTTTCATGAATAATTTAAATTGTAATTTTTTTTTCTCTAATTTAGAAACAGGTGAAAACGTAAAACCAGAAAAAGGAAAAAAAGCTAATTTAAATAATGTTCCAAATCAATATTATCTTGCTAAAAATGTTTAAAAAATTAATTTTCTTGTATAGAATTTTTGTTAAATACAAAACACGAGAAAGGCTCAAAATAAAAATCTAATCGAATTCACAGACGATCCGATAATATAAAAATTATCCTAATATGAATTATAATTTTATAAAAATTATAATTTTATAAAATAATATGTTTTATTTCAGGCATTTTTTTTTTAACGGATGAATTAAAATAGTTTACTAACTCTTGTTGTTTTGGCCCGCTGTATTGATCGCTAATGTGAATATAATCGATATATTGCGAGTATTTCGTAAAAGCTTGAATAAGCCGATTATCCAAAATGGCCGAAGCGGCTTCAGCGATTTCCGACATAACGAGAAAACCCGGCGGTAATCCAAATTTCTCGCTTGGCCTTTTTTCCGGACAGTAAGTCGCAACATCAGCGATATCTCTTGCAAGGTGCATTGCAGTTTTTTTCGTAGCTACGGCTAATACAAAATTATCGCTCTCGTCTTTCGATAATTCGATTCTTAGATGAGCTTGATCATTTTGCGGTCGTCCAAGTTGTGCAATAACAGCGACGAGATCCTGTCGTTTTATTAATTTTAATTCGACGAGCATTGAATCACAACCAACACGACCGGAACAATAAAGACTGTATTGCGATTCGCTCTCTTTAACCAAGTCGCTCTCTGTCGATTCGTCTCTGGATTTTCCCGTATCACCGACGAGAGAAAAATTTTCCATTAACAATTGAGCATTTTCCGCCAGCCAACTTTCTGCAATGCGCGAATTTTTCGAACGACCCGCGATGTAATTTATAAAGTAGACGAAGAGACCGGCGACCATTAGAATTTCAAGGTAAAAACTGTCCCAACGTGCGCGAAGATGAAGAGGAACTTTTGTGATTGTTAGAGTCGAAGGTTCTTCCTGTTTGGCACCAGCGTTACGTCCGTTATTATCGAGACCCTCGAATTCTTCCTCATCCTGCAAATAAAAGTAACAGTGATAAACATAGCTGATAGTTTGTTGACGTTATTTTGTTAAGCATCAGCACTACAGTTTACGTAATTCGAGTGTCAAGATTTTAAAAATGTAACTTTGCATTAAACATTTTTACGAGTTAGAAGTCATTTTGTCTGTTGAAAGATACTCTATGAATTTGCTGTTAACATGTATAATATTATATTATAATATTATAATATATTATGTTGTTTATTCATTATAGTAATTTGTTTATTTTTATAAAATCCCAAGCTGCAGAAATAACTAAACTAAACTCTTAATTGAGATGTGAAATGAAGAAAATTAGTCTGTAAATTAGTAAAATATCATTTAAGAAATAAAAGATGCTGTCATTTATCATTTAAATTTATAATTTCCAAATTCATCAATTTGGTAAATTTCAAAATTCTATAAGCTTGATAAATTCGTAAAATTCGTAGAATTCATGAAATTCATAAAATTCGTAAAATTAGTAAAATGCATACAATTCGTAACATTCATAAAATTCGTAAAATTCATAAAACTGATAAAATTCATAATTTCATAAGTTTCATGCAATTGGGACTACAGTAGATAAAATATTTTACTAAAAGTAGTAAAATAAATTTATGGATTTCTGCTCAAAGTTTTAAAAAAGTATAACAATCAACTTGCAGGAAAACACAGAAAATGATGTAAAAACAAATCAATATATGCAGTATTTTTACTGCAATGGCTTTGAATTTTTACTAGCATTTTTACCTGAAAGTGATCAAATTCGCCATCGGCGTCTTCAACCAAAGAGCCATCATCGTCTTCTTCTT
Source organism: Perithous albicinctus (assembly GCA_964016905.1). Taxonomy (NCBI): domain Eukaryota; kingdom Metazoa; phylum Arthropoda; class Insecta; order Hymenoptera; family Ichneumonidae; genus Perithous; species Perithous albicinctus. Next base: position 12,132,655 of record OZ024689.1, on the reverse strand, counting down.
CTTCCTCTTCGTCAGATAAAGCGCCTGGAGGAGCGAAATTACTCTCCGATGGAGCTTCTTTAAATTGGTCAGCCAGACGGTCGCCTGGAGCCGAACCTTTTGGCTTTATTTCCTCAAAATCCTCAAACTCGGCAAATTCATTGTCTTCGCCAAGTTCCTCGTGAAAATGAGCGTTGACCCAGAGATTTGTTCCTACCAGTGCTATGTGCACTACCACAAGCCACAGCTTCATATTTCAACTGAAAAAAAAAAAAGCATTTTTGTTTTTACAAATTTCATTAAAGCTGTAAATAATTTTGCCCTGAAAAATGCATCTTTCTTAAATGTAATTTTTATTAATAGAAACAGTTTTTACTCAGATTTTTGTGAATATTTTCTTTAATAAACCAGCAAAAAAAAGACAACACGAAAATAAAATATTTCTGATTTTGCAAATAATTATTCATTGGTTTTTTAAAAATATTTATTATTGTCTATAAAATATTCGTAGGAATTTATTTTTTTAAATTCAAAATGAAAAATTTCAATTGAATTTTTTTGTTTTTTTTTTTGCCTTTTTGAGTCGTTTTTGTCTTTTTTTTTCTTTCTATTATTCTCATAAAATTGATACTTGGAATGAGAAATAGGGTATAAAAAAATCTGACTTCACGTGAAATAGACACAGGTAACCTTTCGGACGTAATTTATAAATAAAAACCTTCGGAATTTTTGGTAACCTTTACTTACCGAATTTACGCACTTGTTTTCTCTTTAAATAAAAATCCGATAAATGGTAGAATTTTTTTTTCTTCTATCTTCCTACATGTAATTGAATTAATTAGGCCAAGTGAAATAAAACGAAAATCCCGTGAATTCAGTGCGAGGAAGTGGTGACTTGCATACCCACTGAACGTGGCATCGAGTCTAACGTTACGTATGTATACATTATTATTATTAGTATGAGTGTACAGCGATCGCAGCGCCACCGTAAAAAAATGCTTACATATTTCGGATTTTATAATTTGTGGAAAAAAACTGAGTAAAAGTATCAATATCAAAACCAAATCGATATTAATTTTTCGAGTGACTTAATTAAGATTTTATCGACACCTTAAAGTTGTATTTTTCGTGACAAGAAATTTGTTCAAGGGTGATAACAGAGATCGAAGCCAACATCACGTTGTGGATTTTGTTTTTTGTAAATCACTGAAACATGTAATAAATTGTATGAAAATTAAAGCATGAGTAATATTAAATCTATCAAATTACATAGTGAAATTATTGATTAAAAATCGTTGTTTTTTATTTTTATCAATAAGAAAAATGTTTATTGGTAGTAGAAAATAGAATGAGAACCACTGAATGCTTGGCGGCAAATTCAAATGGCAGATTCATCGTATACATTTCTGCAGTACAAAATAATTCAATGAATATGAATTTTAAACCTACGAAAAACTCAATAAGAGTTAAATTCATTATTTCAGATCGTATTTAGGCATTTTTTTGTAGATAAGTACAATGTTTATATGTAGCAGGTAGCAGAAGCAAAAATTAATACAACTGCCTACTCGAAGCTAACTTCACCCAACAGACTCGACACTAATAAATTCTTTTGTTATAAAATAATTGTATATATATCAATATTAACCCTACAAAAGACTAAAAGAAGTCAAATTAACAATTTGTAGTCATAATTTCTTATTTTTATAGATAAGAAAAATATTTCTAGGTGAAAGCTGAAATGACCATCACTGGGTGGTCGGCGGCAAATTCAAACGCTAGATTCAGCCGTAAACTCTCACAAATCCCTTTAAATATATAATAATTCTCCAAATATCAATCTTAACCCTAGAAAAACGTCTAAAAAAGAGTAAAATTAGAGATTCGGTATCGCAATTTCTTATATTTATAGACAAGAAAAATGTTTATAAGCAGCAGAATTAAAAATTGAGCACAACTGCCTACTCGGAGCTGACTTCACACACCTGAAATAGGCAAAGTCTCAAGACCGGTCGAAAAGCATCGTCCAAGTTGCTCCTCTTGCGTCAATTCTACATGAAAATACATGTTTTAGAGAACCAGCGCGATTTACTTATCGAATATAATTTTTAAAAAACACTGTGATAAGAGTGCTCCAATAGAAAGGCATGCTTTTATTCGCAGGTGTACAAAAATAAAAGTAACTAAAGTTGACGAAAGTTTAATCGATAGAATTTTAGAGGGCGACAGCCTGCGCGGGGCAGGCGGGGCAATGAGTCAAACAATGGATCAATACACGTGTAGAAAGGACGTTTAGATTGAATTTCGAGGTGTTTTTACGCCTGTTTATTTCACGTCACCTTGTGAAACGCTTTTGAAGGGGAGGAAAACCCCGAATTTTACGACATTTCTCATTCTTCTGGTAAGTAAAATGACAATCTTAATAACATTTAATAAATCGTCTCGGATATTTCATTTTACGAAGTTTTCGGCTCTTTAAGGTTGACAATTATTTATATATGCTTTATTAAGTCGTTTAATTGAAGATTTGTTTTTAAAAAAATTCTTATTTTTAAATGTGAATTCATATTGAAGTTCGTTTGTTATTTATAGTGATTTTTTAGTATAATAAATATGCATACTATTGTTTTTATAGTAAAATATCGACTTTTTTTTTTGTATCTCATTTAAGAATTCTATTTTTTGATGTTATAGAATTGACTTTCTAAAAAGCTAATAAAAAATTTTTTTGGACCTCCCGAACAAAATCTTAGTTTCTGTTAAGACATTTTTTAAATTCTCACAATTTTGTTTTTTTCTTTTCTAAAATATTGGAAGTGCACAAAATTTCAAGTACGAATATTGATATTTAAAACCTTTGAATATTCTATCTTTATAAATAAAAAAAAAAGTATTGTCATTTTACCTTTTTTTACATATCATATTCCTGAAAGTAGACCAAATTTTAGAGAAAAATATAAATATTAAATGGGCAGTCACTATTCTTGAGCGTTCATTAAATATTTCTGCTTCTGAATTTTTATTTATAATTAAACATTGGATTTTAAATTTTATCAATTTAAAATGTAATTTCAATTGTAATTACATATTAACCATGAAATGTAGATAAGTATTTTCCCTGGAATTTCACCTATTTCCACAAACTGGGTGTCTGGAAATGAATAAAGGATAAAAAATATGATTAATTTGAGGGCAACAAAAATTGCTTGTGAGATTTTGATTGATATTTTTATTTTTGCTGTATTTACATCTAGAAATCTGAATAGAATTTTTTGCATAATAAACATTTATAAAATGTTATGTTATATAACATTAATATCAAATTTTCAATCCCACAATTTTATACATTTTTTACATTTATAGAAAAAAAAAGTAGAAATATTAAAAATCTCGAATATCTCTTAAATTGATTTATTACCCTTCTACAAATAAATTATATTTACCTCATAAAAATGAGAAAAAAACATCATATTTTTCACAACTTCATAATCAAAATTTGAATATTATTTATTGTAGTGCAGAAATTATTATTTATTATTATTCAGAAAAGCGATCAATTCTACAAAGGTTGCTGATAATTACTAATCGTAAAATCAATTACATAATGAATCTTTAAAAAATCAACTCAGAAAAAAATTATAATGAGGAAGCAATACACAAAGTTAAACTTTGGATCTTCTATATTTCACTCATCCGCATGACAAAAATCTAAAAGAAAAAAAAATTCTTACAATTTTGCCAGATCCACAAAATCATGGAGAAATCTGACTATCAAGGAAATCAACCGCGTTCATCAAAGCGAAGAACCGGAGGTCGTACTTCAATGTCCGCATCAATATCAAGCGCATCTAGCGACGTAGGAACGCAATGCGTCCAAGTCGTAGTACGTTGTCGTCCGATGGACGAGAAAGAAACATCGCGCAATTATTCACGTGTCGTTGAAGTAATTCCAGCTCGTGGAGTTGTTGAAATACGAAATCCACGTGAAGATCCAACTCGTGACAATGTTAAAGTCTTTACATTCGACGCGGTTTACGATTGGAATTCAAATCAAGCTGAACTCTATGAGGAAACCGTTCGTCCTTTGGTATCCTCGGTACTCGATGGTTTTAATGGAACAATTTTCGCCTATGGACAAACTGGTACTGGCAAAACTTATACAATGGAAGGCACGAAAAATGACTCTGAACGCAGAGGAATAATACCACGAAGTTTCGAACATATATTCAATCACATTGGTCGCACGGAAAATATGCAATATTTAGTACGCGCGTCTTATTTAGAAATTTATCAAGAAGAAATTCGTGACCTTCTTCATCCGGATCAGAGTTTACGTTTTGAGCTTAAGGAAAAACCCGAAAGTGGCGTTTTCGTAAAAGATTTGTCATCGGCCATTTGCAAAAATGCTCAGGAAATTCAACAGTTGATGAAAACTGGAAATCAAAATCGTACTATCGGAGCTACGAATATGAACGAACATAGCTCAAGATCACATGCTATTTTTTTGATTACCATTGAAATGAGCTCTATGGGTAATGACGAAGGAGGAATACGGGTTGGACGTTTAAATTTGGTTGATTTGGCTGGTAGCGAAAGACAAAGCAAAACTGGTTCGAGTGGTGAAAGACTCAAAGAAGCTAGCAAAATTAATCTTAGCTTGTCGGCACTTGGTAATGTTATTTCGGCTCTTGTTGATGGAAAAACTTCACACGTTCCTTACAGAGATTCGAAATTAACACGATTGCTTCAGGATTCGTTGGGTGGCAATTCTAAGACTATTATGGTTGCTAATATTGGTCCGGCTTCTTATAATTATGATGAGACACTCACGACTTTGAGATACGCTAATCGAGCGAAAAATATTAAGAACAAACCGAGAATCAATGAAGATCCGAAAGATGCACTTTTGAGACAGTATCAGGAAGAAATCAGCAGGCTTAAGGAAAAATTGGCACTCAAAGGACCTGGAGCGCCGAAAAAGAGTCGTAAACAAAAAGGCAAAAAAGCCATTGAGGTTGAAGATTTTATTGAATCGGAATCTGAGGCTGAGGACAGTAGAGATGATAATCGAATGTCCGATAGCGATAAAAAACTTATTGTCGAACAGCTCAAAGCTGAGAAACAAGAGACCGAGAATTTGGTTCTTAGAATTAAGGATTTAGAGTCGAAAATGCTTTGCGGAGGAAAAAATATTGTTGATCATACTAATGAACAACAGAGGGCGCTTGAACAACGAGCCGCTGAAATTGCGGAGAGGAAGAAGAGGGAAGTCGAGATGCAACAGAAATTGGAGGAAGAGGAAATGACGACTATTGGTAAAATTTCATTTTTTAAATAATATATTTTAATAGGAAAAAAAACAGCAGTGCGAAATTGTAGATTTTTGCAAGCTGTTATTTAAGCGATTTCTGATAAAAACGATTTGAAAAAAAATATTGCTTACTTAAATATTTGATTTTCACACTGCCGTTTTTTGTGTATTGAACACATTTTTTTTGTTGGAATTTACGGAAAATTTTATTCGAAATCGAAGGTTTCAGAGAAAGAATAATTTATTTGACAAAAATCTGTTTTGTTTAGTTTAAATTAGAAGTTAAAATGTAAATAGAGTTGCTTTATTTTTTTTTTGTATACCTAAAAAAAAGACAGTACGTAAATTGTACATTTTCTTAACTACTGAAACACTAAAAACAGATTTAAAACGAGTGACTTAAATAATTGAGTTTGAAACTGCCGATCTTTTTTTTTTATGGGTTACACACAAAAGTTTCAGGAATTTCTGTAAAATTTTAAGTAAAATCGAAGATTTTAGGCAATCAACAATTTCCTTATTTCGTTGAAAAAAAAAATCAGTTTTGTTTAGTTTAAATTAGAAGCTAAAACGTAAATAAAATTTGCTTCATTTTTTGTATACTTTAGTTGAAAAATCGACAGTAGGAAATTACATTTTTATTTAAGCAGAAAAAACTTTGATTGTGACTTTGTTTCCAGTTGAATTGAATTGTAATTTTCGTAAAATTGAAGTAAAATCAAAGGACTCAGAGTGAAAACTAATTTAATTACGTCACTTCAAATTTCATAAATTTAAAAGTTTATAAAAATATAAAGCTTTTACCTTGTATTTCTCTTGTGCATTTCTTCTCTTCAAGTATATCAATAATTTTAAGAAAATTCATCTTCCAGATAAAAAAAAGAACTTAAGTAGTAGTAGTAAAATAATCTCTTAATAGTAAAACTCCGCTAATTAAGATATATTTACAAAAAAAAAGTAACAGTCAGCAAAATTATAAATTAGGAGACATTTTGGGAAAAAATCTGAACAAATTTGGCTAATATGATAATTTTATTACAACAACATCCTCAATTTTTACATAATTAAAAAACAATGTATCTAAAAATTAGAAAATCCATTTTTCATCTTAAGTTAAAAAACTGTCCAATTAAGAAAATGGATTAGCTTTAAAATAATTGTCACAAACATGTGAATAATCTTTTTTCTCTTTTTTTTTCAACAGGAGTGCGTGAAACTTACACAACATTGCAACAAGAAGTTGACGTAAAATCACGAAAGTTGCGAAAATGTTACGGCAAGCTTCAGGTATTAAAACAGGAGCACGAAGACGTTAACGGCGAATTCAACAGAGACAGACGTGATCTCGAGCAAACTCAGCACGAGTTAATGAAAGAACTGAAGCTGAAATATTTGATTATCGATAATTTCATTCCCGTTGAGGATAAACACAAAATATTAACGCGAGTTAGATTCGACGAGGATGAAGATTGTTGGATTGTCAAAGAGCCAACGCCGTCAAATGTCGAGACCATTAAGAGGCCAATTTCCGTTCCTGGTGCACGTCGACCAATTGCGGAATATGCAAAAATTGCTTTAGCGATGGGACGTGGTTATCGTTATGCAGGCGAAAATATTTTAAATCTTGAGCTTGATATGCCTGCTAGAACAACTATGGATTATCAAGGACCCGCTATAGCGCCTACTATTCAAGCTGTACTCGAAGAAGCGCTTCGAGACGAAGGCGATATTGACGTTGATGCCTCTAATGCTAGGCTACGTAATAAACAGCGAATTCCCTCAGCAAGAAGCGCAGTGAGGCCCAAAAGCGTTGGAAAAATTCCTCAGATACCGGCGCCCGTTTATCCAAAGACTCGAGGACTTGTGCCCAAGTAGAAAAAAAAAGAAAATAGTTTGCGATTCTAACAGAGATTATTATTGTACATATTTACTCGTACGTACCTTTTGCTTCTAATTTATTTTGATAATTGTATCACGATTATCGACGCCTGAGATTTATTGTTTACGTTTTTTTTTTTATGTAATTTTCTTTCTTGTCTAGTCAATGTCCCCAACGAATATGAATTTAAGACACGAATAAACGAATTTTTTGCCTTTTCATATTGTCTCGTAATTTCATTTACTTATTTTCATTTCTCAACGTGAAAGATCCCTTTAACAAAAGAAAATATATATATAAATAGGGTCTCACAATTCAACAGGGGTTCGAGTCAGCCAAAAAAGTTTCTTTTTATTATAAGGTCTACTTCTTTTCCTAATAAAAGAAAAAAATTCAAATAATTCTATCCTTTTAGGATAAAGCTCAAGGATTTTTTGTAAGTGGACAAACCAGCTGGGTCAACCGGTTGAATCAAAATCAGATTTAAGAGGTTTAAACTCTCCGCGTAATCTAGAGAAAAATAATCATAGAGTCTCCGCTAAGTCTCAGTAATGAGGTTCGGCGATCAGGGTCGTTCCAAGATAAAAATCTGATTTTTTGTAATGCTGTACTAGAAGCTTTGATAATGCTTGCGCAGAATTTGTAAGGATTATATCGTATAGTTTCTGAGATACGAATTAGTAAAGTCACTGAATTTAACACGCGATTATGGATAAAACATACATGATTTTTCAGATCTCGTTTTTTTTTTATCACTTAAAACCAAGATACACAAAAAAACATACGGTTGCATTTGTTGAATCTTTCTGAATATTACAAAAGCTTAAACTGTAAATTTTACCGCAATAATAAAAAAGAAAAGTACAGTTAAAGCGGAGATGAACCCCAGATATCTTGTGAGGGAGACCATCACGACGGCTATCTTGCTTAACGTTCGACAACGCTGCGTACGCGCGCAGTTTTGAATACTCTATCAGCTAATTTTTTACGTGAAGTCGAAATGTGATTATGTGAGATCTTTAAAATACTAAAGTATTTTTATTTCATAGTTATGACAACTCGATCTTTCACGCGTTTACGCATTTAATAGTTGTGGTAAGGAACAACAAAAGTCTAGCGTCTAACACATGGCAGCCGGCGGAAGTGCTACTTTGCCAAACGTCTAACAAAGAAGGGATCCCCCCAGGTGTCCCTCTCTGATTTTAATAATATTACACTAATAATTAAATGCTTTAGAGGGTAATTACCCCCTCAAAAATGATTCTTCTGAGAAATGCAAAGATAGGTCAACTTACTGCCGTTAGTAATGTATAACATATTTTTTTTTAATTTCTCGGTTCGTATTTTAACTTATTTACTCGATTTTTGTATAATTCTATTTGTGTTTGAGGGATGGTTTACTGTTACGATGAACAATAAGGCAAATATTGCATCTGTCAACAGTCTGTCTAATTTAATAAATTTTATTCGCAAGAGGTACATATTTTCATACCACTCGATAAAATGCGTTTAGGGGTAGTTATTCCCTGAATAATTATTCTCCCAACATATAAGAAAATACATCAACTTACTGTGCAGTAATGTGAAACGTATATTTCTAAATTTTTCGGTTCGAATTTGATCTTCTTTAGTAAATTTTGGTACAGTTCTATTCGCCTTTGGGGGATGACTTGTTGTTCCGATGACTATAATGCGATGCAAATATTGTGTCTATCTATAGTATGTCATTTTTAATGGGTTTCGTTCGCAAAAATTACATATTTTCATACAAACTTGATAAAATGCATTTAAGGGTAGTTCCTCGCTGTAAAAGCATTTTTGCGAACCATGCTGAAAACACGTCTAATTTTTTGGCTGCATTTTCTGCTTTACTTGGCGAACATTTGTATAATGTTAATCACATTTTGGGGCAGTCTAAGCCCATAAAGTTGTCGAATCGAATCGCAGAAATAACTTTATTCATGTTTTGTTATGGCAAAGATTATCCAACAAGATTCGTCTAAAATAATTGCGTTTTTATATATGAAACAGACGAATCGCTACTTTTCGATCCCGACTTTGGGAGGCTGTTTCACCACCTAAAACTGTTTTTCGGTAGATAAAAAAAAATATGTGCCGCTTAATTTTTATGTAGTATAAAATATTGCAATATTACTAAAGTCGGAGATGAACACCTAGGATACCTTCCTTGTAAGGTAGAGGTTTGAGAATACAACTACGCAAATCGAGTTATATACAAGTTTTCCATATTTTAATAGCAATAGGAATAACATTGCCTTAAAAACAAGTCTGGAAAAATAGATCATATTGACGTATATACAACGTGAAATTCTTGTTATACAAAATTAACTCGTAGTCTACTAGCGCAGTCGTCACCGATCCTCTATAATTGGAGCGATTTTTTAAAAGTTTAAACTCTAAAGTTCGATGTCTCTGATGCCAACCGTTATGTAAATTATTCTATAATTTTTGTTATAAATGCAATTTATTAACTAATTATTTAAACACCAAGAAATTATTGAAAAAACAGAAAAAAACAAAAACCAATGATGAACAGCTTCACTAATACTTCAAAGTTAAAAAAAGAAATGTATTCTTTTTTAGATAAATAACTCTTATTAAAATATAGATTCCTACTATTTACTTACCTTCAAAACCAAAAATTATCGTCTTCTTCACAAGAATAATATACTTCGATAATCAATCAAATAATCGATTGCGCTATTTTTAAAAATATATCAATGTGCAAATAAATTACATTCGACCTTAATTTACGCCCGATCAACACTTTATTGCTTCACTAAATAGAATTCCATTCCTCCAACCGGGAATTTATGAAATAATTATTGAAACACCAAACTAATAAATATAAAAAAAGAAACGTGAACAGTAAAAGTTTCTTTAATTCTCCAAAGTAAAAAAGAAAGTATTTTTTTCCAAAATACAAATAAAATCATTTTAAAATATCCATTCCTACAAATTACTTACCTTAAAAACCAAAATTATCCTCTTCGTAATTTCCATATCGTCACACTCGTTCATATAAAATAAAAGCTAAAAAATCATCAACTTATTCAAAGATCTTACATATATTTCCTTCCTTTTCCCTCCCCTCTCCTTTTTTTCATCATCATACAATTCTACATAAGCCAGTGCGACACTTACAAGCAACTTCTATTAAATTTTCGCAGAACGAAACTGAAAAAAGGTAATTCAGCCCTAATTTATGTATAAATCGCGCAGTTTTAACCACACGATAGAATCCACTTTTTTATCCCTGTAAAGATCGAATGTTCCGATGTTTTTAAAAAGTATCTCTTCCTCTCAAAGAGAAAATATTTCATCAACTTGTCATTTCTCTTAAAAATACAAAAAAAAAGAAGATTTTCTATCACTTCCAAATAGAATCAACATCATAATCGTGTCAGTAAAATCTTTGTTGCGGATAATTTCCGTATTGTTGCTGCGGATAGCCGATAGGAGCGCCACCAGTCCCGCCATATTGTTGCGGCATTGCATAGGATTGTTGCTGTTGTTGCGCCTGTTGTTGTTGTTGTTGTTGTTGTTGTTGTCCATATTGATTTTGCATAGTGCCACCACCGTATGGTGTTTGATTATTCGTTTGTATCATATTCGCCATATTTCCATAACCCTGATTATAATTATATCCATTATTCATATAACTAGGATTACCGGAAAAGCTTTGTTGCTGATAATTCGGAAATTGATTGCTCAATTGTTGATACGACATTGTCGATGGTTGTTGCGGCGCTGCGATCGGTTGTTGTTGCTGTTGCGAATAATTCGTTCCATAAAGATGTTGTTGTGGAATCGGAAGCAGTGGAATCGATGGAATTGGAGCGCTAGTGTCGTTTTCATCTTTCATCGTGTTAGATGCGTGCGATTTTACGACATATTTGTTTGGCAAATCGCCCATTATATTGGCAATCAAACGTTTAGTTTCATTCAAAATGGCGTTAGGATCGCTACCTTCGGAATTAGCGCCATCTCGCGATTTTTCGGATGGCGATAAACGCGATCTTGATCTAGATCTTGATCTTGATCTCGACCATGATCTCGAATTCGAACCTTCGCGCGGTGATTTCTTTTTTCTGGCTTTTTCGCTCTCAATTACATTTTTATCAGCGGCTTTGTAAATATCCTCAAATGTATAATCATCATCGTCGTCGGAAAGATCAATTTTCTTTCCTCTTTTAGAAGTTTCCTGCTGAATCGACACTTTCTGTTGTACCTCTTCGTCATCAGCGAACATATCGAGTTTGGGTTTCCATTTGGAATCATCGTCAGTGGGATTTTGATTTCCCTTGCGTGTTGAAAATGGTGATGTGCTACGTCCACTTTTATTTGCTTGTGAAGAGCTTGAAGATTTTTCCCTCGTCGGTGACGAAACTTTCGTTACATTCGTCGTATTCGTAGGAGTTCCTAAATTAACAAAACCTCGTAATTTCTCGACTCTCGGTGGATCGGTAGCTTCTAATTTTTTCAAAAAATTAATCAATCCATGCTGTTCATCGGTGCCTAAATCTTTGAAATTTTGCAACAGTGTCTTAAGATCATTATCCGAAAGACTTTCCATACGCGTTGATTTCGGAAATTCCGTTGCGACGTCCCTTTTGATTGGAAGAATTTCCCTTTCTTCCGGTACTTTTTGCACGATTGTCGGTGTTGGAACTTTAGGAGGAGGTGGCGGATTAGTTGGCGCAGTCACAACGGAAACTTCAACGGGATTGGTGGAAGTTGGCGCCACTGAAGCTACCACTTGAGTTGCAGGTGCAACTTGTGCAACAGATGGCGCTGCTTGCGCAGCTGCGGTAAGTCCTTGAACAAAGCTCGCGGCTGTTATTGGTTTATCGCTGTGCTGTGAAGCTTCAGCCATTCCTACAACAGCATTTATAAGCGTTTCAAGCTCATCTTGTGATACGTTAGTACGTCCTTGTGCTACGAGAGCTGCAGCAATTTGTTGTGCAATTGCGACTTTATCAACAGCTCCAACACCTGGAACGCTAACAGGTTCCGATTTAATTGGTGTCGCTTGTATCGCTCTTTGATAAATAGCACGCGATGGATTAGCAAAAGACGCCGCTAGGGGTCTCGCTAATTCCATTTCTCTTTTCTTTCTTCTCTCTTCTTCCTCTTGTTTCAATTGCGCCGCTAATTGTTCCAATTTTTTCTTATCCTCCGCGGCTTTGTGCAAAAGTTGCGCAATATTTTGTATTGCCGATTTTGTCGCTGCTATCGCCATTTTTTCAATCATGCCCGCGAACAATTGTCCTTTTAGCTTTTCCTTCACTGTTTCAAAGAGAACGCTCACTTCTTCATCGTGAAGCAATTCTTCGGCGGAATTCGGTTTTGCCTTTTCAGCTGCTAAAGCTCGTGATAAAAGGGACACGACTTTTGGACCTAGAGAACCCAATTGACCTTCAAGCGCTGTTAACAGACGCAAGAGACCAACGATTTCTAAATCCTCGCGCAGTGATTCTTCCGCTTCCGCGGGACTTGGGGATTTTTCTTTGTGATACGGCGAACCGTAATGACGTGTTCTAGGTGGTGGTAAAACTCTAGCTGGTGGATAATACGAAGAAGTACGGTAAATACCTGTTCTACCACGTGTATAAGTGTAAGCATAATCGCGTTCCCTGATTGGCTCGTGACGTTCGTGATATTCGGCTTTAACAGTTTTTGTACCAACGTATTCAACGTCATCGTCGCTATCCGCTAGATGTCGCGATCGCTTTGCCGATGGCGATCTCTCGCGTTTGTCGCGAGCAGAAACGCCACCTGTTGGCCATTTTTCTCGATCACTTTTGCTATCTCTTTCTGTTCTTTCTGTTCTTTCTACTCTTTCTGTTCTTTCTGATCTTTCTGTTCTATCTGATCTTTCTGTTCTCTCTGCTCTTTCTACTCTATCTGTTCGTTCCGTTCTTTCTGGTGGACGATCTTCGGGTAATTCTAAACGTTTTCTTATTTCCTCTTTTCGTTGCTGCAGTTGTTCGTTATGAATGTCGCGCATTCTTTTGTTCCAAAATTCAATCCATTCGGGTTTAAAGTCATGTTTGCTTGGATCCTTACCTTCGGCTTGTAGTTCTTTGTAACGACGATTCCAAAACTTTTTCCACTCGTCGGGATAAGAAGGGTGTTTTTCAGGATTTTTTTCGTGAAACTTTAACGCACGCTCGAGTGTCTCTTCGGCGCGTCTTATTTGTTCCCGATATTTGTCCCACTTGTCACGTTCGCGAAGTGGCTCAGCGGAACGTGAACGTGAACGACTGTAACGCGTTCGCGCGCTTACGCGATATTTGTGGCTTGATATACGATCGGATAAAGAAGCGGTCGGTGGTGCAGCTGCACGACGACCACGACTACGAGAACGTGAACGCGAGCGCGAGGGTGAAGGACTGCTAGATATACTTGAAAGTGATGATAGAGACTTTGTGTCGTCCGACGGACGTATCGTTGACGATGAAGATTTTGACTTTTCCTCAGATTTTTCAATCTTACGCATTGAATTTAATTTTTCTTTTGTCAGGATACGGATCTTCATGCCGCTGGAAAAAGAAAAGATTTTACGATCGTATATAACACTTTCTTTATTTCGTCATAAAATGGCAGAGAATATTTGGTACAGTATTTTTTAAAGTTCTTTGTCTTACGTCAGTTTTCTTTCTTGCTTTGGAATTGATTTTCCAAAAACTTTGTTTGATAAAAAAATATTTGGAGATCGCACAAAGCATTACAAATTTATATTATATTTATATTAAAAAGATGAGTTTGTCACTTTTTTTCAGGGTGAAATATTAATATTTAATGGTTGCTTAAGGACTCCAAAAATCGTAAAAAAAAAATTTTGTTCACACTTCTCCTATTTCCTACGTATGAATCTTAAACTTAAAGACAAAATACACTCTCACGAAAAAAAACATGTATAAAATAATATTTCAGAATTAAAAAAAAACATCAAAATTAGGAAAATTTTTAAATCGAATTGTGCATAACTTTTTTGTTTTCCTGGTACGTATTTTAAATTTATAGATAAAATACACTCTTTCGCTGAAAAAATTTTGAAAATTGGTATAAATCACTAATCTGCAGATTATAGAAAAAAAATGATTTTTAATTGATATAAAAAATTCCTAATGCTTTAAGCGACCTCTAAATATTTCTTTAAATAGCTTTCGGAATTTTAAACCCATAACGACAATAGAAACAAATGTGAGTTGAGACAAAGAATAAAAAAAGGAAGTCAACAAAATAATAATCCTATGCTGGCAAAACTATATAAAATCGTACATTTTGTCACTTTTATACGATTTGTCAACAAAAAAACACTCCGGTCTCTAAAAATGTATTAAAAAAGTTTACGTTCATATAAAAAAAATAGTTTCCCCATACCGAATTTAACATAACTTTTTATACTTACGATCTTTCTTTGTCCTTTGACTCGGTCTTCTTTGAGGAATGTTCCTTCTCCGATTTCTTCTCTTCTTTCTTCGGCTTTTCCTCGATCGTCACTTCCGCGTTATCTTGGTACTCGTACGGATTCGCGTACTTGTTGTACCGTCCTGTAGGAGCACCTACCACTGAATAAATGTCATCACTTCGATAAATGGAAATAATAGACGAAAAAACAAATGTGGATCAAAAAAATTGATCTGTTAAATTGAACAATAATCCATATGTTAAATTAAAAGAAAAAATATTTAATAGTAGAAGTTGCAAAAAAAAAAAACGATTGAAATTCTTACTCACCTTCTTTCTTCAAAGCAGCTGATATTTCTGCCATCTTCTCGTCAAAGTTAGTCACCCATCGCACATCGTAAACTTCCATAAACGTTAACTCTGGCGTTTCCCTAAACGGTTGGAAACACACTCACTTTCAATACAATCGAAAACAATTTTTTTTTTCAACCACAATCAAACATTTCGGAAATACTCTCGTCAATTAAGACGACTCAGCCAGTACAGTCTCGCTAAATAAATTATAGAAATTTATTTTAAAAAACAATAATATTTATATTTTTTTAAAAGACAGGTGATCGTAATTTTTTTCAAAGCTGAAAAGATCGAAAATTTTCCAAAAATTCAGAACTGAAGTACTCTTTTTTAAAACTCTGCATTTTTTTGTGAGAATTACAGAACCAGCAAATTCTATAATTCGCATTTTTAAAAATGCAGAACATATGAATCCTTTTTAATATAAAATAAAATCAGGAATACAACTTTTTATGACAATAAAAAATGTATTAAAAGCCTGACTTTCCACGTACTTTTTTAAAATAACTTTCCTCAATTTTTTCCTTTTGCGAAAAGAGAAAGTACACTTTAATAAGCCTCGACTATGAATATTTAAAACATATTTTTATTAGCTAATTTTTAAAATTAAATCGACAGCTTTAAAGATCATCAAGCGATAGAAGAAGGCTTTGATCAATTTGATTTACTTTAAGTTTTATAAAATTAAATTTGCTATATAATCAATTTTACAAGACTGTATCGACCGACATTTTTAAAACAATATGAACAGACTGTCTTAAAAAAAATATTTTTTTTTGTCTTCGCACATTATGAAAGCATGATTTGTATTGCAATATTAAACCTCGTCAAAGTTGAATGTCGTGCGATTTTTTTTGTATTTGCTATTTGATAAAGACGTAAAAATGTATTTTTTGTTATAACGAAATGAAAATAATACATTTTTTGATGTTGAGAGCTCATTTTTTCCCCCACTAATTTGTTTCCTTTCTTAATTTTCGTAGCTTTAAATTTGTTTAAATATAAAAATTTTTATCAATGAATATTATATAGAAATATTATCGGCGAATTCAAAGCGCATATTTCAAAAACCAAACAAAAATTACAGACTTGACTTCTATAAAAACGCGTAAAAAATCTGTCTCTTCCATACTCGCGCAAAATGCACTGTTGAAAAAAAAACAACAGAATATTTACAGTAATAAAATTGGACATTTGTATTTAAAAAATTGGTATATTAAAATTAATATAAAAGTGTAATGTAAATTTACAGTACAGCGTACGACAATTATGAAAAATTGAGAATCTTCAATAATGTCTACTCAAAATTTTATTAACAAGTAAAATAAAATTTTTATAATTAAAATTTTATTTTTAAAATTAAAAATTTCAGTATTAAAGTACTGTAATGTTAGTTCGAACCTGTATATTGTATTTAATTTGCTGGTTTTTGCATAAAAACTTTCACTTTGTGAATAAACAGAAGAAACAATTGGTACATTAATTTTCAAAATATTTTTAACAGTTCACATTATTTCTCTGTTAATTGATTGTCATACATTTGTTTAAACTTGTAGCAAAAATTCATAAATTCGATTTCATTTGCTTCAAAACATTCCTGTTGAAAATGCGTACAAAGAATTTTCGAATATTGTTAAAGCCTCCATAAAAAAAATATAAGTCCAAATATCACTCTAAAAAATACAATTTCAGCTTCTTGATCAAAGATCCATCGATCTCTTTTTTTAAAAATTCAATTTTTCGTTGAAGACAAAAAAAACGTAGTTTTTTTTTAGACAATCAAAAATCGAATACAAATGTAATATAAAATATTTTAGCATAGGCCTAAGTAAATTAATGGTTTTAAGGACTAACGGCTCTAGATCCGATCGTTGATATATGAAATTGTTTATATTTATGTTTCGCTTATAGTTGTAATAAATTCTCGTCCGATATGCGGTAGATAAAATAATTCAAGCGGCTTCTTCGGTTGAAAATTTTCAATTGTTTTTTTCTGCAGTGTTTGAAACAAAGGATTATAAAATAATAAGCCACAACTTCAACTCCCAAACCAAAACACAACTTAGGAAAGATTTTCAACCGGGGAGACTGTTTGAAAATTTATATCAATTATCCCCATAACTTCATTATATTACATTTGTTTTTTCTGCACTGCCTCAATGCAATTTTGCATCTTTTTGTATTACGTGTCAGCTCTCAAGGGGTGTTAGTCTTAGAATGTTATTGTAAATAAACTAGCACGTTATTGTGGCCCGGGCGCTTCGCGCCCTCGCGATTTTTTGCAGATCGTCCGTAATCGCCCCAGGCCCTGATACTTCTAAATCTTCCAATGAGACCCCCCGACCTTTATTTTTAAAAGATCCAATATAACATTTGGTTCAAACAACATTTGGCCCTAATTTTTTTATAAATCCTCCTGTAAACCCCCTCCAACCCCAAACCCTGCATTTTTTAAGTCCTCCTGTCAGAACACGTTTGGCCCTGATTTTTGTAGATCCCCAAAGGCAGGCGGAAAAAAATACTCCAGAAAAAATACCCCCGGAAACAGACAAAAATCATCGGTAGGCGGAAAAAAAACCCCCGAGGGTTTTTAAGGGTTCTTTAGGTACTTTTAGGGTTCTTTCTTTATTTTATATCCCCTTTTTTTCCGGGGGTATTTTTTCCGGGATTCATACCCAAATGGGCCTCCTCGTTGGCCCTAATTTATTTAAGTCCTACTATTACACCCCCGGGTCCTAACGCTTCTGGGTGGGGTACAAAATTTTGAACGACTAAAATTTGGAATGATTAATATCCAGACATTCTAGAATTGTGAACATTACAATAACGAAAGACAAATATAAACGAATAAAAAATTAAAAATAAAAAGATGTCATATATAAACGATCGAATCCTTTGGCGCTACTCTCCAAAATAATGATCTTATCATCGGTTATCATAATTCATCTTGTTTAAGTAAATAAAATAAAACCTACCTAAAGTGATAATCCTGATAAACCCTTTTTATGTACTGCATCTTATTCTTCTCAAATTGATTTTTATCAACAAGTTGCGGCTGAAGTCTCCCAAATCGTTCTTCAATCTTCTTAGCGACAAGCACGGAAATTTCATTAGCACCGCGTTTGTAATTCGGTGTACGCGGCAAATCGGTAATAGCTCGTGATACAGTTGGAAAGTGTCGATTTAGATAAGTAATACGATGATTATAGCTTGTAATATGTGCCATAACGGTACGTGGATCGCCGCGTTTGTCACATAGAACACAAGTGTAACTTGGCTCGCACGATTCGTTATCAACAAGTTCAAGTAGATATTCAAGTCCAACGAGTGGCGATGTACGATGACGATCGAGGCTAACTTGTATGCTCGTCGATCTTGTTAATTGATCCTCCATTCCAGGCGGAATTGGCTCACCAGGCGCCAATGAATCCGATAATGGCAATGGGCATTCGGTTGGTGTACGATTTTTTGTTCTTATTACGTTTGAATCCTCACGACTCGACCACAATGAAACTGGATAAGGACACTCGTCCAATTTCATTTTATGACGATTTCCAGAATTGTGACTCAATAATTTGTGCGCACCGAATAACGATATATTGCATATGTGACACCAAATATCCTCGTCTTCTGTTAGAGAATAAACTGGACGAAGTGTTCCATCCGAGGCTGTTACGCTGCTTCGCATCAGACGCTTACGATCGTGATCTTCCTGCCGAAAATACAGACAGAAGAACACGCAAAAATACGTATTTTAGTATCTTTTTTTTTGTTGACAATTTAAGTCGTTGGTTTCGCTGTTGGTTTTTTTCTTTTTTTTTTTTAAACCAACAACGAAAAATATCTTCCGTGGTGATTTACAGCCTTTTTGAATGCACCGTTTTTTTACCTTCTCGCGTTCCTCTTCGGAAAGGTGAGAAGGATTTCGACCCTCGATATCAAGGTCGTCAAAGTTCTGCATTTTTGCGCCACGATGATTGAGAAATTCTTCGGGATTTATTATTTTTTTTTTTTTGATGCTCTGCAAAAGTTTGAAAAGTTTTTATTTTGGGGAATTTTAGTTTTTTTTTTAAATTTTAGATATTTAAAAAAAGGCTTAATACGATGCAACCGGTTTTACTTACCATTTTTTAAAAATTTTTACCTTGATTTTTTTTTCTTATTACTAGGTGAGAGGATTGTACTTTTTCTTTATTTTATGTGAATGTGAGGTTTTTTTTTGTTTTGGTGAAGAGAGTGAAAAGTTGATGCTGTACTTTTTTGTTTTTAAGAAAAAGTATTTTTCTTTTCTGCTACTTTTTTTTTTATATAAAAGTACATACAATTATTTATGAAAAAAACAGTTGGTTTATGTTGTAAGAATAAATAATAATTTTACTCATCAAAATTTAAAGGAACCCAAGAAAAAAATTAAATTAATTTACATCATACTTGAAAATGTTTCTGCATGCAAACAGGTATGAATTAAAATGAAAAAGTTAACATTTATTTGTAGAAGATCTGAAATTGAAGATTTGATTTTAGCAAAAAAAGTAACATCTTCTTAAAAAAAAAAGATTTTTAATAATCAATCATTCAATTATTTATATTAATTTTCGTAGGGGCGAATCTGTTTTTTTTTTAATCTGTGCATTCTGAATTTTTTATAGCAGGATTCTTTTACTCTTAAATTTTCAGTTAAGAAAATATTCTAACTTTTGAAACATTATAAATTAGCATCTGTTTGTAATTTTAAGATTTGAATTCAGCAAAAAAAGAATAGTTTTCTCTTTTTTTAATGCTAAAACACACATTTTTAGTTTTTTATAGTAATTTTTGTATGAACTAATTCATTTTTTAAATTGGTGTGCAAATTCACAAGTAAAAGTTTGGAAAAATCAGGTAATTTTTATTAAATTCAAATTTTCAGATGAGAAAAAGAAAATCAATCTTTTGAAACATTCAAATGTTAGCATTTCGTTGTAACCTGAAAATTTGATGTTAATAAATAGGAATTGCTTTTTTAAATTTTTTTTTCTGATTAAGCTAACACTTTATTTGTAAGATAAATTTTTGTAGAAGCTAATTTATTATTTTTTTTAATTTATGCATATAGAATTTTTTTTTAAATAGATTTTTTGTTCTATTTAAATTTTTAGCTTACAAAAAACTTTCTAAAGATTACTAATCATTTCTTTGTAAATTGAAGATTGAAACCTGAACAAAAAGGTAACAGCTGCTTTATTTAACTTAATTTTTTCTAAACAAGCTAACATTTAGGTTTTCATATCAATTTTTATAAGAAGCTCATTCACTTTGAAAATTAAAAAACAGATTTCTTTTTTAATTCAATTTCTTCTGAATGGTTTTGATTTCATAATCAATTGATTGCAGATATATTATTTAGAATAGAATCTTCTGAATGTTCTTTACATTTTTTTCACCAACATAAAAAAAATGTTCTCAGAATTTAAAAGTAAAAATTATTTTTCTATTAAAAAAAAAAACAATCATATATATTTTTGAGATATATTATTGTTCTAATATTGCAAATAATGTAAAAAAAAAATTTCCAAAAATATTACAGCAAATCTTTTCAGTCTCTCGAATGATTATCGCAAAGTGAACTAATCGCTATAATAACATAATTATTGGAGTTGCCACTGTTGCCAACTACTTACCGAGTGACAACAAAACACAGAAGTAGATTAATGGTTTTTCTTATTTTTTTTTCATAACATACCCTGCTTTCTCTCTTTTTGCAAAACACCTGTTCCAACTTTTATACACAATACAAACAAGCCATCTAGCTTTTCTCTTTGTACACAAGGAAGAAAACTTCAAACAATCACAGATTAGAAGAAAAAAACTGAACGGACATTGCGCGCTATTCGTCGTAGTTCAATATATATTATATATAGATATAGATATATATATATATATATACATAAACGACTTAAAAACTTATCATACATCGCCTAATGCTCTTCGCTCCTAAAAATAGAAAAAAAAAATCCAAAAACATTTTCTCAAGAAATTTGCCTACAACTTTAAAAAATTCAAGATAAAAAAAACTTCGAATATTTAAAAAAAAAAAAATCCTTAAAAATGATTGCAAAATATGCAAAACGGGATTTTTTCAAAATTCGATTTCTGCTTTAAAAAATGGTTTTTAAATTTCTTTTTATTTAATTTTTTATCAATTTGCTGAAAACTCATTTTTCTTTTCCTTTGCTTTTTAAAAAATCCGCGGTAGGAGCGAAGAGGTAAAGATGTATGGATTAAAGAAAATAGTGATAATAATAATAATAATACGATAGGCGGTATAATTTGACTGAAACCCGTAAAATGCGAAACAATTGTTTCGGTGAGATGAAACGCATCTCATAAATATAGCGGGATGGAGTATAACGACGCATTCACCGCATAAATCGCGAGCATAATTAAATAATTAGCTTATGGCTTCTAAAGCCGGCAAAAAAAAACAATCGTTCTGTAAACGCAATTTAGTTTTCTTTTTTTTTTTTAAGGTTTTAAAGACATACCGTGGCGGCGTTACATAGTCGGAGAGTCTCGACGACATCTCTGCACTTTCCTTTTTTTTTCGGTTGGATTAATGTATAATATGTAAAACGTAGCGTAGCTTCGTGACTTACCAGTGAGAGATGACGATGACGACGACTGATTACGTCTTACTGCGTTTGACTTAATTTTTTTCTGCGTTTCACGTTAATTAACAAACGCATACATTTTAAGACTTTTCCGTTCACGATTAAAACTATTTTATAGCTGACTTAACGCCGCCATCTTGGATAAGGTTATTGATGATGCTGTCTCTCTCGCGCTCCAAGCGAGATTCGATAATCAAATCGATTATCAAAGTCGTGCGGAAAGCGCGCGAGAATTTGAAAAAGATTGCAAAGCAGAGAAAAACGCAGTTTTCTGCTTTGCAAGCTATTTTTATATTGTATTATTATTATATTAGTAATTATATTATGTTTCGTGACTTACGAATGAGAGATGATAATGTAGACGACGATGGTGTAGATTATGTCTTACTGCGTCTGACTTTTTTTTTATTTGCTTCACATAACTTAACAGACGTGTACATTTTAACGCTTTTCTATTCGCGGCTATATATACTATTTTTTACTATGTACAGCTGACTTTAAGCCATTATTTTGGATAAATTATAGTTGATGCTTTATATTTCGATCTAAGCGAGATTCGATAATCACTGGGTTCGATTTTTTAAGTATGTCAATTCTCGAAGTTGCGTGGAAAACGCGCGAAAATTTGAAAAAACAAAGTTGCAAAGCAGATGCACTGCTTCCTGTTTTAGAGGATTTCTGTAAATAATGTGAAAAATTGAGGAAGCTAAATGGTTTACTTAATAATATTATTATATTGACGAATATTGACTTTTTCAGACAGGAAGATGTGTAACAAAAATATAAAAAACACTCGGTTTCGCCTGAGTTACCGATCGAGCTACCGAGAATCTACAAAACTATCTTAGTGGAGTCATCGACATTTATTAGCTGCATTTTTTTAGAGGTTAATGTGTTATATTGATACAACGATAGCGTTTTGAAGTTAATTTCAGGTGTAATTAGATAGTTTATAATATGGTCATTTGAATGTTTAAAACTCCCTGAACAACTACATTTTTTTTCTCGAAACTATAACACAAAAACAAAAACTAGTTTCGCACAGGACTGATATAATTAATCTTACTTTTTCAATCGTACGTAGTGAAACTGGGAGCCCATCTTTTTAATCGAAAGAAATATAAAAATATATATATCAAAAAATAGGAAACGCAGGTATCGTATATGTCGTTATGAGTCTATATCTATAAAGTTTTTATAATAATAAAAATAGGGTGATTAATTTGCTTGGTTTATTCACTAATAATTCTAAAAATATTCGATAAAACTCGAACAGCTGTTCGAGTGGAACAGCTTCGATAATGGAAACACTAGTGTTTACATTTATGGCGGACCAAAATAAAGAAAGTTACTTGTTTCGAATAAAACTTGGTACTCTAGGAATTTTGAGGTCGCTGATTACAAATTTAAATTCAAAATTGAAAAATTCAAGATGGCGGAAAAAAATTCAAAAACTTATTTAATTCGACTAAAAAATGGTACTCCAGAATTATTGAGGTTGCTGATAGCGAATCTGAACTCAAAATTTAGGAAGTCAAAATAGCGGATCCAATATGGCGGACCAAAATCGAAAAAAGTTACTTGATTCGAATAAAACTTCGTACCCCAGGGATTTTGAGATCGCTGATTACGAATTTAAATTCAAAATGGCGAAAAAAAAATTCAAAAACTTATTTAATTCGAATAAAAAATAGTACACCAAAATTATTGAGTTTGCTGATAGTGAATCTGAACTCAAAATTTAGGAAGTCGAAATGACGGATCCAATATGGCGGATCAAAATAGAAAAAGTCAGTTGATTCGAATAAAACTTGGTACTCCAGGAATTTTGAGGTCGCTGATTACAAATTTAAATTAAAAATTGAAAAATTCAAAATGGCGAAAAAAAATTCGACAACTTATTTAATTCGTATAAAAAAAGGTACTCCAGAATTATTGAGGTTGCTGATAGCGTATCTGAACTCAAAATTCAGAAAGTAAAAATGGCGGATCCAATATGGCGGACGAAAATAGAAAAAGTTACTTGATTCGAACAAAACTCGGTAACCCAAGATTATTGATGTCGCTGATTCCGAATTTAAACTCAAAATTCATAAATTCAAAATCGCGGATATATCGGGCCATTTACGTCAGGATGTAACAAAAAAATCACAAAATAATTTTTTTTTTCATAAAATAAAACCTTCCTTTCATGAGAAAGCATAAATAATTGATATCAAATTATAGCAAAAATATCGTTAATTCAAAACATCTATAAAAAAAATAATTTAACGTACAATAATTTGTTATTTTTCTTAACAATAAAATGTTTACCTCTCTCAGTCTCGTTCTTAACTATCAGTCTTCTCACCATTACTGCGACTAATCGACATTTCGACGAAAGATTTTTTTTATGATACATATATGTTTTGACAATTTGTCGCTATAGCACATTTAGTCAATAACGATTTTATTCGATACAACGTTTACACCGACGAAGCACATGCATTATTGAAAATACGTTATTTCATCATCGTGGAAAATTGTCTGTCGATGGTCCGGCGTTCCTGTTGCGGAGAAATCCCCGTTTTTTTTGTTGTTGTGTAAATTCCAATATTGCAAATATATATTTAAAAATCGTTGCGGTGATGATACGTTGACGACGACGACGACGGCGATGGGATAATATTAATAGTAGACAGTGAATGGCAGCAGCCGTTATATAACTGGTATTAAAGTCTTTATTATTATCTCTGATTTTGAGCGGGTTGACTTAATTTTTTTTCACTTAATTTTTTTTTTTTTCATCACACACGCACACACATACACACCGGACATTCATGCGTTTTTCTTTCATTCTCAATTTTTTTTTCCTCGCCATTTCGTTTTTTTAATTTTATTTTTTTTTTTTTGGTATTTGTCAATTTCCTTGCGGCTGGCCAAATGTGGCCGGAACACTTTGTACATTCACATTTATCATCCTTGTCTCCCAATTTTATACGCAGTTCGTAAAAAAAATCGACTCAATCATTTTTTTCACTTGATTTCATTATTATATTCTTTAATTTGGTAATTTTAGATAGTTAAAAATAAACGAGATGTCAAGATTGTTGCCATTGAAAATTTAACTGCTTGACACTGTTCTGAATTAAAATAATTGAGAAAACGTTTTCAAATTAAAAAAAAATGTTTCACTTCTTTTTTTTAACGGAAAAAGAATTGAAAGATAAATAAAAAATGTTTTTAGTTTTTTGTCTTAATTTTCTGTGTTTAAATTATTTCTTAAGGGGATACGGAAAAAGATTATAAATAAATTGAAAAATTAACAAATATACTTTGTAGTCGGGTAGATTTTAAAAATATGAAAACACGATTTGGTAATTTTTAAAAATAATTTTTCTTTTATTGCCAAGTTAGTTAAAAATTAAAAAAAGCCAAGCAAGTTTCTGTTGAAAAAAAAAGAATTTCACTGCTTAACATTTCTGAATTAAAATAGTTTATAAAATGAATTGAAAAAAAAAAACAATTTTTTTACACCCAAATGCTTTTTCCATTTTAAAAAATAAAAAAGAAATTTATTTGTTTCTCTTAATTTTCTGTAGTTAAATTATTTTTTAAGTGGATAATAAAAAAATATTGCTAAAAAATAAATAGATTTATTTTGCAGTAGAGTCGATTTTTTTTACGTTCACAGCACTCAATCTCCAACATTTGTTCATCCTCATATCTCTCTCCTTTTATTAAATTATTTTTAAAACTGTTTCAGTATTATGTTCTCATTTTATATGTCATTTTTTTATAAACGTTACGGTATTTTTCTTTTTTTTTAATGCTGGCATGCAGACGAGGTATATGATACAAATATCCACGATAATTAGTATTTTTTTGTCCTCTTTCTCTTCTCTAACTTACTTGTGTGTATGCATGTACGTGTATTATTATTTGTTTATTTTTTATTTTTTTCTTCTTAACGAACAACAACGATTCGATAAAACGTTACGAACGAAACTTTCACTCACAGTCGTTTCGCATCGCTCTATAATATCTGTGGTACCTGCAATTTGTGTATATATATATACATACACATATACACGTGTGTATGTATATATGTACATATATAATATAGTATAACATAATTTATTTAGTTGTATTTATATATAGGACATTTCAGACGAAATGAAAAAAATCATGATGACCCTTGAATTTTTTCCTTGTACTTGAAAAAGAAAAATTCTACACCAGTTTTTTTAAATAGTTGTTTTGTTAGTTCAAAATTTTATTTTCCAACCATCTTTTTTTTTATTTCAATCGATGATGTAATTTATTTTTTAAATATTAAATTATTTTGTTTATTGTGATGAAACGATAATTTTCAAAAAATCTATAAAGCGTTGTGGATCATTGTTTTTTGCAATGAAAACAAAATCCGAGGATTGTGATTTTATCGATTTGGCCTGAAATTTCGTATATACGTTTCGTGTGTCTCGTTTTTACGATGCAATAAAAACTATCAATTATAACAACAACTATTGCTTAAAACACTCTCTCATTATCTTTTTCGTTTTAAGCATTCATTCATGCAGTCGCTTTGGCATTCGACCAAAATATCCAATACCCGATTTTACGGATTCTCTATACAATATAATATAATTTCTATTTATATTTTATGTGTATAATATACAGGGCGATGCATCGTTAAACACGTATTCGATAAAAGGACATTTTTCTTTTAATAAAAAGAATTCAACGATTTTGTTATCAATGTTTTTAACTATCGATGAAACACATGATTTATAATCTAGGATAAAAACTCCATAAAAAGTTGCGTATCAATTCATTCGTGTTGCGATTTCACATTATTTTTTTAATCGATGCTAAATCGCCGAGCTGTATATACTATATATTATTTTTTTTCTTTAGTAATTTTTGTATGTTTATCCGCTTGTTATGAGTTACAATCGTGACCACATTGAGGATTAATAACGACAATAGAGCAAAATAGTGACGGGAGAAAATAAAGAAAAAAAGAAAAAATACGTCGATTTTTTTGTTGTTTTAATTTTCGTAAAAATTGGTGAACAATAAATAAATAGAGGATTCGATCGGGATGGCGAGGGATTTGTTTGATATACATCGATGGTGGTGCTTGCTCTCCGACAATCCTGAAAATAAAAACAATGGGCCAACGGCACGGACATGTAGGAAGGTTTTTTTTTTGTATGACGATTTACTGAGCTAATCGATGGGTCGTCGCTGCTTCGTTAAATCTTCGTTTCTAGGCTGAGCTTTGGCACGTCAACCAACTTTTATCCATCGATCGATCGAGTATTCGAGGGCCGCGAGCCATCTGAAAAAATTCAATTTCATCCAATTAATGGAACGTATCAAATTTTTAAAATTTTAGAAATCCTAGAATCCTAGAATCCTAGAATCTTAAAATTTCTAAAATTTCTAAAATTTCTAAAATTTCTAAAATTTCTAAAATTTCTAAAATTTCTAAAATTTCTAAAATTTCTAAAATTTCTAAAATTTCTAAAATTTCTAAAATTTCTAAAATTTCTAAAATTTCTAAAATTTCTACAATTTCTACAATTTCTACAATTTCTACAATTTCTACAATTTCTACAATTTTTACAATTTCTACAATTTCTACAATTTCTACAATTTCTATGATTTCTATGATTTCTACAATTCCACAATTCCACAATTTCTACAATTGTTACAATTTTTACAATGTAATGAATACGCATTACAGCGTAAAAAACGCTTATTTTTTTAGTTGAGCTGCTTAGGTTTTTGTCGGTTGTTACAAAAAAATATGACTAAATCTTTAACCAAAAAAGAAAATTTACCACAGCAGAGCGAAATTTGTAATATTTCAATTAGTAACATATGACTCATTATGAGAAATATCAGCGGGGTCAAGAAAGAAAGTAACCGAAATAGCATAGAATGATTCATAAATACATTCAAAGTTTGGTAAAAACCACGAGTACTTTTTTTTTTTACTTTTCCGGGGAGTATAAAGCGAAAAATGAAGCGTTTTTTAACCGTCCTCATGTGTCCAAAAGTGAATTTACCTCTTCTTATCCATTTCGGATTCGGTGGCGAAAGTGTAGCTTCTTTGTGTCGGATCGGGCGGCTGAAGTTCGAAGGCGTGTTTCCTTCCACCGGAATTGGGCGCACTGCCGTGAACCCTGAACCCGTGGAGGCACGCAACGCCAAAGGCTTTCTCGGCGTTCGCGTCGTCGTAGAAATAGAGCGCGGCGTCTTTTAGAACGCAATAGCGTCGCGACCAGCCGGTTGGCGACGATGTCTTTCGCGCACGATTTTGTTGCTTCGAGAGATAGCCAAAGCAGTCGGGCCTCTGAATTGCGCACGCTGCGACTTCTTGCATTCTCAATGAAGCGTCTAGCCATGTGTCAGCCTGCCAAATACAAAATAAAATCATTACGATTGTCAGTGAAACTTGCAAACAAAATTCTATATCTCGAATTAACGTTATCTTCACGAATGATTTGATCTTTTGTTCAAACCTGATTATTTCTCTCGACAGCTTCACGAATTACTGTGCTCCATCTAACAGCCGCTTCCTCGCTGTCGGCTGCTAAGTAATGACTTGGTGCACCCTGCTTTCTGATTGCGAAGCTGTACGGCCTACTCGCTTCCGGTGTCGGCTCCACTTCGTACTTTAGCAGCATTACTGCCCCTACTGGCTGTGAATCCTGTTGCAAATATCCGAAAATTATTTTAATCCTACATTTTTTACAATAGTTCGAAGCTCATTTCAATGATTTCAATGATTTCAATGATTTCAATGATTTCAATGATTTCAATGATTTCAATGATTTCAATGATTTCAATGATTTCAATGATTTCAATGATTTCAATGATTTCAATGATTTCAATGATTTCAATGATTTCAATGATTTCAATGATTTCAATGATTTCAATGATTTCAATGATTTCAATGATTTCAATGATTTCAATGATTTCAATGATTTCAATGATTTCAATGATTTCAATGATTTCAATGATTTGAATGATTTGAATGATTTGAATGATTTGAATGATTTGAATGATTTGAATGATTTGAATGATTTGAATGATTTGAATGATTTGAATGATTTGAATGATTTGAATGATTTGAATGATTTGAATGATTTGAATGATTTGAATGATTTGAATGATTTGAATGATTTGAATGATTTGAATGATTTGAATGATTTGAATGATTTGAATGATTTGAATGATTTGAATGATTTGAATGATTTGAATGATTTGAATGATTTGAATGATTTGAATGATTTGAATGATTTGAATGATTTGAATGATTTGAATGATTTGAATGATTTGAATGATTTGAATGATTTGAATGATTTGAATGATTTGAATGATTTGAATGATTTGAATGATTTGAATGATTTGAATGATTTGAATGATTTGAATGATTTGAATGATTTGAATGATTTGAATGATTTGAATGATTTGAATGATTTGAATGATTTGAATGATTTGAATGATTTGAATGATTTGAATGATTTGAATGATTTGAATGATTTGAATGATTTGAATGATTTGAATGATTTGAATGATTTGAATGATTTGAATGATTTGAATGATTTGAATGATTTGAATGATTTGAATGATTTTACTAACCGTATCAGTCTTGTAGTAATAAAGGCAATTGTCACGACGTAGAGCGAACCATCTTCGAACCCACTTATCCGAGCCCGTTGACGCAGTGCTCGTAGCTTTGCGCCAGAGATAACCGGAGCAAAGTGCTGTTTCTTTAGCCGCCCCTTTGGCGTTGGTTGTACCGGTGTTGATACCAACTCCACTTCCGTTGCCGCCGGATACTTTGGGCGCGAGAACATTGCACGTTCGCGCGACTTCGAGCTCAAGAATATCCGGTCCAGAGTGAGCGAGTCTCACGACTTCCGAGTGTGTTGCATCCATTACGCTACGTCCGTTTACGGACATAATTATGTCACCGACCTCGAGGCCGGAATTCTCGGCTGGTGTGTCGGGCTCTATCGCCGAAACGACCACGGGTTTCGAGCCATGAATTCGAAAACCAAATTCACCGCCCGCTTCGCGTCTAACCACAACGCGTTTGTCACTCTCTGAAAAACAAATATTATCGTTCGTATATAGGTTTCTCTTCAACGTGGCCTTCAAAAGTGTATTCATGCACCTCAATTTTTTTTTTATCATCCCTCTTTCACTTTATGCATCAACAACGACGAGGCTCAAAGAGATGAAAAATAGATATCGGATAAAACGAAGGATAATATGATATAAAAGCGGTGACACACGCACGCGTACCCTATATCACAATTCTGTAATCATAATTATAATAATATTAACTATCTGAGATACGTCAAAATCGATCGAATTTTTTGTACGTACAATTGAACCTATTAAACAATTTATCCGAGAGAAAAGTTGTGAAAGATAAAGAAGAAAATTAGCATTTTTCGTGTACGATTGGTTCAACTGTAAGAAATTCTGGAAAAGCATTGTGATGAATTTTCAGTTACAAGGGGTAAAAAAAAATGTCGTGTAATATCGATTCTACGAAAAATTACCGTAGAATTTGTTGCAGGTTTCATCCTGCGCAATAATTGATCGTAGAACCTTCTGTAGGAGAACGGATCTTACAAAAATTGGCCGTAAAGTTTGGCGTACTTTTTACACTACATATATTGTTCATAAAGATTGACGCATTGCTAGTTCCTACAAAAGATTTGACGTATTTTATTGTAGAATTAAGCTCAATTAAAATACTCCGTCAAATTTGCTGCATGATACAAAAATCTTCCATCGCACTTGGTGCAGGATCGATCTTGCAAAGCATTCCGTCGCAACTGGTGTAGGCTTGATCCTACAAAACTATTTTGCCACAATTTGTATACGATTCATCTTAGAAATACATTCCGTCAGAATTTCTGTAGGATGGATCCTAAAATTGTGTAGGCCCACAATTTCTGTAGGATTGATCCTACGAAAAATTCTACCACAACCTGTGTAGGATTGATCCTGCAAAAACCTCCGACACATTTGTTGTAGAATTGACAACATCTCATATAGAACAGATTCACAAAAAACGGTCATCCGTTTGAAAAATCACCGCATGGGGTGTAGGATTGAACGTAGAAAAATCGCCGCATGTGGTGTAGGATTGAACCTACAAAAAATCTCCATATACTGTGTAGGATTGACCCTGTATAAATATGTCGCCACGACTGGTGTAGGATTGAGGTCCATAGCGATCGGTCGTAAATATTTTTGTAGAATTGAATTTTAGCTATAACGAAGATTTTGTGAAAAAAATCGCTGCAGACAACAGTACACTAAAAAAAAAGTCGTAAAATTGTCGAAAAAAAACCAAAAATATCGTATCAGGAGATCGAATATATAAAAAATGCAATTTCTGCGCCAGAGAGGAATTATTTACCGGTTGTGGACGAGCCAAGTTTGTTGAGTGCCTGCCCCTCGCGACACCATACCCTTAGCATGCATTTTAGTAATTCCTCGAGTGAACTTTTCAGCGACACATCCTCGCCAAGATCGAGTGGACACGAGGTCCCCGCCGAATCGCACACCATAATTTAAACGTCGCAACGCACTCCACCCACTTCAATTTGAACCAAATAAAACTTCACCTTCCGAAGAAAGAAACACCGATTTTCTTTGCACAATAAGTGTTTAATAATTCCCCGGAGAAAATCGATTTTTATTTATTGTTTTTCAAGAATGAAAAGATCGCGCGGAAAATTGAAAAAATACGCGTCAGCGCAGACGGGAAGGATCGAGTCGCGGAACGGCCTCGCGGAATGCGACTCGGCGCCCTGACCCACTGACTGGCAGCCAAAAAGCTCTTCTCTTCCTCCTCACTTGTGTGAGCCTATCGCCGCCGACCCCCGAATCCAACGAAGATCTACTCTCGCGTTAGAAGACGCTCTTCGTCCGGCTTGGTCCGAGAAAGAGAGAGAGAAAGAGAAAGAGCCGCGGGTGGTGGCCGCACGCTCAAGAACCGGCGACCAATTATATTTTTAGATCACCGCGTGTGTTACGCGAAGATTATTTAAAGAAAATTGTTTGAACAACCGCACATTCCGCACAAATCCCTTCCGTTAATCGGGCAAATAAAAGAAAAACAACAACAACAAAAACTAAGGTCTACTATTTTTTTCTCCGCCAAATCTCGAGGAATTTTTCGGATTTTTTGTATCGCAGCTTTTTAGAGCGAGCGAGTGAGAGGAAAAGAGGTCGTCGAGCCACAAAAAGCCTCTGAGCAACGAATTCGAATGGCCCGAGGTTGTCTGACTCATCATCTGGTAAAAGGTTCTTCTTTAAGGGGGATTTGCAAGAGCTAAATAGCTGATTGCCGAAAGTCTCAACGGAAAAACTATAATATTGAAATTTAGTACAAAATTAATTACTGAATTAGATTCACGTGACATGCAGAGGTCGATGAAACCAAAGTATTTAATACAATTGTTATTTAGCGTTATGGTGAAAACAGTTGGATATGTAATCTTCAGAAATATTTTCATCCGAAAGTACTTGTGTTGACTAAAGACATTATTGGACCCAAGGTACTTGTATTGGATATAAAAATTATTGGGTCCAAAAGTTCTTCGACCGAAAAAAAATATTATAAGACTTAAAGTACTAGCACTGAAAAAAAAAAACAAATTGCTGGACCCAAAGTACTTTTACGCAATAAAAACAATATTGGGCCCAAAGTACATACGAAGAACAAAATCATTATTGTGCCCAAAGTACTTGGACTGGGCACAAACACTATTGGGTTCAAGGTACTTCTGTCGAATAAGACATTATTAAGTTCAAAGTATTCGTACCACAAATATTGGGCCTAAAATACTAATACTGGAAAATAAAATGAAAAATATTATTGGGCCCAAAGTACTAGCACTGACCAAACATTGTTGGATCCAAAGTACTCGGACTGAAGAAAACAGCACTGGATTCAAAGTATTGCGACTGAACAAAAATATTGGACCCAAAGTACTTTTCTATTAGCGGTGGTATTTTGGAAAAAAAAGTTTCTCTGACGTGAATAATAATATTCATAAACGTGATTTTTCTAAAAAACTTATTTTCAAATCGAATACTTCAAGTAATCGCTGTCCCAAAAGTGCTTGTACTGAAAAAAAAGTACTTTTCTAATGTTCGTTATATTTATGATTAAAAATGACTCTAAATGTTGTCTATAATATCACAAGCACTGGTATTTGGGCCAACCATTTCAAGAAAACATTGTTTCGAAAGTGCTTGGACGTAAAAAAAAAGTACTTTTCTAGCGACATTTATATTTTTAGCCTGCCGCTTTTCGAACGGCCAATAATATTCATAAAAATCGTTTTTAGGAACGGCTTCATCAGAGTGAAAAACATATAATTTTATTGATCGAGCCGTGTCTTAATGTTCCTTGCTTCGTTGACTGCTTGTTCTGCCTGACAAGAGCGTCGCGGCCGTATAAAACAGTGTAGCCGTGGAGCTTTCAACTATTCGCGGCCAAATCGATCAATCTTGAGTTGGTTACGTCGTGCTAGAAGTCTGAGCGAAGGTCGTGCGGTTTCGTATAACGTGGATTCGCGGTCGTGAAATAAGCTCTCTTTAGCCACCTACTTAATGAATCGTCTACACGGCTTTCGACCTTGTGAGGAATAATGCCAAAATCACGTGGCGACCATTTAGGAAGTGTTAGCTAAAGCAGTTGTCGTTGGCGCACACGGGAATAGGGAAAAAGCTCTTCTAAGAGCTGGCCGAGCGCGAGAAACCGCGGCTTCGATTAAAAATAAAACGACCTTCACTCTATTGCCGCTGGTGCTTCTCTTCTTGTTCCTCTCTCTTTTCTCTCTGACTCTGATGCTGCTCTCCGAAGCATCGAACTAATCGACACGTTGGAATTTGCTTTTGCGTCACACAACTCACTCCACTGTGCTTTCCAGAGTGGCTTTCGTTTATAACACTTTGCCGTGGCTGCGCTCTCTTTATATTATATCTGCTTCCCTTGCGACCTACTTCTACCACATAGAGAGCGAGAGAGAGAGAGAAAGCAACAAGTTGCCACAACGCTTGCGGTGCATTGAATTTAATAATACATTAGTGGCAATACTCGAAGGTATATTATTTTCGCTAGAAAAAAAAATTACTTTTTTTTATCAGTAATGAAAGTAAGGGTTGACTTTTATAGGTAATTTTTTTGTTCGTTTAATAATTTTCTAGTTGCTGCAACTCACCGAAACTTTTCGTTTGAATTCTCTTGTACATCTCGCCACTGCTCTTTCTGTGCACCATTCTGTGTGTAGCCGCCTGATACTTTTTCCTAAAGGACTTCTCGCTCTCCGTTGATCCCTGCGAGCCACGTCTGCCCTGATCTTTTATCGCTGCGTCCGAGGACTCGTCGTCACCGTCTCTACTGTCCGGACGTCTCCACACGTGACTCTCTTCCGCTTCGCCTATGTAGATCCACTCGCAGCCCGTATAAGGCTCTACGTACGTATCTTCGTCTTCCCGACCTGCCGGATAGAGAATCAGATTATGAATTTTATGAATTTTATGAATTTTATGAATTTTATGAATTTTATGAATTTTATGAATTTTATGAATTTTATGAATTTTATGAATTTTATGAATTTTATGAATTTTATGAATTTTATGAATTTTATGAATTTTATGAATTTTATGAATTTTATGAATTTTATGAATTTTATGAATTTTATGAATTTTATGAATTTTATGAATTTTATGAATTTTATGAATTTTATGAATTTTATGAATTTTATGAATTTTATGAATTTTATGAATTTTATGAATTTTATGAATTTTATGAATTTTATGAATTTTATGAATTTTATGAATTTTATGAATTTTATGAATTTTATGAATTTTATGAATTTTATGAATTTTATGAATTATATGAATTTTATGAATTTTATGAATTTTATGAATTTTATGAATTTTATGAATTTTATGAATTTTATGAATTTTATGAATTTTATGAATTTTATGAATTTTATGAATTTTATGAATTTTATGAATTTTATGAATTTTATGAATTTTGAAAAAATGGAAATAAGATACTGACCTGTGAGAACTTCCATACTGGCATCTGTGCTCCTGGCGTGAAGTCTTCTCCTAGATCCATCGTCAATGGATCCCCGACTGCTGGATCTTCCACCGCGTTCCTCGGACTTGGCACGAACGTCGGAACGCCCAGTCCCGTTGCTCCTGCTGTGATACCTTCGTTCGCCTCGTTCCTCGGACCTGTAGCGTTTGTCGAATTTCTTGTAAAGACGATGGCTGACGTGTTTACTGGAAGATGTGCTCGACGCGGCCCGAGGTCCTTCCGGTGAGTCGGCGAATCCAGCTGGAGGCTGTACAATTTCTTCGGGAACCTCAAATGTAAGAGATAGACATTGGATTTATTATTATCGATAAATACTGAGATAAAAAAGAAAGGAATATCGGTGTGCATTTACTTCTCTGCCGCAATTCTGACAGTGCGGCGCGTCGACAAGGGCGGTAAGCCCAGCGCCCGAGAGATCCGCAGCTTCACTGTAAAAAACACTGTCGCTTCCCGGACTTACGGATCTCAGGGATTCGGCGGAAAGTGCTTTGAGCCTGGCTTCGGGACTCGGGGATTTTAGGATAATAGCAGCAGTCGTGTGACCGTTGTGGGGACTACGTTGATAACGTCCACCAGGACTTAAACGACAGGTCGTACCGTCTTCGACGGCGCGAGATCTTCGCCTCGGCAGGCTTCCCGTCAACGCCGCGTTTTTATCCTGCCGCACAAAATATTCGACCAATATTGTCTAACACAGATTTCAGATTTTCGGTTTTAGGATCATTAAAAAAATCGAAAAAATCTTTACCTCATTGCTTCGACGTCTTCCGGCAATCGCATAACTATTTCCGCCGGTTTTGCGTCTCGGGCTTTCTCTCGTTCTTCGATGACGAACGCCCTCCTGTTGATTATGAACGTGATGATGATGATGATGCATATGATAGTGATGACTGCAACTGGAGTCGTCGGAGGTGGGAACTTGAACGGTGTCGTCTACCGGATTTATCCAATCATCCTTCTGTAGCGAAGTTCCGCCGGGACTCCGCCCGACGAGTTGAAGCTGCGCGGAATCTCGTCGCGATTTGTTGTTACGATGGGGACTGCGGGCCGCGTTCATCTTTCCACGAGTGGGACGATGACGATGACTCGGCGTGGGACTTACATCCACGTTTTCCAGCAGACCAATTTGTTGCTGCTGCTGTTGCGGAACTATACGCTGATCCATTTCCTTCTCGTCGGTCTCGTGACCTCCCGGAAAATCCAAGGTAAACGTCTTTTTTCTTCGTCGTCGTTCCTCTTCAGTCCATGTGTGAGGATCGGGAGGGGACTCGGCGTAACCACCCGACGACGAGTGATGACCATCCTGGTTCATTATTAATTAGGAAAATTAATTTCATAAATTTCATAATATTCATAAATTTAATTTCATAAATTTCATAATATTCATACATTTAATTTCATAAATTTAATTTCATAAATTTCATAATATTCATAAATTTAATTTCATAAATTTCATAATATTCATAAATTTAATTTCATAAATTTCATAATATTCATAAATTTAATTTCATAAATTTCATAATATTCATAAATTTAATTTCATAAATTTCATAATATTCATAAATTTAATTTCATAAATTTCATAAATTTCATAACTCACATCGTGGTCGAGCTCCAGTTCGGATCCGTGACGGCTCAGAGTCGCCGAACCTGAATAACCTTCCAGCTGGGTCGGCACTGGTTCCGGCATTGCGTCATCGAGGTCGTAACTTCCGGAACTGCTGCTGCTTGTCGATCCAGCTGGCGAGGGCGCGCGCTGTTCCTTTTCCTGTGAAATATCGTCGTCTCCGACTGCAGGTAATTCCTCGATGATAGCCGGTGGACTACAGGGTTCTTCGACGACGGCCTACAATGATAGCAACAATATTCTACGAATGTCGACTCGAGGGGGTCGGGAAAACGTCAGGACAACAATTTTTTTTTCTTCATGCTGGAAGGGTCTTTGTAAACGGTTTAAATCATATTACTAAAAAAAAAAAAATGTTAGTGTAATATTTCGGAAATTAAAAAAAAATGTCTTGCCTGCTCGTATTTTCTTGGATTTACATATTTGGTAAAGATTTTGAGGATGTTTTTTGACATATTTCAGAAAAATGTTAACGTCAATTAATTAAAAAGTAACATAAAATACTGTAAATATAACGAGTAGGTGGTAACAAATGTAGAAATAGAATTTACATGCTGCGACGAGTCCTCTAAAAGCTTCAAGGTCCAGCAAAAAAGACAATACAAAATTGTGAGTCCGAGTTCAAGAAATGTGGAATAAAAGAAATAAAAAAATAAAATGTGAATACCTCGCTTCTGGCCAGGCTGTAAATAGAGCTGGCGCTATAGTGCACATGCTGCATAGAATCCTCTAAAAGCTTAAGTTCCAACAAAAATGGCCAGTTTTAAAAATCGTGATTCCGAATACAAAAGTCGAATAGATACAAATTTTAAACAAAGGAAATACCTCACTTCTGGCCAGGCTGTAAATAGAGCTGGTGCTAAAATGTACATGCTGTGTCGAGTCATCTAAAAGCTTCAAAGTCAAGCGCAAAAGTTGCATTAAAAATCATAAGTCAAATTTGAAAAATAAGAGAGAACGATAAATAAAATGTAAATACCTCGCTTCTAGCCAGGCTGTAAATAGAGCTGGCGCTCTCGAATGAGCTTCCATCGGCCGCAGTGGCAGTGGTTGAGGCAGGTCCCGAAGGAGCAGCACTCGATGGCAGATAAGCTGGCCTGGACCATGAACTGGTTGTCGCGGATGTCCCAGTTGTGGTCCCGGTACCCGTCGACGTATTGGCAGTGACGTAGTCCTCGGTTGTCGAGGCTTCCGAGAGATCGGTGTTTGTTCTACCACCGGAATCGGTTCGCGCGAGGCTCAAACCGAGTTCGCTCGATGATTGCGACACTGGTTGTGATATTGAGGACGGACTTGGTCGTCTAAAGCCGCCACGTCCTCGCAATCCTCCGTTCGCCATGTGGCTCGTCAATAACGTTCCTTCAATGCTGTAATTACGTTATCGAAACATGGAATCGAATACCCATATCGTATTTTGAGTCAAACTTAAGTCAAAACACTGTCAAACTCGAATTAAATTTGAGTGAACACATTGTCGAGCTACCCTTAAATCAATTTTGAATTAAACTGAAATCAATCTTGAATTAAACTTAAATTAATCATAAATCGATCTTGAGTCAAACTTAAATCAATCTTGAATCAACGTTGAGTCAATCTTGACTCAATGTCGAGTTATTCTCGAGTTACTCTCGAGTCAATCTTGAGTCAATCTCGAGTTAATCTTGAGTCAATTTTGAGAAAATCCTGAGTCAACCTCAAGTTAAACATGAGATAAATTTGATTTTAAGAGAATAAATTGTGAAAAATAATTCACAAACCTGGTTGGTGTAATAATGACGGGACTGGCGGGCTCAAACCGTATCCTAGGACTTGCGGGTGGGCAAATATCAATATCCTCCTCATCTTCGGCGTCCAACGCTTCGGTGTCCATTGATGATCGTTGCTGATGCTGAAGAAGAAGAAGATGCCGTCTCC
Organism: Perithous albicinctus; assembly: GCA_964016905.1. Classification (NCBI taxonomy): domain Eukaryota; kingdom Metazoa; phylum Arthropoda; class Insecta; order Hymenoptera; family Ichneumonidae; genus Perithous; species Perithous albicinctus. The sequence continues at coordinate 12,094,360 of OZ024689.1, read as the reverse complement.
GTGACGAAGGAGTCAATAGACCAAGGGAATCAACCTGAAGTACCGTCGCCTGTGACTCGTTCCAAATACCGTCGCTGTGATCTTTCGTCACGTCGTTCGTGAGAGAATCGCTCGAGGCGAAAGGCGAAGTTGAAGTGCCCACTATAATTGCACCTGTCCTCAAGAAACTCGGTCTTCTTCTCTCGTACTTTGGTGACATGTGGACGATACTTATCTGACCTGCTGCGTCAGATTTTACGTGTCATCGGGTACCGAAAGTCTTGTTATTTTTGTTTTGTTTTTGTTAACCATTCGTTATCAAACAGGGTCAAAGTAATCTCAAAAAACTTTCTTTAAATGAGCACTAGCGCGTTTTTCATCTTGACCTACTATATTTTAGGAGTTTGTGTGAAAGGTTGTTTTTTCTTAACTTACATCTTGAAGAATTTTGTTGCACAAATGGTTTTTTTTTGTTCGAGTTGGATGTATAGTTTTAAGATGGCAGCCATTTGAAAATTGACCGGAGTAGATTGACCCAGTGTGGCGATTGCATGACCGTGTTGTGACAACGAAGGGTCTAATGGACATTTGTCAAAACCATTGGTTGACTTTTTGGAACAAACCTGGCGATGATGTTGGTGATGTTGGTGAAGTTGGCAACGATCGCGGAAGAATAAATTCATTGCTCTGTAACTCTTGAACACCGTCTTCCAGAGACACGCTTCGTTTTCTAAATAACCCTCGACGGATTATGTTCTCGTGAAATTCCTGTACAGGGACGACAAAGGAAAACCCACTTAGGTAATTTTTGTCATCCGCATTTCGCACGATGATGCAAAGATATATTAGTAATTCTACTGTCGATCAGAATTATTGGACAGCATTGGAATACCATAGAATGTGTCTACGTCCTTTTTTTGTTCAGTTGTTTGCAACACATGTTTCGTATTTCCAAAAGCGTTGCAAATCAAGAGATTATCATCAAATCTTAACGACTAATCCCAAATTTACATCGTTTATAGATTTTTTTCCTTCAGTATTTCAACAAAAAATACCTCGGAATCCATTCGGATTCCCAGCAGAATTATCCAATTGAAGGAACCCGACCAAAAACCGACCAGGATCTGAATGGAAACTGGGATTCCATGATCGATTTCCGGACGGGAATATTCCGTATTCCTAAAAGTGATGCAAATTAAGATGATGTTCCACATTCGACATTCAAAAAAACTTAAACTTTACTTCAGAAATCTGGTGTAAACGAATAAGCCAAAATGGTAAAGCTTCAAGATCAAGAGTCGCTGTAGCGACTCGACGTCAAGTATTAAAACATAATTAATTACTTGACGTCCAAGCCAAATTCCCTAAAAACTGATGAATTCAGCGTTTTTCCACAATAACAAAGAAAATCAATGCAAACCTCTTCCTGCTGTTGCCGTTGTCGATGTTCCCTCCGTTCCCGTTGATCTCGCTGACTCGGTGTGATTCTCGCCAACATTGACAGATTTTCCGGTGTAGATGAAAATTGGACGGGTGGTTTAACAGTGACGCCTCTTCCCCAGCAAGGATCTTCATAATTTCGTTTGCAACTATGAGGATAACTCGGTTCGCCAGTTTCCTCGACAAGCTCACGACGTTCAACCCGTATTTCACCATCGGACAGAGTCTTGTGAAGATGATTGATGGTCCGTCTATGTTGGGGTTCGCTATCTAGGGTCGCCAAAATAGCTCGTTTAGCGTCAGGCGAAATTGGCGCAGGTTTGAAATCAATGAGAATTTCCTGATCGTCCATTGGCTCCGGATCTCTTGATCTTTTGACGCGTTCCGGTGATTTCCATGGCGAACCAGGCCGTCCATCCGTTTCACCGTTGAACATTCTTTTTGGGCTTACGTTTGCGTAACGTGGAATTTTCTTTGGTGATGTTTCGTGGGGAGGCGTGTCAACGATAAAAGGTGATCTTGGTGGTTCTTCACTCTGAGTTCTCTGAAGTGGCTCGTGTTCAGTGCTCCCACTATCGACCCCAGTTGTGGCAACACCAGCTGAATGAATTGCCGAGCCACTTCCGACTCCCAATGGTGTTCCCAATTGACCAGCTTCCGAATAACTTTTAGTCAACTTACGACCGTTGAGGAAACCGTTGGTTTGGGCACCCTGGGAAACCATCTTAACACGTTGAATCGTTCGAGGACTCAGTGTCACCGGGGCCGCACGACGAAGGCCCGATGGTACTTCGGTCTGTGTTGCCTGGGTCTTCATTCCACCACGTTTTGGCACTTTTTCTGGATTGGGAAGAACAGAATATGGACTAGAAAGATGTTCAATAATGTCTTTGGAGCTAAGTCTTGACTTATGTCGTTATGAATCGAGGTCCGATTGCGAACTAAAGGGCGTATCTTCATCAGTAAAAACAGTTGCATACCGGAACTCCACGGGGATTTTTGACAAAATTCTACCGATTGGTATTCTACGTATGAGACATTGTCTGTCAATTTATGTTTTTCGTAATTAGCAAAATTTTACTACTTCTTTACAGTACTTTTAAAACATGTAGGCGTATCTTTTTTAGAAACTGCACAGACTCTTAAAGCTGGCCAAATATGAGAAATATCTGAGAGACTGAGAAAAAAGTGGCTGATTTGGCAAAGGTTCAAAACTACTGGCTTAAGGGTGAGCTTAACTTGAGCATTTATTCTTGTATTTTACTATATTTTGGCATGTCGGAGCATAAGAAAGCATTGCCGAAAGTATTAAAGCACTGAAAAGCTACTTGACCGAGTGTACAATTGCAGGGAGGACAGATGGAAGGGGTATAGCATGGGGTGTAGCGGGGGAAGCAGGATGGAAAAGGGGGAACGGTGAAGGGGAGAGGTAAAAGGAGTAGGGTGAAGGGAGAAAGGAAGAAGGAAATGAGAAAGAGAAGGAGAAAGCAAAAAGGGAAAACGGTGAAAGTTGGGGGCAAAAGGAGGAAAGAAAAAAAGGGAAGGAGGAAGGGAAGGAGAAAGCAAAAAAGGGGAACGGTGAAGGGGTGGGAAAAAGAGAAAGAGTGACGGGACAAAAAGAGAATTGAGAGGAAAACAAGAGGAATGATTGAGTGGCAAAGGGAAAAGGACAGGGGAAAGAAGTAACGCTGAATGGAGCAGGGGAAAACGGGAAAGTGGGCAAAAATGAAAAGAGAAAGCGAAGGAGAGGGAAGAAAAGTAAGGATAAAGGGAGGAAAATGGAAAGAGGAAAAGAGGAACGGCGAAGGGGACAAGCGAAAAGGGGGAAGTGGGGGATAATGAAGGGCGAAGGCGAAAGGGAAGGAAAAAGAGGAACGGCGAAGGGAAAACGAGAAGGGGTAAAGGGGATCATTTGATGGAATGTTGTTTACGTACCAAGAACGAGAACTCGTGGCTCCGGCGGTGCAAGGACGGGATAAGGATGAATGCCACTAGTGGAAAAAACGCTCGGCATTGATGCCTGAACGGTAGGTTGAGAGTCGATGAGACGTTCCTGATTGTGGCTGGATCTCGGTGGGCTTTTGCTCAGGGGCATATCGAACGAGGTCAGAGTGTGCGATCTCGCGAAGCTCACGTGCTTCGGACCCTTGTGTCCAACGCCGGGTTGCTGATCGCAGTGAACAGCCGAAGGCAGTACCGGCCTCGGTCCCTCAAGCTTCGTCGAGTCCTCGTCCTCGGGGAACCAACTGTACCTGTCCGTTTGGATCGATCACCTCCTTATTTACCAGGATAATTCGTAACTCCACCTACCCCGTTAAAGCTCAATAGCTCGACAATACTGTAGCATAAGATAGCATGCGAAGGACATTCATTCTTGCATTTTATGCGATTAAGCCACACACGTCGCTTCACTCGATGCGTCAGACGTGGCCTCGATGCTCAATATAAAAATAACAAAAAAGAAATATCAGTCTGACTGAATTGATGGAATATCAATTTCTACATCATTATCAAGTCTTGAATATTCTCGAAGTAATCTCGAGCATTGTTGAAAGAGAATTTATAGAATTGACAACTTGTTTTTTTTTTTGAGAATCAAATCAAAACAATTCTTTTTTTAAATTAGTTAATATGTGTATATAATATTGGTGCAATTAATTAATAGCACAATTCTTGATTTGAGAACATTTTTAATAGACAAATTTATTTTACAATCTGTATTTAATTAATTGCAAATCGTGATTGAAAATAATGACGTTACAATATTAATTAATATTAAAATTCTCAATTTGAGTTGAATTAAGGGTACGTTAACTTTTTTAGGTCCCCTTAATTGACATTTGACTTCACAATTTGTGTTCAATTAATTACCTACTGTAATCAGAAGAAGAAAAATGTACGCTAATTGTTAATTTGTAGCCCAAGCTCGAATAAATATATCAAGTGTCTACCGTGAAAATTTAATTAATCGAACTGGGTAATTAACCCGCTGAGAAAATAAGCGCAGTGACTGACCTCTTTGGATCGGATGCCATGCAAAATGAGGTAGGTCTTCTATGGAAGTAGGAACTCTCGTCGTCGTCGTTATCGACATAATCGCTTTTTGCGTGATCATAACGCGTAGAATTTACTCGTCTTGTCGCGTGTCCCGAACACGGCTGTTTGTAAAGTATCTGCAGGTGCTTTCGGGGATAAGGCGCGTCGCAAATATTCTCGTCGCTCGATGCACTGCGGACGCACGCTGAGAGAATGGAAACTTTGCTGGTAACCGCGCATGGCGATGGACCTCTTGTCGACAGACAACCAAATATACCGCCGGACGAACGTTCAACCGCGTCCAATTGACGACTTGTTATACAGTATTGCTCTTTTATGTCCTCGCGCGAGTAAAGTGGTGTTGCCACTCTCTCCCAGTCCGAGTGTATCGTACTTGCCACGTGTAGATCCACCTGGGTCGACACGTCCACCTACGCAAAATTATAATTATGTTTTTCTTTCTATATCAGAAATTAATTTTTTTTTTTAATTGTGATTTTCATTAAAAAGAACTGTGATTTTTTTAACATTTTCAGTTCGAGCCGTTATTGATTTATAAAAATGTTTAAATTTACAATAAAATCTCAATAGTTGTTTCTTATCTTATTTTTAAGAATTCACCAAAATTCGGCTGCCAGCGTTGAAAACATGAAATTTTAAGCCCAGTGTTATTATGAATATATTAATTCTTCATATTAAATTTAATAATAATCAAATAAATTACACAGAGTGTGACACGACCTTCTTCAGTTTTACTAACATTTTTTTTTTCATTTTTGTAATTATTTTTATTTTGGGCAGTTCTTAATTTTTAACAACGTAAAATTTGCAATTAAATATTCGGAGTAACATTGAAAACATGTTTTCGAAAATAAATAATATGGCAATTTTTTATTTCACTTGTTTAATACAAAAATAGCACGAAGAATGCTTAACGTTATAGCATATGTTTATCTAGTTTAAAGTTAAAAATATCAAGTTTCGCTAAATACGCCACCTTTAATTTTGTTAGAAAAAGTCACAAAAATTCTACACTCAAAACCTGAAATTTTTACCGCATTATTAAAAATATATTTGTAATATTAAAACTAAATAAAGTTAAAACATTCACATTCGATAAAACACGACTTTTTGTCTAATATTTCTCTGTATTTTCATCATTAAAAAGAACATCTGTGAATTGCATTAGATTTTTGTTTTAATAAATAAATTTGCTTAATAAATCAAGACATTCTTGATTTATTAAGAGATTTAATATGCAATTTTTAGAAATCTAACATCCATTAACAATATGATTTTGAAAAAAAAAGTTGTTCAGTGGTGAAATTTGTTTGTATTGTACAGATTTTTCTGTTAAATTTGAGAAGTAACACAAAGATTCTGTAAAATTATAAAATTTACAATTCTTTTTTGTATTGTTAGAAGTGACATAAAAAATTGTGTGAATATGTGGAATTTACAACAGAAAAGATATATGTGTGAAAATAGAAACGACAGAAAAAAAGTCAAATTAGTAAAAAAAATATTTAGAGTTCTTAATCAGGAATGACACAATTTTATTTCGAAAACTTGATGAATTTACATAATTTTGCAATAGGAAATAACCATTTTTAAAGATTGTTATTAATTTAAAAAAAAAACATGAAATATATCTTCTAAAACGTAACCACAAAATTTGTAACCAATTATTTTAGCATTTTTTTGTTGTTGAAATAAAATAAATCTATTCTTCAACGATAATGGCCAATTTTTGTATTTCATAGTAACACAAAATATTTCGTAAAACGAAAATTTTAATAAAATATTTTTGCATTTTTTAAAAAACTTAGCGATTCCGAAAAATCGTGTCTGACTAACACAAAGTTTGTGTGGGTATTTTGGACGAAATAAAATAAATTTCAATCCTTTTATATATATATATTAGGGTGGTCCATTTTTACACGATATATTTTTTTTTATGGGGCACCCTTTAAAACTGTTCTCTATTATGAAAAACAAATCCTTGTAAATCGTCGATGAGATGAAAAAATATTTAAAGGTCGCGACGAAATTTGTTATATATATACATTTTTTATTTTCTTCAGTTTTAATTTTTTCAGTGAAAGTTCTCATGTATATCTTTACATTTCTTGTATTACATGAGCGTAGGAGTTTTGATTATCACTGCAACAGCCCGTTGTTGTTTTGTGATAGTTTTAAAGTAAGAAATAATTGCAAATGCGAAAAATGTGCGGTGTGAAAGAAAAATTTATAGGTCGAAAAAATATTTTTAAGAAATCGAAAAGGCCATAAAATTTAAATTCCTAAATGGATTAACGTCAAATTGAATTGCAAACCTTGTCTGGCATTTGTCTATTTGTAATCCAAATTTCAGCTAAATATCTAAAAAATCGAAGAAGCGATTCGGATTTCACGTAATTTTGAATATTTAAAAATATTAGCAAAACTTCATCGAACATGCCGAAACTTTGCACGTTATGAAAAAATGATGCAATGATGTTTGTTACAGCATTTTGTAGCCGTGTGTAACGTCGTTTTTTTTTTTTTTAATTCTACATTTTTTATTTCTCATGTCGCAAGTACCACAATTCAATTCCTCATAACTCTCGTACGGTACGATGTATCAAGCTGAAATTTTGCACCCAAGTGGAGTATTAACTCCTCTTCAGTTACTGCGATTTATTACAAACACTACTTTATTACAGACATACAGATTCCACAGCATTTTTTAATGTCCGAAAAAATCTGTGGGCGCGCTTACTTTTTTGAGATGTTGCACCTATTACTATGAACAATTTACAGGTAAGGAATTGAAAAAAACTGCTCCTTCAAATAAACAAATTGCAAAGTAGAGCTTTGCACATGGTTTCCTCCTTAAATTCCATTTTTTACAAAGCTTCCTCTAAGAGGAAGTCAAAATGAATAAATAAGTTTCCTCATAGAGGTGGTGAAAAATAGAAATTAATGAGGAAGCAACGGGCAAATATCCACTTTGCAGTAAACTAGGTTTGGGATTAAATTTGGCGTTAATCCATTCAGAGATAAAGATGTTATGGTATTTTGAATTTTTTAAAAAAAGTTTCTTTTTGCTCCAACTTTCACAATTTTTCAGATGTCTAGTTGAAATTTGATTTACAATTAGACTATTGTCTACTTTAAACAAATTTTATGGCCTTTTTAATTTCTTAAAAGTATTTGTTCTCCCTCTAAATTTCTCTTTCACAGCACATATTTCTTAGAAATGCAATGGAAATTATTTCGTATTCTAAAACTATCACAAAACAATAAAGGACTGTTGCAGTGATATCGAGAATCCTTACACTCGTCTAATGCAAAAAGTATAAAGATATACACGAGAATTTTCACTGAAAAAAATTAAAAAGTGTATATAAAAAAATCCGTCGCGACCTCTAAATATTTTTTTTATCTCATCGATGATTTACGTGGACGTGTTTTTCATGATAGAGAATTGTTTTGAAGGGTGCCCAGTAAAAAAAAATATATCGTGAATAATGAATCATCCTAATATATATTTAAAATATATCTATATCTGTGAAAATATATTCTACGGTATTCTTGCATTGGTCCAACGAGAAAACACAATATATTATTGACAACGGGGACAAAAAAAAAAAAAGAATGTTACTTCGAGGAGAAAATGAAAGAAACGGTCGCCTGGAGGATTGGCAAGATTGTGTACATTTGTAAAAGCGCGTCTTGTTTGATGAAGGCAAGGCGCGTGTTGCGTGGGTAGTCGAGTGAGGAATAGTTGTGCTTCCGCGAGTTCAGGGTATCCGGTGGCATATCTACGATGGAATGGATGTGGAAAGGGCCTCGAGGCTTTGAAAATAATATGCTATATAATAAAGCAGTGAACGAGAATGTCTATAAGCTGGCCAGACGTTTCACGGAGAATAGCTGGAAGCCAGGGAATAAGGGATCAGGGGGATGATTGAGGGTAGGGTACACAGTGTAGTTTTGCCTGGAGGGCTTAGAGCGGCAATGGAAAGTTCTATAGAGATAAATCTCTTCGTACGAGATTTTATTGAAAATTATTTCAACGACGACAATGTTTATTACATCACGTTAAAAGTATTGAAAAATAAAAGTAAATGGTATTTAAAAAAAGAATGACCATGTTTTTTTAAACATCGAAATTTTAAAAAATGCGATGCTAAAATAATTCGTCTGGATTGATGAGGAATCAATAAGAGAAGAAAAAAAATTACTACCATTTTTGGTAGCAATGTATTTAGCAAACAAACAAAAATTAATAAAATCTTCTGTTCAAAAAACGTTTCGGTTTTTAGAGAAACAATGTTTGAATCTATAATGTAATTTTTTGTTGCTATTTATGCAAAAAAAAAATCACAATGCTTACCTGTTCAGAAGAAAAATTAATATTTAAGGAAATCTTCTTAATGACAAAAGTACTGGAAAAAATTCAAGATCAATTTATGGCCTATTACGTAATAGGTTTTTTCTCTAAAATAATATTTTTGTCTTTTGTCAACTATTCCAGGTTTTTAGTATAGAATCTCCTAATTCGTCATAACAAAACCTTCTTTATTCGTGTTGGCACCCAGAGAATCCAAGATCAATGGGTTCAATGAACTCCATCTGCCACGTTCCCTTGAAAAAAAAACTATCTGGTGGGTCTCTCTAAAAATCATTGTACTCTGCAAATCCGAGGAGAAGTGTTAGCCGATTGAAAGTTGAACTAGGTGCGTCTGTTACTTGCGAAAAAAATTATGCTAATGGAAAAAATCATCTTTCTGGTTCATCTAGAAACAAAAAAGTATTGAAGTGGATCCCAAACAAAAACGACAGCCAAAACAAACCGAATTCAGAGCACTTAAGATTGGCTTGAAAAACCACCTGGTGGGTTTCTGTAAAAATCGTTGTAATCTACAAACCCGAGAAAAAATTATGCGAATGGAAAAAATGATCTTTCTGATCCATCTAGAAACAAAAAAGTATTGAAGCAAACAAAAACGGTAGCCAAAACAAACCCATGATCAATTTACGTAATCATGGCCATCGCAATCTCCAGGAGTGAGATCACTTTTCCTAAGCTACTATTTTGATACATCAGCAATTTGAGATTTAAGGGAAATCTCCAGATTCAAGATAACAAAATCCCCTAGGTTTATGTTGGAATTCAGAGAACCCAAGATCAATTGGTTCAACGAACTCATTTGCTACATCCACTTGAAAAACTACCTGGTGGGGATCTCTAAGAATCATTGTAATCTGCAAACCTGAGGAGAACTGTTAGCCGATTGAAAGTTGAAATAGGTGCGTCTGATAATCAGAAGAAAAAAAATTATGCGAATGGAAAAAAATGATCTTTCTGGTCCATCTAGAAACAAAAAAGTATTGAAGCAAACAAAAACGGTAGCCGAAACAAACCCATGATCAATTTACGTAATCATGGCCATCGCAATCTCCAGGAGTGAGATCACTTTTCCTAAGCTACTATTTTGGTACATCAGCAATTTGAGATTTAAGGGAAATCTCCAGATTCAAGATAACAAAATCCCCTAGGTTTATGTTGGAATTCCGAGAACCCAAGATCAATTGGTTCAACGAACTCATTTGCTACATCCACTTGAAAAACTACCTGGTGGGGATCTCTAAAAATCATTGTAATCTGCAAACCTGAGGAGAACTGTTAGCCGATTGAAAGTTGAACTCGGTGCGTCTGATACCCGGTGTTTTGGGTGGTCCAAAAGTGACAAGTGTACCAGATGAATCAAGCATCCTTGGGTCCATGGCGATTTCAGCGCCGGGTGTACGGCCCCAACCCATCTGTGCTTTCCCATGAGGTGGCCTGGTGTTTATCGGTGTACCAGCCATGCCAAAAAGCGTGCGTGTGTTGGTTTACGGCGGGTTGGGAGGCGGGCCAAGTTAGTAGTACGCGTGTTTTACGCTGCACGTCCCGTCGGCCGCACCCGACCGCCTCACTTCACGTCCTAGTCGTCGTCGGCTTATCGATTTGCCCTTAAACACCGCTCCAAGGGCCAGAGCACCCTCGCCACCACCGGTCTTTCTCACTACATACCAACAATGGTTTAACAACAATCACAGTCTCACGACAGATCATGATAACCATCGACAATGCCTGTCCCAGTGTCCCAACTTCGTCATAACACCGAAAAAGGAAAAAAAAAAGAAACAAGTCCTACCACTATTCCCTTGGTCGTCAAGATTTACGACAACCGTTGGACTTTTGGTCCGCCTTAAAGAAAACGGACGGACGGATTTGTTGGCATTAAGATTGACAACAAACACCAGCACCAAAGCACGATGAATTATCTTGATGACAGCAATCGGGACAAAGAGATAAACAGATGGATCTGAGAGTTCGATCGGTTTGTGGGTGTTTTTCTTTTTGTGGTTTGAAAAAAGGTGCCACCTTGGAAACAGGAACTGGCTAAGAGACTTTGTATCTTGTTTCTGAAGTTGTGTTTTGGTCTTATTTTTCTGGTTGTTAGGTGTTTTTGATAGAGCGCGGTTTTTACAGAGGAGATGAGATCGGGCGAGGCATCCTCACCGCCGCGATGCCTACTCGTCCTCTCCGGGATCTCCGCGCGTTACCCCCATGATGTCGACGGGTGGCGCCCGCGTGAGAAGAGGGGCTGTTTCATCCCTCGGCGATTAGAAATGGGGGGATGATTTTGTAGTGGGGAGGATTCTGGCGCACGCGTCTCTCAGATGGTGGTCCATTTCGTTACTGTAGTTATTAGAATAGTACGAGGCTCTCTACTACAAACTTGTTTGAAGGTATTTTAGGTTCCTACGTTGTCTGCTTTGGGGATGTCGACAAAGACGAAATCTGAGGATACTGTCGGTTGTCGGTTGTGGGTCAGGGAGAAAATGAAGGGAAAGAGAGAGAGAACTCGGTTGGTTCGGTTATCAATGATAGAAAAGGAGGACATTTATTATATTTTTTGGTCCGAAATGGTCCGAAAGTGTCCAAGATTGTTCGAAAGCGTTCGAAATGGTTCAAAAGTGTCCAGGATTATCCGAAAGTGTCAAAAATTGTCGGAAAGTGTCCAAGATGATTCGGAAGCGTTCGAAATACTTCGTAAGTGTTCAAAATGGTTCTTAAGTGTTCGAAATGGTTCGAAAATGTTCAAAATTAATTTTAAATACTTCTTTGCATAGATAAATTCGGCTGGTTTGCTTTTCGTCAAGAGAAAAATGGAACGTTCATGGTTTTGAATACTTCTTGGATCAAAAATGTTTAAAGTCGTACTAAATGGGTCGATGCAGGCATTTTTGAGATTCACACTTACCAAGGATATGAGCATCATTGTAATGAGAAAGTATTCTATATACATTCCAGACTAAATTCATAGTAAATGTATATTATATATGTATATTTTTTTTTAAGTGCGGAAAAGTTTTCTTTTTTTACAAAAATTACTCACAATTAGAATTTTTTTTAAATATCTAAAATACTCTTCCAATAAAATGGTGCATTTCTTTGAACTGATGATGAAAACAGATTTTTTAGAATAATACTGTTTGCACAAGAACAGGAATTGAATATGTCCAAAGTGGTCCGAAAGTGTTTTCAGGTCTCTGAAACGATTTTCTAATAGGTTTTTTTTTCTCAGTTTGCAAAAAAAAAATACATATATATTTGACAAAAACTTGAATACATTTAATATATTTTTTAAATATTCTGAAAAGCTATATACGAAATGTATAGTTTATCTAAAAAAAAATACGCATTGACACGAAAAATTATATTTTTTTGAAGACACTTATGTTTTGTTTTATGAATTATTAATGCTATTACCAAAAAACAGTTATTCAAACTCAACTTCCGTGTTTCAATCCAGTTAATCCACGAAAGTGATACTAAAGAGCATTTTAAACAGCTTAAAAAAATTGTTTATTTAGTTCACAACTGCGCCGTAAAAATGTATGTGTACTTTTGGCAACATCCACGAGTTAATTTACCATAAAAAGCCTCATATGTAAGCCAGATGATTTTTTTTTATAACCTACTTGAAATATCGTAAAATCACTATAAACTTTATAAAAAAATAAAAATACTATTTCATCATTGACATTAATTTAATTTTCAACAAAAATCTATCGGCTTACATGATAAATGACGTTTTTCTTACATGATTATAATTCAACGCCAGTGAAAAGAATGTTTCTCAGCACAGGAACATGACTCGAAGAGTACGTGCGCCATCTGCGCTTTGCTCATAAATAAACAGCGTTCGAAATTTATAGACGGGAGGAAAAGCTCGGGAGCTTGCTTCGCTTTTGCCACGATTCTCGAAGCTCATTCGAGGATCGTCTGTGGTAATTCGTATAACGACCAAAAAGTTGCGAGAGTTTTTTTGTTTTTTTTTTTCCCTGAAAGCAGTAATCGAAAAGAAAATGACGAACATTTTTTTAAATGAGTTAAATTCTTTTCTATAAAAAAAATTATGAACATTGTATTTCATTTTTAAAAAATTTTGATATGAAAAAAAAATGCATTCTGACAATCGAGTTGTGCTTAATGTTGGTGGTGTACGTCACGAAACTTACAAAGCTACCTTGAAGAAAATACCGGCAACCCGACTCTCAAGACTCACCGAGGCACTTGTGAATTACGATCCAATACTGAACGAGTACTTCTTCGACAGGCATCCTGGTGTCTTCGCTCAAGTCCTTAATTACTATCGTACCGGAAAGCTTCATTATCCGACTGACGTCTGCGGTCCTCTGTTCGAGGAAGAGCTCGACTTCTGGGGTCTCGACTCCAATCAGGTTCGTTAAATATTAAAAGGCTCCGTTGCTTTGTACACGTTGCTTGCTTGTGGCTTTTAATATAGGAATTATTAAACCATTCGGCTCGTTTCAGACTCAGCTTTGTGTATCCTAAAATCTTCATCAACGTCAAGGTAGTTATACTTAATGAGGTACAAAAGTATCTTAATTGTACTATTGTATTGAAGATGAAAACAAAAATTGAACTTCATTTTCTTTTTAAGGTGATAAAGACAATTAAAAAAAAACACTTTCTCAAAAAGTAACTATAATTTTTAATTTTTAAATTTTTCTCATAGTTCTTACATATGGGAATGTTTTAACTTCCTCAAGGTCTAAAATGTAGTATTTCTAAAATCTATAATCTTTGAAACTGATTTTTTTCCCTTAAATATACATGTTTTCTTGAATTTATAAAATTTAAATCTTTTTAGAATTTCCTGAATTTCTAAAATGCAAATCTTTTTAGCATTTCCAATAGATCAACATTTTTTATCGTTATAGATTTTTGAGACTTCAAACATTTTAATATTTTTAGAATTTATAAGAATTCAACAATTTTAATTCATTTTAATTTCCAAAATTTGCAAGAAAACGTTCTGTTTTCAAATTAATTACTCATCGAGATTTTTGTTTCGACGAGTAGTTCAAAATTTAAAAAGTTAAATTACGCTTTTTGTCTGAAATCAAAAAAGCCTCGAAAGGGTGTTTCATTTTTTTTATTGGTTAAAAGAAAAAACATAAAAATTCACATGTTGATAATTGTTCATAAAAATATTTTGATGTCGCAAAAAAAGAAATAGAATCACAGGTCCAAATACTAAAAAATATAGGAGTTCTATTTTTTAGCAAATATTAAGTAATTTTTATTTTATAAAAATGTAACTACTTCAATTTTTCATACTTCCGATCCAGGGATTTTTTACATGTTCAGAATATCGGTACGAAAAATTACTCTCGTAGGATTTTATGTACCACTCTTTTTTACTGATAAATAAAATGTAAAACCCTTTTTTTGCCTAAAATTGGTAAAGCTTTATGATATATAACAAAAAAATGTATGCAAAGTGCGTGGAACAGGTGAACTTTGTGTTGTTACAGTGAGAAAATAAAGTTTAGCCAGTAGGTCTATTTCGATCACAGGCGTTTGTGGCGGCGCATAGGCAGCTAACGCCCAACCGCACAATAACATTCGCCTTGCTCGTATACCATCCAGCGACTCGACATTAATGTTTTAACGTTCTCATAAATGTGGTTGCATCTCCAGTGCTATTAACCAAAGTATTTTCGAACGTTTGTACAAACTGCGTCGCTGCTTTTTCCTTAAATACTAATGTTAAGTACATCGTTGCCTTAAAATCAGCTAGATAAATGTTCAACATATAAATATCTTTGTCCTAGCCCTTAAATTTTTACAACTAACATTATATCCATGTACCTTAGAATTTAATGTTTTTCAAAAGTAAAGTAAAATAGGTATAAACGGCATATTTGCACTCTTAAAGGATGCAAATGGAAAGCTATTTGTATGCACTTTTGTAATGCAGCAGCTGGAAGTGAGTCGTTTGAATGAAATTTACATGAGAATGGCCAATTTTATCCTATTTGTGTCCAAAGTGGTTTTAGGAACAAGAATCTAATTAAGACTACGAGAAAGAAAAAAAATGTTAAGATCCGTCGACGCCGCTAATGTAGCTTTAATGTAATTTCTTCATTTTCTACGTCGATTTCGGACTTGAAAAATATTCTTTTTTTTTTTGCATCAATTCACTCAATTTACAGAAGAATCGCAGAACTTTTAAAGTCCCACTGTGCATTAATTCACTCCATTTTCAGAAAAAAAAAAAAAAAAATTATTTTTTATGCCACTTTACACCAATCAACTCAAATATCCATAACCACCATATAACGATTTTTCTATCAGCTAATCAGTTAAAAATGTCTTCCAAACCCTTAAAATTCAAACCATAATATCAAAGCAGTCCTAAAAAAAAAAGCTTCAACATCAATCTAGAAAATGTCATCCCTCTGAACGTTGTTCATCGTGGAAGAAAAATCTTCAAGTCTACCCGCGACTTTTCGCATATTACTTTGTAAAACGAGGGGGTCCATAAAACCTGAATGCACATCAGCTATTATCATTAGCCTCTGAATTATGCGAGGTGGAGCCATGCTGTTGGAGCACATACAGCATCCACAGGGACACACAGACGACACTGGCGATTCTCGACAAATTGGACATTGACGGTGAGGCCCTTGGCGAGGAGGAAGTCGCTCGTCTATTCGGTTTTGAGGAGTCATACGCCCGTGGAAGTTTGACAAGATGGCAGAGGCTTCGTCCACGTATATGGGCGTTATTCGACGAGCCATACTCATCGACACTTGCCAAATCCATAGCCGCTCTCTCGGTTCTCTTCATCTGTCTCTCGGTTTTGTCCTTTTGTCTTAAGAATCACACAACCCGAGCCGAACCTCAATTGATTAGCAAAGACGTTGTTCCTCATCGTTCGACCTCATCAGCCAGGACTGGCGATCATACAAACGGCAATGTGGACAGAGACAAGGATGGTATTGAAGCACATCGGGTATTCTTCTATCTGGAACATGCCTGCAATGCCTGGTTTACTCTGGAAATTACTATTCGTTGCTTGGTGAGTGGAAACAATTTTCCAGGACAATTGCCTAATGATGATAAATCTCATTTATTTAACTGTTAACTTATCGCGCACAAAATCTCCGGCCCATTGAATTTTTTCTCATTTTTGGTCGACCCAAAGAAAGCAAGACAGCGTTAATTGAACTTGACAAATTTTAAGCAGGAGTTAGCGATTTTATAAAACAAATTTCTGCAGATAAAAGCTGTAGAAAAAACGGATGATATCTGACACATATTTCAGTTCCACACATATTCCATTCCTACAGATCTTTCAAACCCCACACATCTTTTAATCCTAAACATATTTCAATCATGCATATCTTTTAACTATAGACACATGTCAATCCTACACATATTTCAATCATAAACATAGTCTTAAGTCTACACACATTCCAATTCTACGTCTGCTTCAGCACCACACACTTTCCAAACCTACACGATTTCCAATGCTACACATATTCCAATACTACACGATTTTCAATGCTACACATATTCCGATCCTACACGATTTCCGATGCTACACATATTCCGATCATACACGATTTCCAATCCTACACGATTTCCGACGCTACACGCATTCCAATCCTACACGATTTCCACTGATTCGCACATATTCCAATCCTACACGATTTCCAATGCTACACATATCCAAATCCTGCACGATTTCCAATGCTACACATATCCAAATCCTGCACGATTTCCAATGCTACACATATTCAAATCCTACACGATTTCCAATGCTACACGTATTCCAATCCTACACATCATCCTAAGTCTACACACGTTCCGATTCTACGTCTATTTCAGTCCCACCCACATTCCAATTCTACACACGTTTCATTCCTGCACAATATAAATTCTGCACATATTCTACCACGTCACAACGTCAATTCTACACGAATTTCAAGAATACAGTTTCAGTCCTACACACTACACGTCAATTATACACATTTCAGTAATACACAGATACATATTAATCCTACACAATTCTGGCCTATACATATTCCAATTCTGTACATTTCAGTCCTATGCATAAAACGGCCCATTGATATTTTTGTCTTTGATCGACCCAAAGTCAGCAAGTGTGTTTATCTGAAATTCAAAAATTTTGAACAAGAGCCAGTGATTTTTTTAAACAAATTTCTGCAGACAAAAGCTGTGGAAAAAAAGATTGAAATCTGGCTAGTCTACCAGCTTAGAATAGAAATATTGAAGTGGCTTATTTTATAGCTGATACATGAATGGAGTATTGAAACGGCCTCTCGAAACAATGGATTATATCCTCCTGAGATAACGTCGCAGTTTACAGGTGAGCCCGAGCCTGAAGAGATTCGTCGTGTCGCCGATAAACATGATCGATATGGCAGCTATACTGAGCTTCTACAGCGAGCTGATCGTCGTCTCGAGTCTCTTTCTCGAGGTATTCTCAATCGTTCGAGTACTACGTCTATTCAAGCTCACAAGACACTCGCCAGGTCTGAGGATACTCATACACACGTTCAAGGCCTCGGCCAAGGAACTCGGTCTACTCGTCTTCTTTCTACTGCTTGGAATTGTCCTATTCGCGTCCCTCGTCTTCTACGCCGAGAAACTACAGGTAACAAGTATCTCCAAGCCGTCTACTCTTTGGTTTGATGCCTTTGCGTGTTTCGTGCTCTTTCGCTTTTATAGCTCGGTGAGTTGAACGTTTTGAGGTATTGGCATTCAAACAGTCATTGGCATCTTGAATAAAACGGCAAAACCTCATTTCCACGTATTTCAGCCTCGTGTATTTCAATTCACCGCAATTTAGCACCACATATTTCAGTCCTAAAAGTCAAAAATTTTTTTCACATCGATTGACATATTGTTAGGCTGCCATTTAGATTCAAAGTGAAATGAAAAATCACTCGGACATAGACATCTAATAAAAGGGGGCGATATAAGTCTCTGACGGTTCAAAGTAACTGAAAGTCCATCAAACTGTCAATTAGTAGTCAACGGTTTTTGGTAGAACTGACAATCAATTGAGTCCAACCAGCCGATTAGAAATTCATTGAGTCATATTGGTAGGAAATGGACGATAGACCAATCTTTTATCAAATTTCCCTTGAACCTGTTATAGTAGAAGACACTATTGAATTGCAACAAGTGACTGACACATGATACGAATTTTTCAACTCCACATATTTCAATTTTATACGTACTTCAGTTCCCCACATATTCCGAAGCATATTCCAATCCTACACATATTGTAGTTCGACACATTTCGACTCTGCACACTCCAATCCTACACACATCAATCCTACACAGCTTTCGACTTTACAACTTTCAATCTTACATGTGTCAACCCTACACAAATTTCAGCTTCACCCCTTTCAATCCTACATGCCACAGTCCTTCACATATTTCAGTCGTACACATTTCTATCGTACGTATATTTTAGTTCTACAGATTACTGTCATACGCATATTTCAGTCCTATACATTTCAGTTCCACATATTTCCGTTCTACATCAATGGTCATATTTTCGGGATAGTTAGAGACCAGTCGAGCATCAAGGGCCACGAATAAGTCACCTTCACAATCGCAATGACCGCACGTCTTTACGTTTAAAAATGAGGTCATTCAGGAACCAACAAGTGATTGGCACATGTCAAGGAATTTGCTTTAGAACATGTTAAACAGGTACACGAATAGGCCATAACCTGTACATCGGCAAGGCCTTCAATCTGACAACGACTGCACTGCCTTTAACCCCAGAAAATTATACTAGTTTCGTGTTCTCTAACAAGTAAACAGCACGTGCGCTACGAATGACCTAGCAAAGGAGCAAAGGTATTGAACAGAATGTTCTACAGTTCGCCATAGTCACTTCTTGTTAAGCTTGTCCTCTCAAACTGCCAATGACTGTGGACCCCAAACCTCTACTCTAAGTAACGTACCAGTTGCGTGCGTGGTTTGCGTCTTTGCGTGATGCAATGCGCTTAGTTCAACTCACCTATATACATATATATGAGGCATTCCACATCAATTTAGCCACCAAAAAAAAAATCTTAAATAATTTGTAAAAATCAGGTTGAGTGGTTCCAATACACACCCTAAATTTCAAATTTTTCCAAAAATTATACGCCGGAATATGGCAATTTTTTTTTCATTTTTTAATTTAATCCGTAATATCTTAAAAACGATTAATCGTATCGACAAATCTAAAAAATGAAAATGGGCGTTTTTTTCTTGGCCCACAAATAAAAAGTATTCAGAAAACAAACGAATTTTTTTTACGATTTGGACATGAGATATTGTCATCGGAAAAATTGCCTCAAATTCCGCAAGTGAAACCCGAATTATGAGTATTTTTTAATAATAGGAAAATGGAGCAAGTTGGCATATTCCAGCAGGAAATTTTTCAAAAATTTTGATATTTGGTGTATCTATTGGAACCATTGAACCTGATTTATAGAAATTTTTTGAGAATTTTTTTTGAAATTTTTGGGTGGCTGAATTGATATGGAATGCCTCATATGTATGTAGCAAGAGAGGCACCCGCACCACTAGTTAGGAACTAACTATAATATTGAGTTTGAGGGTGCGTGCGTTCCAGGAGAACCCGAAAAATGACTTTCACAGTATACCCCGTGGGCTTTGGTGGGCACTGGTAACCATGACAACCGTAGGATATGGTGATATGACACCAAAGACCTTTCCAGGAATGCTCGTGGGTGGTCTTTGTGCTCTCGCCGGTGTTCTCACTATCGCACTTCCGGTTCCCGTTATCGTTAGCAACTTCTCAATGTTCTATTCACACACACAGGCGAGCTATAATATCTTTTGTTGTTTAGCTTGTATATTGTTTTTGGTAGACTATGCCACCTTTATGTCTCAACCGAGAGTATTATTATGAAACTGGTAGGCACGAAGCAAATTGCCGAAACAGAGGAGAAAGATCCTGCCCGCTGAGATTCCGAGACACGCCAGAAGATTGAAACAACAGCAACATTATTATCGGAATAATAGTGACAATCAGGCGGATAATCAACAGATGCTTTTGACACCAATTGGACATCATAGATCTATCGCACCGTTAATGCCACGGCCTGCAACTATCGGATTGGATACGGTACTTCAATTGCAGGTGTGTCTATGCAATCCTTTGTGATTGGTATACGTGAAAAATTTATTGCAATATTGTGTTGTTTTAACAGAAAGATTCATACAAATGTGCACAGTAATTTTGCGGTAATTCGATATATTTTTTTTTTGGGTCAAAAGCTCTTATTTAATATTAGTGACATTGGCTGTAGGAAGCGAATACTAAAAAATTGTCATCATTGTGTTGAAAAAAAGACACTGAAAAAATTGGCGTTTTTAATATTAGCAGTTACAATACTTGTTGTTGTAAAAAGAGCTATAGAAATTGGGCCGTTGAAATATTGACATTCAAGATATTGGCAAACAAAATATTGGCTTTTCGAAGAAAAGACAATAAAAAAATTTACGGATTGAATATTGGCAATAAAAATAATAGCGGTTGAATAAAAAGCATTAAAAATATTGGGTGTTGGACAAAAGAAATTTAAAAATTGGCGAATTCAATATTGGCTGCTGAAAAAAAACAATTAAAAAATTGGCGAATTCAGTATTGGCTGTTGGAAAAAAAAACTATTAAAAAATTGGTAGAGTGAATATTGGCCATTGCAAATTTTAGCAGTCAAAATGTTAGCTAGTTTTTAATCTTTTTGGACAAGTTTTTTAGAATTTCACGTTTGTAAAACATGCCAATTTTTTGGTCTATTTTCTAGATTGATAAAAAAAATTATAAACGACAAAATTATTTTTCTCAAAGTAAAAAAAAAACGGATTTGTGACTTATTTGACAAACCCATTTCTACAAGACGTAGAAATTTGATTTCGAAATATTTTCATTGTCACTTAACTAGTTTGATAACAAAAAAAATACATGAATGACTATCAACTTTTTCGTAAAATAAAAAAGTACGAATTTCTTACTTATTTTACAAAACTATTTTTTTCACTAAACGTAATATTCCGATTTTACAAAATTGTTTTTTTTTTTATAAATGTAGCATTTAATTTTTACAAAATTGTTTTTTACTGTTTATTCAGTTATCTCTGATAATTTCTACTCATCATTTTCATTAGAATTTGTCACCAATTAATGGAAATTCTTTTCCTTTCATTTACAGCCTCGAATTGTCATTGGCTTACCGGAAGCTCGTGAAGATTCATCACGATCGACAACCGACAATCCAACGACAATCTCAATCGACAGAATTTCCTGTGAGCTTGATTTTCCCGACATAGATGACGAAAATCTTCAAGAAAATTGGTCAAATCCTGAGTCTCCTGAAACCTGTATAAAAAATAATCGTGTCTAAAATAATTGAATAAATAGTTTCTTAATTTTTCTTCTCGGAGTAATTAATAAATTAAGAGAAAAACTTCGAGTCTCAGTAGATGAGAAAGGTACAGTCAAGGAGCTTTTTCCGTGTGTCGCAGGATCTCGACATGAAAGTTTGAATAATTCTAAACATTTCAGTCCCACACAAATTCCAATTCTACACGTATTGCATTCCCACAAATGCAATACACAATAATCCACCCCTACACAACTTCTACTCCACACACATTCCGTCCCTACACAATGTCAATTCTACATGCATTTCAAGCCCACAAGCTTCAGTTTTACTTATATTTCAATCCTACACATTTCGGTCCTACGCACATTCCAATCCTACACGTTTCGGCCATACACACATTTCAATCCTACGCACATTCCAATCCTACACGTTTCGGCCCTACACACATTTCAATCCTACACATATTTCAATCCTACAATATTTCAACCCTACTCATATTTCAATCCTACACATATTTCAACCCTACTCATATTTCAATCCTACACATATTTCAATCCTACACCATTTGGTCCTACGCATGTTTCAATCCTACACATATTTTAATCTTACCCATTTCAGTCCTATACATATTCTAATTCTACACATTCGTACTCGGGATAAATTCTCCGGCCCATTGATTGACAGAATTTCCTGAGCTTAATTTTCGCGAGGCACATGACAAAAATGATTCTGTCCTAGTTTATAAAAAATAATTGTGTCTAAAATAATTGAATAAATGACTGTAATTTTTTTTCTCGATCCAGTTAATAAATTAAAAAGAAAATCCAATCTCGGTAGTCGAGAGGGCTGCTGTCAAGGAGCTTTTTCCTTGTGGCGCAAGGATGTCAACATGAAAGTTTGAATAATCTCGAGCGTCTGCAGCGACGCGACTAAAGAATAATTGAGACGTTAGAAAGGTGAAAGGACAGAGCTTGAAAGGCTTAAGAGAGAAAGAGAGAAAGGTGAGAAGAGAGAATGGAGAGTTTGTTGCGAGAGGACGAGGACAGCCAACTGGTTTGTTTTCGAAAGGCGCAGGCGTCCCATCGACCAGAAGGACCGTCGTCGAGTGACGCTAGTCCGAGAGTCCGTGCGGTCCTCACAAGCGACGTTGTCCCATCGTTCACTTACAGAAAACACGATTGCCACTAAAACTCTCGTGTACCGACACAGCTATTCACTGCTGTTAATGTACGCGTGATAAAAAAATATATATAGAAAGAGTATAAAATCCATACTATTGACTTTACTAGGACGTGTAAAAATTGTTTACTTACTCTAAAAGCAAGCTAATCATTTATGTTTGCTCATATATCCCATTCCCATATAAGCCATTCTCTGTTAGAGTTGCAACGATTGATTAATTTCGAAAACTGCTTTTTTACATAATTTTTTTTCTTTTTTTTTGTATGATGCTTTAACGTAAAAATGGTATGTAAAAATTATCATGAAAATTGAACTGATGGGTCCTTTTTTAAATATCTAATGTCTAAAGACATGAATTTTTATTGAAAAAAATGAACAGTTCGAAATCCAGTTTTTTTTTATTGACAAGTAATTTTATACTAATTGTTTTAAAGAACCATTTTACATCTTGATACGAAAATGTATGAGAATTTTATTAAAACAAATGAAAAGATTTTCCATAAAAATTGTACAAAAAACACCATGAAAATCGTAGAAATAAACCACTACTTTTTTCATGGTATTTTGCAACGAAACTATCTAAAAAAATATATTTTATTTATAAGTAATTTGATGGTATTTATATTTTTTTAGTATGGGAATTTTGTTGAAAATTAGTCAAATAATTTTGTTAAATACAAATGAAAAGATGTTTTTATAAAAATGGTATAAAATACACCATGAAAATAATTAAATAGGCCATTATTTTTTTATTATATTTTTCAACGAATCTATGTGAAAAAAAAAATGTTTCCTTTGTTTCTAATATAAATTTTATACTTTTTTCTACCAATCTAGATTAACTTTTTAAAAAGTAAAAAAAAAATTAACGAACAAAAGGACGAATAAAAAAGTCTAACATTTTTATTTATAGATAATATGATGGCAATTCTTTTTTGTAAATAATATTTCAACATGTCGGTAAGAAAATGTATGGAGATTTTGTTGAAAATAAATTTTTATATAAAAATGGTATAATAAATACCGTGAAAATCAACGTAGTGAAGTATGTAATGGACGATTATTTTTCTAAAGTTTTGCGAGCGACACTACATGAAAAAATTTGTATCTTTCTTTTCGTTTTCATACGAATTTTCAACTACTAAAATAATTGAATATTTCAAAACATAAAAATATTATTCCTGGAAGCCCTCATAATAGTACCGAAATATTAAAAAAAAAATAAAGAAATACATCTGAGAATGAAAAATGTTAAAAAATAATTTATGCAAAAAAAAAAATCAAATTAACATTGCAATTATTAAGTAAGGGTGAAGGTCCGTTTGAAATTTCGTTGACAAAAGAGTATAAAAATAAAATTGATTTTAGTAAAAAGTGTAGTTGGCGTAGTTGATGGAGGGGTCAAGGTATATCGTGTTCACAGGGGGCGAGCGACTCTTGTCCGTAACATGCCGCGAGTCAGCTCCGAGATTGATTATACCAAGCCTCTGCTGGCCATTGTGTGTACAAGCCGCATCGTTTACGGAGACACGGTGACTCTTATCACTCGTATGAAGCTGGAAGGTGTACGTTGGGTATATGCGACGATACGTCATATGCTTGCCGGCGGTACACGATTTACATGCCAATAGCTAGCGACTGGCCACTCCTTAAACACGTTAAAAAATGTACACACATATATATGTGTATATGTATATATGCATGAAAGGGTGCCTCCAAAAAGATAAGGCCAATATTTGTGTATCGACATATTAAGTAACGGCACTTAAAATAGTGCTGCTTGATAAATATTTGCTTGAAATGATAGCATTCAAATTATCGGTGCTTTTTTAACCTTGATGTTTGAAAGCATTGGCTTTTAAATATTGCCACTGAAAATACAACGTTTGGAATATTGGCAATTAAAATATTGGCTATCAAAATATTGAATGTTGGAATATTGACAATCAAAATATTGTCTCCTGGAATATTGGCAATCCGAAATATCGTCTTTTGGAATATTGGCAATCAAAATATCGTCTTTTGGGATATTGACTGCTGGAACATTGACAAACATAATATTGGCTGTTGAATTGTTGGCAATGAAAATATTAGCTGTTGATAAAAGACAATAAAAAATTGGCAGATTGAATATTGGCAATTAAAATATTGGCTACTGGGATATTGGAATTCAAAATATAAACTTTAGAATTATAGACAAGAACATTTTTTATCGGTTTGGAAAAAAAAATAATAAAAATATTGGCTACCCGAAATATTGGCGATCATAATATTGATTGTTGGAATATCGACAAGCAAAATATTAGCTGCTAGAAAAAAGGAATAAAAAATTGGCAGATTTGATCATCGCCAATCGAAATATTGGCTGTTGGGATATTGTCAAACATAATATTGGCTGGAATATTGGCAATCGAAATATAAGCTTTTGGTACATCGACAATCATAATATTAGCTGTTGAATTGTTGGTAATCAAAATATTAGCTGTTGGAAAAAGATTTTTTTTAATCGCCTGCTTGAATATTGGCAATCAAAATATTGGCTATTCCAAATATTGCCAATCGTAATATTGACTGTTGGAATATTGGCAAAGAAAAATATTAGCTGTTGGAACGTTGGCAATCAAAATATTAGCTGCTAGAAAAAAGCGATAAAAAAATTGGCAGATTGAATATTGGCAATCAATATATTGGTTGTTGGAATATTGACATACAAAATGTAAGATGTTAAATTATTGGCAGGCAACATTTTAACGATTGGAAAAAGAAGGAATAAAAATATTGGCTGTTGGAATATTGGCAAAAGAAATATCGACAATCAAAAAATTTCAGAATTCCGAAACTTGCAAAATTTGATCTTTAAGGACAATAAGTATTGGTAAATGAAGAACACTTTGAGTAATGATTCCACGAACAAAAAAAAAGACGACAGAACTCAAACTATTGGCACGCTTGTTTGCAATTTCTTCCCATTATACGTTTGGCAGATCAATCACTGGCCAGTGGCCAATACAAGCTACAGTGCCTCCCCCTATTTTTTCTATAGCTTAACGCGATACCTAAAACTGTAATATACACTAAAACAAAGCTTTATATAGAGTGCTAACCCCCTGAATTCGACATATATGTACAAGTCTATTAAAAGCATGTGCCTACTGTTAAATACAAGTTCCAAGTTGTATTTATCCAAGAGATGGATGAGGTTGATGTGGGAACGAAAGGGATGAATCCCAAGGGGCGGAGGGGGGCAGAGACGAGAAGGAAGAAAAGTACGATAAAAGGGCTTCTTGATTAGTTCGCGGGCGACGAGAAGCCCGCTTCGCTATCGGCCACATTTGCGGGATTATCCTTGGCTCCAGCTTCGTTCCTCCTTTTTCCTTTTTTTTTTTCATTCTTTTTTTTTCTATATCGGCCAGGAGGCTTTTCCACCCTTTTTACAGACAGTAGAGATTCAACGGATTTCGCGGCTATTTTAACACGCCACTCCGCGATCTACCGCCAGTGGATTTACCACGTCAATGTCAGCCCGTTTATTTAAGCTCGGTCCATTCTGCACGAGATATTCGTTACATTTTTTTTTGTTCCGCGTAGTCTGGCAGTACAGAAAAGTTCGAACCATTTTTTATACACCGATTTAACCATCGAGATTGATTTCACACGAAATCAAAAGAAATTGCTTTTTATCATTTTTTTGGGAAATCATAACATTGATTGCTTTCCAATTTACCACAAAGTTGGCACAATATTTTAACTGTTATTATTTAATATTGGAAGATTTTCTGCGGCAGTAAAAAAAAAATTACGCGTAAATTTACATCAATTTATTCTACACGAATCTGGCACTATAGAACAATCCTACATGCGCAATTCTACACCACATTATGCTACATTACCAATATTCTACACCATATCACCATGTATGATCAGAAACCTACAGAATATAATTCCACACTACCACAATCCTACACCATATCATCCTACATGAGAAATATCCTAAGGATGGGAAAATTCACTCGTGTAGGATATTCGTCGGGCAAGAAAGTGCACATGTAGAATTGTGACATTTTGCCGAATCAGTGTAGAATAATATTCGTGTAGGATAAAACGTTGTAGAAGAGAGACCCTTCTTAAGGTTGTGCTATCTGCCATTCAGCGAATTCTCGTTATATATATATATATTTTTTTTTCAAGAGTTAACATTCAAAGCTTTTGTTCCGAAACGAGATTTTTGTTCCCTGTCCTTCCTTTTGTATATTCCGCACTATTTTGTCAATTATGGCCGGGCCATCTAGATCGCGGTTGAAGAAGAGAAAGAGAGACAGGCCGCGTTGGAACGTTGGTGTATGGTGCTTTGATGTAGCTCATCCATAGAGCCAACCGCTGGAAGAATTTGGTGGGAGAGCTTGGCTGAAAGGTACTTGAGAAAGATTCAGCGTGGAGCTATTCATCACTCGGTCGCTAAGAACGTGTGCTCGTTGTGTAGTCTCTGGTAAAAAAAAAAAGCAAACCACCCCCTTCGTCGTCGACGTCGCTGATCGAGCTCTTGTAAAAGAAGAGAAGGAAAGAGAGGGAGAGAGAGAGAGGAAAAAAAGAAGAACAAGCTGCAACCAACCAACGTTCCGGTGTTTGTCCAAAATGAGGAAAGCCGAAGCATTTAGCTGAAGCCTATAAGTACACTCCACAGTGTGTCTACTCGGGCTATTTCTACTTAAACTGCTAATAGACGCTTCATTTATCTGACTCTGATTCGGAGGTCAACCCTCACAGACTCTGAAGTACTTTGAAGGTAATAAAAAGAAGTGAGGGAATCGTTGAAGTGTCTATTAATTTGGCATTGAGTGAATCAAAAATAGAACGGACGTCATTCCTCAAATTGGTTTTAAGCTCACTTCGTTGAGAATCGAAAGTGTATCCCCTATTTTTATAGATACGTTATCTTAACGAGGCTTTTACTTGGGAAACCATTTTCTGAGGTGGATCTGGGAAAATGTTGTTTTGAGGTAGAACCAGGAGAATATTTTTCTAAGATGACACTGGGGAAATGTTATTCTGAGTTAGCAGTAGGAAATTATTTTTCAGAGATAGCATTAGGGAAATATTGTTATGAGTTGGGGAAACGTTGTTTTGAGCTAGTACTGGAGAAATATTTTTCTAAGGTAGCACTAAGGAACTATTTCTTCGAGGTGTTACTAGGATAATATTTGTCTAAAGTAGCACTGGGGTAATTGTATTCTGAGGTAGAAACAAGAAAATATTTTTTAGCGGTGTTACTAGGGAAATATTTTTATAATGTAGCACTATGGAAATGTTGTTCTGGGGTAGCACAAGTAAATGTTATTCTAAAAACAAAAAAACAATTATCGTCATTAAATATTATCACTATGGAAATGTTAATACAAGAACACTGCCAGGAAAACGTTATTATAACTCCAACACTTTAGAAATGCTATTCCAATGAAGTCTCGTTTACGTTGATGCTATTCCACGCCAAAAACTACGAAAATATTATCCCAATATAAGCATCCGATTAGTAAAAGGGTAAGTCTTGATAAACTTTGCCCTTTGGTATAAATCTAACTCTCGTTCACGACTCATGGTAACCCGAAGTAGAAAAGTCATTGCTAGAAAATAACGGGGAAATGACCCGTGAGCATCGGTCAACCCTGCCGATGAATCAAAGGTTACCCTGCGTAGAACATGTTTACCGTACCTCATCGTCTGCCAAACTCCCCGTTCTCTCCCTTTTCCTTACCGACCCCCGACTCCCACCTCGTCCTACCCAGCTTTTCCAGCCCTTCACAACTAAACCCGTGTCTGACCCACTATACGATCCACTACAACCATCCTGCCCTACCATTCTGAACCTGATATCCGACTTTTCCTGTTGAATCTCGAAGCAAGGCACCATGGGCTCTAGAAGAATGAACCAACGAGGGAAAAAGCCTCCCCAAGCCTGGTTGTGAAGTCGTCGTAGTCGTCGTCGTTTCTAGCTGCTGAGGATAAACTTGCGTGCGGTTCAACGGGGGTCGCTCGCGCTTGCGCCCTTCTAACTCTATCACGTAAAGCCGTTTCTCTCTGCGTTGAGCATAAAGGAAAGCATCATATTCCCTTTGCTTCCAACAACGACCTGTACGGTTAAATCCATCTCCCTCTATCTTTAGGCTCAGCCTGGTGCTTCGTTTTTCCTTCTAGTTCCTCCCTATCGTTCCACCCTGCGTTGAAGACCGTCGACGTGGGGCTCATCGGGGTCGGGGGCAAGGGGGAGAGGGGCTCGACGGCTTCAACCCCTGTGTGTGTGTGTGCTGGCGCCACTTCCAGTCTCGCGGGGCGGGTGGGAGGGGGGGAAATCCTCAGAGAAGTTCAGTCTGCACTCGTACGGAGAGACCGGCGCTTCTCCAGCGTCCGAGAAAACCAATCCAAATATAAACTGTCCAAGGCGTTTTGTGATTCTGACCGGAATTTTAATTACACTGCGAATTCACGTGAAAACTAAAACGAAGCCCCATCACTCTCACCATAGTCCCATCTCAACAGCCACAAAAAGTTGTCGAAACGTGGAAAACCGAGTAACTCCGGTTTTTGCAAACGAATATAACCGGCTATGAACTCAACGCCTCAACTAATGACCGGCCTTCAACATCTTCCACGGATTGTTCAACGGATTAAATTGTAATTACTGGTTGTTTTTTCGTTTAATTTGTGAATCAAGGCTGGTTTTTGGTTCAACGACTGAATCAGTGGTGGGGTGTTTTGATTTCTCTTTTGTTAGTTCATGGGAGTTTACTTTATTCACACGTTTTTTTGAGTGGATTTAGAGGGAAAAAAAGTTGAAGTGAAGGAGACTTTTCTGGGCTCTAGTTGGATTTGGTGGGAGTAAAAAAAAACTTGGGGGCTGAAGTTTTTCGACGACGAGTCAATGAAGAGGGAATTGTGCGGAAGGCCCTCGAGGGGGAAACGAAGACGTTGATTTTTTTTTTGGCGATTCAATTGAGGGTTTTTTGTTGTTGTCTTTTTTGAGAGGCTTGTGCGAAAAATTGTTTGGTGGGGTTTGAGGGAGTTGATGTGCCGCTGAAAAGGGAGGCTGATGCTTCTGCCAACGTTGCTACTCTGACGTTGATACTGAAGCCAGGGCATCTGTGCGTTGTTGTTGTTGTTTTTTTTTCTTTTACTCTTTCGTTGGTTGTGTGTTTCTGAGTGAAGATTAAGGAAGATCCTTCGGCTACTGCTACGAAAAGATTGTGTTTGCAGGGATACTGCAAGGTGGTAGTCAAGATCGAGAGCTGGACCAACGTCGAAACGAACGTCGACCTGATCGAGGTCACCGGGGGATGGAAAATCATTGTAACGCCCGATGATGTCACGGAGGATTAGGGAGACATGAGAGAGGTGTCCAGGGTGCGTCAAAAAAAGTTTCTCCTAATTATATCCGTACATTTTTTTTTTAATTTTCTTTCTATTCATCTTTTTTTCTATCATAATTTATATATAAGATAGAAATACTGTGGTCATTTCGCGGCATTGATCCATCTCGAATATCACTGAAAATAGAATGCTTAATATAACGTGAATACGACAGACAATTTTCTTTTGAGAAATTCGATGGTAGAATTATTTAAAAAAAACAATGTGTGATATGTAAAGTTAATTATTGGTGGGCGTAATTATTCGGCTAAGTTTATTGATTTTAATGATTTTACTGATTTAAAAATTTTATTGACTTCATGGTTTAAATCTAATATTCTATACATTCTGCCTATTATATTTGATTTTACTGGTTTCACTGATTTTCAAATGACTCGAACGACTATTTATTAAGCTTTGTTAAATTTACAAAATATTTCTACAATTTTATTTTGAAAATTATAAAATTTTGTGAACGAACTCTGAATCTTATAAGTGATTATTGACTATCACAAATTATTTCTACTGTTATGGGGATGTTACGTGGCAAATGCTAACACATTGCTTTTTAAGCAAAATATTTTTTAAAAGTTTATGTCTTTTCTTGTTGCTAAAAGGAAAATTCTTTTTTCCCTTTTAGTAACGAATTAACCTTCTCAAAAATGAGATATTTCTGTTTCTGCATACAATCAAAGTCGGATGGATTTTAAATAGTTGTCAGGCAGCACTGATAACTACCCATGATTTTTTTCTACCAAGATATGAAACCTTTTTTTATTTATTTCTCTTTATTTAGTGGAATGAGTCGGAAAATTATTTTTTACCCTTTTGGCAATGCGACGTTCCTGAAAATGGGACTTTTTTCTTGCACGAAATTGAAGACGGAGGAGCTTTTCTATGGTCATCTAGCAGCATTGATCGCTGCCCATAATAATCAGTAGTGCTTGGATTGCGTATCAGCGTTGAAAGTCGCAATATAGATGCAACAGTGAGTTGTGTAAGGGGTGGAGTGAGGAGACTGGATTAAGGACAAGCGGTGGTCCTATCAAGCAAGTGGTTAATGCTGAAGTGAGAAAGAGAAAGAGAGAAGGAGAGAAGGAGAGAAAGAGCGAAGGAGAGAAGGAGAGAAGGAGAGAAGGAGAGAAGGAGAGAAGGAGAGAAGGAGAGAAGGAGAGAAGGAGAGAAGGAGAGAAGGAGAGAAGGAGAGAAGGAGAGAAGGAGAGAAGGAGAGAAGGAGAGAAGGAGAGAAGGAGAGAAGGAGAGAAGGAGAGAAGGAGAGACGGAGAGAAGGGGAGAAGGGGAGAAGGGGAGAAGGAGAGAAGGAGAGAAGGAGAGAAGGAGAGAAGGAGAGAAGGAGAGAAGGAGAGAAGGAGAGAAGGAGAGAAGGAGAGAAGGAGAGAAGGAGAGAAGGAGAGAAGGAGAGAAGGAGAGAAGGAGAGAAGGAGAGAAGGAGAGAAGGAGAGAAGGAGAGAAGGAGAGACGGAGAGAAGGAGAGAAGGGGAGAAGGGGAGAAGGAGAGAAGGAGAGAAGGAGAGAAGGAGAGAAGGAGAGAAGGAGAGAAGGAGAGAAGGAGAGAAGGAGAGAAGGAGAGAAGGAGAGAAGGAGAGAAGGAGAGAAGGAGAGAAGGAGAGAAGGAGAGAAGGAGAGAAGGAGAGAAGGAGAGAAGGAGAGAAGGAGAGAAGGAGAGAAGGAGAGAAGGAGAGAAGGAGAGAAGGAGAGAAGGAGAGAAGGAGAGAAGGAGAGAAGGAGAGAAGGAGAGAAGGAGAGAAGGAGAGAAGGAGAGAAGGAGAGAAGGAGAGAAGGAGAGAAGGAGAGAAGGAGAGAAGGAGAGAAGGAGAGAAGGAGAGAAGGAGAGAAGGAGAGAAGGAGAGAAGGAGAGAAGGAGAGAAGGAGAGAAGGAGAGAAGGAGAGAAGGAGAGAAGGAGAGAAGGAGAGAAGGAGAGAAGGAGAGAAGGAGAGAAGGAGAGAAGGAGAGAAGGAGAGAAGGAGAGAAGGAGAGAAGGAGAGAAGGAGAGAAGGAGAGAAGGAGAGAAGGAGAGAAGGAGAGAAGGAGAGAAGGAGAGAAGGAGAGAAAGAGAGAAAGAGAGAAAGAGAGAAAGAGAGAAAGAGAGAAAGAGAGAAAGAGAGAAAGAGAGAAAGAGAGAAAGAGAGAAAGAGAGCGGTGTTTGTGCGGTGAAAATGCGTGGAAAATACGTCGGTTGAGGGTTATATCAGTGGAACGAGGAAGCGCGCTGGCTCTCCGGCAGGCAGCGTGCGTGCCACGCAGACTATCGATTCTCGCGGGACTGTGCGGCCTCATGCTGCTGCTGCTGCTACTCACTGCTTCTCCTACTGGTTTCGCTCTCTCTGCCTCCACGATGTGCTGCTGCTGCTGCTGCTGCTGCTGCTGGCGACTGTGCATGACGTCACGCGCGCGCTCGCGGTGACGACCGCTCGGGTGGGTTTCGATCGACGGCGCGAGGAACTCGCCGTCGTTGTCGACGTCAACGTCGTCGTCATCGTCGCGAAGGAAACTGACGAACTTAAGCTTTATTTCTGCCAAAATAAAGCATTACTTTTTTTTCTTAATTTTTGTTATTTGTACTATTTTATGAGGAATTTTAAAAAAATGTTTTGCGTGACAGACTTAGTACATTGTTGTAAAAATAAGATTTTTTGTTTCGTTTTTATCAACAGATGAAGAATTATTTAGATACTAATATTTGTTGTTATATTTAAAAATCGCCAAGTTTAATTACTTCATGCTTTTTTTAAACGTTACATACTGGACAGTTTCATTTGCTATAATTCTTCGTTTCTTTCAAAATTAAAAAAAAAACTGCACTTTTTTGATACACTACTTTATGAGGAATATGTTTTTATGCATTTGTTGACAGATTTAGTACATTGTCGTAAAAAACAAAATTGTCTTCAACAGTTTGTTTTATTTTTATTAACGATCGCAAGAAGTTTTATTTTTTGTTTCTCAATAATTTTTTATGAACAGGTAGAAAATAAAAAATAGATTTATGATCATTTAGCTTCCTCATAGAGAAAGCTTTGTTTTCGTAAAAAAATTTTTGTTGAGATTTCCATGTCAGGACACTCAGAATGTCAAGAAGTGAACATTTGTAGGAAATGTCTGTATGTGTGTGTGCGTGTATGTATAGATTTTCTTGTAAGCAGGTTAACTGACGTAATATGACACGCAAGTGAGTTATCACACAACAACGTTTAGGATTGTACTTGGTGCGAATCGATTTTGAAATTCACGTTTTTTAGAATTTTGAACGTTTAAAAAAAATCATTTTTCCCTATAACTTTCATAAATTACGAGATATCGTGCTGAAATTTCGTACAGAAATGGACAGACATTGAACTATATTCGGTACCAAATTTAGCGAGAATCGATAGAGTGGTTTTTGTTTTATTGTAATTTAAATTTTTTTTAATGTCTGTAAACACTTGAATCCCTGTAAATTCTGAGATATCCGGCTGCAGTTTTCCACGTGATTTGACGATTATTGATTATCAAAGATGAATTTGGTACAAGGAACGGACCGCTGTGTTTGTAGTTTTCGAATTTACAGCGGAAAAACAAAAAAAAACGCGAGCGTGAAAAAAAATGAAATAAAAAAATATATATATTTCTGATAAAAATTATAGATTCTGTAGGAATTCGTTTAATCATTTATTTAAAGCAGTGATTTTAACCGCAGACAATTTGATATTATTTTAAGTGCAGCTGATGTATATTGTCTATAAATAAGTCTGCAAAAAAGAACTTTGCAAATTGCTTCCTCATTATTTTGTGCCTTTGATCAATCTTTTTTTACAAAGCTTCCTCTATGATGAAGGCAAAAAATTATGAACATACTTCCTCGTAGAGGTAGAGTTTGCAAAAAAAAAAGAAGCTTTGTTAAATATTCACAATAATGAGAAAGCAATTTGTAAGGTTTTTAATATTTGTGTAAGAAGCATCGCGTAAAATTATTCATTGTTTGGATGAGTTTCTCATTGAAAATTTGTTGCTTGTAGTAAAAAAAAAAAAAATCAGATCTATTCAGAAGAGATTTAGGAATTTAAGAAAAATCAAGGACTGCACATTATTTTCTCATTATTTCCCACATTTCACAAAGCCTTTGAGGAATTCATCAATTTTAGCTTTCTTATAGTGGAAGCTCTCGGGAAGGTGGAAAATAATGCAGAAGCAACGGGCGTTATTTTGTTTGAGGGCTCATTTAAAAAAAAATGTAGACAGTGAAGTATAACAAAATGTAGTCAAATGTCTTGTAACATTAATGTAGCAGCCAAATTTAATTAAAAATAATTATACTAAATTAAAGTTGTTACAAAATGGTTTTTTAAAAGTTAATTATTCAATTCCACTTAATGCAATTATATTAATTATTTTGCGATAAAATAATTTTTAATTTTTGATGATGTATAAATTTAGAAAATTACATTCATAATTCAGCGAAAATTATGTTTTTGTCTTGAATAATATTGAATACTGATTTGTTAAGACACAATATATCTACACTTTATCTGCTGATGTATTGTTGGGAGTTACGAAAGAGATTTATTGCTGGAATCTGTGACTAGAATTTACGGCTGTTGAGAGAATGGCATATATACATTTGTCAGGCTCTCTTTCCTTATCGTCAGCTACAGACAGTCACATAATGTATATTCTTATTTCCTAAAAAACGTCTTTTCATTTCGTAAAAATGATCAAAATATCGATTTTTCACTGGGATTACTAAAAAAATATTTTTTTAATTGCCTGTTGATACGAAACAGGTGTTTTATATTTATTAGAAATAATTTTCATAGGAAAGATCTAACTTTTTTTTTCGCCAGTGTAATCAATTGATAATTCAACTAGCAATTTGCGTCACTTAAAAAAAAAGCTTATAACGTTTTAACTTGCGAAATAAAGCTTGAAAAAAAATTGAAATAATACTTTGTATAAAAATAAGAATAAAAATGATTTATTTTAGTATTGTCTTTTC